>JARKNS010000001.1:65385000-66010000 GCA_029990575.1 Petunia axillaris subsp. axillaris | reverse complement strand
GCAGGCGTAATCTACTTCCCACGGTGAAAGGATAGGTGCACATGGCTGTCCACCCAGCCCTATGGGAAGTAATATTCTCCTCCTCGGAGACCGGCAAGAGGGGAACCTCATCGCCCCAGTGGCAGTCCATCCTTACTTGTGGGATCAACTCTTTCGTGATCCCTGACTTATACCTATACGCCGGCCAGTTCCGCGTATCTCCCTCCCTATTATGGAAGGACTTAATGTTACAGTCCGCCTCAAGTTCACCCCACTTCTTGGGGATTATCTCTGCAGCAGTAGCTTGTGTAGCCCGGGACCTGGGAGTGGCCGCCGAGGAACTACCAGCAACATCAGTGCCCTGGTTTTTCTTAGATCGTGAAGTCATGGTTGCAAGAAAAGTATGAAATTTTCAGGAGTGAATTCAAAGCTAGTTCAAAGTATTTTCAAAGAACAGCGGAGGCAAGTAAAAGGTTTCTCATCAGGCAAACCCCTATTTATAGGAGTGAAAATCCAGCCCCACCAACTTCTTTCAAGACACGCGGAGGCCATCAGAGAAACCTCGATCAGATCTGGCCGTTGAAAAGGAGAATAAGGTTCGCCAAAACATTATAGTGTCATCATTATTCTGGAAAGTAGCGGTCACCTCGCGATCAACTGACGACGTGTGCATGTGACTGAAGCGGTTAGAATTATTACTTTTCCCCTTGGGGCACGCAATAGTCATTTCGGAATGACCTGCAGTCTCGCAGGCACGCCAGCTGCAGTTACTTTTTGCTACGGCGCATTAAATGCGCACGTCATGAGGGCTTGTCACTTAGCTGATAAGGATCGTACGTCATCAAGATACATCACACGAAGACAAAAATTCACAAGAAATTCCCGCCAAAAATCGTATCCACTCCTCGAACAGATACTCTGCTCGAGCAGTGCGGGGACTATCTGTATTGGAAAAAATCTGACTAGACTTGGAGTCCACGTGGCACGGACAGACATTTCAACGGACAGACATCTAGCGGACAGACATCTATCACGAGCAGACCTAAGGGAGTTATGAAACACTTCAACGGTCAACACGATCTAAATGAGCAGTTATTAATGCGATCATCCACGATCAATCTATTAATGGTCATTAAAGCAATCATTACGACCCAGCGGTTATGACTCCAACGGATAGGCGACCGGCAGTTACTTATCAAGACGGATCCCCACCCAGCGGTTACAAAAATCCCAACGGGTACCTACTAGGCTTATAAATAGCATTCGCATTTATCGATTGTAAACAACTTGACTTCATATCTGCAATATCAATAAGAATACTCTCTCTCTCTCTCTCTCTCTCTCTCTCTCTCGATCTTGCTCAGTTATTCCCTTTGTTCTTATTTAGTTCTCTGCTTTACTCTTCTGGAGAGCAACTGATATCGAAGAACTCTCTCCGAGGACGAGTGATACGATACGGTTACTTTTCCTTGTCTACATTTTGTGCATTACTTTTATTAGCTCATATGTGCATATTGTTATCATCTCAGCTCATCATATAAACTCTTAATCTCAACTATTGATCGTGACCCCGCAAATACAGATTTAATTTTTAATTGGCCTAAAATCGGATCAACGTTAAACATGCACCTGAGTGACAAGAGAGTATAAAGGCAATGTCACATATCCACAGAGGAAATGAACCAGCAGTCCCATGACAAGCCTTAAGACAATGTCTACTGTGTTTCGGTGGAAGCAAGAATTTAACCTATACTTATACTGCTCAAAAAAACAAAAAGAAATTAGTTTAAAAAGTGTATATAAATGCTAAATGAAGAACAAAAAGCTTGGGCAAAAATTTACTGGGGAGTCAATTTGAGCATAACTTAGATTACTCTATATAAAAGATTGAGTCAATTTGAGCAGCCTATATAGAGCCCGTTTGGGTGAGCTTATTTCAAGTAACTTAAAAGCCAAAAGTTGCTTATAAGCCTCTTTTGAGAAGTTAGCAAATTCTAACTTCTCAGTTTTGACTTATTTTAATCACATAAGTGCTTATAAACCCATGATTTTTTGAGTTAGCAAACACATATTAATGGGCTTATTGTATTGGATAAAAACTGACGTCACCTGGAAAGTGACATGTGTCTGCCACGTGGCACGGGCAGAAGTTTCACCGGACAGACATCTAGCGGGCAGATAACTAGCCAGGCGGTTACCACGAGCAGACCCAGAGCAGCAATGTAATGCTTCCCACGTCAGCACGATCTGAATGAGCAGTTACTAACCTGATCATGCGTGATTATTTAATGAATGGTCATAAAGGCAATGATTACACAATCCAGCGGTTACATATCCAACGGATACGTGCCCAGCGGTTACAAACTCAACGGACGACTATCAGACCTATAAATAGCATTCGTCTTAAATCATTGTAACATAACTTTTATTCTCTGTCTACAACATCAATAAGAATGCTCTCTCTTACTCTTGCTCAAATACTGTTCCTTACTTACATTCGCTGGATACTTTGCTCTCGAGTCTTCAAGTACAATCTCTAACGAGGAATCCTCACCGGGATCGAGCGATTCAATACGGTTACCTCTATCTATTTTGCTAACGCTTTAACTTTACTCATTGTCGATTATATCTTATTTCCATATCGTCAATTGTCGTCGTTGGAAATCGCACATATATTGATAATCTAGTAATCAACGCCATTCCATATTAAATTTGGTTAAACTCTTAATCTAAACTATTGATCGTGACTCCGCAAATATAAATTTAATTATTAATTGGCTTAAAATCGGATCTAGGTTAAACACTTATAAGCACATATATGCTTTTAAGCCACTTTTAGGCTTACCCAAACAGACTCATAGTTCGAGTCTTCGAGTTGACACATACGATCGAAAACAAGTCAAAGAAAGAAAAATATGTTTTTTCTTTGTATGTGACTAGTTAGACATAATCATGATAAATAAATGAAAAAATATTTTCATTAGTTTGATTTGGTAATAACCAAATAAAAAAGAAAAAACAAATTAAAATTAAAATCTAACAATTTCGGAAGAAATCATCCAAATGCTTCAAGACGCTTACCGTGGTCCATGTAAAGAACGCCAACTGAAACGAGTTATGCAGAATTAACAAACTAGCAGATTGAGAATGAGTAAATATACAATTTTTATTGAAGTAGAGAAGTTATGATGACCACTTGAACAGGGAAAGTATACCCAAATTTGACTGTCGCATGGTTCTTTTTTCTTAACACTTTTGCCATTAGTAAATCATCTCGTATTTGAATAATACATAAGCAACTTCTACTAAATAATTTTTGTTGGACATTGAAAACTCAAAATGAACGATAAAAGTACCTGAAAGAGGATGAAATGCATAAGATGGAGAAGCAGTTTCGGTTTTCCAAACCAGAAGAAGTGATCATCAGGTCTGACCACAAGGTTTCCTCTAACAACATTTGACTTATAATTGCTATCTAAGCACATTCCTGTGATAATGCCTTGTAGCTTTGTTCCTACCACCAGTAGCATCTGTTATGTTTCAAAGAGAAAAGAATAAGTGTTTGGTGCTTCTAGTTACTCATTTCCAGAAACACATATAGTAACTAACTATGTACTCTGTTGATATTACCTTTCATTTCTTGGTAATAACGTGTAATGCCTAGTCAAAGTATTTCTTATGTCTGTATTCATTTCTACCAATGAATGTACATCTTACCTAGTCATTACAAATTATTATATATCCCCATATTTATTCCTCATAACAGATGATTAAATTTTGTAACAATTGTCATTAATGTATAACTTTTGTATTTCTTTTCAAGCATTCAGACAATTGTAGGCCTATAAATAGGTTGTCTTTCTCGAAATACAGACACACAAAAAAATATTTTCTCTTGTTCTATAACTTCAAGTTTTGGGTTAATTATTTCTGCAAGTTCCAAACTTCCAGCCATGAGTGCACGTGTTTGGGAGTACTGTGGAAATCCTTGGAGAGCGACCGGCCGTGGAGGATTTGCACCAGAGTCGGGCCGGATTCGCTTTCAATGCAGTGGCTTAGTCATTATACAGTAATTTCGATAAGTTGTTCCTGCCTTGAATACATTTTTTGTTCTCAATATTTTATTTATTTTTTTACTACTATTCCAACAATTTGGAAGCGAATTACTTCATACAATATTGAACAATGGCTTTAACTTTGTACAAAACACTTCCTGATTTGTCAAAACTTGAACCTTTGAACGGAAACAATTATAAAAGCTGGTCACAGAAGTTGCTGTTTTTTTTTTTTTTTGAACAGTTAGAAATAGATTATGTGTTGTTTGATAAATCTCATGTTGTTGCTGCTAGTATTACTACTGTTAGTATTATTTCTGCTACTGTTCCTGCTGCTGCTATTGCAACTGGTACTGCCGCTGTCAGTTCTTCTACTGTTGTTACTGATGTTGTTATAAAAAAGTTTGAAAAGGATAATAAAAATGTTAGGGGTCACCTTTTGAACCATATATCTAACACTTTGTTTGATCTGTTCATTAATTATAAATTTGCTAAGAACATATGGGATACTTTAGAGAAAAAGTATGTGTTGATGATGCTGGAAAAAAGAAATATATTGTTGGTAAGTAGATTAAATTTCATATGGTTGATGATAAGCCAATCATGGAGCAAGTTCATGAGTACGAGAACTTGACTGGTGATGTGCTTAACGAGCGCATGAAGATACGTGAAATTCTTCAAGCTAATGCTTGCTTGAGAAGTTCCCTCCGTCATGGAGTGACTATAGGAACCAGTTGAAATACAAGAAGAATAACTTGATACTCCAGGAGTTGATCAGTCACATGAGAATTGAGGAGGCTAACCGTCTCAAGAATGCAGAAGCGACTCGTCTTAAAGATAAGATGGATGCTCTTACTCTTAATTCTTCTAAAGCTAACCTTGTGGAATCTGCTAGTGCTTTTGTGAAAGACAGGTTCAAAGGCAAAAAGAAGAAAGGACCAAAGCAAGGGCAAGCGAATAAACAAAATTTCTTCAACAAGCCCGAGAGCAAAATCCAGAAGCCAAAGCACGGAGGACCTTATTTTGTTTGTGGGAAATTTGGTCACTAGGCTTTGCTTTTCAATGCACTCAAGGACAAGGACAAAATACGAAGCAAGGAGCCTCTACCCAAGCTCATCTTGCTAAATGAAGTGACATTATTGCTGCTATAGTTGTGGAAGCTAATATGGTGGCTAATAAAACTGACTAGGTGCTGGACACGGGAGTTTCAAGACACCTCTGCGCCTATAAAGAGTTATTCCATGACTTTGAGGAGTCAATTGACGACGAGTGTGTCTACATGGGTAACTCCACTATAGCTGGAGTTCTCGGTAAAGGAAATGTTTTACTTAAGTTGATTTTTAGAAAAACCTTAGCCTTCACTACTAAAAATATTGTGTTTTCAGACCGACATATTTTCGGAGGCCTCCATCTGACCGCTGTGGTCGGTGAATTTATTTAATTTACATAAAATAATTTTTTTTTTAAAAACGACCGATCGCAGCGGTCGGACGCCGATTAAATATTATTTTTTTAGGACGTCCGACCTCAGCAGTCAGATGGTTAGACACACAAAAAAAGGGGCAGAGCCCTTTCTTTCCTCTCTCTTTCTTTTCTTTCAATCTCTCTTTTCACTTTCTCCTTCTCTCTAATCCGCCCATCCCCAATTTCTCCACAAATCCTGCTACCACCATTCCCAATTTTCTAATCCACCCTCCATCTAACTTAGTAAGTTTCCAATACTAAACCCTTACCCCCAATTTTTTATTTTTTCCTTCAAATTGTAAACCCTAATCCCCCAATTTCTTTTCTTTTTTTTCTTGCAGATCGACTGCCTGCCTGCTTACCTTCACCAATGCTGCCAGTTCCGGTAACAGCTCCAGCAGTGAGGCCGAGTTTTTTTTTTCTTTTTATATGGTTTTTATTTTTTAATTTCTTCAAATTGTATAGTGTGTAGTCTTGTTGTTGTTGTTGAACGATGTTAATATTATTGTTGGACTTGAACAAATATTATTGTAGTACTTTGAGAAAGAAATTGTTGACTTTGTATTTTAGTTTGGTAGTTAGATTCATTGAGTCATTTTATCAAACAAGTGGTGAGCACTATTCCAAAGATGAATGAAATAAAATTTACTAAAGTTGTAGCAAAAAAGACATTATAGTGGCTCACCATTATAAAACCAACCAAGATTTGTACATGCTCTAGTTTAGTGAAGAAAAAAGAAGTGTTAGGCTTAGAACTAGAATTCAAAAATTAAAAATCATTAAGTATGACAGTTTTAAGGTTATTTTCTTTATATGGTTTAGCGATACTACTAATGGAGTTTGAAAAAAGAAATAATCTTGATGCCTTTTGGTCAATAGTTGGATAGGACATGAAAAATATTGGTTGAACTAGTATTCTTGGTCAAGCTTAGTGTAGCCAAAGAAAAGCAAAACAAAGTTAGGATTAGTTTTGAATTATAGGCTGAAGTTAATATGATATTGCTTCTACTATTGGTAGAATAGATAAAAATATTTATATGGTTGATCTTACTTGTTTTATACTTATTGTTTATGGATAATAATGGAATGAATTACTCTATTATTGTATATGAAAATTTACTATATATAGTTGTACATAGTGTGTTATACAATGATGGATATATTAATAATTTGAAGGGTTGTTTAGTTTTAGAAAATAAGTTAAGCCCTAATTAGTAACATGAATATTTTATGTAGTGATTAGTAATGCATGAATTATTTATATTATTATTTAATAGACATTAGCTATAAGTAATATAGTAGTTAAACAACTTAAAATATTTTATTTCGTAAATTGATTTAAATAAAATAAAGTATTTCTAAATATCCATTCTGCAATCTTTGATTCTATTTCATTTGATTCTTGAAATATTGGATTTTAAATTTCTCCAACTAATTATAGATAAGTAAATAGTTTTATCATTTCAAAGAAATAGGTATAAGTTGCAAATGAGAAGTATTATTAATTATTAAACGATAATCTAGAATACAAATTAGTTAGTAATATAAAAGTAATAGCCAAATGTGAACATGACTTAGATAAGATACTACTAATACTAGTAAGTTGTACAATTACTTAATCTTTTCCAAATTGGTAGTGTTTCCCAATAATTTGTTTTAAAAAAATTTGCAATTTAATATGTAAATCAATTAATTTAAACATGGAATGTTTGTGTAGGTATGGAATATGGAAGTCGTAGTTGGATGTATAGTAAAAATAATTTCGGGCGGCGGGTAATGAGGAATGAATTTGTAGTAGATGTTCGGAAATTTATTGAAAAGGCAAAAACACTTGATGATATTATAAGGCACGGTTAGATTAAGTATCCTTGTGCAAAATGCAAGTGCACAAAAGGACAAAATTTGGTAGATTTAAAATACATCCTTTTAGGAGGGGTTTTATACCAAAGTATTCTATTTGGATTCATTATGGAGAGTCTGGTGATACGGGCGGTGATATTAATTTTCAAAATGCTTATGACGGTGGGAGTGGTTCGTTTATGGAGAATGATATTGATAATTATCGAATGAATGATATGGTTAATGATGCTTTTGAGATGTACCCAGAGGAGCCATCCCAACCGGATATATCGCAACCAACTGTCGAGCACGTTCCCAATGATGAGGCAAAGCTCTTTTATAAACGGTTGGAGGAAGCTAGTCGTCCATTGTATGAAGGCTCAGTGCATTCCAAGTTGTCGGTTGCTGTTAGATTGTTAAGTATTAAATATGATTTTAGTATATCTCACGCAGCCATGGATTCCATCATTGGCCATATGAATGAACTTAATCCGACTAACATGGAATTACCAACTGATTATTACTACACTAAGAAGTTCGTTTCCACGTTAGGGCTTTCTTCGAAAAGAATTCACTGTTGTGTCAATGATTGCATGTTGTTTTATAAGGATGATGCAGAATTAGATACTGTAAATTTTGTAACGAGCCTCGTTACAAGCCAGTTCTTAATGCTAAAATGGAGTGCATTACTTACCCATTATACCTAGGTTACAGAGGTTGTATGCGTCGATGAGCTCTGCTCCTCATATGAAATGGCACCATAATCGTACAAAACAGCCAGACATTCTAAGTCATCCGTCAGATGGTGAGGCTTGGAAACATTTTGATCGGTTGCATCAGGCATTTACTAGTGAACCAAGAAACATCAGTTTGGGTTTATGTTCATATGAGTTCACTCCATTTGATGTCTCTTCTAACCCTATTCTTGTTGGCCATATTTTTCACGCCGTACAATCTTCTGCCTGAAATGTGCATGACTAGTCCATATTTGTTTTTATATTGCATTATGCTGGGTCCAAATAACCTGAAAGCCTCGATTGATGTATTTTTGCAGCCTTTGATCAATGAGTTAAAGTTACTGTGGCATGAAGGTGTTGAAACATATGATATATCACCGAAATAGAACTTTCAACTGCATGCTTCTTTGATGTGGACTATAGATGACTTTCCAGCGTATGGAATGTTGTTTGGTGGTTCACTGCTGGAAAGTTCCCTTGCGCTTGTTATAGAAGATACAAAAGCATTCACTTTGAAAAATGGCGGTAAGAACACATGGTTCGACAGTCAACAGTAGTGCATTTATGAAGAATCAGTTTGATTTTGATGATCTTCCACGAAAGCTGTCCGGACGAGAAATTTGGGATAGGGTTAAGGTGAACCTTAATATAACTGACCATCGACCATTTAAAGCACCTGTTTATGGTGTTGACCATAATTGGACTAAAATAAGTATCTTCTGGGAGTTTCCTTATTGGAAGGACAATCTTTTTCAGCATAACTTGGATTCCATGCATATTGAAAAGAATTTTTTCGAGGTTGTCTTTAATACTGTAATGGATGTTAGGAACAAGACAAAGTATAACGTGAAGGCCAGGTTGGACCTTGAGGAACTTTATAGGCGACCTGAGTTACACTTATCTTAAGTCAGCAATAAGATTTGGCTGCCTAAGGCCAGTTACATATCCAGATTAGATGAGAGGAGAATGATTTGTGATTGGATAAAGAATTTGAGGACACCTGACGGATATGCGTCGAACATAGAAAGGTGTGTTGATATGACAGAAGGAAAGTTGACTCACATGAAAAGCCATGATTGCCACATCTTCATGGAAAACTTTCTCCCAATGGCTTGCCTGATAAATTTGGAAACCCCTTATAGAGATAAGCTTATTTTTTAAGGACATTGAAGGAAGTGAATCTTAAGTCTATGGAGTAACTTTCCTGTAGTCTCAACTAAGTTGACAAAAATCTTTCCGCCTGGTTTCTTCAATGTACATCTTCCAATTCATTTGGGGGAATAAGCACTACTGGGAGGCCTGATGCACTGTAGATGGATATATCCTTTCGAGAGATAGTGTCCCTTAATTTATCATCAGCTTCATTTTTTTATTTATCTTAACTAAATTAATTAATAAATGTATTATGCAAAATTATTGGCAAGTGTAAGCGGGACGTAAAAAACAGGAACCAAATTGAGGGGTCAATATGTGAGGCATATCTGGCTAGAAAACTTTTCATTTATTTTCATATTATTTCGATCAGAATGCGCCATGTTTGAGAAATAAGCCGGATTGGCATGATGATGGAGACAACAATAATCCAAATTATCCACCATTTTCTATATTTAATCAACTTGGTAGAGGAAAGTTACTTTCCGAAGTAAAAACATTCACTGACCGGGACAGAAAGCAGCTACAACATATGTGTTTTTGAATTATCCCAACGACCAGTCTTTTTACAAGTATGATTTATTTTACATTAAGGCCTAACATGCAAGTTCCATCATTAATTTAACTAATGAGATTTTTTGTTGCGTCATCCAGTTACTTTGTTGGAGAATTTGGCGCTGCTACTGTTTATAAAAAAAAAATTAGATGTGTTTAGAGAATTTATAAGTATTATCTAAACTAATACGTAAAATTTTCAGCTATACAATAGTTGGTTTAACGTGTAAAACTATCTTAAATATTATATAGGTACTCAATCCAAATAATGGCATAAACATCTCATTGTTGCATGATATATCTTATGGGCCTTATTATAGATATAAGAGGATGTCTAAGTACTTTGTTAATGGGTACAAGTTTCATGCTGAACAATGGTCCTTGGGGAAGAAAACTAACAACAGCGGTGTGTGTGTGAAAGGTGGTACTATTGACCAGGACGTAGATTTTGATTATTATAGTGTGATCGAGGAGATTTTAGAAGTAGAGTTTATAGCAGGTTGGCCTCGTAAAAGATTGGTTCTTTTTCAGTGCAGGTGGTTTGATCCGAGTCCTAAGGGTACGAGGATAAATCCATGTTTTAAAATATTTGAAGTTAATCACAGAAGGTCATATGGACATTGTGATCATTTCATCATTGCATAAAATGTGAAGCAAGTGTGGTATCTATGATGAGTTTGTTGTTCGATGGTTAGAGGTGGAAAAAAACGACTAATTTTTGAGAAGGAAGATCAAAGGCAAACAAGGAGAACAAATATGTGGATGATGTTGAAACAAGCGAGGAAGAATTTGTTGATGACAATGAGTTGAGCGAGGAAGAAGAACTAGTCGATGACCTTGAGACGAATGATGATGATTGACATGTTGGTAGTTTTATGTTGTTACTTTACTACATTTATTAGTACTACTTTATAAATGTATTCCACATAAATTAATATTCTGCTTATATTGTACTAATTTATTGTACTTATTTTACAGATATGGCATCTACGGGGAAGGCTAGGGAAAAAAATGTTCAAAGTTCCTCTCTTGCTTATGTTCATACTACTGCTCATGTACCTCATGTGCTTCCTACAGCTCCGTTGTCTACATATCCTGCTGGTTTTTTTACTGCACCCCTTGTGGCTTACCCTAGCATGTCACTTCCTACATCTTCGGGTTATGTTGTTCGTCTGCATGGCATGAGCTCATCCATGCCTTCGCCATCTTCCAGTCAATCACCATCTCCTTCATCATCTAGTCCTACTGTATCTAGATTGAAGTTTGACGACTCTGCACCATCCCAGTCCGTAGGCGCTTCTATACCACCTACTGATCCGATTCGAGTAGTTACATTGGTAAGATTGGCACATATGATGAAAAAGGGAGGTTGAGGATTTCTCTTGAGGATAATCGTGCGTTAAGTATTATTTTTGTTAGTTTTTAGCTATTTAACACTAGTGTAGAATTTAATTTTTTAATATATTTATTAATACTAGTGAATTTTATCTAGTTTTGCTCCCTCAGACATGGCTACACTCATAGTTACTGAAACGACCTCGGTCAGTTGTTTCGGAAGTTAGGATTCCGATTGGCGTGTCGATATTTTTAAAATATTCGTAATGTCCATTAGGACCTATCTGTAAAATTTGAGCTAAATCAGACCTCGTTTGGTAGGCATCGGAAGAAGGTTTCAGTTTTTATTGGCAATAAATATTAAAAAGAGATTTTCGAGCTCGGTTTTGTTGAATGAGCTCCGATTCGAAATCCGAAAGCGCCGTTAGGTTCGCATGATTATTTGTGATTTTTGTAAACTTTCGAAAGTGAATTTCGATGTTGTTCGGCTTGTTTCCGCTAAAATGCCGAAAGTTAAATAATTTGACTTCTTTTCTATTTAAATTCGTATCTTGAGTTTCGGGAGTCCAATTTGAGATCCGCCTTCGCGAGTATGTTACATATATTTTGTATAACTAGTATGCAAAAGTTGGAATTATTTCGAATATCGTAGGATACCGTTTTAATTTTTATCGTAACAGCAAAATCAAAAAAAAAAAAGAAGACAAAAAAGGGAAAAGGACAAAAAGGTTAGGCGGCATGGTATTGATATATATATCATTAGTTTCAGAGTTTAACGAAACTGATAAGCAGAAACATTGAAACAGAAAAAAAATCAAATGACGCAGTGGAAAAATACCAGAAAATGAGAAAAAGAGCCGGAGGAAAATAGTATTTTTACCCCGAAACATTCAGGTAATGATCCTAATGCATTATTTGAGTTTATTACGTGTGTTTGAATATGTTTTAACGGTAAACCTTGGAATATTAGACATCATTTTAATAAGTTCAATTAATAGTTTAAAGTGTCAAATGGACCCCGATAGTGGAATTGATTATATATTTGTACTCAGTGAGTTATGGGCAACATATAAATGTAATTTATTTGGGGTTTGGTTATGTGACCTTAAACCCTTTATATAGGCCTGGCCTGCGTATTGCGTATGCGAATAGGGTATCAGGTTCCTAGCTGGATTGCCCTAAGATGTGAGGAATGAAGCCTTTAGCCTAATGTGATATATTTTTCTGCTTATTGATCACAGTGGGATCATTTGGCAATGAATTCAAAAAATAACGCGGTTGTTGGTCGCAATGCTAACTTTTGAGAGAGGTAAGTGTTTATATCCATTTCTTTGGAGGCACTTGGCCTCGTGGATTTTCTACCACGTGTTCCTTACGTGTGTAGCTGCCGATAGGCGTACTCATTACGCCTTAGCTTTGGATTTACATTCTATATTATATATTATGTCCTGTTATTGGTATTGCATTGAGGATCTGAGCATGGTACTTTGGCTGTGAGTTGGCATCTACTTCCCGGCTGTCGATGAGAGTCCCGCACCGGTGAAGGGTTATTATTGCATCACATTGCATTCATATGCATTATATGTCATTCATATGCATTACATTGCATATCATATTGGGCGCAGGAGTATTCCGCCCCAGAAACAGGAGTATTCCGCTCCATTGTATCATATTGAGGGTAGGAGTATCCCGCCCCAGGAGCAGGAGGATTCCGCTCCATTGTATCATATTGAGGGTACGAGGATTTCGCCCCAAGAGCAGGAGTATTCCGCTCTTATGTCAGATATTGAGTGCAGGAGTATTCCGCCTCTGGTTTACATTATATCGGGTGCAGGAGTATTCCGCTCCAGGAGAGTGCAAGAGTATTCCGCCTCTGGTTTATATTATATCGAGTGCAGGAGTATTCCGCCACAGGAGCAGGAGTATTCCGCTCCAGTTGGTTATCAGATTGGATTCCCCTCGAATGCAGGAGTATTCCGCTTCGGGATGAGATTATGGGCACATGTGACCCTTTGCATCATTTCATTTCATCTCATTTCATTTGATCTCATTTCATACCATTGTGTAGACTTGTGGTACATAACTACTGTTCTGCTTATATGTGCATTGCTTATTTGTCTATATATTTCTGGCTCGTATTCTGGGTTGCGGGGATCGAGTTGTGCGCCGCAACGGTATAAATATATGGACCGAGTTGCACGTCGCAGCAGTATAATTTATGGACCGGGTTGCACGTCGCAGCGGTATAAATATATGGACCGGGTGCACGTCGCAGCAGTATAATTTATGGACCGGGTTGCACGCCGCAACAGGATGAATATATGGATCGGGTTGCACGCCGCAACAGGATGTATTTCTGATTGTTGATGTGTTCGGGATACCTATATGTTCTGGCTGTATTACGTTCCTGATTATTGAATAGTTTGCGATTCCATACGTATTTCTAATTATTATCTGGCTCTGCCTTTTCGTAATTTAAATAAGAGGAATCTGGTTTATTTGTTTCTTTTCTCCCTGGCTAGCTATCCTATTCTTTGAGGTGGCTAGTCTGCCCCACTTATTGAGTCCTTTTGACTCACCCTTGCTTGTTGTTTGTTTCTTGTCTATCTATTTCGTTTCGGCAGGTTCGCTCCAGGATTGAGTTTGTCACGTTGCGAAGGAGCGAAGACGACTTCAGCTGTCAGGGTGAGCCAGCTTTTATTCCGGATGGCCACCAGTTTATTGGTTATTGTTTCAGTTGCATTTTGCTCCCTTCAGGAGGTATTTGTCTTCTTTTGTACTCTTAGATATCTAGTCTGGATAGCCCTAAACTTAGTATGTTGGGTAGTTAGCTGTATTGTCTTTCGTACAGCTTAGAAGTGTCAATATGTCTGTGTGTTTTTTTTTTAAGTCTTGTCCTTATTTATGAACTATTATATTTATTTTTCTAATTTAATTGGTAAGGGTTCGCCCGACGGGTCTAGGGGAGGATGTCGGGTGCCCGCACGGCCTAACCAGATTCCGGGTCGTGTCAGTTGGTATCAGAGCCCAGTTTTAGAGTCTATCCAGACTAAGACAGTGTCTACTGAGTCTCGCTGATGGGTACGTAGACGTCCGTACTTATCTACGAGAGGCTATAATGGCATCTAGGAAATTTCACTTCCTTCATTTCTGATCGTGCGTCGGTCTAGGGTGCAAAAGTATTTTCGTTAATTCGTTCGTGGTAATTATGAACCCTTGTGTGACAAATCAGCAAACGGTATGAGTTCAAGACGAAGCTGTCTAGCCTGGGGCTAGCACTGACGAAGCCCCGAAAGTTTTTTTTTATCGTGCTGACGATCTAGTTACGGAAGTCCCAGTTGTACGAGCTCGCGATGGGCAAAGAAGCAGGGCCTTGTGGTTCCCTTGGCTCTCTACGCTGTTTTTACGAGAATCTTGGCGACGCAGATACCGCAAGAATCTATTATTAGCTAGGCAGCCTATCAGGTTGCCGCAATTGGAGACGTTCGGTCTCAGGAAGCCCTTGTTCCAGTCCCTGATGTTGCCCCAGTAAATTATGTTCTAGAAGCAGCATGTGTTGCGCCACCACTTGTTCTAGCTGGTTAGCCAGCCGAGGTATCAGTTCGGTCCGAGTGTCTGAAGAGGTTGCATTATTTTACGCGGTTGAACCTTCCGATATTCTTAAGCAATGCATCAGATAAACCTTGTGATTCTTTTTAAAATAAAATGATGTCATCATATCCTTTAGGCTCTTGTTATATCGAGCGGTATGGTGTCGATTATTCTGTTTTCCAGTTTCAGGGGTCCAGCGTTGAATTGGTGGACTGCTCTTTATAAGCCAACTTGGTTCGATTTTTCTTCTAGATTCGTGGAAAAGTTCCTTTCGAAGTGAGCGAGATGAAAAGTGTTGCCAGTTTAGTTGATTTGACAAGGTAGCCTGTCGGTTAGCCTGTTTGTGTTTCAGAATATGAGATTGAATTCTATAGAATGGTTGGATATGCATTAGAACTAGTTCATGAGCCTTTCGAGAGATTCAAAGATTTATTGATGACCTTTATTTTTCCTTGAAATCCCAGATGGCTCGAGAAATTGAGGTCTGAATTTTATTTGATGTTGTTGTTAATATTGCCCGAAGGTTCGAGGCATACCATAAGTTAGAGCGGGAAGAGTTAGAGCGGGAAAGTAAGAGATCCCACGGCCCTGGTGGGCATCCATGGTACCTCATTTGGAGGTAAGAGTTCTGGTTATGCAAGCTGTTCCTCCTACTTATCATCAGGTATTGAAGTTCCCATCCGAATGGGGAGTACGTGAGGTTCGAGGAGAGCAACGCTCTGCCCGAGATGCTATTCTGTGGCTTTCAAACTGCCCGAAGAGAACAAATAGCAATTACAGCGACCGGGACCAGACATACCACCCGAAGCGGTTGAGTACGAAGTCCCGGAATTCATCACAAAGATGGACGAAAGAGAAAACCATATGCCGACCGATGAAGCTTTGGAACCCGAAGAACTGTTCGCCGACAAGCCAGAGCAGAAGGTGTATCTAGGGACCGAACTGAATGAGCGACTACGAGGAGATATCCTCCAGTTTCTCAAGGAGCAGCATACAACATTCGCTTGGTCTCACGCAGATATGACAGGTATTTCTCCTGACATCATTACTCACAGGTTGAACGTAGATCCGTATCACCACCCAGTAAAACAAAAGACGCGCCAGCAAGGAGCCTTCCAGAACTAGGTCATCAACGACGAGGTTGATCGGCTGCTGAAGATCGGCTCAGTACGTGAAGTCAAGTATCCAGACTGGCTAGCCAATGTAGTTGTCGTACCTAAAAAGAACGGCAAATGGCGAGTCTGCATCAACTTCACAGATCTAAACAAAGCTTGCCCGAAGGATTCATATCCTCTCCCCAGGATAGATCAGCTGATCGATGCAACGGCCGGACACGAAGTGCTAACCTTCCTCGATGCATACTCTGGGTATAACCAGATATTGATGGATCCCGAAGACCAGGAGAAAACAGCATTCATAACCTGTCGAGGTACGTACTGTTACAAAGTTATGCCTTTTGGACTGAAAAATGCAGGTGCAACCTATCAGCGTCTAGTCAATCGAATGTTCCACGACCATATCGGGAAGATTATGGAAGTGTACATCGATGACATGCTGATAAAATCTAAGTGAGCAGAAGACTATCTGGCATATCTGAAAGAAGCTTTCTGAATCCTGGATCAGTATAACATGAAGCCGAATCCAGAGAAATGTGCTTTCGGAGTCGGATCGGGGAAGTTTCTGGGATTCATTGTTTCTAAGCGTGGCATTGAAGTCAATCCCGCTCATATTAAAGCCATTGAGGCGTGGCAGCTCTACGAAGGTTCATCTCCCGGTCATCTGACCGTTGCAAAATTTTCTTCGATATCCTAAAACAAAACAAGGAGTTCAAATGGACTCTCGAATGCCAACAAGCATTGAGAGATTTGAAAAAATATCTATCCAATCCTCCATTGCTCTCCACGCCTCAGGAAGGTGAATAGCTGCTGATTTATTTGGCAGTCTCAGAGTCATCGGTAAGCGCTGTGTTAGTTCGGGAAGACAAAGGTAAGCAGCTTCCTATCTATTACATTAGCAAAGCTCTAATTGATGCAGAAACACGCTATCAACCTTTAGAAAAATTAGCACTGGCATTAGTAACTGCTGCTCGTAAGTTACGCCCTTACTTTCAAAGTCATTCAATAGCTGTGGTTACAACTTTTCCTCTGTGAAATGTTCTGCACAAACCTGAATTTTTAGGAAGACTGGTGAAATGGGTTATAGAATTATCTGTATTTGATATAACCTATCAGCCTAGAGTAGCGATAAAATCGCAAGTCCTTGTAGACTTCGTAGCCGACTTCAGCACTAACGTATACCCTGAGGCAGAGAGGGAATCTATTCTTTATGCAGGACAGGCTCCTGGCACATGGACCCTTCACACATACGTAAGGCCGGCTATCAAGTGCACATTTATTACTAACAATGAGGCCGAATATGAGGCCGTTATTGCAGGATTGGAACTAGCCCGAAGTTATGGAGCAACCATCGTTAAGCTAAAAAGCGACTCTCAGCTAGTGGTCAATCAAATCAATGGAGGTTTCATTGCACGAGAATCCAGGATGCAAATATACCTCGCCCGAGTGAAAGAGCTCCTAGCACAGTTTGGCAAATGGGAAGCAGTCCAGATCCCACGGGAAGAGAACCATGAAGCCGATGCTCTCGCAAACATGGGATCAGTGGCAAAGATAGGGGCAGCCAGCTCTTCAGCTGTTGTCCAACTTCTCTACACGACCATGGATAGAGAAAAGTTCGAAGTCAATGCCATCAACGCTAATTGGGACTGGCGGAATGAGATAACAAATTATCTTATCCATGGAGCTCTGCCTGCAGATGCAAAAGCTGCACGCAAACTCCGAGTAAAAGCTGCCCGATATACAATTCTCAACGGCGAGCTTTACCGGAGGATGTTCGCAGGACCTCTTGCAAAATGCCTTGGACCTAATCAGATCAATTACATAATGAGAGAACTCCACGAATTCTGTTGCGGAAATCATTCAGCAGGTAAGGCACTAACCCGGAAGCTAATTCGTGCAGGCTATTATTGGGACAAGATGGAGAAAGATACGAACGAGTTTGTCAAGAAGTGTGACAAATGCCAAAGGCTCGCTCATCTTCTCCACCAACCAGCAGAGCCACTACATTCAATAATCTCCTCGTGGCCCTTCATGAAATGGGGGATGGACACTGTTGGACCTCTTCCCACAGCACCAAGGGGGATGCGATTCTTACTAATCATCACTGACTGCTTCACAAAGTGGGTCGAAGCGGCAGCATACTCAAGGATACGACAAACGGAAGTCGTTGACTTCCTCTGGCGTTTTGTCGTGTGTCGCTTTGGAGCCCCTAAGGAAATAGTCATGGACAACGGCCCACAATTCATCGGCCAGAAAGTGACTAGGTTCCTCGATGATCTGCACATCAAAAGGATCACTTCTTCTCCATATCATCCTGTTGCAAACGGACAGGCGGAATCTACCAACAAAATCATCGTTGAGTCCCTTAAAAAGCGCCTGCTCGAGGCAAAGGGATGTTGGGTAGAGGAGTTACCTGGTGTATTATGGGCTTATCGCACAATTATAAAAATGAGTATCGGAGAAACTCCTTACTCATTAGTGTATGGTGCAGATGCTCGAATCCCAGTTGAAATCGGAGAGTCCAGCTTACGATACGCACATGCCACTGAGGAATCAAACTCAGTCAATCTATCTGAAGAGCTGGACCTCCTCGAAGAACGTAGAGAGCTAGCCCTTGTACGAGTAGTCGCTCAAAAAGAACGTGTCGAGCAATACTACAATCGGGGACTACGCGTACGAAGCTTCCAGGTCGGGGATTTTATACTCAGAAAAGTCTCCCAGAGCACACAAGAAACAAATTCAGGCAAGCTTGGTCCTAACTGGGAGGGCCCCTACAAAGTAATTGCTTCGGTCGGTAAAGGGTCTTATCATTTGGCACGCCCAGACGGCTCTACTATCTCGAACAGTTGGAATGTGGTTCACCTCAAAAGGTATCACTTTTAAGTGGTAAAACGGTTAGTTATCTTACACTTACCTTTTATCTTTATGAAAGTTCTTACTTTTATTATATACTATCTCTAAATGGTACTAACGACCTGAACAAGGTCAGATCCATTTAGCTCAACTGGTAGAGCTCGAAGTTCTTCAACTTCGCGGCTGTGGGTTCGAATCCCACAACGGACACACTCCTCATTTGGTTATATGTGTTCTATATGCAGCTCACCGAAAACTCTTTTCATATTGTCACTTTACGTGCTCCAACATAAAAACAAGGAGGGTGATGAGGGGCCCCTGTAGGCTAGATAAGACCTTCATAAAGGCAAAAGACTTTACCAAAAGGCGAATTTTTAAAAGTTTTTCAAGAAACTTTTACGTGATAAGACTTCCACGGCAAATAAGAGGAGTCATTCACAAAACAAAAACTTTCATGTGACAAAGCTTCCCCGAAAATAAGAGAAGTCGTTCACAAGGCCAATGACTCGGGCAGAGCCAATCTACAAACACGCAATAATTTTCAACTATCGAAACGATAAGCAAAGTTATACGCACAGAGCAACGATTCGGCTAAAACTCTAAACGACCACAATTCGGTCAGACTACTTGCAACTTACGACCTCTTCCTAACGAAAGGCTAAGTTAAAAATATTCGGGCAGACTCTTGAAAGATACGAACTTAATAAAGTTCTTACTTCAGAAAACTCTCAATCATAAGGCACGAAAGCCACAACACATGCAAACAAAAGATCAAGAAGTTCAAACTAAATATAGTCACTGGACAGATCTAAACAGCATATATACATTATCTTTGTGAATTGATAAAATGCCGAATACGGCTGACAGAAATTCGCAGAGTGTTCAAAGGCCAAACAAACCGGCCATACAAAGGACCAGAAAGTCTGTATTAGACTTCTGTCATTCAACAAACAAGTCCGGCTCTCGCCAGACAATAAAAACTACATCAATCACAGATTTAAAAGGGCATTAACATTTAGGGCTACGACCAGAACTCGACGCACCAGCTCCGTCAGTCCTGCCGCCGTTCCCTGAATTCTCACCATCATCTTCGTCATCATCATCATCATCAGCTTCGGACTCTTCAGGGGAGAGACCCAATGCTTGATTTATTCTTCGAACTGCGTTCTTTGTTGTCTGCAGCATCTCCTCGACATTAACTTGTCCAGCCTGAATTTGCACGAGAAATGTAAGCTTGGCCTCAAGAGCTGCAAGCTTGGTTTTGATTTCAGACTGATCACACAGGTTCGCCAAGTCCTTGGTTAATGCGGTCTGAGCACTCATTAAGTGAGCGACCTGATCCTTGGCAGGATGGAGATCAGCCCTGGCTTTAACTGATTCTTCATTAGCTCTCTGCAGATCCATCTCAAGAGATGTACGATCTTCGATAGCGCCGTTCAAAGAATTTCGACAATCTTCAAGCAGTCCCTCCAAGCCTTGGACAGAGCATGCGAACCCTTCTTTCTCTTCGAGAAGAAGGTCCTTCTCCCTGGTGAGCACGTTGATTTGCTCAACACGTTCGTTGTTGACATCAGTCAACCGGTTAACCTCACCACCAAGGAAACCACAATGCTCTATCAGAGTCTTGTTATCCTTCAAAGCTTCCAGCAACTCCTTTTTCACTTCAACCACTTGATTGGCGTTGTTAAGCCTAGAGCGAAACATGAGCTCGGCAGCCAGCATACTCGACTGAAAAAAAGAAACAAAGTAAGTCAGAGTTAAAACACCGGGGCTAGAAGTTATTCCCAAAACAAAGCGGAAAGAACATACCCGGGCAGAGTCAGAAGCAATCTGGAAGGCCAACTCCTCATCGGTTAGCTCCCTCAGCACCCATTCTTCACGGGGACCGATGAGCGAGGATACTGCCTTAGCCAAGCTGCGTGGCCTGGTTACGAAGTTGACATCAGGGGCAAGCTTCAAAGTGTGCTTTCTCTCGCAGAACTTAGGTTCCCAAGCCTGCTCAGAGGGATATTTTGGCCCGAACTTGTAACGCACTCCCCTGATGTCATTCAACTCTGCCCGGCCACCAATGGCTGCCGCCAAACGAATCTTGACGAGGAAAGGTTGGAGTCACCTTCCACTGCAGGATCTATTGTCTCACATTCACGAAGAACAACGGGAGCCGCCCCCTCAGTAGCCACATTCTCCAGGTCCTCGAAATGATAAACACGAGGACCCTGGCTACCCTCTTGGGAAGCTTCTTCTCTTACTTCTTCTTTCACCTCTTTTTCTTCTTCCTCACCTACTTTATTCTTCCCCTTGTCGACACGAGAAGGACCTACTTCCAACCCGTCACTAACTCGGGGACTCCTCTGCGGAGTACGGACAGCTTCCTCCTCGGCACTTCTCCTGTCACTACGGAGATGAGGCCTTCGCCTAAGACGAGCATCAGCTTCGACCTCAGTGTCCGAAAGAGTGATAACCTCCTTGGCTACGCCCTCTCCCCGTGCAGACTCGGGGACTTCAGCAGCAGCACCGGCATTCTCTTCTACGGGCTCCGGTACACTGGCCCTAGAAGAAGGGTCACCGCCAGCCGACGAGGTTTGCCCGGCAGCCACGGAAGTCTTACGAGCAGACTTCTTCCTCGCTCCGCCCTCACCTTGGCTCCTCTTCTTCCTCTTCAAGGAGCCCAGTCCACCGGACAGGAGTTCTTTGCCTCCCTCCCTGCTGCGCAGAGCACCCACTGAAGCTAGTATAGCCTTAGCTTCAGCTTCTGGGTCAGCCAGAGGCTCGGGAGGCCCATCTTGAGGAGGAGTAGGGAAGAAATCTCCTGAAGTGCCCAAACCTATAAAAAGGTAAAACGGTCAGATATGGAGAAGGTTCAAAGAAGAAGAACGATCATGAAAAAGAAATGTTCTCACCATGATTTTGTACAACCAAACTCTTCTGAGTGGCAAAATACATCCACTCTCTCTTCTCAGGAGTAAACTCCTTCAAAATTGGCTCAACCCACACCCTCAAATCTTCGACAGAAATGAGTCCGTCGTAGGGTTGCTTGGCCGCTACAAAAATTGAATGGAGTTAGAGAACGAGAAGAAGATAAAGCATGAAGAACGTCAAAAAATACTCGGGGACTTACGCTTCTTATTCCAGACTTCTGGAAGGTAGGCCTTGTCGTCAAAAGTCAAGGCTGAGGAGCGCACAAACAGATACTGGTGTGCCAGCCTCGGTCACCGGTATCCTCAGAACTGCGCACCAAGCCCTTGCTTCCACGCATTCTGGCATTTACGTAGCCGTCTTTGAAAATTTGTATACTATACAAAGAAATAAAATGCTCATAACCAAAAGATTGATCGGTTCCTGCCGCGAACCAATCCAAAAGAGTAACTATTCTATACATACTGGGGCTCAGCTGCCCCGGACAGAGGAGATACTCCCTGCAGAGCCTCTCCAGCACAGGATGCAGGCGTAATCTACTTCCCACGGTGAAAGGATAGGTGCACATGGCTGTCCACCCAGCCCTATGGGAAGTAATATTCTCCTCCTCGGAGACCGGCAAGAGGGGAACCTCATCGCCCCAGTGGCAGTCCATCCTTACTTGTGGGATCAACTCTTTCGTGATCCCTGACTTATACCTATACGCCGGCCAGTTCCGCGTATCTCCCTCCCTATTATGGAAGGACTTAATGTTACAGTCCGCCTCAAGTTCACCCCACTTCTTGGGGATTATCTCTGCAGCAGTAGCTTGTGTAGCCCGGGACCTGGGAGTGGCCGCCGAGGAACTACCAGCAACATCAGTGCCCTGGTTTTTCTTAGATCGTGAAGTCATGGTTGCAAGAAAAGTATGAAATTTTCAGGAGTGAATTCAAAGCTAGTTCAAAGTATTTTCAAAGAACAGCGGAGGCAAGTAAAAGGTTTCTCATCAGGCAAACCCCTATTTATAGGAGTGAAAATCCAGCCCCACCAACTTCTTTCAAGACACGCGGAGGCCATCAGAGAAACCTCGATCAGATCTGGCCGTTGAAAAGGAGAATAAGGTTCGCCAAAACATTATAGTGTCATCATTATTCTGGAAAGTAGCGGTCACCTCGCGATCAACTGACGACGTGTGCATGTGACTGAAGCGGTTAGAATTATTACTTTTCCCCTTGGGGCACGCAATAGTCATTTCGGAATGACCTGCAGTCTCGCAGGCACGCCAGCTGCAGTTACTTTTTGCTACGGCGCATTAAATGCGCACGTCATGAGGGCTTGTCACTTAGCTGATAAGGATCGTACGTCATCAAGATACATCACACGAAGACAAAAATTCTCAAGAAATTCCCGCCAAAAATCGTATCCACTCCTCGAACAGATACTCCGCTCGAGAAGTGCGGGGACTATCTGTATTGGAAAAAATCTGACTAGACTTGGAGTCCACGTGGCACGGACAGACATTTCAACGGACAGACATCTAGCGGACAGACATCTATCACGAGAAGACCTAAGGGAGTTATGAAACACTTCAACGGTCATTAATGGTCATTAAATGAGCAGTTATTAATGCGATTATCCACGATCAATCTATTAATGGTCATTAAAGCAATCATTACGACCCAGCGGTTATGACTCCAACGGATAGGCGACCGGCAGTTACTTATCAAGACGGATCCACACCCAGCGGTTACAAAAATCCCAACGGGTACCTACTAGGCTTATAAATAGCATTCGTATTTATCGATTGTAAACAACTTGACTTCATATCTGCAATATCAATAAGAATACTCTCTCTCTCTCTCTCTCTCTCGATCTTGCTCAGTTATTCCCTTTGTTCTTATTTAGTTCTCTGCTTTACTCTTCTGGAGAGCAACTGATATCGAAGAACTCTCTCCGAGGACGAGTGATACGATACGGTTACTTTTCCTTGTCTACATTTTGCGCATTACTTTTATTAGCTCATATGTGCATATTGTTATCATCTCAGCTCATCATATAAACTCTTAATCTCAGCTATTGATCGTGACCCCGCAAATACAAATTTAATTGTTAATTGGCCTAAAATCGGATCAAGATTAAACATGCACCTGAGTGACAAGAGAGTATAAAGGCAATGTCACATATCCACAGAGGAAATGAACCAGCAGTCCCATGACAAGCCTTAAGACAATGTCTACTATGTTTCGGTGGAAGCAAGAATTTAACCTATACTTATACTGCTCAAAAAAACAAAAAGAAATTAGTTTAAAAAGTGTATATAAATGCTAAATGAAGAACAAAAAGCTTGGGCAAAAATTTACTGGGGAGTCAATTTGAGCATAACTTAGATTACTCTATATAAAAGATTGAGTCAATTTGAGCAGCCTATATAGAGCCCGTTTGGGTGAGCTTATTTCAAGTAACTTAAAAGCCAAAAGTTGCTTATAAGCCTCTTTTGAGAAGTTAGCAAATTCTAACTTCTCAGTTTTGACTTATTTTAATCACATAAGTGCTTATAAACCCATGATTTTTTGAGTTAGCAAACACATATTAATGGGCTTATTGTATTGGATAAAAACTGACGTCACCTGGAAAGTGACATGTGTCTGCCACGTGGCACGGGCAGAAGTTTCACCGGACAGACATCCAGCGGGCAGATAACTAGCCAGGCGGTTACCACGAGCAGACCCAGAGCAGCAATGTAATGCTTCCCACGTCAGCACGATCTGAATGAGCAGTTACTAACCTGATCATGCGTGATTATTTAATGAATGGTCATAAAGGCAATGATTACACAATCCAGCGGTTACATATCCAACGGATACGTGCCCAGCGGTTACAAACTCAACGGACGACTATCAGACCTATAAATAGCATTCGTCTTAAATCATTGTAACATAACTTTTATTCTCTGTCTACAACATCAATAAGAATGCTCTCTCTTACTCTTGCTCAAATACTGTTCCTTACTTACATTCGCTGGATACTTTGCTCTCGAGTCTTCAAGTACAATCTCTAACGAGGAATCCTCACCGGGATCGAGCGATTCAATACGGTTACCTCTATCTATTTTGCTAACGCTTTAACTTTACTCATTGTCGATTATATCTTATTTCCATATCGTCAATTGTCGTCGTTGGAAATCGCACATATATTGATAATCTAGTAATCAACGCCATTCCATATTAAATTTGGTTAAACTCTTAGTCTAAAATATTGATCGTGACTCCGCAAATATAAATTTAATTATTAATTGGCTTAAAATCGGATCTAGGTTAAACACTTATAAGCACATATATGCTTTTAAGCCACTTTTAGGCTTACCCAAACAGACTCATAGTTCGAGACTTCGAGTTGACACATACGATCGAAAACAAGTCAAAGAAAGAAAAATATGTTTTTTCTTTGTATGTGACTAGTTAGACATAATCATGATAAATAAATGAAAAAATATTTTCATTAGTTTGATTTGGTAATAACCAAATAAAAAAGAAAAAAAAAAGTAAAATTAAAATCTAACAATTTCGGAAGAAATCATCCAAATGCTTCAAGACGCTTACCGTGGTCCATGTAAAGAACGCCAACTGAAACGAGTTATGCAGAATTAACAAACTAGCAGATTGAGAATGAGTAAATATACAATTTTTATTGAAGTAGAGAAGTTATGATGACCACTTGAACAGGGAAAGTATACCCAAATTTGACTGTCGCATGGTTCTTTTTTCTTAACACTTTTGCCATTAGTAAATCATCTCGTATTTGAATAATACATAAGCAACTTCTACTAAATAATTTTTGTTGGACATTGAAAACTCAAAATGAACGATAAAAGTACCTGAAAGAGGATGAAATGCATAAGATGGAGAAGCAGTTTCGGTTTTCCAAACCAGAAGAAGTGATCATCAGGTCTGACCACAAGGTTTCCTCAAACAACATTTGACTTATAATTGCTATCTAAGCACATTCCTGTGATAATGCCTTGTAGCTTTGTTCCTACCACCAGTAGCATCTGTTATGTTTCAAAGAGAAAAGAATAAGTGTTTGGTGCTTCTAGTTACTCATTTCCAGAAACACATATAGTAACTAACTATGTACTCTGTTGATATTACCTTTCATTTCTTGGTAATAACGTGTAATGCCTAGTCAAAGTATTTCTTATGTCTGTATTCATTTCTACCAATAAATGTACATCTTACCTAGTCATTACAAATTATTATATATCCCCATATTTACTCCTCATAACAGATGATTAAATTTTGTAACAATTGTCATTAATGTATAACTTTTGTATTTCTCTTCAAGCATTCAGACAATTGTAGCCCTATAAATAGGTTGTCTTTCTCGAAGTACAGACACACAAAAAAAAATATTTTCTCTTGTTCTATAACTTCAAGTTTTGGGTTAATTATTTCTGCAAGTTCCAAACTTCCAGCCATGAGTGCACGTGTTTGGGAGTACTGTGGAAATCCTTGGAGAGCGACCGGCCGTGGAGGATTTGCACCAGAGTCGGGCCGGATTCGCTTTCAATGCAGTGGCTTAGTCATTATACAGTAATTTCGATAAGTTGTTCCTGCCTTGAATACATTTTTTGTTCTCAATATTTTATTTATTTTTTTACTACTATTCCAACAATTTGGAAGCGAATTACTTCATACAATATTGAACAATGACTTTAACTTTGTACAAAACACTTCCTGATTTGTCAAAACTTGAACCTTTGAACGGAAACAATTATAAAAGCTGGTCACACAAGTTGCTGTTTTTTTTTTTTTTTGAACAGTTAGAAATAGATTATGTGTTGTTTGATAAATCTCATGTTGTTGCTGCTAGTATTACTACTGTTAGTATTATTTCTGCTACTGTTCCTGCTGCTGCTACTGCAACTGGTACTGCCGCTGTCAGTTCTTCTACTGTTGTTACTGATGTTGTTATAAAAAAGTTTGAAAAGGATAATAAAAATGTTAGGGGTCACCTTTTGAACCCTATGTCTAACACTTTGTTTGATCTGTTCATTAATTATAAATTTGCTAAGAACATATGGGATACTTTAGAGAAAAAGTATGGTGTTGATGATGCTGGAAAAAAGAAATATATTGTTGGTAAGTAGATTAAATTTCATATGGTTGATGATAAGCCAATCATGGAGCAAGTTCATGAGTACGAGAACTTGACTGGTGATGTGCTTAACGAGCGCATGAAGATACGTGAAATTCTTCAAGCTAATGCTTGCTTGAGAAGTTCCCTCCGTCATGGAGTGACTATAGGAAACAGTTGAAATACAAGAAGAATAACTTGATACTCCAGGAATTGATCAGTCACATGAGAATTGAGGAGGCTAACCGTCTCAAGAATGCAGAAGTGACTCGTCTTAAAGATAAGATGGATGCTCTTACTCTTAATTCTTCTAAAGCTAACCTTGTGGAATCTGCTAGTACTTTTGCGAAAGACAGGTTCAAAGGAAAAAAGAAGAAAGGACCAAAGCAAGGGCAAGCGAAGAAACAAAATTTCTTCAACAAGCCCGAGAGCAAAATCCAGAAGCCAAAGCACGGAGGACCTTATTTTGTTTGTGGGAAATTTGGTCACAAGGCTTTTCTTTTCAATGCACTCAAGGACAAGGACAAAATACGAAGCAAGGAGCCTCTACCCAAGCTCATCTTGCTAAAGGAAGTGACATTATTGCTGCTATAGTTGTGGAAGCTAATATGGTGGCTAATAAAACTGACTAGGTGCTGGACACGGGAGTTTCAAGACACCTATGCGCCAATAAAGAGTTATTCCATGACTTTGAGGAGTCAATTGACGACGAGTGTGTCTACATGGGTAACTCCACTATAGCTGGAGTTCTCGGTAAAGGAAAAGTTTTACTTAAGTTGACTTTTAGAAAAACCTTAGCCTTCACTACTAAAAATACTGTGTTTTCAGACCGACATATTGTCGGAGGCCTCCATCTGACCGCTGTGGTCGGTGAATTTATTTAATTTACATAAAATAATTTATTTTTTAAAAAACGACCGATCGCAGCGGTCGGACGCAGATTAAATATTATTTTTTTAGGACGTCCTACCTCATCAGTCAGATGGTTAGATACACAAAAAAACGGGCAGAGCCCTTTCTTTCCTCTTTCTTTCTTTTCTTTCACTCTCTCTTTTCACTTTCTCCTTCTCTCAAATCCGCCCATCCCCAATTTCTCCACAAATCCTGCTACCACCATTCCCAATTTTCTAATCCACCCTCCATCTAACTTAGTAAGTTTCCAATACTAAACCCTTACCCCCAATTTTTTATTTTTTCCTTCAAATTGTAAACCCTAATCCCCCAATTTCTTTTCTTTTTTTCTTGCAGATCGACTGCCTGCCTGCTTACCTTCACCAATGCTGCCAGTTCCGGTAACAGCTCCAACAGTGAGGCCGAGTTTTTTTTTTCTTTTTATATGGTTTTTATTTTTTAATTTCTTCAAATTGTAAAGTGTGTAGTCTTGTTGTTGTTGGTGAACGATGTTAATATTATTTTTGGACTTGAACAAATATTATTGTAGTACTTTGAGAAAGAAATTGTTGACTTTGTATTTTAGTTTGGTAGTTAGATTCATTGAGTCATTTCATCAAACAAGTGGTGAGCACTATGCCAAAGATGAATGAAATAAAATTTACTAAAGTTGTAGCAAAAAAGACATTATAGTGGCTCACCATTATAAAACCAACCAAGATTTGTAGATGCTCTAGTCTAGTGAAGAAAAAAGAAGTGTTAGGCTTAGAACTAGAATTCAAAAAGTAAAAATCATTAAGTATAACAGTTTTAAGGTTATTTTCTTTATATGGTTTAGCGATACTACTAATGGACTTTGAAAAAAAAAAAATCTTGATGCCTTTTGGTCAATAGTTGGATAGGACATGAAAAACATTGGTTGAACTAGTATTCTTGGTCAAGCTTAGTGTAGCCAAAGAAAAGCAAAACAAAGTTAGGATTAGTTTTGAATTATAGGCTGAAGTTAATATGATATTGCTTCTACTATTGGTAGAATAGATAAAAATATTTATATGCTTGATCTTACTTGTTTTATACTTATTGTTTATGGATAATAATGGAATGAATTACTCTATTATTGTATATGAAAATTTACTATATATAGTTGTACATAGTGTGTTATACAATGATGGATATATTAATAATTTGAAGGGTTGTTTGGTTTTAGAAAATAAGTTAAGCCCTAATTAGTAACATGAATATTTTATGTAGTGATTAGTAATGCATGAATTATTTATATTATTATTTAATAGACATTAGCTATAAGTAATATAGTAGCTAAACAACTTAAAACATTTTATTTCGTAAATTGATTTAAATAAAATAAAGTATTTCTAAATATCCATTCTGCAATCTTTGATTCTATTTCATTTGATTCTTGAAATATTGGATTTTAAATTTCTCCAACTAATTATAGATAAGTAAATAGTTTTATCATTTCAAAGAAATAGGTATAAGTTGCAAATGAGAAGTGTTATTAATTATTAAACGATAATCTAGAATACAAATTAGTTAGTAATATAAAAGTAATAGCCAAATGTGAACATGACTTAGATAAGATACTACTAATACTAGTAAATTGTACAATTACTTAATCTTTTCCAAATTGGTAGTGTTTCCCAATAATTTAAAAAAAAAAATTGCAATTTAATATGTAAATCAATTTATTTAAACATGGAATGTTTGTGTAGGTATGGAATATGGAAGTCGTAGTTGGATGTATAATAAAAATAATTCCGGGCGGCGGGTAATGAGGAATGAATTTGTAGTAGATGTTCGAGAATTTATTGAAAAGGCGAAAACACTTGATGATATTATAAGGCATGGTTAGATTAAGTATCCTTGTGCAAAATGCAAGTGCACAAAAGGACAAAATTTGGTAGATTTGAAATGCATCCTTTTAGGAGGGGTTTTATACCAAAGTATTCTATTTGGATTCATTATGGAGAGTCTGGTGATACGGGCGGTGATGTTAATTTTCAAAATGCTTATGACGGTGGGAGTGGTTCGTTTATGGAGAATGATATTGATAATTATCGAATGAATGATATGGTTAATGATGCTTTTGAGATGTACCCAGAGGAGCCATCCCAACCGGATACATCGCAACCAACTGTCGAGCACGTTCCCAATGATGAGGCAAAGCTCTTCTATAAACGGTTGGAGGAAGCTAGTCGTCCATTGTATGAAGGCTCAGTGCATTCCAAGTTGTCGGTTGCTGTTAGATTGTTAAGTATTAAATATGATTTTAGTATATCAC
The DNA here is from genome assembly GCA_029990575.1 of Petunia axillaris subsp. axillaris. Classification (NCBI taxonomy): domain Eukaryota; kingdom Viridiplantae; phylum Streptophyta; class Magnoliopsida; order Solanales; family Solanaceae; genus Petunia; species Petunia axillaris. The sequence continues at coordinate 65,980,107 of JARKNS010000001.1, read as the reverse complement.
ACGCAGCCATGGATTCCATCATTGGCCATATGAATGAACTTAATCCGACTAACATGGAATTACCAACTGATTATTACTACACTAAGAAGTTCGTTTCCACATTAGGGCTTTCTTCGAAAAGAATTCACTGTTGTGTCAATGATTGCATGTTGTTTTATAAGGATGATGCAGAATTAGATACTGTAAATTTTGTAACGAGCCTCGTTACAAGCCAGTTCTTAATGCTAAAATGGAGTGCATTACTTACCCATCATACCTAGGTTACAGAGGTTGTATGCGTCGATGAGCTCTGCTCCTCATATGAGATGGCACCATAATCGTACAAAACAGCCACACATTCTAAGTCATCCGTCAGATGGTGAGGCTTGGAAACATTTTGATCGGTTGCATCATGCATTTACTAGTGAACCAAGAAACATCAGTTTGGGTTTATGTTCATATGAGTTCACTCCATTTGATGTCTCTTCTAACCCTATTCTTGTTGGCCATATTTTTCACGCCGTACAATCTTCTGCCTGAAATGTGCATGACTAGTCCATATTTATTTTTATATTGCATTATGCTGGGTCCAAATAACCTGAAAGCCTCGATTGATGTATTTTTGCAGCCTTTGATCAATGAGTTAAAGTTACTGTGGCATGAAGGTGTGGAAACATATGATATATCACCGAAATAGAACTTTCAACTGCATGCTTCTTTGATGTGGACTATAAATGACTTTCCAGATTATGGAATGTTGTTTGGGTGGTTCACTGCTGGAAAGTTCCCTTGCGCTTGTTATAGAAGATACAAAAGCATTCACTTTGAAAAATGGCGGTAAGAACACATGGTTCGACTGTCAACAGTAGTGCATTTATGAAGAATCAGGTTGATTTTGATGAGCTTCCACGAAGGCTGTCCGGACGAGAAATTTGGGATAGGGTTAAGGTGTACCTTAATATAACTGACCATCGACCATTTAAAGCACCTGTTTATGGTGTTGACCATAATTGGACTAAAATAAGTATCTTCTGGGAGTTTCCTTATTGGAAGGACAATCTTTTTCAACATAACTTGGATTCCATGCATATTGAAAAGAATTTTTTCGAGGTTGTCTTTAATACTGTAATGGATGTTAGGAACAAGACAAAGGATAATGTGAAGGCCAGGTTGGACCTTGAGGAACTTTATAGGCGACCTGAGTTACACTTATCTTAAGTCAGCAATAAGATTTGGCTGCCTAAGGCCAGTTACATATCCAGATTAGATGAGAGGAGAATGATTTGTGATTGGATAAAGAATTTGAGGACACCTGACGGATATGTGTCGAACATAGAAAGGTGTGTTGATATGACAGAAGGAAAGTTGACTCACATGAAAAGCCATGATTGCCACATCTTCATGGAAAACTTGCTCCCAATGGCTTGCCTGATAAATTTGGAAACCCCTTATAGAGACATGCTTTTTTTTAAGGACATTGAAGGAAGTGAATCTTAAGTCTATGGAGTAACTTTCCTGTAGTCTCAACTAAGTTGACAAAAATCTTTTCGCCTGGTTTCTTCAATGTACATCTTCCAATTCATTTGGGGGAATAAGCACTACTGGAGGCCCGATGCACTGTAGATGGATATATCCTTTCGAGAGATAATGTCCCTTAATTTATCATCAGCTTCATTTTTTTATTTATCTTAACTAAATTAATTAATAAATGTATTATGCAAAATTATTGGCAAGTGTAAGCGGGACGTGAAAAACAGGAACCAAATTGAGGGGTCAATATGTGAGGCATATCTGGCTAGAAAACTTTTCATTTATTTTCATATTATTTCGATCAGAATGTGCCATGTTTGAGAAATAAGCCGGATCGGCATGATGATGGAGACAACAATAATCCGAATTATCCACCATTTTCTATATTTAATCAACTTGGTAGAGGAAAGTTACTTTCTGAAGTAAAAACATTCACTGACCGGGACAGAAAGCAGCTACAACATATGTGTTTTTGAATTATCCCAACGACCAGTCTTTTTACAAGTATGATTTATTTTACATTAAGGCCTAACATGCAAGTTCCATCATTAATTTAACTAATGAGATTTTTTGTTGCGTCATCCAGTTACTTTGTTGGAGAATTTGGCGCTGCTACTGTTTATAAAAAAAAATTAGATGTGTTTAGAGAATTTATAAGTATTATCTGAACTAATACGTAAAATTTTCAGCTATACAATAGTTGGTTTAACGTGTAAAACTATCTTAAATATTATATAGGTACTCAATCCAAATAATGGCATAAACATCTCATTGTTGCATGATATATCTTATGGGCCTTATTATAGATATAAGAGGATGTCTAAGTACTTTGTTAATGGGTACAAGTTTCATGCTGAACAATGGTCCTTGGGGAAGAAAACTAACAACAGCGGTGTGTGTGTGTGAAAGGTGGTACTATTGACCAGGACGTAGACTTTGATTATTATAGTGTGATCGAGGAGATTTTAGAAGTAGAGTTTATAGCAGGTTGGCCTCGTAAAAGATTGGTTCTTTTTCAGTGCAGGTGGTTTGATCCGAGTCCTAAGGGTACGAGGATAAATCCATGTTTTAAAATATTTGAAGTTAATCACAGAAGGTCATATGGACATTGTGATCATTTCATCATTGCATAAATGTGAAGCAAGTGTGGTATCTATGATGAGTTTGTTGTTCGATGGTTAGAGGTGGAAAAAAACGACTAATTTTGGAGAAGGAAGATCAAAGGCAAACAAGGAGAACAAATATGTGGATGATGTTGAAACAAGCGAGGAAGAATTTGTTGATGACAATGAGTTGAGCGAGGAAGAAGAACTAGTCGATGACCTTGAGACGAATGATGATGATTGACATGTTGGTAGTTTTATGTTGTTACTTTACTACATTTATAAGTACTACTTTATAAATGTATTCCAGATAAATTAATATTCTGCTTATATTTTACTAATTTATTGTACTTATTTTACAGATATGGCATCTACGGGGAACGCTAGGGAAAAATATGTTCAAAGTTCCTCTCTTGCTTATGTTCATACTACTGCTCATGTACCTCATGTGCTTCCTACAGCTCCGTTGTCTACATATCCTGCTGGTTTTTTTACTGCACACCTTGTGGCTTACCCTAGCATGTCACTTCCTACATCTTCGGGTTATGTTGTTCGTCTGCATGGCATGAGCTCATCCATGCCTTCGCCATCTTCCAGTCAATCACCATCCCCTTCATCATCTAGTCCTACTGTATCTAGATTGAAGTTTGACGACTCTGCACCATCCCAGTCCGTAGGCGCTTCTATACCACCTACTGATCCGATTCGAGTAGTTACATTGGTAAGATTGGCACATATGATGAAAAAGGGAGGTTGAGGATTTCTCTTGAGGATAATCGTGCATTAAGTATTATTTTTGTTAGTTTTTAGCTATTTAACACTAGTGTAGAATTTAATTTTTTAATATATTTATTAATACTAGTGAATTTTATCTAGTTTTGCTCCCTCAGACATGGCTACACTCATAGTTACTGAAACGACCTCGGTCAATCGTTTCGGAAGTTAGGATTCTGATTGGCGTGCCGATAATTTTAAAATATTCGTAATGTCCATTAGGACCTGTCTGTAAAATTTGAGCTAAATCAGACCTCGTTTGGTAGGCATCGGAAGAAGGTTTCAGTTTTTATTGGCAATAAATATTAAAAAGAGATTTTCGAGCTCGGTTTTGCTGAATGAGCTCCGATTCAAAATCCGAAAGCGCTGTTAGGTTCGCATGATTATTTGTGATTTTTGTAAACTTTCGAAAGTGAATTTCGATGTTGTTCGGCTTGTTTCCGCTAAAATGCCGAAAGTTAAATAATTTGACTTCTTTTCCATTTAAATTCGTATCTTGAGTTTCGGGAGTCCAATTTGAGATCCACCTTCGCGAGTATGTTACATATATTTTGTATAACTATTATGCAAAAGTTGGAATTATTTCGAATATCGTAGGGTACCGTTTTAATTTTTATCGTAACAGCGAAATCAAAAAAAAAAAAAGAAGACAAAAAAGGGAAAAGGACAAAAAGGTTAGGCGGCATGGTATTGATATATATATCATTAGTTTCAGAGTTTAACAAAACTGATAAGCAGAAACATAGAAACAGAAAAAAAAATCAAATGATGCAGTGGAAAAGTGCCAGAAAATGAGAAAAAGAGCCGGAGGAAAATAGTATTTTTACCCCGAAACATTCAGGTAATGATCCTAATGCATTATTTGAGTTTATTACGTGTGTTTCAATATGTTTTAACGGTAAACCTTGGAATATTAGACATCATTTTAATAAGTTCAATTAATAGTTTAAAGGGTCAAATGGACCCTGATAGTGGAATTGATTATATATTTGTACTCAGTGAGTTATGGGCAACATATAAATGTAATTTATTTGGGGTTTGGTTATGTGACCTTAAACCCTGTATATAGGCCTGGCCTGCGTATTGCGTATGCGAATAGGGTATCAGGTTCCTACCTGGATTGCCCTAAGATGTGAGGAATGAAGCCTTTAGCCTAATGTGATATATTTTTCTGCTTATTGATCACAGTGGGATTGTTTGGCAATGAATTCAAAAAATAACGTGGTTGTTGGTCGCAATGCTAACTTTTGAGAGAGGTAAGTGTTTATATCCATTTCTTTGGAGGCACTTGGCCTCGTGGATTTTCTACCACGTGTTCCTTACGTGTGTAGCTGCCGATAGGCGTACTCATTACGCTTTAGCTTTGGATTTACATTCTATATTATATATTATGTCCTGTTATTGGTATTGCATCGAGGATCTGAGCATGGTACTTTGGCTGTGAGTTGGCATCTACTTCCCGGCTGTCGATGAGAGTCCCGCACCGGTGAAGGGTTATTATTGCATCACATTGCATTCATATGCATTATATGTCATTCATATGCATTACATTGCATATCATATTGGGTGCAGGAGTATTCCGCCCCAGAAGCAAGTGTATTCCGCTCCATTGTATCATATTGAGGGTAGGAGTATCCCGCCCCAGGAGCAGGAGGATTCCGCTCCATTGTATCATATTGAGGGTACGAGGATTCCGCCCCAAGAGCAGGAGTATTCCGCTCTTATGTCAGATATTGAGTGCAGGAGTATTCTGCCTCTGGTTTACATTATATCAGGTGCAGGAGTATTCCGCCCCAGGAGAGTGCAGGAGTATCCCGCCTCTGGTTTATATTATATCGAGTGCAGGAGTATTCCGCCCCAGGAGCAGGAGTATTCCGCTCCAGTTAGTTATCAGATTGGATTCCCCTCGAATGCAGGAGTATTCCGCTTCGGGATGGGATTACGGGCACATGTGACCCTTTGCATCATTTCATTTCATCTCATTTCATTTCATCTCATTTCATACCATTGTGTAGACTTGTGGTACATAACTACTGTTCTGCTTATATGTGCATTGCTTATTTGTCTATATATTTCTGGCTCGTATTCTGGGTTGCGGGGATCGAGTTGTGCGCCGCAACGGTATAAATATATGGACCGAGTTGCACGTCGCAGCAGTATAATTTATGGACCGGGTTGCACGTCGCAGCGGTATAAATATATGGACCGGGTTGCACGTCGCAGCAGTATAATTTATGGACCGGGTTGCACGCCGCAACATGATGAATATATGGATCGGGTTGCACGCCGCAACAGGATGTATTTCTGATTGTTGATGTGTTCGGGATACCTATATGTTCTGGCTGTATTACGTTCCTGGTTATTGAATAGTTTGCGATTCCATACGTGTTTCTAATTATTATCTGGCTCTGCCTTTTCGTAATTTAAATAAGAGGAATCTGGTTTATTTGTTTCTTTTCTCCCTGGCTAGCTATCCTATTCTTTGAGTTGGCTAGTCTGCCCCACTTATTGAGTCCTTTTGATTCACCCTTGTTTGTTGTTTGTTTCTTGTCTATCTATTTCGTTTCGGCAGGTTCGCTCCAGGATTGAGTTTGCCACGTTGTGAAGGAGCGAAGACGACTTCAGCTGTCAGGGTGAGCCAGCTTTTATTCCGGATGGCCACCAGTTTATTGGTTATTGTTTCAGTTGCATTTTGCTCCCTTCAGGAGGTATTTGTCTTCTTTTGTACTCTTAGATGTCTAGTCTGGATAGCCCTAAACTTAGTATGTTGGGTAGTTAGCTGTAATTGTCTTTCGTACAGCTTAGAAGTATCAATATGTCTGTGTGTTTTTTTTTAAGTCTTGTCCTTATTTATGAACTATTATATTTATTTTTCTAATTTAATTGGTAAGGGTTCGCCCGACGGGTCTAGGGGAGGATGTCGGGTGCCCGCACGGCCTAACCAGATTCCGGGTCGTGTCAGTTGGTATCAGAGCCCAGTTTTAGAGTCTATCCAGACTAAGACAGTGTCTAGTAGAGTCTCGCTGATGGGTACGTAGACGTCCGTACTTATCTACGATAGGCTATGATGGCATCTAGGAAGTTTCACTTCCTTCATTTCTGATCGTACGTCGGTCTTGGGTGCAAAAGTATTTTCGTTAATTCGTTCGTGGTAATTGTGAACCCTTGTGCGACAAATCAGCAAACGGTATGAGTTCAAGACGAAGCTGTCTAGCCTGGGGCTAGCACTGACGAAGCCCCGAAAGTTTTTTTTTATCGTGCTGACGATCTACTTACGGAGGTCCCAGTTGTACGAGCTCGCGATGGTCAAAGAAGCAGGGCCTTGTGGTTCCCTTGGCTCTCTACGCTGTTTTTACGAGAATCTTGGCGACGCAGATACCGCAAGAATCTATTATTAGCTAGGCAGCCTATCAGGTTGCCGCAATTGGAGACGTTCAGTCTCAGGAAGCCCTTGTTCCAGTCCCTGATGTTGCCCCAGAAAATTATGTTCTAGAAGAAGCATGTGTTGCGCCACCAATTGTTCTGGCTGGTTAGCCAGTCGAGGTATCAGTTCGGTCCGAGTGTCTGAAGAGGTTGCATTATTTTACGCGGTTGAACATTCCGATATTCTTAAGCAATGCATCAGATAAACCTTGTGATTCTTTTTAAAATAAAATGATGTCATCATATCCTTCAGGCTCTTGTTATACGAGCGGTATGGTGTCGATTATTCTGTTTTTCAGTTTCAGGGGTCCAGCGTTGAATTGGTGGACTGCTCTTTATAAGCCAACTTGGTTCGATTTTTCTTCTAGATTCGTGGAAAAGTTCCTTTCGAAGTGAGCGAGATGAAAAGTGTTGCCAGTTTAGTGGATTAGACAAGGTAGCCTGTCGGTTAGCCTGTTTGTGTTTCAGAATATGAGATTGAATTCTATAGAATGGTTGGATATGCATTAGAACTAGTTCATGAGCCTTTCGAGAGATTCAAAGATTTATTGATGACCTTTATTTTTCCTTGAAATCCCAGATGGCTCGAGAAATTGAGGTTTGAATTTTATTTGATGCTGTTGTTAATATTGCCCGAAGGTTCGAGGCATACCATAAGTTAGAGCGGGAAGAGTTAGAGCGGGAAAGTAAGAGATCCCACGGCCCTGGTGGGCATCCATGGTACCTCATTTGGAGGTAAGAGTTCTGGTTATTTTGGGAGGTCACCTTCCAAGTTATCTCATCTTGTGTCACGTGATTCTCCGAGTGCGTCAGTAGTTCGTCAAGATTAGACTCAGCTTTCTCTTTGTAGCTATCAACAATCTGTCCAGCTCCTATAGTCAGTGAAAAGGTGTTATCATTGTCGTGAGTCTGATTATCCTTTGAGGAGTTTTCCTGTTATCATTGTCGTGAGTCTGGCTATCCTTTGAAGATTTTTCCTTACTCCGACAAGCAGGCAGTCGTCTTTTTTCTCGTTATCAGGCACCTGCACAATCGCAGGGGATTTTATTTAGATCTCAATCAACAAAAGAAATGCCACCATCCAGTAGCGGTTGAGAGCGTGGTGGTAGCAGTTCTTCAGAAGGTAATTATCAGTGTAGCGGCTTAGTTCAGCTGTAGAGGCAGTTTTATGAACTGCCAGCCTGGCAGGATGCTGATGCATCCGATGTAGTAGACCCATGTGTTTCTTCTTCCCTTATATATGAGTAAGATTTGATTCTTTTGATCGATCTGGAAATGATTGTCTTATCATATTTCCATAGTTTCATGGGATGGCGTTTCTATTAAGAATCGGTTGCGGTAGAGGGGTGAGTTTGTGATACGATTTATTCCTGCAATTTATGAAACCCTACTAGTTTATCTGATCTAAATATGAGAGATTTGACGGTGAGTATTGCTATTGCCTGCTTGGCATCTTGTTACGCCACCTTCTGTTATTATGTCAATTCAGTTTACCGCACCTCGGAAATCAGTGTTGGTAGGATGATGGGATTCTTATTCGTTCCCATCAGGAAGTGTCGTTGTTTCTTCCGGTGTAAAGTGGCTGGTAAGTAATACTCGATCTACGTATCTCCTCTCGGTTCGAGACGCTAGTAAAGTCATGTTATCCTATGAGCTTGTCTGGGTTATAAAATGGGTTCTGATAAATTGTCAGAGTTTCCTTCTTATTGGGAGGTCAAATTGGCATGGATGTTGTTTCATAAAGCTTATTTAATGTCTATCTCTTCAATTGCAATTTTTTTGGCTCGCCTGACGCGGAAGTAGTCTAGCTTTGGTAGTCAAGCAAATAAGAAGATGAACTTCCTGAAGCTCTAATTATTTCTATCCTCGATCCATTTCTATTTATTCTTCGTCCGGCACTAGTGAGCTTGGGCGATTGGTAGCCGCTTGTGACGTTCCCTGTGTTGAGCCAGAGTACGTGTTATTGTGCCCGGGTAAGCATATTATTGTTTTGGAAGCATATTATTGTTTTGGTCCAGTTGTCTCATCTTGTTATCCGTTTAACATGTTTATATTATCAGTTTATCCGGGTATCCATTCCCATGTATAGTATAGTGTTGGTTCTGTTTTTGCGGATCATCCAGTTTCAGGGAAAACTCCACCGAAATTTTTATATACAAGTACCATCCATCGGGCGGTGGTGTTTACGGCAAAGGTATGGAGTTGTGAACTCGAGAGTTGCAGCTAGTTGGCAACTCGAAAGGGTAGTTTGGTAGTTTAGGTCTGCCTATGTTCAGCTTTTAGCTAGGTCTTCTTTAATACAACAGGTTGTGCGAGGATGACCATTTCTATTCAAATTAGTTGTATGAGTTTATGCTTTAAGTGGAGGAGTCTTCCTCCAATTGATACCGAATCATAGCATTAAATCTTTAAGGCGTTGCTGAAGCGTAAGCTAATTCTTAGTTCCATCGACCTGTTCTATATTGAAAAGTATATCGGAGAGGTGATTATCGGCTGAATCATGTTAACCCATTCAAAGTTCCATGTATCTTTGCTTCGAAAATGTAGAACTCCTCTCTCATAATTGAGAAAGGGTCGGCTTAGTCCGAATAAGTTGGGCAATGATGTTACCATATTATCCAGATATATTTTATTCCAAAAGTACGATGTGCGTAATATAATTCTGATCTTGTAATCAAGAGATAAGGTCCGTGGAGTAGCTTATGAAGGTTGTGCAAGTTCTTTTGTTATCTGTGCGAATTTTTCTTTAGACTTAAGCTCGTTCGAGGACGAACGAGAGTTTAAGTGGAGGAGAATGAAACGACCTCGGTCAGTCGTTTCGGAAGTTAGGACTCCGATTGGCGTGCTGATAATTTTAAAATATTCGTAATGTCCATTAGGACCTGTCTGTAAAATTTGAACTAAATCAGACCTCGTTTGGTAGGCATCGGAAGAAGGTTTCAGTTTTTATTGGCAATAAATATTAAAAAGAGATTTTCGAGCTCGGTTTTGCTGAATGAGCTCCGATTCGAAATCCGAAAGCGCCGTTAGGTTCACATGATTATTTGTGATTTTTGTAAACTTTCGAAAGTGAATTTCGATGTTGTTCGGCTTGTTTCCGCTAAAATGCCGAAAGTTAAATAATTTGACTTCTTTTCCATTTAAATTCTTATCTTAAGTTTCGGGAGTCCAATTTGAGATCCGCCTTCACGAGTATGTTACATCTATTTTGTATAACTAGTATGCAAAAGTTGGAATTATTTCGAATATCGTAGGGTACCGTTTTAATTTTTATCGTAACAGCGAAATCAAAAAAAAAAAAAAAAAAGAAGACAAAAAAGGGAAAAGGACAAAAAGGTTAGGCAGCATGGTATTGATATATATATCATTAGTTTCAGAGTTTAACGAAACTGATAAGCAGAAACATTGAAACAGAAAAAAAATCAAATGACGCAGTGGAAAAATGCCAGAAAATGAGAAAAAGAGCCGGAGGAAAATAGTATTTTTACCCCGAAACATTCAGGTAATGATCCTAATGCATTATTTGAGTTTATTACGTGTGTTTGAATATGTTTTAACGGTAAACCTTGGAATATTAGACATTGTTTTAATAAGTTCAATTAATAGTTTAAAGTGTCAAATGGACCCCGATAGTGGAATTGATTATATATTTGTACTCAGTGAGTTATGGGCAACATATAAATGTAATTTATTTGGGGTTTGGTTATGTGACCTTAAACCCTGTATATAGGCCTGGCCTGCGTATTGCGTATGTGAATAGGGTATAAGGTTCCTACCTGGATTGCCCTAAGATGTGAGGAATGAAGCCTTTAGCCTAATGTGATATATTTTTCTGCTTATTGATCACAGTGGGATTGTTTGGCAATGAATTCAAAAAATAACGTGGTTGTTGGTTGCAATGCTAACTTTTGAGAGAGTTAAGTGTTTATATCCATTTCTTTGGAGGCACTTGGCCTCGTGGATTTTCTACCACGTGTTCCTTACGTGTGTAGCTGCCGATAGGCGTACTCATTACGCTTTAGCTTTGGATTTACATTCTATATTATATATTATGTCCTGTTATTGGTATTGCATTGAGGATCTGAGCATGGTACTTTGGCTGTGAGTTGGCATCTACTTCCCGGCTGTCGATGAGAGTCCCGCACCGGTGAAGGGTTATTATTGCATCACATTGCATTCATATGCATTATATGTCATTCATATGCATTACATTGCATATCATATTGGGTGCAGGAGTATTCCGCCCCAGAAGCAGGTGTATTCCGCTCCATTGTATTATATTGAGGGTAGGAGTATCCCGCCCCAGGAGTAGGAGGATTACGCTCCATTGTATCATATTGAGGGTAGGAGGATTCCGCCCCAAGAGCAGGAGTATTCCGCTCTTATATCAGATATTGAGTGCAGGAGTATTCCGCCTCTGGTTTACATTATATCGGGTGCAGGAGTATTCCGCCCCAGGAGAGTGCAGGAGTATTCCGCCTCTGGTTTATATTATATCGAGTGCAGGAGTATTCCGCCCCAAGAGCAGGAGTATTCCGCTCCAGTTGGTTATCAGATTAGATTCCCCTCGAATGCAGGAGTATTCCGCTTCGGGATGGGATTACGGGCACATGTGACCCTTTGCATCATTTCATTTCATCTCATTTCATTTCATCTCATTTCATACCATTGTGTAGACTTGTGGTACATAACTGCTGTTCTGCTTATATGTGCATTGCTTATTTGTCTATATATTTCTGGCTCGTATTCTGGGTTGCGGGGATCGAGTTGTGCGCCGCAACGGTATAAATATATGGACCGAGTTGCATGTCGCAGCAGTATAATTTATGGACCGGGTTGCACGTCGCAGCGGTATAAATATATGGACCGGGTTGCACGTCGCAGCAGTATAATTTATGGACCGGGTTGCACGCCGCAACAGGATGAATATATGGATCGGGTTTCACGCCGCAACAGGATGTATTTCTGATTGTTGATGTGTTCGGGATACCTATATGTTCTGGCTGTATTACGTTCCTGGTTATTGAATAGTTTGCGATTCCATACGTGTTTCTAATTATTATCTGGCTCTGCCTTTTCATAATTTAAATAAGAGGAATCTGGTTTATTTGTTTCTTTTCTCCCTGGCTAGCTATCCTATTCTTTGAGGTGGCTAGTCTGCCCCACTTATTGAGTCCTTTTGACTCACCCTTGTTTGTTGTCTGTTTCTTGTCTATCTATTTCGTTTCGGCAGGTTCGCTCCAGGATTGAGTTTGCCACGTTGTGAAGGAGCGAAGACGACTTCAGCTGTCAGGGTGAGCCAGCTTTTATTCCGGATGGCCACCAATTTATTGGTTATTGTTTCAGTTGCATTTTGCTCCCTTCAGGAGGTATTTGTCTTCTTTTGTACTCTTAGATGTCTAGTCTGGATAGCCCTAAACTTAGTATGTTGGGTAGTTAGCTGTAATTGTCTTTCGTACAGCTTAGAAGTATCAATATGTCTGTGTGTTTTTTTTTAAGTCTTGTCCTTATTTATGAACTATTATATTTATTTTTCTAATTTAATTAGTAAGGGTTCGCCCGACGGGTCTAGGGGAGGATTTCGGGTGCCCGCACGGCCTAACCGGATTCCGGGTCGTGTCAGTTACGATATGCATAAGAGCTAAATAGACAGAAGCGTGGCCATCTTGGGGTCAGGTACCCTTCCCAGTAAAGTTGCCCATGTTTGCCGACTTTGAGGTATTAACTATGTTTTATTTATTAATAATTTAGTTAAGTATCACTTTTTTAAATCTAATATTATTAATTATTTCAGGCAAAGTGTGTGTCGCATCCATCCTTTAATGGGAATGCGAGGCAATTTCCTCTTAAAATGCACAGAAAGAGTCAAAGATTCCTTGTATAATTGTCAGAACAGCGAAAAAAGCTCGATTGGATATACCCGGAACCTTGGGCGAAACTGATGGAATACTGGGGGAATGAAGAATTTCAGAAGAAGAGCGCCCAAGGAACGGCAGTGCGAGCCTCTGAAAAGGGTGGATTGTTGCACATCGGAGGTTCAGTGAGTGCAACAACTCAGCGGATGAGAATGGTAACTTGTTAAATATTATATGCATTGTTTAATTTTGCTCTCATTAATATTTTATCTAACTTGTACTCTTCTTAATTTTGTAGGAAAAAGAAGAAGGGAGGCCAATACCTATGCCTGAGCGCTTTAAGACATATATATATAAGAACAAAAAAGGCAAAGAAGTGTGGGTCGAGGACCACGCTAGAACCACATTTGTAAGTTATTAAATTCAAACTTATTTATATAATCCTTCAATATTTATACATATAATTCTAGTTATAAAATTTATTTCATTAAAACTCTCAAGCAGCCTATGAAGCGAGAATGGCAAGTAAGGCATCCAAATGTGGTAGCACTACCCCACCTCCAATGACATTTGAGGAGGAAACAACACTATTATTGGAGGTAAAAGGTGGGGTAAAGAAGGGAAGTGCATACGGTCTTGGATCACAATAATCCTCGGATTGTCTGAATCCAGGTTTGTTTGACACTTACTCTTCTAGTTCAATTAATCCATAGATGGAAGCCTCATTGCACAATGAAATTGAAGAACTAAAGAGAGAGCACGAAGAAGATCGTAACGTAATGAGGCAAGTATGAAAGCGATGCAGGATATGATGATGAACTTTATGAATGAGGGAAAGACAAAGGGCAAGGGCAAGGGCAAGAGCAAGGGCAAAGGCAAGAGAAAACGTCGATACAGTTCATCGTCCGAGTCTAGTTCCAAGGAAACGGAGTACTAATTAATTATGGATGTTTTTATACATATATTTTAGACTTGTGCTTGGTATATGTTTAACTTGTTTTATCGTTAGATTTGTTGTTGATTATGTTAAACTTGTTTGATTGTTGGACTTGTGGTTAGTTTTGTTTAACTTGTTTCATCTATATGAAGTGTTGATGTTAATTATTTAACTTGTTATACTTTTCGTTTAAAGACAATAAGCCTTGTATAAAAATAATTAAGGCTTGTAAAAGCCTGTTGTTTATTCGTTGCTGAATTGTATTGCATGGACAGGTGGTGGAGCTCTAATTACAACTTTTATTTTGCAGTTTTCACCCACATTTTCGATCGATTGAGTCACAAATTTGGGGCAAAATTTTGCCCAGAAATTGCTATGATCGACCGATTCGGTCTCATACATGAACAAAAACTTTTACAGAAATTTCTATGTCCGACCGAGTTGGTCGGATAAATGAGAAAATATTTTCCCAGAAATCACTACGTCCGACCGACTCGGTCGAATGGATTTTCAGAAATTGATCAATCAAGAACACATGACTGACTTCTGTCCGACTGTTCTGCAGTCGCAGTATCCACCTTCATCGATCGGACAGTGTATTCCGACTAGCAGTTATTCAACCGCCACATTTGGTCGGATATCAGTCAGCTAGCCGTCCAACATGCGACCATTTTTGCAGTCGAAAAACACTTAATTTCTAGTATATGTACCCTCACTTCGTAGAAACTTAGTTTCTGGAGCGCTTCTCAACAAAGTTGGCCTTAAACTTATTTTTGAATCTGACAAAATTATAATTCCTCGTAGAGGAGACTTTGTTGGGAAAGGGTACCTCAGTGGAGGTCTATTTGTACTGAACATTGTTCAAGAGATTATCAATTATGGAAGTACTTCAATTCTGCTTATATTGTAGAGTCTATTGATTTGTGGCATAGTAGGTTAGGACATGTTAATATTGCTTCTATTTAAAGACTTAGAAAAATGAAACTGGTTCCTACTTTAAGTACTGGAGAAATTTCTAAGTGCCAGATTTGTGTAGAAGCTAAACATGCCAAAAAGCCTTTTAAGTTTGTTACAGGAAGAAAAACTGAGTTGCTTGAACTAGTACATTCAGACTTAGAAGATTTCAAGAACACTACTAGTAAAGGTGGAAAGAAGTACTACATTACATTTGTTGATAACTTTTCCAGATATACTAAGGTATATCTTCTCATGTCGAAGGATGAGGCTGAAGGGATGTTCTTGAAATGCAAAGCAAAAGTGGAAAATCAATTAGGAGCCCATTTGGGTGAGCTTATTTTAAGTAGCTTAAAAGTCAAAAGTTGCTTATAAGTCACTTTTGATAAGATAGGAAATCCTAACTTCTCACTTTTTTCTTATTTTATACACAAAAGTGTTTATAAGCCCATGATTTTTTAAGTTACCGAACACCTATTAATTGGCCTATAAGCACATATGTGCTTTTAAGCTACTTTTAAGCTTACCCAAACGGGCTCTAGATAGAAAAATAAAGAGGCTTAGATACGACAGAGGTAGTGAGTATAGTACTCATTCTCTAGAAGCTTTTTGTGAGATAAATGGAATTATTCATGAAGTTAGTGCTCCCTATATTCCCCAGCAAAATGGTATAGTTGAGCGAAAAAATAGAACTCTTAATGAGATGATGAATGCTATGCTTTTAAGCTCTAGATTATCTGACAATATGTGGGGGAAACTGTTATGTCTGCTTGCTACATTCTAAACAGGGTCCCTCATAAAAAGTTGGATAACACTCCGTATGAGTTGTGGAAAGGATTTGCCCCTAACTTGAAATTCTTGAAAGTGTGGGGGTGTTTGGCTAAAGTTGGTTTGCCTGATTTGAAACGGGTTAATGTGGGAACTAAGACTTTTGATGTCGTTTTTATTAGTTACGCTCAAAATAGTGCTGCTTATAGATTTATGTCTTTAAATGATTATTCTATTTGTGAATCTGGAGATGCATAATTTTTTTAGCATGTTTTTCCTTTGAAAAAGAATGCGCCTAGTGATAGAGCTTCTTCATCTTCTATGCATGTCAGTGTTGATTGCGCACCTTCTACTAGTAATGTTGAAATTTAGCCTAGAAAAAGTAAGAGGCGTAGAGTTGAGTCTAGCTTTGGTCCTGATTTTATCACTACTTTTCTGCCTGAGGATGAGTATGATATTGATGTTATAAGTGAAGAACTAGTATCTATCTATTTAATGGAGGAAATCCTAAGACCTATGTTGAGGCAATAAGGTCAATAGATGCTGGTTTTTGGAAAGATGCCATTAACAGTGAATTGGACTCTATAGTTTCGAATCATACTTGGGACTTGTCCGATTTACCTAAAGGATGTAAACCCATAACTAGCAAGTGGATTTTTAAGAAGAAAATTAGACCTGATGGTACAATTGAAAAATATAAGGCTAGAGTTGTGATTAGGGGTTTCAACAGTAGAAAGACATTGATTATTTTGATACTTATTCTCTAGTGACCAAAATAGCAACCATTAGAACTCTAATTGCCATAGCTGTTATACATAGCTTGGTGGTATATCAAATGGATGTCAAAACATCTTTTCTAAATGGCAATTTAGAGGAAGATATCTATATGAGTCAACCTGAGGGGTTTGTAAGGTATGCAAACTTAAGAAGTCTATGTATGGCCTAAAGCAAGCATGTAAGATGTGGTACGAAATGTTCAATGGCACATTAGTGGACAATGGCTATGTTGTGAATGAATCTGATGCTTGTGTTTATTACAAGATGGAAGGGTCAGACTGTGAGATAATATGTCTATATGTGGATGACATGTTAATATTTGGTCCTAATGTGGATGTTGTTAATGAGACAAAGAAGTTTCTATCTTCTAAATTTGAAATGAAAGACCTTGAAGAAGCAGATGTAATTTTAGGGAGTAAAATCAAAAGAACTGCTAATGGTATTTCATTGAGTCAGTCTCATTATGTTGAGAAAATGTTGAAATTTTTTAATTGTTTTGATGTAGCTCTTGCTAGAACTCCACATGATCATAGCATACATTTGAAAAGAATAAAGGTTGTGGTATTTCCCAAACTGAGTATGCTAGAATAATTGGTAGTGTAATGTTTCTCATGAATTATACTCGGCCTGATATAGCTTATATTATAAGCAGATTAAGTCGGTATACTAATAACCCAAGTAGTGAATATTGGAATGCTCTTCGTCGTTTGTTAAAATATTTGAGTGGTACTATGGATTGGTGTTTGTATTTTAATAAATTTCATGCTGTATTAGAAGGTTTTTGTGATGCAAACTGGGGAAGTGATAATGATGAAGTGAGTTCTACTAGTGGTTCTATTTTCACTTTGGGTGGAGGTGCTGTTTCATTGAAGTCCTCTAAACAGACTTGTTTAGCACGTTCTACCATGGAATCTGAATTTATTGCTCTTGAGTTAGCAGGTCAAAAAGCCGAGTGGTTGAGAAATCTTTTGGTAGACGTACCATTGTGGGGGAGACGAGCTGCACTCATTCCTATGCATTGTGACTCGCAATCAAAAATTGGGGTTGATAAGAATAGTGTGTGCATTGGAAAGAAAAGGCACATTCGCATTAGACATCATGCGGTTAAACTATAGTTGAAACGTGGTATTATCTCCTTGGATTTTGTTAGGTCTGAGAGAAATTTGGCGAATCCTTTAACTAAGGGATTGGCAAGGAAAATGATCCTTGAAATGTCGAGGGGGTAGGTCTAAAGCCCATGGATTGAAGTAGTATGTTGGATACCCGTCAAACGAAGCCATATGAGTCATCAATATGCACTACATCTCCTATCTCTATGGCGTTTGGTAGTGCAGTGTTAGGATGAGCTTTATGCTCTTAATAGTTCTATAGCCGTAAGGTGGTCTATGTGGAGAAAGATTTGATGGAATCACCGAAATAAGTAAGGTTAAGCTTATTGTGCTCTTAACAATTTCATAGCCTTTGTGGTGGTCTATGTTGAAGATAGAGTTGATGAAATTATCTATGTGAGTATAAAGGTGTAGTTGCCTTTTATGAAAGACGTGGGTCGTCTTTCCAGAGCGCTCATGAGACCCGAGGTATGTGCATGACCATTATAGAACTATATGAATATCGCGGAACTTGCAGATTATTAAGGACATGGTATGTGTTGTGGGGGTCTTAGCTGCTGGCCTTTTGGTTCAAGAGTAATTGACTTTGTGGGCATTATTTGTTGCCTCACTTCACTACGTGTCAATTAAAATCGAAAGATATTGACGCTTAAGTACATATATATCATTCTTTTGCGCAAAAACATTCCTATTCTTTGCCTTGGCATAGTGGGGGACTGTTTATATTACCTTTTATTTATTGGTAATAACATGTAATGCCTAGTCAAAGTATTTCTTTTGTCTGCATTCAGTTCTAACAATGAATGTACATCTTACCTAGCCATTATAGATTGTTATATATCCCCATATTTACTCTTCGTAACAGATGATTAAATTTTGTAATAATTGTCATTAATGTTTTAACTTCTGTATTTCTCTTGAAACATTCAGACAATTGTAGGCCTATAAATAGGTTGTCTTTCTTCAAATATAGACACACAAAAAAAATATTCTCTCTTGTTCTACAGCTTCAAGTTTTGGGTTAATTATTTCTGCAAGTTCTAAACTTCCAGCCACGAGTGCACGTGTTTGGGAGTACTGTGGAAATCCTTGGGGAGCGACCGACCTTGGAGGATTTGCACCAGACTCGGGCCGAATTCGCTTTCAAGGCAGTAGCTTAGCCATTGCACAGTAATTACGATAAGTTGTTCCTGACTTGAATACATTTTTCGTTCTTAATATTTTGTTCAATTTTGTACTACTATTCCAACATACTCTCTATATGTTAACAATGTAATAACTTTTTGTACTATCAAGTTACTTTAACCTATTGGAATAGATGGCATGCATGTCTTATTTTCCAAGTCCTAATCTCACTTTTCATGGATAATTGCTTGTAGTTATATTTTATTGACTTTCCAACATATTTGACACGACCCGGATTCCAGTTAGGCCGTACGGGCACCCGACATCCTCCCCTAGACCCGTCGGGCGAACCCTTACCAATTAAATTAGAAAAATAAATACAACAATTCATAATTAAGGACAAGACTAAAAAAACACAGACATACTAGGTTTAGGGCTATCCAGACTAGACATCAAAGAGTACAAAAGAAGACAAATACCTCCTGAAGGGAGCAAAATGTAACTGAAATAATAACCAATAAACTGGTGGCCATCCGGAATAAAAGCTGGCTCACCCTGACAGCTGACGTCGTCTTTGCTCCTTCACAACGTGGCGAACTCCATCCTGGAGCGAACCTGCCGAAACGAAATAGATAGACAAGAAACAAACAAAAAACAAAGGTGAGTCAAAGGACTCAATAAGTGGGGCAGACAAGCCACCTCAAAGAATAGGATAGCTAGCCAGGGAGAAGAGAAACAGATAAACAAAATTCCTCTTATTTAAATTATGAAAAGGCAGAGCCAAATAATAACTAGAAATACGTATGGAATCACAAATTCATTAAAACCAGGAACGTAAGATAGCCGGAACATATAGGTATCCCGAACATATCAACAATCAGAAATACATCGCGTTGCGGCGTGCAACCCGATCCATATATTCATACTGTCGCGGCGTGCAACCCGATCCATATATTTATACCGTTGCAGCGTGCAACCCGATCCATATATTTATATCGTTGCGGCATGCAAACCGATCCATATATTAATACCGTTGCGGCGTGCAACCCGATCCTCGCAACCCAGAATACGAGCCAGAAATATATAGGCAGACTGAGATATGTCCATAATATGGTGTACATACCGCATACATAAAACACAACACAATACATACAATAGTCAGTATGTGGTGTAATGAGATGGGATGAATGCGATATGATGCAATGCAGTCACATCTGCCAGATACCTATCTCCGGCGCAGGACCCTCATTGTCTACCAAGAGATGTATGCAATAATGACCCTTCACCGGCTCGGGACTCTCATCGATTACCGGGAAGTATATGCAATGATGACCATTCACCGGTGCGGGACTCTCATCGCTAACCGGGAAGTATATGCAATAATGACCCTTCGCCGGTGCGGGACTCTCATCGCCAACCGGGAAGTATATACAATGCTCAAAACCAGAGTGCAATGCTCATATGTTCAATGCAATACCAACAATAGGGCATAACAAATAATATAAAATATAAATTCAAAGCTAAGGCGTAATGAGTACGCCTATCGGCAGCTACACACGTAAGGAACACGTGGTAGTAAATCCACCCTCCAAAGAAATGGATATAAACACTTACCTCGTTCCAAAGTTAACACTGCTACCCAACAACCGCTTTATTCTTTGAATTCATTGCAAAACGATCCCACTGTGATCAATAAGAAGAAAACTATATCAAATAAGGCTAAAAGCTTCATTCCCCACATCTTAGGGTAATCCAGGTAGGAACCTGATACCCTATTCGCATACGCAATACGCAGGCCAGGCCTATAAACTGGGTTTATGGTCACATAACCAAACCCCAAATAAATTATATTTATATGTTGCCCATAACTTACTGAGTACGAATATATAATTAATTCCATTATCGGGGTCCATTTGACCCTTTAAACTATTAATTGAACTTATTAAAACGATGTCTAATATTCAAAGTTTTACCGTTAAAACATATCAAACACACGTAATAAACTCAAATAATTTATTAAGATCATTACCTGAATATTTTGGGATGAAAATTCTATCTTTTCTCCGGCTCTTTTCTCATTTTCTGGCATTTTTCTCGCTGTGTCATCTCTGTTTCTCGTGTTTCTCTGTTTCTGTTTATTTTCTCTGTTTCTATCATTTCCTATCAATTATGATCTTATGTAAAGCTCTTAAAGCTTAATTATAAGCTCATCCAACCGCATGTAACTTTTTTCTTCTTTTATTGTTTTGTCTTTTCTCCTCTTTTTTTTTTTTTTTTTGTTTTCTTTTCTTTTATTTTATTTTATTTTCTTAACGAAAATTAAAACAGTGTCCTACGATATTCGAAATAATTCCAACTTTTGCATACGAGTTATACAAAATATATGTAATACACTCGCGAAGGCGGATCTCAAATCGGGTTCCCAAAACTCAATATGCGAATTTAAATGGAAAAAGGTCAAATTATTTAACTTTCGGCATTTTAGCGGAAACTAGACGAACAACATCGAAATTCACTTTCGAAAGTTTACAAAAGTCACAAATAATAATACGAACCTAACGACGCTTTTGAATTTCAAATCGGAGCTCATTTTCCAAAACCGAGCTCGAAAATCTCTTTTTAATATTTATTGACAATAAAAACTGAAACCTTCATCCGATACCTACCAAACGAGGTCTGATTTAGCTCAAATTTTACAGACAAGTCCTAATGGATATTACGGATATTTTAATATTATCAACAGGCCAATCGGAGTCCTAACTTCCGAAACGACTAACCGAGGACGTTTCATTCTCCTCCACTTAAACTCTCGTTCGTCCTCGAACGAGCCTAAGTCTAAAGAAAAATTCGCACAAATAACAAAAGAACCTGAACTACCTTCATAAGCTACTCCACGGACATTATCTCATGATTGCAGAATCAGAATTATAACACGAACACCAAACTCTTGGGAATAAAACATATCTGGATAATATGATAATACCATTGCCCAGATTATTCTGGCTAAGACGATCCTTCCTCGATCACGAGAGGAGAGTTCTACATTTTCGAAACAAAGATACACGGAACTTTGGATGGATAACATGATTCTGTCGATAATCACCTCTTCGATATACCTTTCGATATAGAATAGGTCGATGGAACTAAGAATTAGCTTACGCTCTCACAACGCCTTAGAGATTTAATATTTATATTTTGTATAGGAGGAAGACTCCTCCACTTAGAGCATAAGCTCATACAACTAATTTGGATAGGAATAACCATCCTCACACAGTCTGCTGGACTAAAGAAGATTTAGCTAAAGGTTAAACGTAGGCTGAGCTAAGCTATCGACTACCCTTTTGAGTTGTCAAACAACTGCAACTCTGGAGTCACAACTCCATACATTTTCTATAAGCACCGCCGCCTGATGAGTCAAATCAAAGGTCAAATGACGCCTCTCATTATCCTTAGTAGCCTTGAAAAACAACGCACTCTGGCTCAACACAGGGAATATCACAAGAGGCTAGTGACCGCCTAAGCTTACCAGTGCCGAATAAAGAAGAGATGGTAACGGACTGAGGGTAGAAATAATTAGAGCTTTAGGAAGCTTATCTTCTTATTTATATGGCTACTTGAGCTAGACTACTTACGAGTCAAGTTAGCCAAAGAATCGCAATTGGGGCTTTATGGAACAAAATCTATGTCAATTTAATCTCCCAATAAGAAGGAAACTCTAACAATTTACTAGAAATTCCTTTTATAATTAAGACAAGCTCATGGAATAACATGACTCTACAAGAATCTTGAACAAAAGGAAGGCACATAAGTTGAATATTACTTACTTATCACTTTGCACCGGAAGAAATGATAATACTTTCTGATGGTGACAAATTAGGATCCCATTATCCTACCAACATTGAATTCCGACGAGAGAGGTATACTAATTTGACATAATAACAGAAGGTGGAACAACAAGATGCCAGGCAGACTATACCGACACTCACTCAAAATCTCTCACATTTAAACCAGATAACTAGTAAGGTCTCACAAATGCTCTGAATAAATCATACTAGAAGCTCACCCCTCTACCGCAATCGATTCTTAATAGAAACAATATCCAAGGAAGCCATGGAAATTTGGTAAGATAAATGAAGTCCAGACCGATTAGAAGAATGAAATCTTACTCACATTTGAGGGAAGAAGAAATACTTGGGTCTACTACATTGGATGCCTCAGCATCCTGCCAGACTAGCAGTCCATAGTACCGCCTCTACAGCTGAGCTGAGCCACTACCCTGATAATCACCTTCTGAAAAACCACTGCCACCACGCTCTCAACCTCTACTGGATGGTGGCATTTCTTTTACTGATTGAGATCTAAATGAAATCCCCTGCGACTGCACAGATGCCTGATAACGAGAGAAAAGACAACTGCCTACTTGCCGGATTAAGGGAGTACTCCACAAAAAATGACTGGCTCACGACAATGATAATTTCAGTGAAAATGGAAGTTGGACAGGTTTTTGATAGCTATAAAGAGAAAAACTAGGTCTGATCTTGACGAACTACTGGCGCACTTTAAGAATCACGTGACACAAGATGAGATAACCTGGAAGGTGACTTCCCAAAATAATCAGAACACTTACCTCCAAATGAGGTACCATGGTTGCCCACTAGGGCCACGGGATCTCTTGCTCTCTCTCTCTCTAACTCTTCCCGCTCTAACTTATGGTGCCTCACACCTCCGAGCAATATCAACAACAACATCAAATGAAATACCAACCTCAATCTCTCGAAAGGCTCATGGACTAGTTCTAATACATATTCAGCCATTCTATAGAATTCAATTCTCATATTCTGAAACACCAACATGCTAACCGATAGGCTACCCTGTCCAATCCACTCAAACTAGCGACACCCTTCACCTCGCTCGCTACTCGAATGGAACTTTTCCACGAATCTAGAAGAAAAATCGAACCAAGTTAGCTAATAAGAGAGCGGCCCACCAATTCAAGGCTGGACCCCTGAAACTGGAAAGCAGAATAATCAACACCATACTGCTAGATATAATCAAAAGCATGAAGGATACGCTGACATCATTTTATTTTTAAAAGAATCATGAGATTTATCTCATGCATTGCTTAAGAATATCGGAAGGTTCAACCGCTTAAAATAATGGAACCTCTTTGGGCACTCGGACCGAACCGTTACTTTGGCTGGCTAACCAGCCAGAACAATTAGAGGTACAACACGTACTACCTCCGAAATATAATTTACTGCAGCAATATCAAGAACCGGAAAAGGAGCTCCCTGAGATCAAACGTCTGCACATCCGGCAACCTGATAGGCTGTCCAGCGAATAATAGGTTCTTCCGGTATCTGCGTCGCCAAAATTCTCGTAAAAGCATTGTAGAGAGCCAAGGGAACCACAAGGCCCTGCTCGCTTACCCATCGCGAGCTTGTACAACCGTAACTAGATCGTCAGCACGATCAAAACCTCTCGGGGCTCCATCAGTGCTAGCCCTAAGCTAGACTGCTTCGTCTTGAACTCATACCGTTTGCTGATTCGTCGCACGAAGGTTCACAATTTCCACAAAGGAATTAACGAATTAATGAAAATACTTTTGAATCCTAGACCGACGCACGATCAGAAATGAAGGAAGTTAAACTTCCTAAATGCCATCATAGCCTCTCGTAGATAAGTACGGACGTCTATGTACCCATCAGCGAGACTCTACTAGACACTGTCTTAGTCTGTATAGACTCTAAACCGGGCTCTGATACCAACTGACACGACCCGGATTCCAGTTAGGTCATGCGGGCACCCGACATCCTCCCCTAGACCCGTCGGGCGAACCCTTACCAATTAAATTAGAAAAATAAATATAACAATTCATAATTAAGGACAAGACTAAAAAAAACACAGACATACTAGGTTTAGGGCTATCCAGACTAGACATCTAAGAGTACAAAAGAAGACAAATACCTCCTGAAGGGAACAAAATGTAACTGAAATAATAACCAATAAACTGGTGGTCATCCGTAATAAAAGCTGGCTCACCCTGACAGCTGACGTCGTCTTTGCTCCTTCACAACGTGGCGAACTCCATCCTGGAGCGAACCTGCCGAAACGAAATAGATAGACAAGAAACAAACAAAAAACAAAGGTGAGTCAAAGGACTCAATAAGTGGGGCAGACAAGCCACCTCAAAGAATAGGATAGCTAGCAAGGGAGAAGAGAAACAGATAAACAAAATTCCTCTTATTTAAATTATGAAAAGGCAGAGCCAAATAATAATTAGAAACACGTATGGAATCACAAATTCATTAAAACCAGGAACGTAAGATAGCCGGAACATTGCGGTATCCTGAACATATCAACAATCAGAAATACATCGTGTTGCGGCGTGCAACCCGATCCATATATTCATCCTGTTGCGGCGTGCAACCCGATCCATATATTCATACTGTCGTGGCGTGCAACTCTATCCATATATTTATACCGTTGCAGCGTGCAACCCGATCCATATATTTATACCGTTGCAGCGTGCAACCTGATCCATATATTTATACCGTTGCGGCGTGCAACCTGATCCATATATTTATACCGTTGCGGTCTTCAACCCGATCCTCGCAACCGAGAATACGAGCCAGAAATATATAGGCAGACTGAGATATGTCCACAATATGGCGTACATACTGCATACATAAAACACAACACAATACACATAATAGTCAGTATGCGGTGCAATGAGATGGGATGAATGCGGTATGATGCAATGCAGTCACATCTGCCTGATACCTATCTCCGGTGCGGGACCCTCATCGTCTACCAGGAAATATATGCAACAATGACCCTTCACCGGCTCGGGACTCGCATCGATTACCGGGAAGTATATGCAATGATGACCCTTTACCGGTGTGGGACTCTCATCGCGAACCTGGAAGTATATGCAATAATGACCCTTCGCCGGTGCGGGACTCTCATCGCCAACCGGGAAGTATATGCAATAATGACCCTTCGCCGGTGCGGGACTCTCATCGCCAACCGGGAAGTATATGCAATAATCACCCTTCGCTGGTGCGGGACTCTAATCGCCAACCGGGAAGTATATACAGTGCTCAAAACCAGAGTCCAATGCTCATATGTTCGATGCAATACCAACAACAGGGCATAACAAATAATATGAAATGTAAATTCAAAGCTAAGGCGTAATGATTACGCCTATCGGCAGCTACACACGAAAGGAACACGTTGTAGAAAATCCACGAGGCCAGGTTCCTCCAAAGAAATGGATATAAACACTTACCTCAATCCAAAGTTAACACTGCTACCCAACAACCGCTTTATTCTTTGAATTCATTGCCAAACAATCCCATTGTGTTCAATAAGCAGAAAACTATATCAAATAAGGCTAAAGGATTCATTCCCCACACCTTAGGGTATTCCAGATAGGAACCTGATACCCTATTTGCATACGCAATACGCAGGCCAGGCCTATATACAGGGTTTATGGTCACATAACCAAATTCCAAATAAATTACATTTATATGTTGCCCATAACTCACTGAGTACGAATATATAATTAATTCCATTATCAGGGTCCATTTGACCCTTTAAACTATTAATTGAACTTATTAAAATGATGTCTAATATTCAAAGTTTTACCGTCAAAACATATTCAAACACACGTAATAAACTCAAATAATATATTAAGATCATTACCTGAATATTTTGGGGTGAAAATTCTATCTTTTCTCCGGCTCTTTTCTCATTTTCTGGCATATTTCTCGCTGTGTCATCTCTGTTTCTCGTGTTTCTCTGTTTTTGTTTATTTTCTCTGTTTCTATCCTTTCCTATCAATTATGAGCTTATGTAAAGATCTTAAAGCTTAATTATAAGCTCTTCCAACCGCCTGTAACTTTTGTCTTCTTTTATTGTTTTGTCTTTCCTCCTCTTTTTTTTTCTTTTTTTTAATTTTTTTTTCTTAATGAAAATTCAAACAGTGTCCTACGATATTCGAAGTAATTCCAACTTTTGCATACGAGTTATACAAAATATATGTAACATACTCGCGAAGGCTGATCTCAAATCGGATTTCTGAAACTCAAGATGCGAATTTAAATAGAAAAAGGTCAAATTATTTAACTTTCGGCATTTTAGCGGAAACTAGCCGAACAACATCGAAATTCACTTCCGAAAGTTTACAAAAGTCACAAATAATCATACGAACCTAACGGCGCTTTTGAATTTCAAATCGGAGCTCATTCGCCAAAACCGAGCTCGAAAATCTCTTTTTAATATTTATTGACAATAAAA
Organism: Petunia axillaris subsp. axillaris; assembly: GCA_029990575.1. NCBI lineage: Eukaryota > Viridiplantae > Streptophyta > Magnoliopsida > Solanales > Solanaceae > Petunia > Petunia axillaris. The sequence goes on along the minus strand of JARKNS010000001.1, from coordinate 65,953,472 downwards.
ACTGAAACCTTCGTCCGATGCCTACCAAACAAGGTCTGATTTAGCTCAAATTTTATAGACAGGTCCTAATGGATATTACGGATATTTTAACATTATCGACTGGCCAATCGGAGTCCTAACTTCCGAAACGACTAACCGAGGTCGTTTCAATATTTTTCTTTTTGTCGATGTCAGATTATTGAAGTTAAACTCCAAAAACACACAATACAGTTTTTGTTTCTTCTTTTCATTTCAATGAATTTGCTTACCACTAGCGGAATTAAAGGAAGCCAATAGGTGCTGTGAAACACTGCAATACAAACAAACATATAAATTTGATGTCAATTCTTCAGATAAGGGAAAGGGTAATAAGGTAGAGGATATATCATAACCCCTACCCCATGAGCCAGGTTTATATAATTAGGATAAGATGGGATTGGATAAGAAAAACAAAAATATAATGTCCTTGAAGTTATCTCCATTAGTTCAAATCAAATGTTTTGGAGAAATTCATTCTTTTCACATTTACCTAATTCCCACCACTTTAAAATCTTTATCCACCGCTCTTCCTATATACTTCTGAAAATCAAAGTCTGTTCTTTGTGCAAAATGGGCCTAATAAAGATAAGTTTAAAAAAAAACATAGAGTGTGTTTGGTTTTTCTAGAAATTATTATTTGAAAATAAGTGGTTGTCCAACATATGGTGTTTGGCTGTCAAATAATAAATCAATTTCCTAACTATCTGAAATGATAGGGTTATGGTGATTGTAGGGGTATGGGTAGGATCATGTGGACGCATAGGGGGCATTGAAATGATATTGATTAGTCGATTTAGGATGTGTCGACAGTCTTAAAATCTATGTAAGGTCCATTAGGATATGTCCGAAAAATTTGAGCTGAATAGGACTTCGTTTGATAGGTCTTGGAAGACAATTTCTTTCCAGGTGTCAATAAAGCCGAAAAGAGGTTTTAAACTCAAATTGAGTAAATGAGCTCCGATTCAAAATTCAAAAATGTCCTTAGATTTGTATGGTTATTTTTGTCTTGTGTGAACTTTCAAAAGTAAAATCTGAGATTATTCGGATAGTTTTTGCTAAAGTTCCGAAAATCAGAATTTGATCTCTTCCCATGAGACCCCTATCTTGTGTTTCGGGGATCTAATTCGGTCTTAGCAAGTATGTCACATAAGTGTTATATGACATGTGTCCAAAGTTTTGGGTCATTGCGAGCCTCGTAAGTTCCCATTCGGACTCAAAATGCAGCACCAACTGATGTTGCAATATTAGCCAAAGTCCCCTATGCGATCGCGCCTAGACCTGCATGATAGCGCATATTTCTGCATCTCCTCGGTGAACTGCGCTTGCCTGTGTGATAGTGCTATATGGTGGCACGACAGCACCTGCTGTTAGCGATACCCCGCGGGTATAAAAATGACTCTTGGTCTGATTAACTCATTTCTAATCCAATTTTAACAAGTTCTAAGTCGGGTGGGGCTTAATGAGAAACCAAATCATCATATAGCAACAGGTATCAACTCTAATCCTTTAAGTGTGTTAAATTATGAATTTGGAGTATGAATTCATGAGAGTTTAGCTTGAGGGTATTGGGTTAGGACCTTAAACTTATGAATTCATGAGAGTTTAGCTTGAGGGTATTGGGTTAGGACCTTAAACTTGATGAATTGGGATGTTTAATGAAATTAACATCAATTATATAACCCAATGGTACCGTTAAATCCATGGGACTATGAGAAGTCTAGAAATGTATGGTTTGTGGGAAGGTCTAGAGGTAATTTCTTAATTTTTTTTCATCTCCGACTAATAGTTAAATATTCAATTTATGAACGCTTATACATGCGGTTTATCTGCTTTGGCTTATAGGGAGGTGGTTTCAACAAGCATTGGAAAGGAGAAAAGCTCGTTCAGTAATCGATTCGGTCCTAGACTAAAGGTAAGTGGTTTCATCATGTTCTTTGAAGACCTTCGACCTTTACGGATGCCCTACACACGTATTTTCACATGTGTTAGCTGCTGCTAAGGCATACTTACTACGTCAAAGCTTTGTGGTTAGTTTCATATTATGTTGTTAAGTTTTAATTGAGTAATATCATGTAAATGGGAGCTCCGTACTCCAGTTTATGAACCTGTTTTATGTGATTACAGTTTGGTTGCTTGATGTTTTCTGTATATTGTGTTAGGCTCAATGTATAGCCAAGACCAAGGATATTTTACTGTGAAACGAGTTTCTAGGTTTTAATCGAAAGAATTAAGTGATTGTAATCAGTTGTGGTTAGAAATGTTCTAATAAATTAAGGATATTAGATGTTGAGTGTTGAATGTAATGCAAACCTGAAATAAATGGTTCGGAACTGATTATAGATATCTAATATTCTATAGGCTGGCTGGTTACTATGTTGATTAATATATTGATAAAAAATGGGGCTATTTGTTCTGTATGCATGTGTATTGAAGTATTCTGCTTCGGGTGGGATTGAAGGGCACTATGGCTATAGCTTGCCTTACTCCTGACACATAATGGATATAATTTGCATCACCGTGGATGAACTATGGATATAGTTTCACCACTCTTAATGCAATATGGAGTTTGTATCATTCTCGAGGCAATATAGAGTTTTCCTGGAACACGGTGGAACATGTTCCAGTAAGATATTCGGGCACGCGTTACCTTATTGTGTTATATTGCATTTATACTCTTCTGTGACATGGATTGTTATGTATTATCTCGCTATCAATTATATGTTATCAATGTACTTGTTACGTTGGATTAATGGTTGCTTACTCTACGTTATTGTACGCTTGATATGTGTGGTTGAGTGAAGTATGCTTCACACTCCTTGGTTAGCTAGTTGGTCCTTGGGACAGATAATTTCTTTATACATGAACTCAGGATTGGGTTAGGTGTTGGAGTATGGTGAGTATACGCAGGTGGTTTAGGTTGCTTATTTATGTGACTTTGAGAGTGTGCTGGTTAGCTAGTACATGTGTTGTATTAATTTGTTGCGTGATGATTGTTTATTAGTTTCTTGTTTCTTCCCGATTAGCTTACATGTTTCTATAAGGTAGCTAGTTAGCCCTCACTTACGGAGCCATTTCGACTTACCCTATGTTTGTTTCTTGTCTGTTTATTTCATTTTGGCAAGTTTCGCTCCATGATCAGGTATGACTCGGGATTGAGGAGCGAAGGTGCAATCAATAATCCGGGTGAGCCAGCTATTGTCCATAATGGCCGCTAGTTCTAGTTTCGTTTGATAGTCTAGTTTTGCTCCTTTCGTGAGATGTATATATTCTTTATACTCGTAGACGATGGATAGCCCTGAACCAAGTCTATTGGGTAGTCAGATGTAATTTCTTATGTATGGCTTATCTATATCATATCAGTATTTCTTATGTTATTTCTGAGACTTTTTCTTATTTATGAGTTGGTTTTATGTTTATTTTTCTAATTTAATCAAAAAGGGTTCGCTCGACAGGTCTAGAGGAGGATGTCGGCTGCCCGTACAGCCTAGCCAAAAATCTGGGTTGTGACAGACATAGGGGTGGGGTGGTATTTGGTGTAGGAAAGAGACAATTCATTAAATATTAATTTTGATAAATCTTTTCAAAACTTCTAAACCAACCAAACATGAAAAATTAACAAATATTTTAATGTTTTCATTCATACCAAACACACCCTTAGTAGTTTAAAATTTTCATGGTATGACGGAAAAACTTTTCAAGATATGACTTATTTTCTAAAAAGTAAGTAACACAAAATGTTTTTCGGCGTTTGCATGGTTGGAGACATTTTTTTCAAATTATTTAAGATTAATAATAATGTTAGCTAGCAAGAAAAAAAAATTCCAACGAAAAATTGGGCAATACCTTTTCCCAATAGTTGAAAGATGGTTTTGAAGAGAAGGAAAAAAGAAACAGCTGGAGTAGAAGTCTCAATCGGAGAAGAAGAAGGAAAAACTTTCTAGGCGGTGCCAAAGGAGAGGCAGTTTCCCAGGCGAAGAAGGATTGAAGACTTAGGCAAAACAACTTAGGTTTCATATAAGGCAATATGGGTAAACCTAGAGACAGGGTCCAAACTGAAAAAGAAGTTCCAAGCTAATTATGGAAAAGGCTTTCCATGAACACTATAAATGCAAGTTGTTTTTGCCAGATTATTTTACACTCTCAAGAAATCTTAATAGATCAAATAGAGAGCAGATTGATCGTGAGAGTTATTGTGTGCTAGAGCAGAAGCAAGCTAGCAGAACCTGGAGGTGTTCGAGTTTCATAAGGTCTAGTCTGTTTGTCTTAGTTTTCTGTTATAGGCTATTGAGTTGTAATCATTCAGCTTGTTTAGAAGCATTAATTTAAGATTACGTTTTGGTGAGGTAGTTCGACCTTACAAGTCATAGTAAGGCATGACTTGTAAGGCTTGGAAGGTTATAGGTATTAGTCAGAGTGACACTAGTTCCTTGATTGCATTGCGTTGTAATCTAAAACTTGCTCAGTTTCCTTAAGTGAAAAGTTTAAATCCCAAGAGTGTTGGGTTGTGGTTTTTGATCCCTTGAGCAAAGATTTTTTCCACGTAAAAATCTCTGTGTTCTTTATGTTTCCGTATTATGTTAAGTTTCGGAGATAGGTAAAACTTGCGAGGAACCTGGTTCTTTTTTAGTTACGCGAACAAAGTAAAAGCAAGTTTTAGAATTTGAAAATCAGATAAGGACACTATATATTCACCCCCTCCCTAGTGTCTTACAAAGGTGCACCAGGTCCAACAAGTGGTATCAGAGTTGGTTCTCTCATATAAATATTAACATCTTGTGAAGGAACTGAATAATGAGTGCACCATTGATTATTACTGAAGGACAATCTATCAATAGGCCCCCTAAGTTTAATGGCCAGTACTATGGATGGTGGAAGGGTAGAATGGAAGATTTCATTCAAGCTGAAGTCTATCAACTTTGGATCATCACGACTGATGGACCTCTTATTCCTACCAAGACTGTTAGTCAGCCACCTAATTAGGAAACTGTTCCTAAGGAGAAATCTGAATACACTGATGCTGATTTCAAGATGGTTGAAAAGAATGCTAAAGCTAAGAGGATCATAAAATATAGACTTGACCTAGATGAATACAACAGAGTTTCTTCATACAAGACTACCAAACTGATTTGGGATGCACTCCAAGTGGCTCATGAAGGAACTAGTCAGGTTAAGAAGTCAAGGATTCAATTACTGAAAAGAAAGTTCGAATTGTTTGCTATGAGAGGGATGGAATCCATCCAAGATATGATTGAACATGTTCACAATCATAACCAATGAGATGAAGTCCTTGGGTATGACTCTTACTAATGAAAACTTGGTGGAAAAAGTCATAAGGATTCTCCCAGATTCTTGGGAATCCAAAGTCACAGCTATCATCAAAACAAAGGAGCTGGACAAGGTTCAATTAGATGAACTCAGTGGTAGCCTGAAAACTCATGAACTAATGAAACACTCAAGAGTAAAAGTGGAACTTAAGAAAGAAAAAACCTTGGCTTTAGAGGCTACTAAAGGATCAAGGTATGAAGTCTCTGAGCAGGAGATACCATTTGTCAATGCAGTGAGGAAGTAGTTAAGTTTAGAAAAGAATAGAAGGTCCGCCAAGGCTAATCCAAACAAGAGGAATATCGTTGATAATCCGGACTACTCTAGCTGTTTTAAGTGTCATAAAAAGGATCATGATTTGAAAGACTGTCCTGTGTGGGAGATGGAGTGGAAGAAAGAGAGTGTTGCTAAGGAAGGTGAACCTAAAAAGACTAAACGACCACCCAACTTTAGAGCTATGAGGAGAAAGAAGAAAGAAGCCTTTTATTACATGGGGACCATCTGAAAGCGACACAGACCCAAAAATAGAAGAATCAGATGATAACTCCCCTTTTGCACTAATGGCTCTGAATGAAGAACCTCCCACTGATGACCTGCCTGAGGTAAGTCTCGATGACTTGAAACCGAAACTTCCTACTTTTTCCTTAAGAAAATTGAACATGCTTGCACTTAATTTAATTGAAGGAATTGAAAGTCTAAGAGCTGAGAAGGAAAAGTTGCTTTCTGAGAAGGACTATCTGATTTCAGTTATGTCTGATTATAAAATTAAGAATAAAAACTTGGATGGAGCTAAAACTTAATTGGAAATTGAATCTGTTCCAACTAATGGGCAAGTTTTTCAACTTAAACAGAAAGTCCTAACTCTTGAACTTGAAAACCTGAAATTAAAGAAACATGTGCTAGAGGAGCAAAATAAAGTTTCAACTTTTGAACTTGATAATATTAAACTGGAAAAAGATCTTGGTAAGAAAGTAGTTGGTAAGGCTCAAATCAATCTTGAATCTGAGCTTAAAGAAAAGACAAGGTTCTGCATCAGGAAACTGAGAAGAATCGGGTTCTTCAGGCAAAGGTTGATATGGCCAACAATGAATTTGCCAGGCTTACTAAATGGAACAAGTCTTCAAAAGCATTAAAATAGTTGCATGAAAATCAATACAGAGGTAAGAATGGATTAGGACATAGGGAACCTTTACTAGCCTGGAATCCGAATAGTAAGTATGTAGGACTTCCTTGCAATAAACTTTACTTCCTTTGTGGAAAAACTGGGCACTATAGAAAAGATTGTGATATTGCATCAAAGGCTATTAAAAGGAACCTTAAGTCTGCTTTACCTTACTGGGCTAGGAAAAAATTGATTCATCCATTTTATCCCAAAAAGGGACCCAAGCTAGTTTGGGTTCCTGTTACTAACCCGTGATTTTGTTTTATAGGCTGGAGTGAGAAGGAACAACCCAAGCTAGATTCTTGATAGTAGGTATTCCAGGTACATGACAGGATATAGAAGAAACTTTCTCTCACTCGCGGCAGTTCAAGGGGGTACTGTGGCTTTTGGAGGAGGTAAAAGCAGAGAAATTATTGGTATTGGAAAGATTGGGAGGCCCCTCAATCATGCAATTGAAAATGTACTTTGTGATGATGGATTAAGGCATAACCTTCTGAGTATCTCCCAACTATGTGATAAAGGAAATCAAGTTAGTTTCACATCTGTAGGATGCACTGTGAAGAACCTGCAGACTGGTGAAGTAGTACCGGAAGGGAAAGAGAAAATAATGTATGCAAAGCTACGTTAGGTTCTCTTCCAGTTAATAATTTAACTTGTCTGAATGCACTTGAAAGTGATGCACAATTATGGCCGAGAGATTAGGACATGCAAGCTTGACTCAGCTGAATAAATTGGTATCAAAGGACCTAGTTCATGGACTGCGAAGCAAAAAGTTTAATGACATCAAGATATGTGATACTTGTGTGAGGGGGAAACATGTAAGATCTTCATTCAAGTCAAAGAAGGTGGTTAGTACTTCTAAACCACTTGAGCTGGTTCACATAGATTTGTGTGGACCTATGAGGTTTAGGAGCAAATGAGGTAATAGGTTCGTGATGGTGATTGTTGATGACTACTCCAAATACACTTGGACCTTGCTTCTCAGATCTAAGGATGAAGCTTATGATATGTTCCAGGACTGGGCAAAAGTTGTTCGGAAGAAACTAGGGCTCCAACTTGTGTGTATTAGGTCTGACCATGAAACTGAGTTTGAGAAATCTAAATTTACTGAGTATTGCAATAAACATGGTGTGGACCATAACTTCTCTGCAGCAAGGATCCCTCAACAAAATGGAGTAGTTGAAAGAAAGAACATGTCCTTGAAGGATATGGCTAGAACAATGTTGTTATTAAGTGGTTTGGCTAAGAACTTTTGGACTGAAGCAGTTAACACCTCATGTTACTTATTGAATCAATGTTCTATCCGTCTTTTATTAGACAAAACTCCCTATGAGCTGATAAGAGGTAGGAAACCTAATATTGCACATCTAAGAGTTTTTTGATGTATGTATTTCGTGCATAACAATGGGAAGGAACCTTTGGGGAAGTTTGATGCTAGAAGTGACGAGGGCATCTTCTTGGGATATTTTTCACAAAATAAAGCTTAAAAAGTATTCAACAAAAGAACTTTGACTGTAGAAGAAATTGTGCATATAGTATTTGATGAATCTGGAATTGTTGCAAAGAGAGTAGAAGATGATGATCAGGAATTGAGTTAGCTAGAGATGAACCTACTGAAGATCCTTTGAGACTAGAAGAAGATAGATCTAACCAAAGCGATGATAAGGATCAGACTCAGGGGGAACAAAGAGACAATAAGACAGGGGGAATAGAAGAACCAGGAGAAGACAATACTAATGCAGTTGGTCCCTCTGGTACTACTAATCAGCAGAATCAACTCAGACCAGAAAACATCAAATTTTGCACCTATTGGAGAATCTTATCTCTGATCTGAATACTGGGATTATGACTAGAAGAGCCCTGAAGAACTTCTATGCATTCTATGCGTTTATTTCGGCTGTAGAACCTAAGAATGTACGAGAAGCACTTGAGTATCCGGATTGGGTGATTGCTATGCAGGAGGAACTTCATCAGTTTGAACAAAGTAAGGTGTGGCACGTGGTCCCTCGACCTTCGAACAGGTCCATCATTAGAACTAAATGGGTATTTAGAAACAAACTGGATGAACATAGTATAGTAACAAGGAACAAGGCAAGACTGGTGGTTCAAGGTTACAGTCAAGAAGAAGGGATCGATTATGATGAAACTTTTGCAGCTGTCACTAGAATGGAAGCTATTAGGATGCTGATAGCTTTTGCAGCTTACATGGAATCCAAGCTGTATCAGATGGATGTGAAAAGTGCTTTCCTTAATGGTTATTTAAATGAAGAAGTGTATATGATTCAACTACCTGGTTTTGAAAGTTCAGAGTTTCTTGATTGTGTCTACAAACTTGACAAGGCACTTTATGGTTTGAAACAGGCTCCTAGGGCTTGGTATGAAAGGTTGTCTGAGTTCTTATTGAAGAATGGGTTTACTAGAGGTAAAATAGACAATACCTTGTTCTTAAGGAAGAAAGCCAAGGACCTGCTGATTTTTCAAGTGTATGTAGATGACATCATCTTTGGAGAAACTAATGAGAACCTTTGCAAGGAGTTTTCCGACCTGATGGGCAGTGAGTTTGAGATGAGTATGATGGGTGAGCTGAATTTTTTCTTAGGCTTACAAATCAAGCAAACTCAGGAAGGCACAATGATCAATCAACAGAAGTACATTAAGGAACTCTTGAAGATGTTTGATAAGAAAACTTCTAAGGACATGAGCATTCCCATAGCTGCTGGAACTAAATTAGATCTGGATGAACCTGGTGGTTCAATTGATGAAACTAAGTATAGAGGAATGATTGGTTCCTTTTTGTACTTGACTGAAAGTCATCCAGATATTGTTTATAGTGTAGGGTTGTGCGCAAGGTTCCAATCAAAAGCAAATGAGTCACACTTAACAGCAGTCAAGAGGATTTTAAGTTATTTGAAAGGAACTCAAGATTTGTTCTTATGGTACCCAAGAGGTGGAAGTTTTGATCTGATTGGTCTTGCTGATGCTGACTGTGCTGATCACTTGGTTGATAGGAAAAGCATATCTGTGATGGCACACTTCCTAGGTTCTTGTCTTGTTTCATGGGCTACAAAGAAGCAAAATTCAGTGGTATTATCCACAGCTAAGGCTGAGTATGTAGCCGCTGTTTTGTGTTGTTCACAGCTTTTATGGATTAAGCAGCAGTTGGAGGACTTTGGAATTAAGTGTGGACCAGTTCAAATCTTTTGTGACAATACCAGTGCAGTCAATATAGCCAAGAACCCGGTCCAGCACAAGAGAACAAAGCACATTGATATTAGGCATCACTTTTTAAGGGATGGTGCTGAAAAGGGCCTAATTACTATGAATTTCTGCAGGACTGGGGACCAAATTGCAGACATCTTCACTAAAGCCTTGAACAGGGTACAATTTGAGAAGAACATACTAGAATTAGGGATGACCAAGATATAATGATCGAGGCAGCACTTGGCTCTTCTGATGATTGGATAGAGAAGTTTCTTTGTTTGACCTAGCTTAACTTTATTTAGTTGACTCTATTTTGAAACTTAAATGTTTTGTTTGCTAACCTTTTTGGAACTTGTTTCTAACTTAGATGCTGGCAAAATTTTTGTAGAGGATAAACGTTTAAGAACCTGGTGCATAGGCATTCAGGTACGCATTCAAATTTACTTACTAACTGTAATGTTTATCTTACGTGGCCGATTTTGTTACCACTCAACCTTACTTGGCACCAGATTATTTGTAGTAAAATTTAAAATTCAAATTTTTTGAATTCGGTGACATAAGCCCCTATACATAATTATGGTAAGCTTCTTTTTCACATCCCATAAGCCCGCGGTTCCGTTCCCGATACAACTACTACCCTTCCTTCCTCCCTTAAGTCATTAGAGAGTCGTTTGTGTAAACATTGTTTCTATTGTTTTTCAAATTAATCAAAACATACTTCTCTCTAAAAATTCTCATCTTCTCTCTCACAAAAACACTCTCAAATTTCCTCACCATGTCAACCACTTCCAAAAATACTGAAAACCCTACTTCTCCTAAACTCAATATTCCTAAACTCAACCAAAAGGCAAAGCAACTTGCGGCAAGTCGTTTCATTGTTGTAGCAAAAAAATTTGCAAAATTAAGGCAAAAGAAATTGTCAGAACAGGCTACAAGTAAGGGGAAAAGTGTTTAAAGCACTATTGCAGAGGAAAGGGTTGAAGCAATTCAAGAAACAGTTCAAGAAGTCAAAGAGTTAAACCCCAATATTTCCACTGATACAGTAAATCCTATTAGTAATGTAGCGTCTTAGCCTGCAGGAGAATTAGGAGATAAGGTAGTTCATGACGTATCTGAAAAGGAAAGGGAGGTGGTTGATATAGTCAAAGAAAATTCTGAACATGCAGATAGTAAATGTGGTGAGAAGGTGTGTGAGGAACCTGTTTAGGAACCTGTCCCTGCAACAGTTCCTGAGAAAGAAGTTACTATTGTTAGTAAGGGAAATGAGAAATCTACTGAACCCGTCAAGGAACTTGAGAAAGACACTGGTTCATTCTCTGGTTCTGCAGCTGGTGATGGTGAGGATCTAAGGGAAATAGAAGACTATGATGAAGAGAATGTAGAAGGAGTAGGCTATACTGAACCCCTGAATGTTGCTCATCCTGAGGGAACTGAGGCCAATCCAACTCCTCAAGCTAGTGAGGGTTACTCCAGTGAGCCTGAAGTTGTGGTGGTGGAGGAACAGAGGAAGTTGGGGAAAAGGCCTGTGGTTGAGATTCAGACTAAGGTGGTGAAGAAGCGAAGGTTAGTAAAGGGAGGTGAACTTGTGGGAAGTTCCAAAGTTGGTAGTTCTTGTGATGCTGAAGGTATAGGAGAAAATAGTAGGAAGATTATGAGTCATGCTAGGAGACCTGCTACTCGAAGTTCTATTAGAGAGCAGCAGGAGAGAGGTTTGGAGGAACCTGAGGTTTGTAGGAAAGGTTTAAAGATTAAACTGGTGATTGGTGATGACAAAGATAAAAAGAAGAGAAGAGTGGCCTACTTCAGGAGTTTGCCACTGGTGAAAGGTAAAATTCTCGCCGACCTAGAGTTGGAAGGCATGACTCAGCTTGGTGCAAAGCTGAGTGTTCAGGGTTGGTTGAACTTGTTTTGTGATAAGACAAGGAAATTGCGAGAACAGGAGGTTAGAGAATTTTATTCAAATTGCATTGCGAGTGGGGGAATTGCGACAACCATAGTCAAGGGTTTGGTGATCCAGTTTGACTGTATTGAACTTGGAGAGATTTTAGGTGTTCTTTCTCAGGGCTATAGCGAGTATCTGAGAAACTCGTGGCCGGCAAGGGGAGATGGTGTATCTGCTTTGGAGGTAACTCATAAATTTGCTCAGAGACCGAGATTGGCAAGGGCTACTCAAGTTAAGAAAAAGGCTATGCAACCCTTTTATCAGTTACTATTTGAGTTTGTGGTTAAGAACTTGTTGCAAAGGTTAGAAAGGTGCACTGAGCCCAACTTTCTTGATCTGACCTATATGGACCTACTCGATAGAGAGGTTCGCATAAATCTGCCTGATTTGATGATAAAGCACATTGGTAGGGTGGCTGATATGGGTTTAGGAAAACATGCCTTAGTCTATGGGTTTCTGTTGAGCAAGTGTTTGAGTTCTTTGGGGTACCTGTTGCAATGTGGACTGAGCCGGATCACAATAATGTGTTTGTGAGGAACATCTTAAAATCCTGTGATTATGTGTTGGATGGTGAACCTGCTGATGAACCAGAGCATGTGGAGGAAGATGCTGAGGGGAGAGGCACTGCTAGAATGGATAGGAGAATTGAGGGGTTCAGGAGGAAACTTGAAAGACAAAATAATGAGCTGATGTGGCTGAATGCAGAGAATACCATGCTGGATGCTGAGCTGGAACGGGAACGTGAACGTGAAGGAAACTCGCGCCGCCTTGCCTTGTTGCTTGCTCATTTTAACATTCATGACATTCCCCAATTCTGAACCAGTCTCTTTTTAGTTTCTTTTTGTTGGTTCCTATGTTGGCCTGTTCTTAAGACAATTATTACTTTTGGTTTGTAATATTTTGGATGTTATCCTTGGATGTTTAAGCCGGTTTGGTGCTTATTTTGTTTAAATATCCTTTACTATAATTGTTGGTGTTTATTGTCTGAAAAAGGTTCCTGACTTGAAAGGTTGGCTAGCTGCATTTGGCACTAGAGTCAACTAGACTTAATTTAAGTTGAGCAGGTTCATACAACTGTGAACTTTTCGATGATGCCAAAATGGGGAAGTTAGATGTTGTTTAGATCAGTATATGTTTGTGACCTAATTTTTGTCTAACTGTTTATTAGCTTGGTTCGTGTTTAGTGTTTGATAGTATTCACAAGTTCTTGTGCTAATAACCCTCGGTGAGACAATATTGTTTGTCATCATCAAAAAGGGAGAATTTGTTGAAAGATGGTTTTGAAGATGACAAAGAACCTGGTTCTATGTGGACTAGGAAAAGGTTCATAGTTGAAGTAGAAGACCTGGCTGTTCGAGTCAAAGAAGAAAGAAGAGAACAGCTAGAGTAGAAGTTTCAATCCAAGAAGAAGAAGGAAAAGCTTTCTAGGCGATGCCAAAGGAGAGGCAGTTTCCCAGGCAAAGAAGGATTGAAAACTTAGGCAAAAAAACTTAGGTTTCGTATAAAGCGATATGGGTAAACCTTATTAAAAACGGAGTCCAAACTAAAAAAGGAGTTCCAAGCTAATTATGGAAAAGGCTTTCCATGAACTCTATAAATACAAGTTGTTTTGGCCAGATTATTTTACTCACTCAAGAAATCTCAACAGAGCAAATAGAGAGCAAATTGATCGTGAGAGTTATTGTGTACAAGAGCAGAAGCAAGCCAGCAGAACCTGGAAGTGTTCGAGTTTCATAAGGTCTTGCCTGTTTGTCTTAGGTTTCTGTTATAGGCTATTGAGCTGCAATCATTCGGCTTGCTTAGAAGCATTAATTTAAGATTACATTTTGGTGAAGTAGTTCAGCCTTACAAGTCATAGTAAGGCTTGGAAGGTTATAGGTATTAGTCATAGTAGGGATAGTGTCTTGATTGCATTGCGTTGTAATCTAAAACTTGCTCAGTTTTTTGAGTGGAAAGTTTAAATCACAAGAGTGTTGGGTCGTGGTTTTTGATCCTTTGAACAAGGATTTTTCCACGTAAAAATCTATGTGTTCTTTACGTTTCCGCATTGTATTAAGTTTCAGGGATATGTGAAACTTGTAAGGAATCTGGTTCTTTGTGAGTTAGGCAAACAAAGTAAAAGCAAGTTTTAGAATTTGATAATCGGATAAGGACACTATTCACCCCTTTCTAGTATCTTACGAAGGTGCACCAGGTGCAAACACCAATTTAGTGAAAAACTGTCTTCTCCCTATCTGTTAGTGCAACTAAACACTAAGAAAATGACATAATTTCTGCAAACACCAGAAAGACAAAAAGTTTGTAAATTCCACTACAAAAGGTTTTAAGACACATACCTTTATGAATCCATGCCTGAGCATAAAATAGTCGAATTTGTAAATTTATACATAAAGTTGCCATAAGAAACAAGCCTAGCTAGTACAAAAGTTTATATATACTATAATCAAATGTAGTAATTGTTCTAAGAAATTAACAATATAGATATTATTAATTTTGTCTAAGCAAGTTTAAAAGGAAAAAAAACTCCTGAGTAAATCATGAAAACAGCTTACTGGCAAACGCAAAAACTGGTGTTCACTCCAAAATTTGAGATGCCGCTTTCCGAATGATGTTTGATGAGTTAGTTGGAACCTCCCTGGATCTGTAATATTTAAGACACGTAAAACAAGTAAATTCTCAGCCATAATACCTGTTATAATATATGCACCTCCTAAGGACACTAGAAGGGGGGTGAATAGTGTCCACCGATTTTTCAATTCAAGAACTTGATTCTCCTGAGTCAAGAACCCTGTTCTTGCCTCTGAAGATTTGCAACCTGATTACCACAACCCACACCAATCACACACAAGAAACACAAGGATTTTACATGGAAAACTCCTTGCTCAAGGGAGAAAAACCACGACCCACACTCTGGGATTTTGAAACACAATCCACTAACAACACGAGCAAGTTTCTGATTACAAGACTCTGTAACCAAGGGGCTACACTCTAGACCCTAATCACTAAACAAAGCCAAACTCTAGCTTTATGAAGTAATCTCTCAAAAGTTCACCTAATACACTGCTTCTAGGATAAGCAAATAGGTAAAACAATGATTGCTCAAAATAAGACAACTTACAAAGCAAAGAACCTAGACAGAATATCTGGACTCAATCAACTCAAGTCCACCAATTGTCTTCTCCAGTTATCTCGCGTAGAAAGTTGCTAGATCGCCTTTGTATGCTCTCAACTCTCTGTTTGTGAATAACTAGTTTTGGCTGTATCAACTACTTGTATTTACATAGGCTTTTCAACCCTAGTTGAGTCTGACAAGGAATCCTTGTAATTATGGTAAGACAAGATTCCTTGTAACTCTTTTTCTTATTGAAGTCCACCTCCTATTCGTGCTTCGAAGACACAGCCTGGGCACCGCCTCTTTTAGTCTGACTATGATGCATATTCATTCACGCGCCACTACTCCTATTTCTGCAGGGATTTGCAACCCTCAGATCTTTTCGACCAGTCGTGCCCTTCTATTTAAGGACTAGGTTCTTCTCCGAAACCTCTGAGTCCTTCTCGTTTGTCCTTCTTCAAAACCAATGCTCAACAAATTTTCCCTTTTTGATGATGACAATCAAATGTTGCCAAAGAACCTAAATAGACAATATTTCCCAAAAACACAAAACAAAAATAACAAGTTTGAAAAATTTAAAACAGATGAGTTAGGTCACAAACACCCCCAACATTTCCTTCTTCCCCTTTTGGCATCATCGAAAAGATTCAAATACCTGCATGAACCAGTTAGTACTATCCAGTCTAGAGCACGAGGAAACAAGTCAGCTAAAATATAAACACACAGGGATAAGGCTAAGGGCCCAACAAGAACCAAGTACCATTGAGCAACAATCATAAGCAGGAGAAAATTAAAATCATCATCCAAGGTGTGACAGCAGCACAACCCTATCCAGAAGTACACAACTGAAAATAAATTATTTTAAACAACATCACATGTGCTGGAAAATGGAAAGAGTTAACAGAAATTAGGAGAAATGACAGGAAGGTAGGACAGGAGGACTCAGGGCTGTAGCTTGAAGTGTTTGACAAGTGCCGCAAGGTTCTTTGTATTATTGGCTCTTTCCATCACCAGCTCGGCCTCATACTTGTGGCAATCTATCTTCAAACGATCAATTTCTTGATCCTTCAACTTTAGCTGTCTGTGAAGCTCAGCATTTTCTGTATTGACTTCAAGGACATGGCTTTCCAGTTCCTTCACAGCTGTAATGGCCTTCTCAGGTCCATACTTCTCACTTTCCTCAGCTAGATCTTGCTTAACCTGCATGGGCTTCTTGGAAGCTCTCCTTTCTTTGAAGAAGTCACAGCTCTTATGCACATTGTACCCAAACATCTTATGAATTGTAGGCTTCTTCCCTGCTTCTAATGGAACCCCAAAACGCTCTAGAACCTGCTGAAGGACATAGGAATGCACTAAAGAGTGTGGCTTTTGATCAGTATCTGCAATCCTCTTGATATGTCTGATGATTAGCCCAGGCAAGTTTATTCTCACCCCCCCTATCCAGCAGATCCATGTAAGTTAAGTCCAGAGCACTAGCTTCACTGTTTCTTTCTCCTCTAGGCAGAAGGAACCTATGCAAAAATTCAAACAGCAGCTGTTGTGCTAGTTCCATCTCCTTTTAGTCTACTTCGCTTTCTTTCCTGAGCTTGGGTTTCCGTGAGAATTTCTTGACCACACTCAGAGGGATTACTCCGTCTGTCCTCTTGGGCCACTTCAGCTTAATATGCCTACAATAACCTTCAGCGGGTACATCAAGAATCGCCCCTATCTCAGTTCTTCCAAACTCTATTTCAACTCCCTTCACAGTAGTGAACACTCTCCTGGCTGCCACCCTGCAATTTGTATAAAATTCCCTGATCTCATCAGAGAATAACATCCTGTCTTTGTTTCCAAACAAGCTCAACCACCCTTGGTCACCAATCATCCTGAGCAAATCTTTCATATGATGCTCCTTCTCGTTATGTAGAATGCTACCGGGAAGCACCTGATGCTTGGCAAAGAAGGCCACACGATCCACCTCTTCTTCAGATCTTCTTCTTCTTTTCCTGTTCTCTGCCTCACTGTCAGTCTCAGAGTCACTTGGCTCCACATAGCTCCCAGCCTCGTCACTCTCTTCTTTTGCCTCACCAGCTTTCTTGTCTTCTTCCTGCTTTTTCTTCTCTTCTCTGTCTCTCACATTTGTAATTCTTCTTTCAAGCTTTCCAACAGTTGCCAGATGTTGTATCAGAGCAGATCTAGTTCCAACTCTTCTAGCCACTGGCTCTGCAACAACCTTGTCATCACTCTCTTTACTTGATTCATCAACTAACCTGCTTTTTGATACTGGCATTCCCCCTTTCACCAATCTTCTCCTCTTGTCAGGCTCTACTCTGTTCTCACTCAAAAATACTACTTCTTCTTCCTCTTCCTCACACAACAACCTCTCATTCTCCTCACCGAACCTTCTTTTCACACTTTTTCTCTTTGTTTCTTCAGCCTTCTCTATAACTTCCTCACTGTCAATTTTTCTTCTCCAATTTCCTCATTCTTTTCCTCTTCAGAGTCTGTCCACTTGAGTTCTGCGTCATCAGCCTCTGTAGGATCTGGGCAAAAACTAGGTTCTTTGCTCAAATCCTGTGAGGCCTCAGCATATCTAGGTCCTCTACCATCTGGACCTTCAAGTATGGACAACCACAAGCACAAGACTAGAACTGGGTTCATCAACATGTTCTTTAAGGGACTCAACAAAATCATCCTTCCTTGGTTGTTCTTGTCACGACCCAATTTCCAAGGGCTCGTGATGGCACCTAAACAACATTTGCCTAGGCGAACCAATGAAACAAGATGCGGAAAAGAACAATAATGTGAAAAGATCATAAATGGATATATAAATATAAGAGGGTGAAGTCCAAAAGAATATATCCACAAAAGAATTGGAGCATTCTAAGAGTGACTCAATAAAGTATGAATATACATCAAAGAAATCTGAGTCCTATCTCTAAGTGACTCCGGCGGTATGCCACCACGGTCTGTGTGGTCGGCTCACCTCAATCAAAAGTCTCAGAAGCCTCGGGAACCGCTAACGTCCGGGCTGCTGACTGGATGAAGGACCTGCACACGTAGCAGAGTAAGTTATGAGCCGAAGCCCAGTAAGATCACCGACAGGCCCGCTAAGGTACCCTTGCGGGACAAGTCGCTACATGCATCATAAGCAACAACATACTATAGTAATCATACAATAAAGTAGTGAAATCACAAATAGATGTAACACATTCCATACACACAAGTAGTAACCAGAAGTCTCAAGGATTATGCCCATCCAACGTAAGGCATAGGTCAACTCAGCGGCGGTTTGGAGGTCCAATCTCTACTCCCATGCAGACTAACCTAGACCTACGATGGACTAGCAACACCACTACTAAGTATCAACCATATACCGTGACCCGAAGTCACTATCACAATCATGAATAAGTAGACCAACGACCCGTAGTCGTTGGCTCATCTCAAATCTGTCTACGATCGCACCACACCCCCTGTCAAGTGCGTCGTATCTCAATAAATCAAGTGACCACACCACACCCCCTGTCAAGTGTGTCACATCTCAAAGATCAAGTGTCCACACCACACCCCCTGTCAAGTGTGACACATCTCATAGTATAGGCGACACCACACCCCCTGTCAAGTGTCCCTCTAACAGTATTAATATCCACGACATTAATAACAATAACAGAAATAATAACAGAAATATTAATAACGATAATATTTCACAGTCACCGTAACCCAGGTTGGTTATGCTAGCTGAACGTAAGGCGAAGGTTAACCCGACCACAGTTTGGGGGTACAATCCCTACTCCCATGTCGTCCAACCCAAGGTTACGTATAGACAGCACTACCCAACCCGGCACGTGAACAAATCAAGTACCAATATCATACAAAAGCCGGCAAAATCCTCGGCAAGACATTTATCATGACATGCCGGCAACATCCTCGGCCATGTCCCAAGTTCTTGCTATCTAAGCATGGCGTAGCAAGCGTTACTACGATATAAATTTAAGCTACCTCGACGTAGCGTTTAGACCGGCACATACCTCGGTCGAGTCACAATCTCGCTATTTATAACAAACAATAATAGCAAGTAATTCACATCATTAATCCTAACCATTGTTAGGTATATATATGCGTACATGAAGCATACTAGCATGAAGGAAGAGTCCACAAGCACAATAGAGGTCAAGTCTCACTTACCTCGAAATTCGGGCTCAAATGCCGGGAAGAATCTCCTTTCCCGCTCGCCTTGTCCGCGAAGGACTCTCCACTAGGTCTATTAAGACAAGATATAGCACATATGAGTGCTCAATTATAGCTATATAAGCCTATAGGCATCCTAGGATAAAAATTACCAAAATGCCCCCGGGTAGGGCCGAGCCCTAAATTTACAAAATGTACTTTTCCGGACTCCCCACGCTCCTGTGAGTCCAAAAGTACACTTAGATTCCACATGCGAGCCTTGCTCGATGTCTTTCCCCAATTCTTAAGAATCTAGGGTTCTAACCCATTTCCAAGAATCAACCCTTTGATTCTTGTGTTAATCAACATAAAGATGGATTGAAAGGGCTTACCATAAGTGTAAGTATGATTGGGTCTTCAAGAAATACCCAAAAATCGCCTCAAGAGCTCACCAAATGATTTTTATAAGTTATGAACCGAAATGGCCCGAAATGGCCTTTTTATAGCAGTTTTTTTTTTGCCTCTGTGACAGCTTCTTTTGAAAAAATAATAAATTTTGATAGGAATGTCCAAATGACCTGAAACCGGCGCCATTAGAACCACAACTCAAAGGGCTACAACTTTCATGTTTTGTGTTTTTCCTAATTCCTTACGGATTGGCCGAAAAATCAGCTTTTATCCTGCTGTTTGCGCCAAAACATAACAGAAAAGTCGCACCAGATTTTCTACTGTTTTAGGGGTAAAACAGGACCCTACGAAGCTCAGAATGATCCTAAATTTTGCACACAAGCCATAAAATACTTGGGTGACATGCTCGTCAAGACGGAACTCAATTCGGACCTCCAGAACTCAAAAAGTGGGTCCCACGGCAAAGGTTCAATTTTCGACTTTCGCCAAAATAGCAAAATTTAACCAAACGACCTCGGAATCCAATTCCGAAAGCTGCTACAAGTCACAAATGACTATACGAACCTAACGGAACTTTCGGATCTCTCATCGGAGCTCATTTGCTCAAATCGAGCTCGGAAACCTCTTTTAACTCTTTTAAACTTCCGAAACGGGGACTTTATCAAAAGTCCTATCAGACGAGGTCCGTTTTCAATTTTGAAGGTTGCTACATATCATAAATGACGAGACGGACCTAACGGTGCGCTCGGATTTTCCATCGGGGTTCGTTTACTCAAAACGACCCATCGAAACCCCAAATTCCTTTCAGGAATTTCATAAACGGATCCTTTTCTCGAAAACCTATCAAACGAACTCCGTTTCGACTCAGATTTCACAGACGGGTCATAAATGACCTAACGGAGCTTTTGGGACTGTCGACATGCAAATCGAGGTCCCGGATCCCGTAACGACTATTTGAGGGTCGTTACAGTTCTAACACTTTTCCCACTACGTCAACCTCCATCACAGTCTTAGCCACTACAGGCATATACAAACTAGCCTTAGGTTCTTCCTGAACATCCTGCTGCTTCTGCTCAACTACCTTCCCCCTATCAATTTTATCACAAGACTCTACAACTCCTATGATTTCATCTAGTCCTTTTACTAAAGTTTCAGTATCCACTTTTCCAGGACTTTTTACACCTTCTAAATCGACAGAAGTAGATAGGGTAGAGTCAGCAATTACCTCAACAGATGTTTCAGAGGAAACTTGTCCCGTAGGCATAGGCGACAAAGATCTGGCCATCATCTTCTTGACCAATTTCTTTTCTCTCTTTTTGAGAAACTTTGTCCTAGCCCTGACAATTCTTTCAGCAAGAGTGGAGGGAGTGGGCTTTGGAGTTAATTGCTTGAGGATTTTGGTGGGTGATGTTGATGAAGATTGTGCTTGAGACATGGTGATATTGGTTAAGTTTTTGAATTTGGATTACGAAGTTTTTCCGGCTTGAATTTTTTGAGAGAGAAAGTAGGTTGAAAGGAGAGAGGTTGCTGAGTATGTGTGTTCTGTGTCGATCAAAGGAGGAGAAAGAGTTTTGGTGATGAGACAGTTTCCTCGGGAAGCCAATGTAATGATGACCTAAAAAGTGAAAAGCAGCTTTTTGAACTTTTTGAAAACCGGGAAAGAGTTATGGATTTGACGGTTATGGACTTACTCAAATAAAAACTTTTCAAGTAGTAGGGTCCATACAAGTCTAATAGAATTCTAACCGTAAAAGAAATGTGTTCCTATAATTAGGACAGTTATAAGAACATGGAAAGTCTCCCTTGACACGTATATTTGACAATTTGATTTCAGTTATGACTCCTATCATGCAAGGTAGTGTGACTGTACCTGGACATGATTCCTCATGCTTCAGCTGGTTCTTTCTCAGTACATAGTAGGTTCTTCATGGGATCACATTATCCTCACCTGGTGCTCATAAGCTGAACAAGTATACTTAATAAAGTACAATAACAGACTGGACAATAATAACAAATGTTACACACAAAACATTGAACACTTAACTAACCAATCATTGAGGGACAACCTGCTGGGTCATCCGTGTATTTTGGTCATCCCTAACTCCAACCTGTTCCTCTCAAACTGCACTTTGTTCAATGCTTTAGTAAATATGTCAGCAATTTGATCTTCAATCCTGCAAGAATTCATAGTAATCGGACCCTTTTCTACATTGTCTCTAAGAATAATATCAATATGCTTTGTTCTTTTATGTTGGACTGGGTTCTTGGCAATATTCACTGCAGTTGTATTACCACAGAAAATTGGCACTGCTCCACACTAGATTCCAAAGTCCTCCAACTGTTGTTTGATCCATAGCAATTATGAACAGCATGATGCAGCTGCTACATACTCAGCTTCTGCAGTAGACAAGGCTACTGAGTTTTGCTTCTTTATTGCCCAAGAGACTAAACAAGGACCAAGAAAGTGTGCCATTCCTGAAGTGCTTTTCCTGTCCACCAAATGACCTGCATAATCTGCATCAGCGAAGCCAATTAATTCAAAAGTACCTCCCATTAGGTACCACAGACATAGATCCTGAGTTCCTTTCAAGTATCTCAAGATCCTTTTCACAGCTGTAAGATGTGACTCCTTAGGCTTGGACTGAAATCTACCACACAATCCCGCACTGTATACAATATCAGGTCGACTAGCTGTGAGATAGAGAAGTGAACCTATGATTTCTCTATATTTTGTCTCATTTGTCGAAGGACCTAGTTCATCCATGTCCAGCTTGGTTCCAGGAGCAATAGGCGTAGTCATTTCTTTTGCTCCTTCCATGTCAAATTTCTTCAGAAGTTCCTTGACATATTTTTGCTGATGAATCATAGTTCTTTCAGGCATATTCTTTATCTGCATTCCTAGGAAGAAATTTAGTTCACCCATCATGCTCGTTTCAAATTCACTTCCCATCAGATCAGCAAATCCCTTGCATAACTCCTCATCAGTAGCTCCAAAAATAATATCATCAACATATACTTGAACCACCAATAGATCCTTTCCTTTCTTCTTCAGGAATAATGTGTTATGAATCTTTCCTCTTGAGAACTCATTCTTCAGTAGGAATCCTGAAAGTCTTTCATACCATGCTCTAGGAGCTTGCTTTAATCCATAGAGTGCCTTGTCCAGTTTGTAAACATGATCAGGAAATTCATTGTTCACAAAGCCTGGTGGCTGTATTACATAAACTTCTTCATTTAGGTAGCCATTCAAAAAGGCACTCTTCACATCCATCTAATACAGTGTGAACTCCATGTATGTAGCAAAAGCAATCAGCATCCTAATTGCCTCCATTCTTGCCACTGGTGCAAAAGTTTCATCATAGTCGATTCCTTCTTCCTGACTGTATCCTTGAACCACTAGTCTTTCCATGTTCTTTGTCACTATACCATGCTCATCCAGTTTATTTCTGAACACCCATTTTGTTCCAATTATTGATCTGTCCTTTGGCTTAGGAACCAGGTGCCACACTTTGCTTCTCTCAAACTGATGAAGTTCATCATGCATGACTAGAATCCAATCGGGATCTTCTAGAGCTTCTTTTACATTCTTTGGTTCCAGAGATGAGAGGAATGTAAAGAATGCACAGAAGTTCTTCAAGGCTGACCTGGTCATGATTCCAGTATCCAGTTCCGATAAAACATTCTCCAATGGGTGAGAGCTTTGATGTTTCTATGGCCTAGGTTGAATATGACGGGAAGAACCTTTAGCATCACCTTGGGTAGGTTCTTCCTGACTTACTGGATTATCGACTTCATCTGATATTCCCCCTGTCATATTGACTCCTTGTTCTTGTGAAGTTGAATTCTCACCTAATGGTTCTTTGTCTTTTGAGTCTTCAAAGTCAGCTGCACCATCTTCTCGACTGAGGCCAATCGCTTGATCATTTACCTCAGTTTCCCCTAATCCTTTATCAGATTCATCAAATACCACATGCATACTTTCCTCCACTGTTTGTGTTCTTTTGTTGAACACTTTGTATGCTTTTCTTTGAGTGGAGTAACTAAAAAATATTGCCTCATCACTTCTAGCATCAAACTTCCCCAATGGTTCCTTTTGTTGTGGACAAAGCATTTACAACCAAAGGGTTTTAGATGTGCAATATTTGGTTTTCTTTCTCTGAGTAGCTCATATGGGGTCTTGTCAAGAACAACTCTGATAGAACATCTGTTTAGAAAATAGCATGCAGTATTTATTGCTTCAGCCCAAAAGTTTCTTGCAAGCCCACTTGACAACAGCATAGTCCTTGCCATATCCTCCAGAGACCTGTTCTTCCTTTCAACCACTCCATTTTGCTGTGGAGTTCTTGGTGCAGAGAAATTATGATCAATGTTGTACTTTGCACAATACTCAGAGAATTTTGAGTTTTCAAACTCCGTTCCATGATCAGATCTAATACTGATGAGTTCTAGGCTTAACCTTTTCTGCACAACACCAGCCCAGTCTTTGAAGCTGTCAAAGGCTTCATCTTTAGATGCCAAGAACAAGGTTCATGTGTACCTAGAGTAGTCATCAACAATTACGAACACGAACCACTTTCCTCCTCTGCTCCTGACTCTCATAGGTCCACACAGATCCATATGCAATAATTCAAGTAGTTTTGATGTACCTACCACTTTCTATGACTTAAAGGATGATTTCACATGCTTCCCCCTTACACAAGCGTCACACATTTTTATGTTTTCAAATCTCCTGCTTGGCAATCCACGAACCAGCTCCTTAGATACAAGCTTATTCAGTTGTGAGAGACTTGCATGACCCATTCTTTTGTGCCACAGCTGAGAGTCACTATCTTGCACGCTCAAGCATGTTAAGTTGTTTTCAGGCAGTGACTTCAGTGATGCTTTGTATATATTGTTCACTCTTTTCCTTCCATAACAATTTCTCCACTCTATAGATTCTTCACAATACATCCTACAGAGGAGAAACTCACTTCATTTCCTATATCACACAGTTGAGAGATGCTCAGCAAGTTGTGTCTGAGACCATCGACATAGTATACGTTTTCAATTGCGTGATCTAGAGTTCTCCCAATTTTTCCAATTCCTACGATTTGACCACTTTTTCCTCCTCCGAAGGCTACACTGCCTCCTTGAAATGCTGCGAGTGAGAGAAAGTTTCTTCTGTCTCCTGTCATGTGCCTTGAACAACCGCTATCAAGAATCCATCTTGGGTTGTTCTCCCTCACTCTAGCCTACAAATTAAGGGTTAGCTTTAGGAACCCAGACAAGCTTGGGTCCCTTCTTATGAGAGAATGGATATATCAAATCCTATCTAGCCCATTTAGGTAGAACACTTCTTTATTCTTGGCTTTTGCCTTGCTTGCATTCATGCACCTTTGTTTGTAGTGTCCAGTTTCACCACAGAAGGTATACAACATGTTGCAAGGCAATCCCGCATTATTCCATTTTGATTTTCAAAAACCCAGTTCATTGCCTCAGATGATTTATTCCATTTTGTTAATCTGGTAAGTTCAAATTCAGATTTTTCAACCTTTTGATTTAAAATCCTGTTCTTTTCAATTTCCTGATACAGAACCTCATTAGCTCTTCTAAGTTCATTTTCAAGAAAGGTTTGAACTTCACTTATTACTTTCTTACCATTTATACTCTCTCTTAACTGATTAAGTTCCAATTCTAGTTCAGTGATCTTAGAGTTTGACACAAGAGTCTGCCCTTTTAAGATGGCATTGATTTCTTCCAATTCAATGTTTTGTTCTTGAAGACTCTTGTGCTTGGTTATGAGATCACTTAACTCTTCAGTTAATTTATCTTTTTCAATTCTCTCTTTTTCATAACCCTCAATCAAAGTAGCTGTGATTAGAATTAAATTTTCAATAGAGTATGTGTGTAGTTTTTCTTTAAGATCAGATAGACATACCTCTGCTGAATGAGCAGCTTCAGCTCCATCGGTAGCCATAAGGGCAGAGTCCATCTTTTGATCGTCACCTGCATACAACTCCTTCAGCTTTTCCCATACATCCTTAGCGGACTTGTATTCAAGTGTCCTTGCCAACACATCATTGGTCAGCCCTCTTCTCAGGTAGAATTCGGCTTTGGAATTTGCCTGTAGCCAGTCTAGTTCTTGAGGATCTAGTTCTTCAACCTTCTTTGGCACCAGAACTCCGTTCGCTGCTCTCTTTACAGGCACGTGAGGTCCTCCCTTCACAATCAACCAGAGATTGTAATCTGCTGCTTGAAGGAAGTTTTTCATCTGTTTCTTCATGCACTTTTAGTTAGTCCCGTTGAACACAGGTGGCTTTGAAGGATCTCTTCCTCCTCTGAACTCCCGAGGGTCTTCTTCATCAGAGCTGATGTCTGTCAATCCCATCAGTGCTGGTGGTGATTCATCTCCCGATTTCTTTTCATGATCAGATTCACTGTCAGTTGGTCCCCATGTGGCATAGAAAGCTTCCTTTCTCTTCCTTCTCTCTGCTTTGAAGTTTGGAGGTCGTCTTGTCTTCTTCTTATCTTTGTCATTCTCCTTTGACACCTCCTTTTCCTTTTCCTTAGCAGCTCGATTTTTCATCCATTCTGCTTCCCACATAGGACAATCCATAACAGCATGATCCTTCTTGAAGCACTTAAAGCATCCTGAGTAGTCAGGGCTGTCAACTATGTTCTTCCTTCCAGAGTTTTCCTTGGCACTTCTTTTAAAGCCTTTAAACCTTCCCAAGTTAAACTTCTGTCTCAAAGCACTAACCATTGTTGCTTCAACTGATTGCAGATCAACATACTCATCAGCTTCTTCTATTGCTTCTAGTGCAAGGGTCTTGTCCTTCTTGAGAGCTGGTTTAGGTTTTGAGTCTTTCATCATCTCATGAGTTTTCAGGCTGCCAACCAGTTCTTCAAGTTTAATGGATCTTATAGGCTTAGACTCAATGATAGCCGTCATCTTGGGTCCCAGGCCTCAGGTAACACATTTAGAATTTTATCCACCATCTCTACTTCTGGCAACTCCATATCCAGTGATCTCATCTCATTAGTAATAATGGTCAACCTGGTCATCATATCCTGGATTGATTCCTTCTCTTCCATAGAGAACAACTCAAATTGTCTCTTCAGCATTCTTCTCTTTGAGTCCTTCACTTCAGTGGTTCCTTTGTGCAACCTGCAAGGCATCCCAGATCTCCTTGGCCGTCTTGTATGATGATACTCTGTTAAACTCATCAGGACCAAGACCACAAATTATTAGACGTTTGGCTTTGTGATTCTTTTCAATCATCTTATAGTCCGCCTCATTGAACTCCTCTTTCAGCTTAGGTTCTTGTTTGGCAGCAGCTCCCTCACCAACTATTTTAGTATGAATCAAATTCCCTTTAACACTATAAGCCATAGCTGGTAGTCCTCAGCACATATGTAATTTTCCATCCTGTTCTTCCACCAAGCATAGTACTGCCTATTGAACTGTGGGGACCTCTGAACTGACTGTCCTTCCGTGATGGTAGGTGGTGCACTCATAATTCTGATCCTTCTCAAGGTGTTAACCTAGTACGAGAAGACCCGCTCTTATACCACTTGTTATTATATATGCACCTCCTAAGGACACAAGAAGGGGGGTTGAATAGTGTCCACCGATTTTTCAATTCAAGAACTTGATTCTCTTGAGTCAAGAACCCTGTTCTTACCTCTGAAGATTTGCAACCTGATCACCACAACCTACACCAATCACACACACAAGGAACACAAGGATTTTACGTGGAAAACACCTTGCTCAAGGGAGAAAAACCACGACCCACACTCTGGGATTTTGAAACACAATCCACTAACAACACGAGAAAGTTTCTGATTACAAGACTCTGTAACCAAGGGGCTACACTCTAGACTCTAATCACTAAACAAAGCTAAACTCTAGCTTCACAAAGTAATCTCTCAAAAGTTCACCTAATACACTGCTTCTAGGATAAGCAAATAGGTAAAACAATGATCGCTCAAATATGACAACTTACAAAGCAAAGAACCTAGACAGAATATCTAGACTCAATCAACTCAAGTCCACCAGTTGTCTTCTCCAGTTATCTCACGTAGAAAGCTGATAGATCGCCTTTGTATACTCTCAACTGTCTGTTTGTGAATAACTAGTTTCTACTGTATCAACTACTTGTATTTATATGGGCTTTTCAACCCTAGTTGAGTCTCACAAGAAATCCTTGTAATTATGGTAAGACAAGATTCCTTGTAACTCTTTTCCTTATTGAAGTCCAACTCCTATTCGTACTTCGAAGACACGGCCTGGGCATTGCCTCTTTTAGTCCACTACTAGAAATAACAGTTATTCCGAGGGACTGTTTGGCGAGGGAATTCCTTCTCCAAACATTTACTTTCACTCGCCCAAAATAAAAAAATTAAGATCGGCTTGGGAATTCCCTCGCCAGGCTGAAGGAGAAAATTTTCTCTTTCCTAATTGGAGAGGGAATTCCCTCTCCAATCAGGAAAGAGAAAATTAGAAAATTTTATTTCCTGATTGGAGAGGGAATTCCCTCTCCAATAAAAACGCTCAGACGTGTCAGATTAATGGCGAGGGAATTTCTTCTCCGTATAATAAATAAAAAATACACTCCTTCACCTTGGCAAACGCACACAATACACAGAACCCTTCTCCCCAGACAAAATCCTCTTTCCCTATCGCTGCTTGCCTCAAGCATCGTCCCTCTCCCCGGCGATTCCGATTTTTTTTCCCGTTCAACCCATTGCAAGCTCGCCCCCATTAAGGTAAATATTTCTATTACACTTTTCTTATGCTTGTATGATTTTTATTGTTATGGAACCCTCAAATGAATTAGGTTTATCACATAAATTCGTAAAATTTTATTGTTGATGAATGCTTGGGAATTGTTATCCTAATTGTGATTTGAGAAAGAAATATAATTAGGAAATTATTGTAATTGTAAAATAATTTGGAATTAGTTGTTTAGCCTTAGTTAAATAAATTTAGAAAATAATTTAGAAATACTTGTTTAGCCTTAGTTTAGCCTTAGAAAAATAATTTGAAAATATATAGTTTTAGAAAATTATTGAATAATTTTTAGTATTATTATCCCTCAAATTTGAATGATATGGAAATAGTTGTAATTGAAAAATTCAATTGTGCATAATAGTGGTTGATTAGTGAACGAGGGAAGATTTAATTAGCAAAATTAATAAAATTTCAAAACAATTAATGTAAAAGTGATATACTTTATTGGCTTATTCTAAATATATTTATTTATACCCTTTGTGTAGATGGAATCCGGTGAAAATCGTAGTTGGATGTATAATAGATTTATGAAAATATGGGTTAGCGGAAATCATTCGTAGATGGGTTGAGCGCTTTATTTCTAAAGCTAAATTGCTCCCGGAATATATGAGAGATGATAAAATCAAATGTCCTTATTTGAAATGCAACGTGCAGCAACGTGCAGCGAATAGATGTCGTTGTTCTACATCTTTACAAAAAAGGATTTATGCCCAATTATTTCGTGTGGACTGCACATGGAGAGTCTAACCCTAGTGTCGATGAGGTCAACAATCAAAATGAATATGTATTGGTTAGCGGTGCATATGTTGGGTATAACTATCCTATGCATGATATGATAAATGATACATGTGGGATGTACCAAGGGGAACCATCTCAACCTACTTGTTAGGAGTTACCAAATGACGAGGCGCAGTTTTTTTACGAGCAGATGGAAGAAGCTAGTTGACCATTTTACGAGAGGGCGGCCCATTCTAAGTTGTCCGTTGCAGTTAGGTTGCTTAGTATAAAATCATATTATAATATATCTCAAGGAGGCATGGATGAGATCATTGGACTGTTGAATGAACTAAACCTAAGTAACTTGGCGCTGCCAACCTCGTACTACGATTCAAAAAAATTGATTTCATTTTTAGGGTTATATTCAATTTTTAGTTTACATTTATATTATGATGTGTTTCAGAACAAGTTTTCGTGGGACGCCGAATATAATTATGATGTTCGTAAGAATTTTGAGAAGAAAGCAGGGCAAAGGCTGAGTGACGGACTGTAAAAATTCAGGCTTAGAGGAATTGTGCCAAGCTGGATTTTTCCCGAAATTGGGGTAGACTTAAAACATATTGGGAGTCCCCGGAATTCATAGCCCAGAGCGAGCAAGCAAAGAAAAACCGAGCATCGGCGAAGGGTGGCTCGCTGCATACTTGTGGCTCAGTTAGTTTGGAAATCCATCGAGTTAGATATGTAAGTCTTTACTAAATTCATCCAATTATAAACTAATTAAAAGTCATTTCTAAGTTTATGTATTCTGTTTGCATTGTATAGGAAGCTGAACACGGGCCGGTAAGTGATATTAAATTTTACCGGATGTTCCACAATGTATATGATGACAGTGAAAATCCAGTCAGATGGGTCAAGCCACGTGCCCAAGAACTAGATGTAAGTATTCCTAATATTTTTGAATTATTTATCACAAATGCTAAAGTAATTGTAGTAATTTATATATTTTGTTATAGGAAAATTATAAAGCTGCTTATGAACGATGGGCTGAAAGCCAAGGATCGGGGGTACAGGAAGGTGCAGCTAAACCCACCCCGGACGAATAGGCTACAATTTTCGTGGAGGCCGCTGATAGCTACAGCAAAAAAAAACAGAGTCTATGGTCTTGGTCCTTCGCGTTACAAGAAGCCGTCAAGAATAGGTATTATTAATGTTTACGCATCTTCTTCCTCTTCTTCTGGTGCTACACAAAATATGGATCCAGTTTTGCAAGCTAAATTCGATGACATGGAGAAAAGGCTAGCGGAACAAGATAAGGAACATGAAGAGATAGAGAAAAGGTTAGCAGAATAGAAAAAAGAACGTGAAGAGATAGAGAAAAGGCTAGCTGAACAAAATCTTAAACGCCAAGCTGACCGTGAAAAGATGCCAAAATTGGAGTCCTTGATGGCGAACTATATTATGGGAAGGGGAAATGAAAATGATCCTAGGTAGTTTGTTATTTTTCTGTCGAATTAAACTTGAAAGTGGACGTGTTTAGGATTGTCTTTAAGTACTTTAGCATTTTATTTGTTTGTGTTAGCTGGTATAAAACATGTGCGTACACTTGTTTAATTTTTCGGATTAGACAGGTTGTGGTATTTAGAATGTTTTGGTGTTTTGCTGATTTGAATGCGCAGGTATATATACATATATGCTGTTGTTGATGTACTGCTTTGTATTGTTACTGATTTTTGTGTTTCAGGTACACTATGTTTGGAGAGGGAATTCCCTAGCCCCATTTGCCTCATTAAAAATATTTTTAATGCAATTGGAGAGGGATTCCCTAGCAAAGTGAAATAAAAACAAATAATTTTTACGCTTCGAGAGGGAATTCTCTCTCCAATTCCCTAGCCAATACTGTATAAACAAATATATTTCACACTTGGAGAGGGAATTCCCTCGCCAAGTTGAAGAAAATTTTTTTCTCTCTCCTGCATTTGGCGAGGGAAATTCTTAGTTGTATTAATTTGACACAATATATAAAATTGGGCTTACACAACAGCTTGAGAAGAAATTCCCTCACCAAAAATGCTTTGCTACGAGCCGAATTCCGAGGGACCACTTTCTAGGGAATTCCCTCTCCATCACGCGTTTGGAGAGGGATGTCCCTCGCCACTCTCCCTCGTTAAACCATTGATTTCTAGTAGTAGTCTGACTAGGATGTGTCATACCCGATTTTGGACTCGACTCGAGGTGAGTCGGGTTTCGGATTTGACTGAGTGAACTTGTTTGAGTTTAAATGTTGAAGTCGCCACCTAATATAGTTCCTAAGACGTATTAGGTCACCTATTTCGTTTCTAGCCAATTTTAACAATTATCTCCTAAACTTAGTCTGTGAACCAGAAATTCTAGGTAAGAGGTTCAAGTAAACTCGAGAAGAAGGGGTTAGGTACCTCTCGAGCCCCACCAAATGTGGTTACCGGCCGGACTTTATAATTGGGATTCGAAGCAAATTGATTAAACTAACTAAGCAATAAAACACTTGGATATTTAGACTATGATATACAAATTTAAAAGCAAATACTAAATATGTATTTCTTCTAATAGTCGAGCCTTGTGCTTTGCAAAACAAACAAACGAGTTAGTAGGAATTGCAAATAAAATTAGTAGAATAAAATTTAAATAAATCCAATGAGTTTAAATATATTATCCTTTTTCGAAAGGGTTGTCTTTTGGTAATTTTACCATGATGTACCTCGCAAGAAAATTGTAAAGGAAATAAGTTAATAATAATATTAATAATAATGCAAGTAATAAAAATGCAATAATATTAGTAGATAATGAAAATAATGATAATATTAATAAAAGGGTTTCTCTTCTCGTTGTTCTCTTTCAAAAACAAGACATCGTCACTTGTCCGATTTTTCTCGTAAAATACAAAGAAAATAGGTTAGTAGAAATAGTGATGATGATGATGATGATGATGATGATGATAATAATAATAATAATAATAATAATAATAATAATAATAATAATTCAAAACAACAACAACAACAACAACAATAAGAATAATAATAATAATAATAATAATAATAATAATAATAATAATAATAATAATAATAATAATAATAATAATAATAATAATAATAGTAAATATAGTTTAAAATAATGGGGGAAAGGATTTTTGTAAAGTGTCGGCTCAGGTGTGTATTGGGTGGAAGTTAGGGACGTCGATCCGGTTGCGAACACGCCGGCCGGTCATGTTGCCATGCCAAGTACCAGTCTCGTCACTTTGTCACCAGCTCGTTTGTACTAACGGCTTATACACGTCATCATAGCCTTTTTGTTTTGTTTTAGGGACACGGGAATGGGTCGTTCAAGTGTAGTATCATGTTCAAACTAATCAAATAGGCCTCAAATAATTTATTTTCCTTGGCCGTAATTGATTTAACATCCGTCAATTCATTATCCGTCAATTCCATGTGTAGGCCTCAATATAAAAATATATTTTTTCATTGGCCACAATTCCAAGCGTAGATCTGGGTCAAGCTGCAGCAGAATTGTCCAGTGGTGTAATCGAGCTACACTGCAAAGCAAAGTAATCGAACAACAGTAAACAAGAACCAAATTACAAAACAACTCAACCAAGTAAATAAACAGATCAGTCAACAGGTCAACACATCAGAAACATTTGCAGATAAAAGAACCAAACGAGGCAGAAGTTGGGATTCGACTCGCCGGCGAGGAGCGACACCAGCTGGCCTGGGTAGTGGCGTCGCTACCACCCCCTAAACTTTATTTTTGATTCCTGCACAAGAAAAACCCAGATATATATATGGAGGAGCCAAATCGCGACGAGCGAATGAGTTACAGAAAATGGTGTCGCCGGGTGAAAGAACTACCATGGATTCCGGCAAAACCAACGGCAGGAACATAAGGCAAATAACGATCCAAACAAAAGGACGCCGCAACAATAACGGGAAAATAAAGGAGCGACCACCGTCTCCGATGAAATACTGGTAGGGTCGCTACAACTCCGTTGTCACCTTCCCTGTCAAGAACATGCAATAACAAGCTGGCAAAACGAACGGATAAATTGAATAAAGACAAAGAAATAGAGAATCAACGATGGGGTTCCCAGTCGGAGTCCTGTTTTGCACTACTTCCCTATTTGATTTGTAAACCCGTCCCCTCGATCTGCGTGTTTGTTAATGGAAGGGGATGGGTTTGCGTATGGTAGTATGGGTGAGGCAGAGGACAAGGGATTTTTTATGTGTGTTGTTTGATTCTGTCCTTCTAATGGTGAGAAGTGTGTGTGTGTAATTGTTCTGGGTATGATGGTTTGTGTTTCTGATAAAAGAAGGAGGAGAAAGAGAGGTGTTGGGGTACGAAAATGGGTACTGTTCTTGTATGTATCGTCTAGTGTGTGTGTGTGTATTGATTTGGAGCAGAAGACCAAGTGGGGGAAGTGAAGTATTGGGTATGTGCGTGTGAGGAAGAAGACTAGGAGTGGAGGAGTCTGCCCCTTTTTTTCTGTGTACTGTGTCCGTTTTTAATAGCCAAGAATGAAAACCAACCGTTGGGGATTTTGCTTGACTTGGGGAGGAGATTAGGGATAGGATTAAGATTTTGAGTGATTGGAGGGGAGGATATTAGAGAGATAATTAGGAGGAAATTAGGGAGTGATATATTTGGTATTAAAAATGGGGTTTAGGAATAATAATGAATTTGGACTGATTTTGTGAGTTGTAACATGAATTGATTTGCTTAAGCTTTTGGTCTAGGTTCAAAAGAAGATTTAAAACGTTAAATTATGAGATGATGTTAGTAATAAAATTGGACCAACCTTAAATTAATAGGTGCAAAATGATTAAAATATAAATATGCATATATATTGTATAAAATAAGACAAATAAAACCAAAATGCACATATAAAGAAAATTTAAATTAATTAAGTATAAATGGTTACAAATAATTAATAAATGCTATAAATGCATAAAATTATAAAAACAATCACTCTTTGACAAATAGCCTAAATGATGCAAAATTGCGTAATATAGCCACATTTAAGTATATAATATATAAGTAAAAGGTAACACACGTAAATGCATGCCTTTTAATGCAAATTATGCACAAATAATCAAATTGCACCTTTAAATTAAATTATGGCCAATTATAGGAAAAGGAGGGACAAAATTGGGTGTCAATAGGATGCATATTCATTCACGCGCCACTACTCCTAGTTCTGCTGGGATTTGCAACCCTCAGATCTTTTCGACCAGTCGTGCCCTTCTATTTAAGGACTAGGTTCTTCTCCGAAACTTCTGAGTCCTTCTCGTTTGTCATTCTTCAAATCCAATGCTCAACAATACCATAGTTATCAGTTTAGTTTGTAAATAATAACGGGACAACAACAACAACTACTAAACCTTAATCCCAAAGTTGGGGTCGACCTTTTGTTTACAATAACAGTTTTAAAAGAATTTACATCATCAAGTCATTTAAAGTAAATTGTAATGAAAAAAAAGTTATTTAAAGTAAATTGTTTGTTACGTACCGGTCCATTATAATAGTTGTAGTTAGTGCATACAGAAAATCTTTTACGATATTTAAACTCATGTTGATACTGAGAATAAAAATTTTCCTGCCAGTGCATATGGACCAGCAACTCTTCTTATTAACCATGCCGTGTGACATAAAAATAAATGATGTTGTGCTCTTGATAGGAAAGAAACAAAAATGTCCCCACGGAATGGAGACTTTTCGACCAAATCCTAATCAAAGACGGGACGTGCAATATGAAAGCTTACCATATGAAAATTGATACTCTTAAGGTTCTTGTTTCTGCCTCCCAATGTTTCCATCTTTCTCATCTAAAAATTTTACCAAAACGGTAAGGAATAATATTGACGAATACCTGTCCAATTCTAGATATGTCATGAATATTCAGTTAGGATATGTCCTCAATGACTGATAATGATAGTAAAATGTTAGTAAAGGAAAATGTCCAAAGACGACTTGTTCAATTTTCCTTTTCCTTGTTTTCTTAGTTTGAACAATATTTACAGGGCAAATTATTACTACCACAATGAAGACCAGTCAATATGAAGTTATTAGAACAATCCTTCCAAAGGAATTTGAATTTATGTCTTGAAATATGTGACATATTTCGTATAAAAGTTTAAGCGGTTAGATAAAGTGTAATAAAAATTATATTATCTCTATCCTTGTAATTATGATTTTTTTTAATGAACCAAAGACGTAGAGATATTTTGTTTTAAATTCCTTATCAATACTTAAATTGTTTGAAAGAGCACGTTTTAATTACTTAGAGCGTGTTTGGCAAGTTTCTCAAAACTTCTTATTTTGAGAAGTATTGTTCTTCAATAGTACTTTTCGTAAAATTACTTTTGGAGTAAAGCACTTTGTGTTTGGCTAACTCATTTGAGAAACACTTCTGTCAATAGTTGAGTAGTAATTTGTGTTTAGCCAAACTTTTAAAAAAGTACTTTTGAGTATTAAATTACGAGTAAGGACATGTAAAGATTTACATTACACTTATTTAACTAAATGAATGATTTTAAATATATATTGTCAAGCACTATATTTAATTTTTATTTAATTAGAAAATTTAAAAATATAGCATCTATTGAATATTTTAAATTTATAACGTAAAAAATATGTTATTTGATGCAAAGCTTCTAGCAATAGTGATGTAGGTGTACGTAGAAAAACTCAGGAGAAAAAAAATGATGTACTCTTAATATATTATAATAAATATGTTAAATAAATAGGAATAATTTGGTATATATGTACTTTTGGTAAGGATATTTTTAGAATGATAGAAATTAAAATCAGCTTCTGCTTCTTCTTTTAGGGAAAAGCAACCTTTTCAGCTTCTTCACTATATTAGAAAAATAGTTTCTACTGCAACTCAAAAATACTTTTTTTTTTCCTAAAAGCTGGCTAAACACCTCAAGTTTTCAGAATAAGCCCTTTTAAAGAAAAATAGACACTTTTGTCAGTCAGAAGCTTGGCCAAACAGGCTCTTAATTCTATTATGGCTCATCCACTCATGTGCGACTTATTTTTGTTTCATGGACCAAACATATAAAAATATTTCTTCTTTTTTTTCCTTTTTGCGTGTAGTGGTGAGATTTGAAAAAAAATATTTATCAGCTCTAATACCATTGTTGAGTTGTCGAAAAATTCATCTAAAATCTTTAACCGTTAAAAAGACCTAATTTTAGTTCTATAATTATGTCTAAACAAAAAAGGAAGGAAAACAAACTCTTATCAAGAAATTAAGGGATTGGAAAACCCTAAGCTTCAAGATTCAAGAACTTTTTAATTTGGACATAAAATTGGGAGCTTTTTTTTTTTAATATTTCGAATCTTTGTTTGTTTAAAGAAATTTATCCAAACTTTAAAAATCAAATCTTCAAATATCCAAAAATTTGTTGAGACTTTTTTGGGGGTTTATGGGGGAAAAAAGAAATTCTACTTACAAAACTATAACTTTTTTTCAAGTGAAATGCATGTCCAGACATAACTTCAAATTTTAAAAGCTATCTTTTCAACTTAACTTCAAAAACTCATTTTTTTAAGTTTCAATCAAATCTATGTCCAAGCGCTAGCTTAATTAGCTTGAGCGTTCCAAGACCGAATGTGAAGAAACAAGAAAGAATATGAAAGGAAGCCAGTGCAAATATTAACAGCTGGAGCTGCTCGACACCTTTTCCAGACATAAAAGATCTCTTTCCCTGAAATTAGATCCCGTTTATGTGAGCTTAAAAGTAGCTTATAAGTACATATTTGTTTATAAGCCCATTAATGATTGTTCGATAATTGAAAAA
Source organism: Petunia axillaris subsp. axillaris (assembly GCA_029990575.1). Lineage (NCBI taxonomy): Eukaryota > Viridiplantae > Streptophyta > Magnoliopsida > Solanales > Solanaceae > Petunia > Petunia axillaris. The sequence goes on along the minus strand of JARKNS010000001.1, from coordinate 65,916,836 downwards.
GTCATAAATAAGTCAAAAGTGAGAAGTATGAAAATTATTATAAGTGGCTTATAAATAGCTTACCGCTTATAAACTACTTATAATAAGCTCACCCAAATGAGCTCTTAATGGTAATTAGCTTGACACAAGATTCAATCACTTAAACTAAAATCTTTCAAATGTCTCTTTACATACTTGAACCAACTAGAAGTTTCTTTTTTAATTATAATACCTGTTCTTCATAATTTGGCTCCTCCTCATTTTCACTTGTCAAGCTTTGGCAAGGAAGAAAAGTCTCAGCAGCACCCTTTGGGATACAGATTTTGGCAATAGGCTTTTGGCTAACAGTCAGTAACAAGGAGATGAATCCCAAAAGCATCAATTCTTCAAACATCAATAAACACACGCATATAGTAAAATTTAATCAATCATTCTTTGCTAAAATTAACCAATAAGTAATAATAAGTTACTCAAGTTTTCATAATTACCTGATTTAATAATGTCTAAAGCTTGAATCAGGGACTTCCTCCTCTTCTTGTTGAAGTACTAGAGGATTGAATTCAAACCAAATGAATCAGCACATCATAAGCAAGACAATCTAGTATGAGTTGGATTTAGAAACAAAAATGACTGCAAGCTAGTCTAAGACGAAAACAAAGCAATACAAATAGCTAAATGCATTCCAAATAACTGTTATCGTGCCTCCTTATTGCAATAGTGAGAGTTGACGACGTGTAACAAGGAGATCACGAGTTCTAAACGGTGAAAATATAAGTCCATGTAGAAATGCAAAGTAAACGGCTGGAAAGTCAGGAATTCACAGAAAGGGATTTTAGTACACCTAGGATTTGAATTTATGATCACAAGCAACTTTTCAACCTCTTTACCACAATACTAGAATCTTCTCTGAACTTAAAAGGGATTCAACAATTTATATATAAACCATAAAAAGTTCAATCTTTACCCTCTTTGCATGTACGTTGTTCGACGAAAGGGTATTCAATTGAACACCTTGCTTGTACCGAGCTACTTTTCTGGTTATAACAACTTCCTCCGTTTAAGTTTACTTGTCCAAATTTAGCAAAGTCAAATTCTTAATTTACTTGTCCTTTTAGCAATTCAAGATAAAATTAGCTATGTTCTTCCTAATTTACCCTTGACATTAAATGGTCAAATTCTTCAAAATCTCTTTCCAATTAATTGGAAACTACAACAAAGTATAATAAATAAGGGTAGATTTGTCAAGTTTAATTTTTCTTATTTTGTCTTGGTTGTAGTGGAAAGTTGAATTTGGACAAGTAAACTTAAACAGAGGGAGTAATTATTAGATAGTATGTGGTCTGATCCTTTCCCCGACTCTGCGCATAACGGAAGCTTTAGTGTAAGAACACAACTTATTGGCGTAAAATGTTATGTGTATTTGCATTGCTTTGATCAAATATTTATAATAGAGAGAATACAATGAGGTTAAGGGGAATGGGTCTGTACAAGAAGAGATCTAATACAATACAAAGTCTTATCTAATATTGATATTGAGCTGTGAAGAGTTATCAACCCAAATATCCGTGTTTATCTTCTATATGCCTCCACAAGATCGGTATAATCAGATGGAGACCGATCTTGGAAACCAACTCAGTGAATTGCTTTTTGGGCAAAGGCTTTGTAAGAGCATCAGCTAGTTGCTCAGCAAAAGATGTATGGTGGACTTCAATCTCTTTCTTTTTAACTTGATCATGGACAAAATGGAAGCCAATGGCAACATGTTTCATTCGGCTGTGGAAGACAGGATTTTTTGCACAAATATGTTACACCCACATTGTCACATAGCACCATAGGAGTGTGCTTAAGAGGAAGCTGGAGTTCGCGATGGAGATGAGTTAACCCGTTGAGTTCAGCAATAGTAGAAGCAACTGCTCGGTACTCAGCTTCAGTTGACGAGCGAGCAACTGTGCGTTGTTTTCTAGAGCTCCAACTGATTGGTGTGCTGCCATGTAAAATAATATAAGCTGATGTGGAGACGCGAGTATCAGGGTCACCACCCTAATCAGCATCCGAGTAGGCTATAAGTCTGGTTGCTGTAGAAGGACGGATGGGCAAGCCAAGAGTGATAGTGTGCTTTAAATAGCGAAGAAGACGCTTTGCAGCTTGGCAATGCTTGATAGATGGAAGGTGCATAAAATGGGCAAGACGGTTGACTACAAATGATATATCTGGATAAGTGTTTGTTAGTTATTAAAGAGCACCTATCACTTGTCTGTATTCCTTGGCATTGGCAGGAGGTGAACCATCATTGAGAAGAAGTGGCCCCGCCGTGGACATGGGTGTTGAGAGTCCCTTTGCTTCCAGAATGTTGAAGCGACTCAAGAGTTCTGCTATGAACTTTCTTTGTGTGAGGAGGAGGCCGTTGGCAAAGGGGACAACTTTAATATTCAGGAAAAAATGCAAAGGACCAAGATCTTTTAATGAGAAGGGATTGCCAAGTTTGGAAATAATAGAGCTTATAAGAGAGGGTGATGTGCCAGTAATAATAATATCGTCCACATAGATTAGGACAAAAACCAAAGTGATATTTTCCAATATACACCACTTTACTGTTTTGAGGACCAGTTCCCTACGATGTGTTCCTTTATTATTTTATGTACGGAATTCAAACTGTAAGTAAATGAACACCAAATATTAGCGTGGAAAAACCCCTTGACTCGGGATCAAAAAACCACGACCTACTTCTCAAGTAGGATTTCAACTTCACTATGTAAAAAGACTCACTTGGTTACAAGACTACCTTCTTACTAACCTAGGACTAACTCTAATCTTTTAGTGATCTTTTTCACGATCAGTGAAGCTGTGTCAAGTCCACGACTTGAATCAGAAAGATACAACTCGATTATGCTTACTACAGTTGAACTAAGACTGAACTTTTACAAGACTCAATCTAAGGAACAGGTTCTAACTTAGTTCCACTGTAGCTAACTGATTACACAAATAAGATAATAACTCTTTTAAGCTTTGCTCGATTCTCTCTGTATTTGTGCATGTTTCAATGGCTGATATGATCCACGTTTTATAGCTTCAGCAACTAAGAAGTCTTGAGCAATTAGAACTCCAAAGTTTCCATGAGTTTGAGTCCTAATTGGATTCTTCTCTTTAGTATCCGGATCTTTTATCCTTTATCCTTTATTTATGCAATTTTTTCATATCACGTGTAGACCTGCATAATTATCAAGATAAACATTAGTCTAAGGATAATTAATAATATCTCAGCTTAAATGATTTTGCATGAATTATCTATTTAGCTGCAGTGATTCAAAGGAACAGATCCTTTGAATCCGTTCCTTAATCATCAGTCAAAACTCCAAGTTAATATTTTCCCCCTTTTTGATGATGTCAAATTCATAAGCATAGTTGCATATCCTTAGTGTCCTGAAGTACAACTTAAGCTCAAAAAAAATCAGTAGAGACTTTATCATTAAGGACCAGATTTTCAATTAGGTATAAGTTCACGCAAAATCAGACTTACTCTTCCCCCTTTTGGCATCATTGAAAAGGTTGCATAAAAAATAAAACTCAAGTGTTAGAATAATCAGCACATGGCCATTGAGGCAACTCAAAATGCAAACATAAATCAGATTAAAGCAACTGCAAAATAATGATATTAGCCATCAAAGACAAGTCATCATTAATCAAAAGGTGAAACCAGGGGATACAAGTAAGTACTACAAAATTATTCAAAGACTAGAGAAGGAAAAGACTAAGGCACTAGACTAGGCTAAATCCCACTTGACAAAAAATGGCTTATGGATAAGGTGGTCAGGATGTGGAAGGACCAGGTCCCTGAGACTTGTTAAGCAACTCAAACATCTGCTTGAGCATTTCCTCATTGGTCTCCTTTGCCCTTATTGCCTCTGCCTTCCAGTAGTTTTTCTCCCCTTCCAACCTTGCTATTTCAGCAGCCTGGATAGCAACTTATTGCCTCAGTGCCCTTACCTTGTTGTTCAAAGGCTGCCTCCCAACACCATCCTGAGGAGGATCACCCTGAACAGGCAAATCACAGCTAATCAATGTAGCACAGCCAAACTTCTCCTTCTTAGTAGCCTTTACTATCACTTCCAAGGGAATCTTCAACTTTGCAAATACTTCAGTCAAGATGAAGCCAAACGGCAAGGAATACTTCCTCTTCCCAGCTATCACCCTTTTGATCAGGTGGATCATAAACCTGGGCCAGTTGATCTGCTTTTCAGTGTCCAACAGTTCCATAAGGACCAGGTCCATGAAACTGGCAATTCCTCTTTTTTCTTGCCTTGGCATCACAATCTTGTTCACAAACTCAAATAACACTTGGTGTTGTGGGTGCATCTCACTTTTCTGCACAGCTCTGGGTTTTTCTTCGCCTTCATTCTCAGTAAACTTCCTATTAATTTCCAATTCAGTAGGCAAGTTTGTCAAGTCAGGCCATACTTTCTTGACATAACTGTCATACCCAGCAAAAGGAATCCCCAACAGCTCACCAAGTTCCCTGGTGTCAAAAGTGATCACATTATCATTTACAGAAGTAGTAATCCTGTCATTCTTGATGGAGCAGTTCTTGTAGAACTCCTGCACCATCCCCTTTGCACACCTACCAGAAATCTGAAGGACCATGTCCCTCCAGCCCTGAGCATGCAATTTTTGCAGCAACCATAGCATTACTTCTTATCCTACATCAGATAACACTCTCCCCTTTAATACTTTTCTAGTCAGCATATCATCATGAACACAATGTACAACTTCTTCTCCCTCTGCCTCACTCTCACTATCATCACCAGCAAAAGATTCATCACTGTCACTATCATCAGCAGAACTTTTATCCACCAAAGTTCTTCTAGAGGACCTGGTCCTCTTAGCAGACTATTCTGCAGCCTTCACAGAACTTCTTGTCACACGTCTCTGAGCAACTTTTCTTTTCTTCGACTGAGGCACAGCCTCCTCAGCATCTGCCATCTCATCATCTTTATCACCAACACCATCAGTGTCTATCTCCTCCACTTCTTCCTCCTCAACAGAATCAACAACCTGTTTTCCTTTCCCTTTCCTGCTCCTTTCTAAAGCTGCAGCTAAGTTCTCATCAGCAGCTTTAGCAGCACTTCTTGTCCTCCTAACCCCAGGAACAGGGGTTGAGCCAGAAGGAACAGGTCCTTTTGCCTTGAAGGAACTTTCACCTTTCTTCTTAATTCCTGGCTTATAACTATCACTGATTTTCTTCAACTTAGCAGCAATTTCAGCAGTCACTTGGTCATCGATGGGTCCCTTTCTAGCTAATTTTCTTTTTAAACTCCTAATGTTAATCAAATCAACAAGAGGCCTATCACTATCACTTATAGCATCATCAACATCTATAACATCCTCCATGGGTGCTCTAAAAGTAACCTCTGGAGACCCCGATGACGCATACATGGGTGCTTCCAACCTTTTAATAGTTTCTTCTTCCCCCTCAGGAACAGCCTCAGACCCCTCTCCCTTTTCCTCCTTATCTACCACAAAATTTAAAGGATAGGTAAAATTTACCTGATACAGATACAGAACCATAGCTCGTGACAAATCCTCAACCTGTTCAATTATAGACTCAGCCGTGGGAACTGGTCCTTCCCCCTTAATTTCAGGTTCATGTACTTCTGGGATTATTTCAGGAATTTTAGGGTTTAGGTTAGTGGTATCCATGGGTGAAGGAGGGTTGAGATTTTGTGGTTGTTCAGTAGTGGGTGCAGTTGAAGAATTTTCAAGAGAAAGAGACATTCTTGCAATTCGTCTTAAGAGATATATGATTATTCTTTCTGAAATTTTGAGAATTCAATTGATAAACAAAGTGAAAGAATAATAAGGAAGAATGAGTGTATTTATAGAATGAATTAGGTAGTGGAGATAGAGTATGAAACGATCAATATTACCTCAGTAAGACATGCAGCCGTTACTGGACTCTTGGGAGTCTTCCGGAGAAATAGAGCCGTTGGACTTTTAAGTCACCTTTTCAGAATGGGAACTGTTCCTCCGATGGGACTCTTATGCAGTTTGGATATGGTTAGGATACATAGTGGGATTTATCCTAATTGCAAGTTACCTATAGCCTTTACACTTATAACATAACTGAATAATAAAGAGTAAATACCTGATTTTAACTCGAAAATTCAGTGTCCTTCCAATTTTGAAACACTTTTGATCAATCTGAAATTCTAAGAGCATAAGGGTAACATCATTCAATTTTAGCAACTCTAAACAAGAATTATGGCATAAGAGTATACACTTAATTATTAAGCTGGACTAAATAATTCACATTGACATGAATAAAATTCATTTTAGGTGCAATTTTCTAGCCAATTTTGAAGTAAAGCATTTATGATTTTATGTGAATTTAATCATCCCGAATTCTAACCTATTTCTTTCAAAATCATCTCTACCTAGAGCTTTTGTAAAGATGTCAGCAATTTGCTTTTCAGTAGGACAAAATGCTATGGTGATCAAACCTTTTTCATAGTTGTCTCTCAGGAAATGATGTCTTATATCAATATGTTTAGTTTTTTTGTGATGCACTGGATTTTTTGTCATGTTAATAGCACTACTGTTATCACAAAAGATAGGAACAGTTCCTACATCAACACCAAAATCCTGTAATTGTTGTTTGATCCATAACAACTGTGAACAACATGAAGCAGCTGCCACATATTCAGCCTCAGCAGTGGAAAGTGCCACTGAATTTTGTTTCTTGGTACCCCAAGAAACCAAACACTCACCAAGAAAATGTGCCATACCTGAGGTACTTTTTCTATCAACAAGGACACCTGCATAGTCAGCATCAGTATATCCAACAAGATTAAAACTACCACCTTTTGGATACCAAAGTCCCAAGGGACCTGTTCCTTTCAGATACCTCAATATTCTCTTAACAGCTTTCAAATGAGATTCCTTAGGATCGGATTGAAACCTAGCACACAAACCAACACTGAACACAATATCAGGTCTACTAGCAGTTAGATAAAGTAGAGAACCAATCATACCTCTATACAATTTTTGATCAACTGATATTCCATGTTCATCAAGATCCAATTTTGTGGCTGGCAATAGGTGTGTCAATTTCCTTAGCATTATCCATATCAAATCTTTTAAGTAATTCCTTAACATACTTTTGTTGATGGATCATAGTTCTATTTGAGGTTTGCTTAATTTGTAAACCCAAAAAGAAATTGAGTTCACCCATCATGCTCATCTCAAACTCACTCCCCATCAAGTTTGCAAATTCCTTACTTAAATTTTCACAAGTAGCACCAAAGATCATATCATCTACAGAAATTTGAACAATGAAGAGATGCTTACCTTTTTCTTTCAAAAATAATGTGCTATCAATTTTACCTCTCTTGTATCTATGCTGAAGTAGAAATTATGATAGCCTTTCATACCATGCTCTTGGTGCCTGCTTGAGTCCATACAAGGCCTTGTCCAACTTGTACACATGTTCAGGAAACTGTTCATTTTCAAAGCCTGGAGGTTGCTTGACATACACTTCTTCTTTCAAATAACCATTCAGAAATGCACTCTTAATATCCATTTGATGTAGAGTGAATTCCATGTATGTAGCAAAGGCTATGAGAAGTCTTATTGCTTCCAATCTTGCAACTGGAGCAAAAGTCTCATCACAATCGAAGCCCTCCTCTTGACTATACCCCTGAACAACTAACCTGGCCTTATTTCTTCTTACCATGCCATCCTCATCGAGTTTGTTTTTGAAAACCCATTTTGTTCCTATTATGGACCTATTTCTTGGCTTGGGTTCCAGATGCCAAACTTGATTTTTTTGAAATTATTTCAATTCCTCCTGCATAGCATTGATCCAATCTGCATCCTTCAGTGCTTCCTTCACATTTTTGGGTTCAACAAGAGATAGGAAAGCACTAAAGGCACACAGATTGTGATTTTTGACTGCTGATCTAGTTTGTATCCCAGCAGTCTTATCTGAGATTATTTGATCCACAGGATGTGACCCTTAATACGTGTAAGGCTTGAGTGTCAATCCATTGTCAGAAGTCCCTTGCTGAGGAACAGTTCCTGAGGGAGTAGCACTTCCAATTTGTGAGGTGGAACCAACATTTGTTCCCCCTGTTTCTGTGCCACTCTTCTCAATTGTGTCCTGAGGAACAGTTCCTTGCTGTTCACTTCTCACATCCAGAGTCTGCATTTGTGGATCAAGTTCATTATGTTTCAGCATTCCAATCTCTTCATCCTCCTGTACCTGTTCTTGAGTGAGACTGACAGTTTCATCAAATTTAACATGCATGCTTTCTTTAATTTTCAATGTTTTCTTGTTAAAAACTCTGTAAGATTTACTATTTGTATAATAACCAACAAAGATCCCCTCATCACTTCTAGGGTCAAATTTTCCTAAGGCATCTTTCCCATTGTTGTGTATAAAATATTTGCACCCAAAAGCCTTAAGATGAGAGATATTTGGTTTTCTTCCCTTAAGCAGCTCATATGGAGTCTTTTCTATTAATGGCCTTGTCGTACATCTATTTATTATGTAGCATGCAGTATTAATAGCCTCAGCCCAAAATTTTTGTGGAAGATTTCTAGATATTAGCATAGTCCTTGCCATTTCCTCTAGAGTCCTATTTTTCCTTTCCACTACACCATTTTGTTGTGGAGTTCTAGGTGAAGAAAAATTGTGATTAATGCCATTTTCATTACAAAAATTGAAAAATATATATGATTTTCAAATTCAGTTCCATGATCTGACCTAATGGCAACAATATGACTATCTAGAGTTCTTTGAGCTTTCTTAGCAAAAATTGAAAATGCATTAAATGCTTCTTCTTTAGATGCAAGAAATATAGTCCATGTAAATCTGGAGTAATCATCCACCAATACCATAACATACTTCTTACCTCCACGACTCATTGTTCTCATTGGTCCACATAAATCCATATGGACCAGTTCCAAAGGTTTAGTGGTACTTACCTGTTTCTTTGGTTTGAAGGAGGATTTTGCCTGCTTCCCCCTGGCACATGCTTCACATACTTTTTCATCCTTAAACTTGATGTTAGGAAGACCTATCACCAAATCCTTGGACACAAGTTTGTTCAGTTGTGAAAGACTGGCATGGCCAAGTCTTTTGTGCCATAGGAGGGGATCATTTTGCACCACACTTAAGCAACTCAAGCTTCCATCAGATAGTGTCAACAAGTCTACCTTGTAGATATTTCCATGTCTATTTCCCTGCAAAATAATCTCTCCAGAAGTTTGGTTAGTCACAGTGCATCCAGTAGATGAAAAATTAACATTATTGTCTTTGTCACACAATTGAGATATACTCAATAAGCAATGTTTCAGCCCATCTACTAGAAACACATTGTCTATACTATGTGAATCAGACCTACCTACCTTTACAATGCCAATGATTTCCCCTTTCTTACCATTTCCGAAGGAAACACTTCCTCCTTAAAAGGCTGGGAGTGAAAGGAACAGTTCCTTATGTCCTGTCATGTGCCTTGAGCAACCACTGTCCATGTACCATTTGTGGTTTATCTCCTTCACTCTAGCCTGCAACAAGAAAACTAGGGGTTAATTTTTAGAACCCAAACTAGTTTGGGTTCCTTTCCTTTAGAAAAAGGATGAATCAGATCTCTCCTAGCCCAGAATGGTAATGGTTTCTTTGTGTGAACAGTTTTCTTTCTTACAGAATTTTGAACAGGTTTATAGGACATGTTCCTCCTCTGTGCAGCCATTTTTAAAGATTGGCAGTTTTCTTTCTGGTGACCAGTGTTCCTACAATGAGTGCATAGCTAGTTTTCAGGAAGTGATAAGTACTTACTCTTTGGATCCCATTTGGATGAAGACTGTGCTTTCGTGAATCCAATACCCTTCCTGTTACTACTATGATTTTCCTGTAACCATTCTAGTGCTTTAGAAGACTTGTTCCATTTTACAGTTTTTCCTAGCTCCGTTTTTGTTTTAACTAAGTCTTCTTCCAAAGATCTTATCTTCTCACCTTTTTTGCACAGTTCATCAACTGTGACTTTCAGTTTCTCTTCAGCAATGATCTGATGAGAATTAGCAATACCTTTACCCTTTTCAACTGTTTTAACATTTTCTAATTCCTGAACAGTTGATTCAAGTGTGAGGACCTGTTCCTCAAGCATGCTAATCTTTCTTTTCAGAAAGTCAATTTTAATTACTGCCTCTTTGCATTCTGCTTCTAAACTATCAATTTCATCATGCAGTTGATGATTCCCATCCCTTAGAGATTTAAATTCATTTAGCACAGTATGAAATACTTTAACCAATTTTTCTCTAGACATGCTTTTCACATCTTGTCTAAGTTTAGAAACAAATACCTCAGCATCTTCTTCATTTTCTGAGTCTCCAAGAGCCATTAGAGCAAGATCCTCATCCAGATCATCATCAGTTACTTCATCTTCACTGTCTTGCCATCCTGCAACCATTGCTTTGGGATTTCCACTTTTCTTATGGACCTGTTCCCTAGCCTTTTTCCTTTCGTCAATAAATCTCTTCCTCTATTCTCCTTCCATGATTGGACATTTGCTGATGTAGTACTCCATGCTTCCACATTTGTGGCATTCTCCAGCCTGTTTCATGTTAGAAGACCTACCTTGTCCACTAATCCCCTTTTTCTTAATCAAATATTTCTGAACACTTTTAGCGATAAGGACCATTTCTTTATCATCAATAATCTTATCAGCAGCAATCAAGGCTAGGTTAGGTTCCGTTTTAACTGGTACTCCTATGTTTTTAACCTTTTTCCTTAGTTCATAAGTCTTTAAATTACCTATAAGCTCATCTAAGGATAGAGTGGTTAAATCTTTGCTTTCTATGATAGCACAAGCTTTGATCTCCCAAGAATCTGGAAGAACCCTAGTTAGAATGTTTTCTACTCTATCTTCCACAGTTAAAACCCTTCCCAAAGAAATAAGTTCAGATGCAATGGCATTAAATCTAATATACATTTCAGAGATTGACTCTTCTTCCTTCATTTTAAAACTTTCATATTCAGCAAAAAGAAGTATACCTCTAGACCTTTTTACCTGACTTGTTCCTTTATGTGCAACTTGTAGAGCATCCCAAATCTCCTTTGCAGTGGTATACCCTCTGATCCTAGTGCACTCTTCAGGACTGAGTCCACCAACAAGCCACTTCCTAGCTTTTGCATTCTTTTCCCATTGCCTTATGTCTTCAGCATTGCATTCTTTCCTGGTTTTGGGAACATCATTTCCCTCAGCATCCTTCTTCATTGGGATCATGGGACGTTCATTCACTATGTCCCATAATTCATGGTCCTCAGCTTGAAGATAATCACGCATCCTTTCCGTCCACTATGAATAGTATTTCCCATTGAACAAAGGAGCTCTAACCATTGACTGACCCTCACTGTTCTCTCGTGATGTACTCATCTAATCCTAGGTGTTAGCCTTTTCAAAGATAACCCGCTCTGATACCAATTGATATTTCTCAATATACACCACTTTACTGTTTTGAGGACCAGTTCCCTAAGATGTGTTCCTTTACTATGTTATGTGCGGAATTCAAACTGTAAGTAAATGAACACCAAATATTAGTGTGGAAAAACTCCTTGACTCGGGATCAAAAAATCCCGACCTACTTCTCAAGTAGGATTTCAACTTCACTATGTAAAAAGACCCACTTGGTTACAAGACTACCTTCTTACTAACCTAGGACTAACTCTAATCCTTTAGTGATCTTTTTCACGATCAGTGAAACTGTGTCAAGTCCACGACTTGAATCAGAAAGATACAACTCGATTATGCTTACTACAGTTGAACTAAGACTGAACTTTTACAAGACTCAATCTAAGGACCAGGTTCTAACTTAGTTCCACTGTAGCTAACTGATTACACAAATAAGACAATAACTCTTTTAAGCTTTGCTCGATTCTCTCTGTATTTGTGCATGTTTCAATGGCTGATATAATCCACGTTTTATAGCTTCAGCAGCCAAGAAGTCTTGAGCAATTAGAACTCCAAAGCTCCCGTGAGTTTGAGTCCTAATTGGATTCTTCTCTTTAGTATCCGGATCTTTTATCCTTTATCCTTTATTTATGCAATCTTTTCATATCACGTGTAGACCTTCATAATTATCAAGATAAACATTAGTCTAAGGATAATTAATAATATCTCAGTTTAAATGATTTTGCATGAATTATCTATTTAGCTGCAGTGATTCAAAGGAACAGGTCCTTTGAATCCGTTCCTTAATCATCAGTTAAAACTCCAAGCTAACACAAAGCATTAGAAGCAGTATATATGAAAAGAGATGTGTCGGAATAAGCTAGACGAAAACCACAAGAACACAAAAACTGCATAAGAGCATTGTACCAAGCACGTGGTGCTTGACGAAGACCATAAATAGGCTTGTGAAGACGACAGACATGATTTAGATATTTAGGGTCAATAAAACCTTGTGGCTGGTGCATGAACAAAGTTTCCTCTAGTTGACCTTGCAAAAATGCATTGTTGATATCGAGTTGATGCAAGGGCCACCTGTAAGTAACAGCCAAAGAAAGCATTAGCCGAATTGTAGTGTGTTTAACCACTGGACTAAAGGTGGAGTGAAAATCAATCCCCGGACATTGATGAAATCCTTTAGCAACAAGGCGGGCCTTGTAGCATTAAATAGATCCATCAGCATTGTGTTTCAAGTGGAATACCTATTAGCAACCTCCAACATTCTGGGCAGTGTTAGATGGAACAAGAGTCCAAGTATTATTTTGCATAAGGGCATTATACTCTTCATTCATAGCGTCACACCACTCTTGGTATTTTTTTTGCTTACTTTACAATGGAGGGAGTTATTTGTAAAGAAGCAGGTGAGGAGGTTGCAAGTTAATTAAATATAGCCTTGGGTTTGAAAATATTATTGTAGGATCTAGTAACCATACGGTCAGGTGGACGGGATGCTTCAGTAGACTGTGGTGGTTGTTGCTCGATGTTTGGATATGAAACTGGAGAGGGACTAGGCGAAGGCACGAAGGGTGAAGATGAATTGCAGGTTTGTAGATTGGTGTGCTCAACATGACTTGAGGCTGCTGGAATAGGAAGGGAGCTAGTAGAGGGCACGAAGGGTGGAGAGGGAATGAGAGAGTCAGTAGGGTCATTTCATGGAGTGGTACTTGTGACTGGCTCAAAAGTTGGGGCTGCCCAGGTGGATATACTAGAAGAGGACACTCGAGGAAGATTAGGAGCAGTGGAGTTAAAGGGAAAGGATCTTTCTACATAAATAACATGCCTGGATATAAAAACTTTATTTGTTGAAGGGTCTAGGCAGACATAGCTATTTGTGGAGGAAAAATATCCCATAAACACACATGGACGACTCTTTTGATCAAGTTTATGCATGTTATAAAGGCGCAGTCAAGGGTAGCAGAGACAACCAAAGACTCGTAATTTTCATAGATTTGGAGAACGATTAAACAGTGCTTTGAAAGGTGAGGTACCTTTGAGCAGGGGTGTTGGTAACCGGTTGATAAGATACATAGCCTTTTGGGCAGCAAGCGACCAGAATTTTAGTGGAACAGATGCATGGTGCAGAATAGTGAGAGTGGTTTCAAGAATGTGATGATGTTTGCGTTCGGCTGTGCCAACTAGTTGGGGAGTGTATGGAGGGCTCATAAGATGTTGGATACTAGAATTTTGAAAAATTGTGCGAAGACCAACATACTCCCCTCCTCCATCCGTGTAGAGTGTACTAATTTTAGTAGAAAAGTAGTTCTCAACGAGATTCTTAAAATTGACAAAAGTTTGAGCAATATCAAACTTGTGTTTGAGAGGAAATAGCCATGTGTAATTGTTAAAATAATCAACAAAAATGACATAAAAACGAAAGTTATCAAATGAGAGAAGAGGAGCTGGCCCCCACACATCACAGTAAATTATTTCAAATGGTCTATTGTTGGGAAACGTGTTAGGTTAGTGGAAAGGGAAAATATTTAAATGATAAAAATAATAAAATTCACAAGACAAAATAAGACACAAGATTTACGTGGTTCGACAATTTTTGCGTACGTCCACAGCCACACAGAGAATGTTTTATTTCACTAAGAGAAAGAAGAGAAAGTTGTGAGGGATGATTTACAATGCCGAGTATTCTGCCTATTTATAGGCAAATTTCACAAATGTGAAAGTACCCATTTTTCTTTGCATATACGGCACCTACTTTTCAATTGTAGGCGCCTTCTATTTTTTTGTTCCTTTTACTGCACAGACATTTTCATTCTTTTCTCTTCTTGCATTTAATTCATTTTGTCTTTTTCTTCTTTATTTTTTTTCTTTCTCTTACTTCTTTATTTTCCTTCACATGGGCTTATTTCCCATCAATATCCCCTCAAACCCATGTACATCAAAGAAAATAAAAATTACATGTTCTCTGTGTGGCGCCTTCACATTATTAGTCTTAAAGGCTAACTGATGCAATGCACAGCCTCAGCTTATCAACACCGACTGCTTTGGTCAGCATGTCTGAAGGGTTTTTCGATCCTGGTATCTTCTTCAATGAGAGAGTTCCATCACTTATCAACTCCCGGATATGATGATACCTTAGTTGGATATGCTTCGATCTTGCATGAAACACTGGATTCTTGGCAAGATGAATTGCACTTTGGCTATCACTGAAGAGTGCACAATCGTCCTGCTTTTTTGCCCAACTCTTCTAGAAAGTTCTTGAGCCAAATCATCTCTTTTGCAGCTTCTGATATTGCCACGTATTCTGCTTCGGTTGTAGACAAGGCAACATTTTTCTGAAGTCTGGACATCCAATTAACAGTAGTACCACCCAAAGTGAATACGTATCACGTGGTACTTTTCTGACTATCCAGATCACCACCTAGGTTTGCATCAGAAAACCCTTGTAAGATAATATTACTCCTTTTGAAGCAAAGTGTCATACCTGAAGTGCCTTTGAGATATCGCAAGATCCATTTTACCCCTTCCCAATGCTCTTTTCCTGGGTTTGACATGTATCTGCTGACAACTCCAACTGCATAGGCTATGTCGGGTCTGGTACACACCATAGCGTACATCAAGCTTCCTACTGCTGAAGTATATGGTACCTTCGACATGTATCTCCTCTTCGTCATGATTGCTCCTTAGAGAGATTGAGGTGACTACCTAGTGGAGTGCTTCTAGTCTTTGCATCATGAAGACTGAACCTGCTAAGTACCTTCTGTATGTACTTTTCTTGAGATAGCTTTAAGGTTCCTTCAGATCTATCTCTGCTAATCCTCATCCCAAGAATTTGCTTAGCTGGTCCTAAGTCCTTCATTTCGAACTCCTCCGCCAGCTGTTGCTTAACCTTGTTGATCTTATCTATGCTAGATCCTGCAATTAGCATATCATCAACGTACAAGAGTAAAATGATATAGGATTCATCCAGATTTTTGATATAGCAACAATGGTCCATTTGACATCTTTTGAACTCATTGTTATGCACAAATCCATCAAATTTCTTGTACCACTGTCTAGGAGCCTGTTTTAGACCATACAAACTCTTCTTCAACCTGCACACAAGATTTTCTTTACCGGGGACTTGAAAACCTTCAGGTTGCTTCATGTAGATGTCTTCCTCAAGGTCACCATGTAAGAAAGCAGTTTTAACATCTAGCTGCTCCAAATGAAAATTCTCTGCAGCTACGATACTTAGCACCAACCTGATAGTATTTAATTAGACTACAGGAGAGAAGATCTCAGTGTAGTCAATTCCTTCTTTCTGCTGAAAGCCTTTTACTTCTAATCGTGTTTTGTATCTTTTCTTACCATCATGCTCTTCTTTGACCCTGTACACTCATTTTTTCTGCAATGCCTTCTTTCCCTTTGGTAACTTTGTAAGTGTCCATATTTCATTTTTGTGTAGAGAATTCATCTCTTCTTTCATGGCCAACTTCCACTTGTCAGAGTTCTTCACCTGCATTGCTTCATTGAAATGCTCTGGTTCTCCTGCATCAGTTAAAAGTAAGTAATAGAGAAATAAAGAAAGCCTATCAGAAGCTTTAGAAACTCTTTTAGATCTCCTTAATATAGGCTCCGGAGTAAATGATCCAGAATTTGGTTCAAGTTCTGGCTCAAAATCAGATTCTGATTCTGATTCCATCTCCGGTTCTGGTTCTGATTCTGTTCTCGATCCAGCTTATGGTTCTTCATCTCTAATTTCAGAATCAACTTCGTTCTCTCCAGCCACTTCATTCTTTGAGATTCCTTCCAGCTCAACTATTTCAGTTGTTGATCTCCTGGTGTTAGCCAATTCTACTCCAAGCCTATCCTTGTACATCACATTTTCATTGAAAGTGACGTCCCCGTGTCTTATGATCTTTCTATTATGGTCATCCCAAAATCTATAACCAAAATTATCATCAACATAGCCAATAAAGAAACATTTTTTGGCTTTAGGATCAAGCTTATCTCTATCATTGGAGTTTACATGTACATAAGCAACACAACCAAAGATTCTTAGATGTGAGAGATTTACCTCCTTTCCTGTCCATACCTCCTCAGGAATTTTGAAGTCCAACGGTACTGAGGGTCCCCTATTTAATAGGTAAGCTGCCGTGTGAACAGCTTCTGCCCAAAAGCATTTCGGCAAGCCTGAATGTATTCTCATACTCTTTGCTCGTTCATTCAGGGTTCTGTTCATCCTCTCCGCTACTCCATTTTGTTCTGGTGTTTCAAGAACTGTCTTGATCATTCTGATCTCATTCTCAAAGCAAAATGCTTTGAACTCTTGACTATCATACTCTCCTCGATTTTCTGACCTCAGACATTTTAGCTTTAATCCCGTCTGATTTTCAACTTCAACTTTCCACCTTTTAAAGGTAACAAATACGTCAGATTTATTTTTTAGAAAATAAACCCATACCTTTCTTGTGGAATCGTCAATGAAGGTAACATAATAGCGTGAGCCTCCAAGAGAATTTACAGGAGCTGGTCGCCACACATCAGTGTGCACTAGTTCCAGCTTTTCCTTCTTTGGTGTCCTTCCTGCCTTTGAGAAACTAACTCTTTTTTGTTTTCCACGGACGCAATCTTCGCACAAACCTAGTTCAACATGCTTGAGATTTGGCAACTTTTCCTTGGATGCTAGCAGCTTCATTCCCTTCTCACTCATGTGCCCGAGCCTTCGATACCACATTACTGAGTTGCGATCACTGTCAACAGCTGCTACAATGTCCCTCTGTACTGCAGTTGCATACAGTGTTCCTTTCTTGGAGCCTCCTGCTATAACCAAATTTTCTTTGGTTATTTTCCATGATCCGTTACCGAACACTGTTGTATATCCTTCACAGTCAAATTGACCCATGGATATCAGGTTTTTCTTGAGACCCGGAACATGTCTCACATTTTACAATTTCAACAGCATCCCTTGTGCAGTCTTTATATGAACTTCACTTTTCCCCCACAATATCCAAAGGTTCATCATTTGCGAGATAAACCTTACCAAATTTTCCAGCAACATAATTATGCAATAATTCTTTGCATGGGGTAGAGTGAAAAGATGCACCCGAGTCCAGAATCCAAGATTCAACTGGACTGTCTACGCATCAAATTAGCACATCACCAACTTGTTCAGCACTAACATTTGCTGAACCATCAACCTTGTGATGATTTTTCTTCTTCTTCGGTTCTTTGCATTGACTGCTGTAATGACCCTTCTTATCGCAATTCCGATAATTAGCCCCCGTTTGTTTATAGTTTTTGGGGAAATTTTTCGGGAGTTTTTGGGAGAAAAACTGTTTGTTTATGCTATTTCATCAAAACTTCTCCCAAAAGTCCCAAAAATTCAAAAAGTGCTCAAAGGCTGTTTTTGGGTTGTTTTTGGGTAGTTTTTGGGAAATTTGAAAAACTACTCACAAAACTTCAACTATTTTTTCAAGTAGATTTTATGTCCAAACACAACTTCAAGTTCCAAAAATTATTTTTCAACTCAACTCCAAAAACTCAAATTCCCAAGTTTCAACCAAATCTATGTCCAAACGTTAGCTTAATGTCTTTGCGATTTTTGGATTGACCCCTTCTCTTTGACTTTGATCTGCCACGTCCTTGACTTTGTCCTCTCTGGCTGCTTCTCCCCCTACTTTCGATGTTTAAAGCAGATCCTGGGGAATCACTTGATTCTCTCCGGCGAATATCTTCGCTTAGAATCAAGTCCCGAATATCATCCAATTTGAGCTTGGAATTTCTCTACGAACTGTTGACTGCAGTTAAAGTTGCATTCCAACTCTCCGGTGAGGATGATAGTAAAATCAGCACCTTGACTTCGTCATCAAATGTAACAGTGATAGAACTCAACTGAGTTAAAATCGTATTAAACTCATTGATATGTTCCGTGACAGATGCACCTTATGTCATCTTTAAGTTGAACAAGTGGCGCATCAAATATACTTTGTTTGAAGCCGATGGCTTTTCATACATATTTGATAGCGTTGTCATCAAGCCTGAGGTGGCCGTTTCATCAATAATATTGAAAACCATATTTCGTGTCAGCATCAACCTAATCACACCAAGAGCTTGGCGATCTAATAGATCCCAATCTACTTTGGCCGTACTCTCTGGTTTTAGCCCGGACAGAGGTAAATGCAATATTTTCTGGTAAGATAGTCCTCTATCTGCATTTTCCAGAAACCAAAATCTTTGCCATTGAATTTGTCAATCTTAACTTTCCTTTCATCCATAGCCATATTTTTCACAAAAAATATTTATGTGAATAGTGACTGTGAATAGTAATTATGAATAGTACTATACCAACACAGTCTTCTCTACCAGAAATACACTGCCCGTGCTCTGATACCAGTTGTTGGGAAGCGTGCTAGGCTAGTGGAAAGGGAAAATATTTAAATGATAGCAATAATAAAATTCACAAGACAAGACAAGACACAAGATTTACGTGGTTCAACAATTTTTGCCGACGTCCACAGCCACACAGAGAATGTTTTATTTCACTGAGAGAAAGAAGAGAAAGTTGTGAGGGATGATTTACAATGCCGAGTATTCTGCCTATTTATAGGAAAATTTCACAAATGTGAAAGTGCCCATTTTTCTCTGCATATACGGCACCTACTTTTCAATTGTAGGCGCCTGCTATTTTATGTTCCTTTTACTGTACAAATATTTTCATTCTTTTCTCTTCTTGCATTTAATTCATTTTGTCTTTTTCTTCTTTATTTATTTTCTTTCTCTTACTTCTTTCTTTTCCTTCACATGGGTTTGTTTCCCATCATCTATGACTAACAACCGAAGTTGCACCAAACGGAAGTCGGTGACTTTTATTACAAAGACATAAATTGCAAAATGTAAATGATTGACTAAGAGAAACTGGAAGCTTGAAGGATGAGATGAAACTCTTGGTAATACGCGGTTGAGGATGGCCAAGCCTCGCATGCTAGAGATGTAAGGTAGGAGACGAAGATGTAGCAAAGTGAGCCTGAAGTGAGCGACTGGTGGATCGGCTAGGCAGATTGGTCGATGGCCATTCATAAAGATCATTCTCACTCCGTCCTTGAAGTATTGTTGTCCTCATGCTCAAATCCTTTACAACATAGGAATAAGGAAAAATTTCAATAGAAGTTAGATTTTGACGACAAAATTGTGCAACAGAGATTAAATTTCGACTTATGTTAGGGGGACATAAAATATGGCGAAGATTAAAAGAACGAGCGTGTGAAGTGGAATGAAGAGTAGTTTCTCCAATATGCGAAATAGTGATACTTTTACCATCTCCGGTGACGATGCCATCATTGCCCGAGAAATCAGTGGCAGAGGTGAGGTTGGAAGGATTGTCTGTCATATGATGCGATGCGCCTGAATCAATTACCCAAGGATTTTAATTGTTGTTATAGGAGCGAGCAGCCATGTTTGCTTGAGCCTCATATTTGTTGTGTGATCGGGAACGACACACCTTGGCTATATGACCATATTTATCACATAACTGACATTGAACACACTGCTGGTTGGACTGGCGTGAACCAAAAGACCTGGAGTTGGTTTTTGGTGGTTGGAAATTAGTATAATTCCTATTGTTTGAGGAGTAACTGGGTCCACCTTGCTGCTGATTGTTGCGACGTTGCTGGTTGTTATTGGAAGTATTGTTGTAATTTCGTCTAAAGGAGCTTTGGTTTGCTGGAGATCGTTGAGCAGTGATCAAAGGAGTGTTGGCTTTTGGCTCTGAATGTTGCAGAAAGACCTCATGAGCCAACAACTTGTTATATAGTTCCTCAAATGATATGGGATTATCACGAGCCCGAAAGCTGCGGAGATTTCTTTGAACTCGGACCCAAGACCGCTAAGTATTTTTATCACTAATTACTCATTGTTCAGTGGAGATCCACTGGATGTAAGATCATCGGCAACAGATTTGATCTCTCTCATGTAGTCAGCAACAGTGCGCGACTCTTTCCGGATGTTTGCAAGGATATCATGAAGGCTAAAAATTCTTGATTATGATTTGTTTGCAAATATTGTTTGGAGTATATTCCAGGCTTGCTTGGAGTGTTCAACAGACGCCATGATAGCATTACGGACTAAGCTATCTTGGTGCAACCAGAGTTTAAAATTGGGATTGGGATGTTGATGGTCATTTTCTATGGAGTATTCTGATGGGCAGCTAGAAGAGCCATCAATAAAGCCTAGTAGGTCATAGCCAAATAGTAAGGTCTTAACTTGTGCTTTCCATGTGGAGTAGTTGGTACTCCCTGCCAATTTTAGAGATAATTGTGAAACAGGATTGAAGGAAATCAATTGGGATGGTTGAACTACTGAGTTATGCCCATAAACAAGTGATGGTGATGAAGCAGAAATTTTTGTTGATGAGGAGTTATCTGGTGTAGTGTTAGTCATTGTGAAACTCTTGGAAAAGGAAGATGACTCGTTAGAGTATTGTAGGCTCTAATACCATAAGAACACAAGCTATTGGCGTAAAGTGTTATGTGTATTTGCATTGCTTTGCTCAAATATTTATAATACAGAGAATACAATGAGGTTAAAGGGGAATGGGTCTGTACAAGAAAAGATCTAATACAATACAAAGTCTTATCTAATATTGATATTGAGCTGTGAAGAGTTATCAATCCGAAGATCCGTGTTTATCTTCTATATAGTGCGCCAGGCGAGCTTAGCGCACGGATTGTGGGATAGCAAGACATACCTTAGCTAAAAGATGAAGGGCATGTTCAATAATAATGGAGATACTAATCAAAATGAAATACACAACAGCAACAGCCCATGTTGGTGTTGACTCCAAAGTTATGACACTGCTGCTTGAACCTGCCATATTTCTATCTGATCTCAGGTTAATTAATAATCTCTTGTTATGAAACAGAGTAGGAATGTAAAATGGACTAAGTTTGTCTAGTCTTGAAGAAGTGGAAAGCACAGATACATATATAAAAATAATATGTGGAGTGCAGTGTCGGGAGGTTGGTCAAAATATGTAAGCCAATATTCACGAAGGCCATGACGTTTATGGTTGAGAACTTCTACATATTTTCTTGGTCTCGTTGTCGATATAACATTAACATGGACAACAACATCACGAAGCTAAATTCAGTTGACTGTGGCTAGTGGGAATGATTACCAGGTAACTGACTAGTCAATACTTCTTGGGGCCTTTTGGGACCCTAAGAGCTTTTGAATGCTCAGAGGTGGTTTGATAGGTGAGATTGGATTAACAATCCCTCAATTAAATTTGGGACTACATTAATCCCATATTTGGTTGATGGGATTAGCTAGATTGGGACAACTTTTATGTCAAATTCATAGTATTGTCTTATATCCCAAATAGGAGGTAGGATTATTAATCCCGGAATATTTATAGTCATGAATTTGTGCGGGATACTTCTATTTTTTTGACCCGCAAACCAAACGACCCCTCATATATAGTTTCATTTTATGTGGAGGGGAACCTAAGAGTAACTGGTAAAGTTGTCTTCTTCAAGTAACCTATAGGCCATGGGTTCAAGCCATGAAGTGGGCTAAGTTGCGTATGTCACACCCCTTTGGAAGTTATTCATTCAACATATTCGAAGAGTTTGACAAAGTACTATAGTCGAAGAAAAAAATTCATTGACTTCTTAAACACTAGTAATAATGTAAATTTACAATAGATTAAAAAGAGTGACATGTTTTGAGTGTTACGTTAGGTTCTTTTTTTTTTTTTTTTTTTTTTTAAGGTTCTTTGTGTTTGTTTCCTACTAGGTGTATTGTAACAGCCTAAGGCACGACTTATTCAAATTCATTCTAGGAAGTTCCAGTTTAAGAGTAAAGCATTACCTATCAAATGCAATATTACAGTATTTGAACTCGAAACCTTTAATTATAATGAATGGGTACCCCACCACAACCTATGGCAGTATAGTGTTAAGTTCTTCACATAGCAAGTCTTTACTTAAAAAGGGCATCCAATAGACCTAGAAATTCAGAACTATTTGTTCTTATACAATTACTCGTCTTCTGATTTGTAAAAAATGATTCAATGTATGAACAAGTTGTTGATTGTTTGTCTCTGGTTTTAAGGATATCATGTTAGCGTAATTAATTGTGGAAAACATGTACATGAACGAGGCGCTATCTTATCACAGCAAATATGGAATTTAGAAATCATAATTTACAAGCTGTTAATGTAGCTATCACCATAATTCCATATCTCAATCAATGAACAACCATGAAAGAATAAGTCGCTGAAATTGCACGTCTCTGGTCAAATATTTTGTGCCACACGATATTTTGTGGAACAAGTCTTAAATAAAAAGGTGATGAATATATATTATTACTACTATTAATAAGAGGCAAAACCCCAAGTTTTGTCGTCCTCACAATGAGGCTTGGGGGTTGCTTTGTGAAATTTCTATTTTGCCCCCACTTTTGCTGTTAATTTTCTGATTTATCTCATTAGGTACGAAGTGAAGTTCACGCCCACGGTGGGGCAGCAGACTAATTAGTCCTCTTCCTATACTTTGATAACACCTGTATTATATGTACCATAATTGATCTCTATCTTAAATCACTTTTTCTCTTCCACATTTATCTCCTTGTACGAAATTGATTTGCTGTCACGAAGAAGGTCGGTAATATTTTTCTTTCTATAACCCTATTACAGCTTCCTCATTCGCTATGCTTGCACTTCCAGGTTCTCTCATCTTAGGTATCCTAATCTTCTCTATTACCCTCTTCTTTCTTCTTCCTTCATTCCTTTCCTGTTTTACTTTTTTTGCAAAAAGATGAACATTATCAGGAACCTTTAATTCTCTTGCTGCACCTGTATTTTTGTGTAGTTAATTCGACTGGAACATGTTTGATTTATCGAGATTCTTATTTAGCATATTTTAATGACAATATATTTTCAATATAACAAAGCGTATCTAACCTGATCAAGTTGAAATTACTATGTTTGTTACTGTCCCACTTGAACGAGAGGTACTTCAACTTGGTTAAACAACTTCAGATTTTTAACCAGGTGAAAAATAAACCTTGATTGCAAACACTTTGTAAAAGAAAGTTATTAAGTCACTTGTTACAAGTATTTAGTGTGGTCACTGGATTTTAGATAGACTATTCTTGAATGTTTCACTTTAAGTTTTTGTTGAGCTCTGAATTTTAGTTATTCTTCTATATGTGAAGAAAGAGAAATGATCCCCAAATACAACTGAATTTGTACATAATTGACTCTCTAAAGTGAAGTGATTTATAAGAATACCTCCTTTTGACAAACTTAGATTCAATTAATCATCTACAAAAACTTTTATCTTCTTTTCTAACAAGTTTAGATCAACTGATAAATGGACAGAACACTTCCATAAAACAAGGTAAAGTAAAAGAAAAGAAATTAACGGTCAAGATGTATATATAAAGTTGACACTTTCGAATGTTCAATATCTCTGTCCTTACTGTTTTTCTCCTCTCACTATCTGCTATAAATTTGGAGTATAAACTTAACAAGATAACTCTACAAACTAGCGATTGGACGGGCAAAATACAACTTATTGAGAAAGCTAGAGCAAGACAAAGTAAGGATGGATGGATACAATTTTAGATTGCACTTGTGCAAGATGAGACGGTAATCTTGTCACTCAACACTTATTATTCCAACTCTAGCTTTCTGTATTTCTGTTATTTTTTATTAGGATTTTGGATCCATGCTTATCACTAATCAAAAGCAAGATGGCAACAAACTACTCCTATTTCATAGTGCTTAAATACATAGAAAACTAACTACAACTCAGTTAAAGACAAAATATTTGGTAGAACTTGTAATGTTCTATTTGTTAATCCTTTCTTTACAAAGTGAAAGTGATGCCATCGATAAATGTGAAGCTGAAATAATATAATATTTTGCTTAAGTTCTTGGACATGAACCAAGAACTGGTTATTCTTAGCAAAACAAGTTGCATACTGGAGATAAATATACACCATTGCCCTGAAAAATAGCTCACCGTAAAGCCCTGACCTTAGCCAGAACACAGTTTTCTTTCCTCTGGTAAATTCATTTTCTTGTACATGCTGGATCTCATAGCTAGGTTTCGTTTTGGTGGACAATATGGTGACGGTTTTCCTCCTTCCTTTGGTGCTTTATCTTAATTTTTAGTAGCAAAGCAAATCTTAAAATGGTTACTTTGCCACGCTGAAAGCAAAATCGTTCTTTGTTAAATATGTTTTGTTATTGGGACTACTTTTTGAGAAATTACCATTTTAAGCAACTGACTTTGACTCTTTGTTTTTGTTCACTCTTTTCTTTTCACCATTATTAGTCAGTGGAATACTCATAGTAATGTTAGTGTGATTGATATGTAGCATGGTCTGATGTGGGCAGAGATTGCAGGATTATGCTGACGGGTTAGTCTACAACTCTGGAGTTCCGTTTATTTATTCCGACGACAGGTTTATATTATGGGAGGACGCTCTAATGTTCCTAAAAACCATGTCTTTTGACGAATTTTCAGTGAGAAGAAGTTGTGATCCTCTTCATATGAGGAATTTCAGCAATTAGGCAACCTGTCTTCACACCGGAATGCCATAGTAAAGGAATGCAGAGAAAGTAATACTGGACATTTATCTTTTAGAAGAAAATTCCAAGATTGAGAAGTTACGAAAATATGAGTCGTTATGCCAACATTTAAATTGGTCTATCTAAAATGGACATCCTGATATTGCCCAGTACCTTTATTTGCAAAGTCATGTTACACTATTTTGTCAAACAATAATATAATTGAAAAATGGCCATAGAAAGCCACAGAATTGGCATGCTTTAGCTAGATAACACTAAAATGAGGATTGCCGACGCATGATAACCTTAGTAAAAGAGGAGGCTAGCTGACCAGCAAATGCGTTATGCGTGTACAGAACTCTGAGGATGTGTCATCTCTTTTGACATTGCAGCATAACAAGGGACATGGAGCATGTTTTGCAACTTTTTTGGAGTTCATCTGATGATGTTTAAAGTGTTAGAGATGCAATGATGACGGGTGTGTTTGGTACGGGGGGAAAACATTTTCCGATCCTTGTTTAGTATTGGGAGATGTGGGTGGGGGGGGGGGTGGGCGGGCTGTATTTGGGATGGCATGGATAGGGTAGAGAAAATAAAATTTCTTTTTTCTATTTTACTACCAAACAGAAAAGAATTGTTTATTTTCTCAAAAAATATGAAAATATTTTCCTTTGTACCAAAAACACCAATTTCTACTTTTACAAGTATAACCGTTGTCATGTTTATTGGAACTTGCGGAAGTAGTCATGATTATAACAAAAGTATGAGCAAGAAGGAAATCAATTTGTACACAGCTAATTGTTTTAGTCGTTGTTAGGTATGCTCAAAAACAGAGTATGGTAATCCCTCCGGTCCACTTTATATGATTTTTTGGTATTTTTTTTAGGTCCAAAATATTTTATTTTTTCAAAAATCAAGATGATATTTGTTTTGACTTTTCAAAGTTATCCTTGTTAATAAAGTAAACACATAAAGCTCTCACGATTTTCTATGAGTAAATTTTGAAAGAGATGAAGATTAATTTAGTAAATGACATCTTTAATTAATGTTAAAAGGTGGATTAATAATTTAGTTCCTTAGCAGTAATTTGATATAAAAACTACAAAATAGAAGTATTCATAAGCAAAGTGTTGGGCCCGGGCTTAGCACGGGCCAATAGTTATCTAGTATAGTAACAAGCCAAATGTATATAAGGAGAGAGGCACACCCAGTGTAAAGAACGACTCTTGTTCTGTTAACTAATTCTGACAGAAGGTAGGAGTATCAAAATCAATTAGCTAATCGAATAACTATAGAAATGGAAGATCTCATTTTAATTGAACTGATCTAACCACTTCTTTTCCCATTTGTTTATAAAACTTAAGAGCATTTTTTAGGAAGTTTTTGGAAAAACTTGTTTGTTTATAAAATCTGCTAAGTTCTAAAAACCAAGATTTCGAATTCCCAAAACCTAGTTCGGAGTTTTTGAAAAAAATATTTTTTCCCACTCACAAACTTCAACTTTTTTTCAAGCAAAATGTATGTCCAAACACAACTTTAAGTTCCAAAAATTATTTTTTCAACTCAACTTCAAAAACTCAAGTTTCAACCGATTCTATGTCCAAACGCTAGCTTAATGTTCAATTTTCTCAGCTCTACGTACCATCATTACAAAGAATTTCAAGCCAGCTACAAGTCTAACAAGCGAGAATAGACAGGGCAATTGCACAAACCACAACCCATGGATATGTTGGAGCACAGAGTTGAACTAATTAGAGGCACTTCAGAAACTTGAAATTTTTTTAGCACATTTATACGAACAGTTGCGCAACAAAGTCTTCAATACTACTTCAACATAACACGAATATTCTGCAGAATTTGTTCCCAATAGAGAAATGGTACGGGAGGTAACCAAAAAGAAAAATAATCCAGTAATGGAATTTTAGCAATGCAAGATTGTGAAATAACAAGCAGGAAACCACATTCAGCCTGTTTAATTACACAAAGCTATACACAACTCCTTATAGTTTGCAATGTGTTACAAGAACTGATTCAGAAAACTTGTCTTTCATAAGAATGAGAGTGAGTTCATAGAACAGATGTAGGTAAAAATACAAATACATGTTATCTCAAACCTAAAATACATAACACTAGGTAATTCAAGTATAGTGCAGTTATCATACAGACGTAGTGATGCAGCAACACACCCTTCAACTGTTAAATCATAGTACATCAACTTCACAGGATCATATATGCCAAATTCCTGCAAAATGAGACCCCAAATTAAGAGATGGAAGCAGTGAGGTTAACAGGAAACAACTTAAAAGGAAAAATAGACATGCATAGTAAATTATCAAAAGCAAATCTAAGGAAGTGAAACTAAATAAGTGCTAAAGAGTACTAGGAATATACAGTGCTACAACCTCTAGCACAAACCAAACAAGGTCTTGGTACATTGCACCAACTAGACGAGAAAATTAAATGAACATAATCTAATTAAGAACACAGGATAAAACCCCATGAAACTTCTCCTAGAGTAAACCTGATTATTTAATTTCAGACAAGTACAGATTTTGCCGTTGGAAAAAGTTTATTCATTGTTAGAACTTCTCATTGAAACTATGCATTAGTAAAAGTTGTAGTCCAGGCACTTACAAGGACATACTTTCTTCAATGACATCAATCTTCCATGTGTTCCTTGCAACAAAAACTCTCTATTTTCATCCCTGAATAAGCATTCTATTGGTAACTAATTGCTTGCCCTCATTGGCCAAAATATTGCCAAACTAAAATCTAAAAATCAATAACACTGCACGCAACCATCAGTCTGTATATGTGCTAGCATGACGTCACAACAACTACTTGCTACAGAGCAATATCAAGAAGCAAATCTCTTGCTGCATATAGGTCATTTACGCTTCTGAAATTTGTGCCCACAACATTAGTCATCACTGGTTGCCCTGGCTGCAACTTTCCATCACTGGAAGGAAGAAATGTCATCTCTAGACCATGTGAATATACAGCTTGAGAGGGATTCTCCCCTCTAGTTGCATTTATTTTGCTATCGGTCAAGGGGAAACCAAAGATCCTGCAACTAGTTTTACACATGGAAACTAAGTTTTGGTTGCCTCTAAATGATGAGTGCGCTTGCTTTTGCTCCTTTAAGAAACCAAACGAACTGATTTGTTGAGTATCTTCCTTCATACTAATGCCCTCAGCGTGTGAGTCAGATACAAGATCCCTATTACTATTCTCAGACATATCTGCAGAAGCCTGGCTGCCAGTCTCAAACTTCCCATGTTTATGATTGAACATTGCCTGGAATTTGGAAACTGGAGGGCTTGGATGCTGAAAAGCAAGCATAGAAGGTGGGGATGATGCTCGGACAAGAGAAGTTGGATTGGGATGAGTATGATTATCCTGATTTGGAGGTGGCCACCTGTTTCCGTGGCTCGAAACCTGAATACCGACAATAACACCAGCCCCACTTTTCTCCTGCACTTGGACACCAGCTTGACCTCTCCCATAAGGAGAGCTTGAAAGAGTTTCTTGACCTTGCAAGACCTTATTGAATCGATGTGATTCACTAAAGCCAAAGCTTTTGCGAGACTTGTCAGTGTCTCCAAGCAGGGTTCTGATGCTGTTTCCCACTGTGGATGTCCCAGAACTAGGAAAACCAGGAAAGCATCTTAACCCTGCTTGACGAGGACTATGAGCATCAACACCACCATATGGAGCATTCATCCCCAAAATTTCTTGACCTTGCAAGACCTTCTGGAACCTAAAGGATTCCCCAAAGTCTGATACTGCAATTCCATCTGTTAGAAGTGAAGGTAAAAACAAGTCACCACCATTGGGGAAGCATCATACTACTAGATTCAAGCCGGACAAAGATGTGTGTCTCTCTAGATACATGTATCTTGTGCTTGTGTGTCAGTGTGTGTATGAGAGAGAGAGAACGTAGGGGGTGGGGCAATGGAGGAACCTCTAGGAATTGGAAAATCCGCCTTTGAAATTGGAAAGCCAATCCTGGTCCTCTTTCCAGAAGGTATCACCAAGCTGCTGGGTACAGGAACTGAACCAGATGGCTCAATCTCCCACGGTGAAACCCTATTATGTCGAGAAACATCAAGATCATCCCACCGGACCTGAAATACCCATTCAGCAACACTTTTGGTGAGCAACAAATAAAATTTACATAGACCTGAGAAAAGAACTATGCAGATTCATTAGTTGTAAGCGAAAATTTATGTGTAATATGACAAATGAAAACAGTTGAGCCACTCAAAAACGGTTTACGTAATTTTGACTCAGCCTTCTTGTGTTATAATGAAGTAATCTTGATTTATCAGAAAAAGAAATAGAGAAAAATTACTAGAGTGAAGCAGCAAAGAAAAAGAAACAATAAGATAAGCATGTCATCAAAGAAAAGAATGGAATGCGAATGTTGTCTTTTGGAATATTATTTTTCCTAAATAACTCAATTTTCTAAACCCAGACAGCTTAAAATATAAAAAATTTCCATTCCTAGTATAGTTCAACGAACCACATATTCTGAATATCCTTGTTCCATTTTAAGCTTTATTGCTATCTGAATTCCAGAAACATGCACATGCAAGGGTGAGTATTCAGGTAAAAGTGAGGCAAGGTGTGCCAAATGCCATATCAGCTCCCATTCCTAATATCTTTTAACCTGATTGGACAGATAACTTCCACAATTTCAACCCTGTCTCCCATTAATTAACCATATGCAGTGGAGTATCTAGGTTAAGCTCTATTCAACCGGAATACATGGAATGCAGGACATGTAGTATACCAATAGGCACCTCCATTTTGAACCAGGCCATCGAACTGGATCTGCATCACTGACTCCTACAACAATTCCAGTGAACCTGATACAAACTTGTCAGATTTTGAAATAACATGTTTTGATATACTGAAACTGCAAACGCCTCAACTTGACCCAAGCCAAAAGGTACAAACAAATAGACATATAGACTAACCTTTGCTCAGCTGCATCCTCTGTTTCAACACGCATCTTAAACCTCATTCCAGCTGAAAAGGGATGTGCCCTTGAGAATTTGTGGTAAGGTACAATGAAGTCCGATGAGCTAGCCCTGAAATGCAGAGTCACAGGTACAAAGATTAAATGGGCAAAGCTGGGATAGTAGATCCTAGGCTAGAAAATAACCACTACAAAGTGTAAACCCAAAGTCTACAGTATTAAAACCGTACTTCAGTATACAATCTAGACAATCTACTATATACACTGAGTGCTGCGTCGGCTTCATAAGACTTAAAAATTAAGTCAACAAATAGCTGATCTTTTTTTATAATTATAAACAACTCAATCTTTAAGGTTGTGTAACTTGTGTTAAGAAATCTATTGTACATTGGCTAACTAAGCCACTGATCTAATTCAATAGGAGACAACTTGCGTTATTACAAAAGTTGTAAACAAGCAGAAACCAAGCGCATTCTGATACAGTAGAAGATCTCTCAAAGCCAAGTGTCGGCAGTACAGCCTTTTCATCATATAGAGATATCATGTACATATATGGTAAACTCCATAATTCCAATTAAACATTTGTTTCCAGATGTAAAACTGGAAATACTTTGCTTACAACTGCACTCTAACTTACTAAATAAAGATACTTTTATGATACGGAAAGAAAAGTAAAGGGAAGATAATTAAATGAGGAAAACCAAATGCAACACCTCAACTCACGGCTACTCTACTGTTCAACGTTAGAAAATCAAACTTCTAATTTGTAGTAACTACATCAAAACAGCTAAAAAGGATAGGACAGGAAGCCATCACAAGCATACCTAAAATTAATAGAACTTCTGGAGTATGATGGTATAAGAATAACATTACTAGGATTTTTCAGAGATTGAATACCTCGGGTTGTAACAAATATTGAAGGCATTTCTGCTAGATATGGCATTAACCACATCTACAATACCACTAACATTCAACAGTTGGCTGTAGGGAGCAAGATAATTTGAACATGTTTTCGCCTGGGCAGCTCGTCTCACTCCTAGCCTAAGTTCTCCATCACCAGTCCTGCACAAATGAAGGGAACATAAGAAAAAAACAACATTATGTTGAACTTCTCACCTGATTTAGCATTTCCCACCTTAAGAAAAGCACAGCGTCACCAGAAACAAGCTTCTTCTTGTTTACAAATGCACTCCATCCCGTAGTGAGCAAATGCCTTCGTGGCTGGCCTACAATGTAAATTAGTTCAAAAAAATATTTGTCAAGCCCTAGCATTATGCCAATCACTACGAATCCAAAGCATAGCAGTTTGCTTTACCTCGGTAGATGTGCCGGAATTTCCACTCCATACCATGCAGATCTTTGGCTACCAGCTCCTGTGAGGGCCTCTGTTGTTTGTAGTCCTGCAGTAGGAACAATGTTCTCCTGTAAGCAAGATATCTAAATGGTATAGCCTTGCTCAGATACATCAAAACACTGTCATCTAATATTTACAAATGATGTTAGCTTTAGAAAAATTTTACCAAGGGAGGAAAGCAATCCTCTGCAGCCCGCCGAGGGACAGAAAACCCACCATGAGTGCTGGTATCAGAAGCAGTAAGAGTCTTGCAGAACATGTGTGGTGTTGTTGATTTTCCAGCACCTTCTAAATCTTCCTCTTCAGTATCCGCATCGATGTCGCCATCCCTCCATTTCTGCTCAATCTGCTAAAGTGATAAAATGAACTCAATGGGAAAAGAACCAACAAAACAAGACTTTCAGCAAATTTGATTCATGTTGAATACTACTATCTTTTTTCTTATAACCTAGAAATTCCCGATAGATGGCGGCGCATGGTTCGAAACTCGGAGGATAATGGGACCGGCACTCTATCTTTCATCACTTAAATACTAGGTTATGCAGTCTGAACCCATGATATGCGCCATGGGGGTTTGAACTCGTGATGAGCCTAACCCACACATCAGAAGCTGTGCTCTAATCACTAGAATGTTGAATCCAGTAGGTCCTTATATTAACAAGAACTGGCATCAGCCTAAACTCTTAAGAAGAGCAAAAATCCAAGTTAATGATAATACCACCTTCCTAATCTAAAAACCATGGATTTGCCTCATTCTCTTCTTTTTTCATTTTCTGGTTGAAAAAAGCTTCAATTATGAACACCAAACACTAATGTTAAAAACAGAGGAGTAAAATACTCCTAAACAAACGGCCGTACTAACCAAGTTTTTCCTTAAAGGATTTAAATATTACTAGCATTTAGCCTGTTTAGTTCAAGTTATATATAAATTTTCAGTCTATCAGGTACCACCAACAAGTAAATGTGACCTAATAGTGATATTCATACAAACCATAAAACAATTACCTGATTATCTGGAACCAGTGAGACTTGTGCATAAACCTCATCATTCACAGTATCCGCCTGCAATTAAACAAATATTAACACTAACCAGAGGAAATTACACTTTAAGCTAATTCTAAACTTGAGAATAGCAAAAAATGTAGACTAACTTGTAGGTTGACGTCAACGACGCGGCAGAAAACATGAGGGCGGAGATTATTATACACTACGGGCGGGTACTCAGAGAGATGTTCCAAGTGACCTTGTGGTAAGTACACCACAGCACTTCCTTTCTTAGGCAGAGATATCAAGGGTCCAGCACACGCATGCCACAGCTCCATACACACCGACGCCGCCGGAGAATCTCCGACGTCATCATCGTTATTATCCACAGTATTCAGATCAATCATCTTGTTCAAACCCTAAAGATTTTTAAAACACACAGTAACTAGTGAAAATTCACACACTATCTTGTAAACATTATATATAGAGATTAGTGAGAAGCATTACTTTCTCTTTCTCTCTCTAAAATGTGAAACGTTTTTTTTTTTTTTTTTGGGTCTCAACACATCAAATCACACTTTATGTGAGTGTACAGAATATACACAAGTGTTAGTGTGTGTATTTAGATACATTATGTATAATCTAAACACATGTAATTATATATATAGAGAGAGAGTGATACAGAAAAAGTTGTTCGTATAGATGAACCTGCAAATTGCAGCAGCTGCAAGAGCAGTAGCGCTGCAACTGCTAGGTAGAGGTGAGGGGTGGGGTGGGGAGAGGTGGGGGGTTGGGGGGAAGAGTACAAAGCTATAATTAGATATATGCATATGTATGTATAGGGCCTCTAAGATACTGTATGCTTTTTTGTACATATTCATATGTTTGGTTTTAAGATACTTTATAAGGATTTATACTCTACTAATTAAATTTGGGAATAATTTATTTTATTTTAGATCGAATGGATAAAGTATGATATCTCGGAAATGAAGTTATAATTCTGTAATTATCTATTTATAGTACTATTGTTGTTGTCCCAAAAACTATAATTTTTTGAATATTTCACTATCCAATCACATGACCCTATAATGTATTGTAGTAACCATTTGTAGATTGCACCAATAGTTGTGGTCGACAGTGCCACAGTGGCGAAACAATTTGCATTCGCCTTCAAAAGTAAAATAAACTTCTCTTTCGATTCAGAGTCAAATTCAGTGCCAAGTATACTTTCCTTTCGGAAATTCTAAATTACATTTTTCACTGCCATTTAATATAAAAGCTTTCGAAAATTATTGTTGTCCTATTTGTGTGGAATAATTTTTCGAAAAAGAGATTTGATTGAACATGTTCTATGGTGGTGGCTCACCCCTAGCGGTAGGTTTTAAGTACTTTTACAATTTTAACTAGAGATTTTGTATTCGAGACTTCTAAATAATTATTTTTATGTAGAAAGTATTTTTCACCTAAGTAAGATTATTAATTAATGGTTAATTGGATCCTAAGATGAGTACCAAACACTACAATAAAACAGAAGAAAAAAATAATAGTAATCAAACAAGATAGCGACTGATCACTCCGAGGTGGGGTATATGGAATAGTA
The DNA here is from genome assembly GCA_029990575.1 of Petunia axillaris subsp. axillaris. Lineage (NCBI taxonomy): Eukaryota > Viridiplantae > Streptophyta > Magnoliopsida > Solanales > Solanaceae > Petunia > Petunia axillaris. The sequence continues at coordinate 65,882,921 of JARKNS010000001.1, read as the reverse complement.
GTACGAAATAACGGGGGAATGTATAAAAGACTCCCTTCATTTACGGGGGATGTCTATTGTGTCCCCTTGTTAATCAACAAATCTCTACCATGTCCCATTATTAGATTATTTAATTTATGGGTTCCAAATTGACTCTAGTTCTCTAGACACACCATATTTCTTCTTTTCTTTTTGGTTTTGGCAATCGAAGCAATAATTTCGGTGCTGTTTACTAAAAGACCAACTTAATTAATTATTGATTTTAACGTTACCTTGCAAATTTCATAGTGTTTTCTAATTGTATAATTTAAGACAAATAGAATGAGTTATATCTTCAATATTTAGCTACTTTCTAAGAATGAGTTATATCTTCAACATTTAGCTACTTTCTAAGCATTCATTCATTGCTCTATGTGCTATCGTATTAAAATATGAGTTTTAATTTGGTGCACTGTCAGTGTACCATTTTTTTACACCGTCAGGTAAACTTAAAGGTAAATACAGTAACTTTTTTTAAGTAATTTTTTAAATAAAACTAAAATTAACAAAGTTAATAATATTAAAAGAAAGTAGAATACTACTTCTACTCTGACGAAAATCTTTTCCTGATTTTATTGGTTTGCATTGGTTTTTTACGATCATCACTGTGATTAATTATTTAACCATTCAAACATGTCAAACATGCTAAAAAGTAATCATCGGCGCCTCAGGCATCTTTAACTTTGGTAAGCTTTTTCTAGTTTGCAATCACCATACATTAGCACAGGAATTTGATTATTTCTTTCTCGTAAAAATAATTAGAGAAAACGAAATGTAAAGAGAAGACGAAAATTCTTGAAATATCAAAAGAAAAAAGTAAAGAAGGAAAAATAAGTAGTAGAAGAATAAGAGCAAATAATATAGTGATAATGTAACATATTTTATAACTTTAAGAAATAGATTGCAGATGTAAGAAACTGAACAAATTGAACACTCAGTATATAGCGAATAGTTGAGCTTTAAGATTCAATGATAATTATATTAAAATAATATAATTATACACAATAAGTTGATCTCATTGGTATGGAGCAAATAGCTTCAATGTCGACAGACTCAATATCCAAAACAGTGATGATGATGAGCACAAAATAATAGAGCAAGTGTGTGATTATTCATAAATAATAGCTAATGGGTGCAAACAAGGGAAATAAGTGTATTTATGATGCGGGACAAATTGGAGCCAAAGCGCCAACCATCAAGAGCCAAGCTTGAAAGCACAAGGAGTACCGTCAAGGCCTCCGGAAGCAACTTGAAGATCATGGAATGGAGCCCCAAGGAAGGAGAAGCACATAGGCACCAAAGGAGAGGCTCGGGGGACATATTTTGAGGCATTTCAAGGAGCTTCAGGAAGAGGCAGAGCGCCTAAAAAAAGAGGCGGACCGCCTAACAGAAGTTCAGAGGCTGGATCAGCATGAGGCGGGCGCCTCCCCACTTGAGGCGGGCGCCTCCCCCTGTTATGTTTTGACGGGATTTTGCGTAAACTTCCTATTTTGACCCTACGTGGTCTTTTATGTGTTAGCCCACTTTGGGGGCCTTTTAGTCATTTCGCAAGGGGTTAGGAAACACTATAAATACACCCCTTAGCCATTTCATTCAGGAGCTAGCTAGTTTTGAAGATAGAATTGAGAAGATAGAATAGGCTTGGCCATTCTTGTTGAAGCTTGAGCTTCATGTATCTCTTACGTTGAATCCATGGTGGATCACCGCTAGTGTAACTCCCGTTTAATGGTTCAAGTCTCTCCTCCCTTTTGAATCAATCTAATTGTTTAGTTTGATTCGTTCTTTCTTCTATTTCTATTCTCCCCCATCCCTATTTTTCTTCTATTGTGTTTACTTTGTTGCTTCCGTTACTCGTTATTTGCTTCCGTGATTTGACCCGTATCAATTTATAAGATAAGAGCTAGTCCTAAGCTAAGTGAAACACCCACTCCCCCACGTCCCTCAGTCACCAGATCATGCTGTTGGAACGTAATAAGATTGAGCGCGAAATCTGCGGTATCAGTCGAGGTAAGGTGTCTATATGCTCTTATATCTAAATGGTTGGCTTGGCACATTCCGAGGTCACAAGCGTCCGTATTATATCTAAATGGGTCAAGACTGTCCGAGATTTAACAAGATGCCTTCGTGCCAACTTATAATGTGTTGTCTCTGTGTTTTAACTCCAGCAGTGCTACGTATCTGGACACCTGCAATACTGTGCCAGAACTAATTTTTACCAATACATATTGGCTTGGCAAAGGTAAATATATGCGATAGCACATTGTGATACTTTTCCTTACGGATTTAACAGCGTAACACTGCATATATTCAAGTGGGAAGAAATTACCTATAACATTTTGTTATCAGGGACTAACCAAAATATCTCATTAGGCTTATGGGCTAAAAGTTACAAGTTAGGAGAATGCTATATTCCTTGTCAATTTGTCCTTGTCTAAATTGTAAATAAATTTTTCCGTTGCCGGTGTAATTAATTACCATTTTTGACCACTCAAAAACTTGTTCGACCTAGTTTGGTTGCTCTAAAATAATGGGTGTTTGATATCTTATTTTCTTGTGAGCTATAATGGCTTACATGTCTCAGGCACAATTTGAGGGTGGCCTCTAAGGTAGGTATTGTATTGGATAAAAGCTGACAACACCTGAAAGATGACACGTGTCCACTACGTGGCACGGGCAGAAGTTCCACCGGTCAGGTATCTAACGGACAGACAATTATCACGAACAGACCCAAAGCAATTATGAGACGCTTCACCGGTCAACACGATCTGAGTAAGCAGTTATTAACCAAGTCATGCGTGATCATTCAATTAATGATCATAAAGGCAATCATTACAACCCAGCAGTTACATATCCAACGGATACGTGCCCAGCGGTTACATATCCACCAGATACGTGCTCAGCGATTACAAAAATCCAACGGACGCCTATCGGACCTATAAATAGCATTTGTTCTAAACCATTGAAAAACAATTTTTACTTCCTGTCTACAATATCAATGAGAATATTCCCTCACTCTTGCTCAAATCTGATTGTTTGCTCACATTCTTCTCTCTAATCTTCTAAAGTTTGATTAGTACTGAAGAGCTCTCACCGGAGATAAGCGATATAGCACGGTTACTTCTGTTTGCCCCTATTTTTGCTTTATCTTTGCTAATTCCTATTTGAATCTAACGTTGCTTTAGTTCGTCATTCAAACTCTTAATCTAAATTATTGATCGTGACTCCGTAAATATAAATTTAATTGTTAATTGGCATAAAATCGGATCTAGGTTAAATAATTTGGCGACCACAGTGGGAGCCGGTCAATAGCCTTCGTAGGTTAATAGTTTATCTTTTCTAATATTATACATCTTTTCGTCGATCTTTTTGCTCTACAACTAACATGGCAGAAAGCAGTTCACAACGAACTATCGTAGGCGGAAGTCAGGTAAGTACTCCTCCACCCAGTCCCAATTATTCTCCCGACTATTCGTCCGATGGGCAGCAACAATCTTCCCAAGGACCGGTCAGGCAGCGAAATGGGCATATGCGCTCTCAGAGCACTACCCCACCCAGGAGACGACGACATAGGAGTCTTTCCCCTGGCCAAGGGAATCTCCAGGAAACACTTTTTGCGTTCATGCAGGAACAGGCAGAGGTGAACTGAGGGATAAACGAGGCGCTCACCTCTCTCCGAAGGAGTAACCCTTTGACTGCAAGGATTGACGCTGCAACACCTGGTCGTGACGTTCCTTCTTCACGTACCTCAAGACAAGGTGAAGAACGAAACAACGGTGGAACTGCAGATCCAACGACCCAAGTCAACCAGAATCGGAATGGAGGATCTATGGCATCTACAGAAATGAGCCTTGTTGTGGAAGCTCTCACCAAACAATTCAGAGAAAGCCAAGAAGCACTTCAAAAGTCTCTTCACGAGAGAATTAATCAGATACCCGACGCTCCGCCCACGTTGAAGAAAGTCGATGTCCAACGGTATTCCCAGCGGCCTTGGAAGAAAGAAGCAGCCCCAAAGGTGATACCTAAGACGTTCAAGATGCCAAACATCCCGAGGTATCGTGGAACATCCGATCCTAACGACCACCTCATGATGTTCAGCAACTTTATAAAGGCTAGCGATCTCACCGACGAGGAGATCAAATCTGTTCAACTGAAGAAGTTCGTGGAAACCCTAGCAGATGGAGCTCTACGATGGTACTCAATATTGCCACCAAACTCCATTGGGCCTTTCGCAGAGATGGCTGAGTTTTTTGTGAAGGCACACACAGGCGCTCAGAAGACAGAAACCCGCGTAGAGGATATCTTTGAAATCAAGCAGAGGCCCGACGAGTCTCTCCGCAAATACGTAGATTGCTTCCAAAGAGAGCGAATGATGCTTCCCAAAGTAGCGGAAAGATGGGCAGCGATCGCGTTTACCAATAGCTTTGATATTAGGAGCTCAGAGGCTACATGCAGACTTTACGAGTCTCTTCGTGAGTTCTCGGCAGCCAGCTGGTCGGACGTTTACAACCGTTACAACTCAAAGGTACGTATTGATGAAGATAAATTGATTGGAACAGGTACCCGAGGAAAGATGCAGGCACGCAATGGTGGTCCCGGCGGAAAAGCAGAGACAGAGAGATCAGACGTACGTTACGAGCCGTACCCTAACCAGTCACGCAGCAGTTCCAAAGGACGCAACCGCAACAACAGAGGACTGTCCCGGAGAGATGATTCAGAATCAAGCCTTCGAGGAGCCCCAAGCCTGCCGAATTTCAATGTAGAAATGTCCGAAGTGGTGGCAGCACTCAAGGATATGGGAAAAAAGGTCAAATGGCCGAAAGACATGAAGACCGACCCAAGCAAGTGAAACCAGGACTTATGGTGCATTTTTAATCGCGACCAAGGTCACACCACCGAGGACTGCAAAGCCCTAAGGTGTGAAATTGCTCATTTGTTGAAACAGGGGTTCTTGAAGGGGTTCCTGACCGAGAAGGGGAAGCAGACTCACGCGAAAGCACAGCAAAACTAACCTAGCCCTCCACGAGCATCCTCTCCAAGGAGGACAGTTAACGTTATTTCAGGAGGAATCGAGGTGGACTCCGTCACCTTCACAGCGAAGAAATATGCAAAGGTCTCCATCACAAACGCCAAACGCCCACGATCAGAAGGAATAATAATATTCGAGGACTCCGATGCAGACGGTTCGCAATTCCCACACGCTGACGCGTTAGTAATAACATTACGCGTGGCGGAGTTTGATGTCAAGAGAGTACTTATTGATGCGAGCAGCTCTGCAAACATTATCCAATCACGGGTCGTGAGAGAGATGTAGTTATCGGATAAAATCGTACCAATATCTCGAGTTCTCTCCGGTTTCAATAATTCGAGTGAGAAAACTCTTGGCGAGATTACCCTGACAACTCTCACCGAAGGAGTAGCGAAGGAGACAACTTTTCATGTTGTTGATGCGGACCAAGCCTACAACATCATCATGGGGAGACCCTGGATCCATGATATGCAGGCTGTTCCCTCAACCTATCATCAAGTACTGAAGTTCCCATCCGAATGGGGTGTACGTGAGGTCCGAGGAGAGCAGCGCTCTGCCCGAGATTGCTATTCAATGGCTCTCAAATTGCCCGAGGAGAACAAATAGCAATTATAGCAACCGGGACCAGACGCACCGCATGAAGAAATGAAGTATGAGGTCCCGAAATTCATAACGAAGATGGACGAGAGAGAAAGCCACATGCCGACCGTGGAGGCTTTGGAACCCGAAGAATTGTTCGCAGATAAGCCGGAACGGAAAGTATACTTAGGGACCGAATTGAGCGAACTTCTACGAGAAGATATCCTCCAGTTCCTCAAAGAGCGGCATACAACGTTCGCCTGGTCTCACGCAGATATGACAGGTATTTCTCCAGACATTATTACTCACAGGTTGAACGTCGACCCATACCATCGCCCGGTAAAACAGAAGACGCACCAACAAAGAGCTTTTCGGAATTAGGTCATCAATGATGAGGTTGATCGGCTGTTGAAAATCGGGTCGGTACGTGAAGTCAAATACCCGGACTGGCTAGCGAACGTGGTCGTTGTACCCAAGAAAAATGGTAAATGGTGAATCTGCATTGACTTCACGGACCTAAACAAAGCCTGCCTGAAGGATTCATATCCCCTTCCCAGGATAGAGCAGCTGATCGACGCAACAGCTGGGCACGAGATGCTCACCTTCCTAGACGCATATTCCGGATATAACCAGATATTGATGGACCCAGAGGACCAGGAGAAAACAGCATTCATAACATGTAGAGGTACGTATTGTTATAAAGTTATGCCATTTGGGTTGAAAAATGCAGGTGCGACATATCAACGTCTAGTCAATCGAATGTTCCATGACCATATCGGAAAGACTATGGAAGTGTACATCGATGACATGTTGATCAAGTCCAAACGAGCAGAAGATCATCTGGCGCACCTAAAAGAAGCTTTCCGGATTCTGGATCTGTACAATATGAAGCTGAACCCGGAGAAATGTGCATTCGGAGTCGGATCGGGAAAGTTCCTGGGCTTCATCGTCTCTCAGCGTGGAATTGAAGTCAATCCCGCTCAGATCAAAGCCATTGAATCAATTCCAGACGTACTCCTCAACCGGAAGGACGTCATGAAATTGACAGGAAGAATGACAGCCCTGCGAAGATTCATTTCCCGATCATCCAACCGATGCAAGAGTTTCTTCGACGTTATAAGGCAAAATAAGGAGTTCGAGTGGACCCCTGAATGCCAACAGGCATTAAAGGATCTGATAAAGTACCTGTCCAATCCACCACTTCTCTCAACACCTTAACAGGGGGAGAAATTGCTGATTTATCTGGCAGTCTCAGAATCGTCGGTAAGCACCGTTCTAGTTCGGGAAGAAAAAGGTAAACAACTTCCTATCTATTACATCAGTAGAGCTCTAATTGTCGCAGAAACGCGCTATCAACCATTGGAAAAATTAGCATTAGCACTAGTAACAACTGCTCGTAAGTAACGCTCTTACTTTCAAAGTCATTCAATAGCTGTGGTAACAACTTTTCCTTTGCGAAATATTTTGCAAAAACTTGAATTTTCAGGAAGGTTAGTAAAATGGGCTATAGAATTGAGTGAATTTGATATCACCTACCAACCTAGGGTAGTAATAAAATCACAAGTTTTAGCAGACTTCGTGGCAGATTTTAGCGCTAATATATACCCTGAAGCAGAAAAAGAAGCTGTTCTTTATGCTGGACAGGCTCCTGGCACGTGGACCCTTTACACTGACGGTTCCTCGAGCGTTAAAGGATCTGGTCTTGGACTGGTTCTCATCGCTCCATCCGGAGAGACGTTCAGGCAAGCTATCAAGTGCCCATTTATTACCAACAATGAGGCCGATATGAGGCCGTTATTGCAGGTTTGGAAATAGCCCGAAATTATAGAGCGACCATCATCAAACTCAAAAGTGATTCTCAGCTGGTAATCAATCAGATAACTGGAGGCTTCAGTGCACGAGAATCCAAGATGCAAGTGTACCTCGCCCAAGTGAAGGAACTCCTAACACAGTTTGATGACTAGGAGGCACTTCAGATTCCACAGGAAAGAACCATGAAGCTGATGCTCTCACGAATCTAGGGTCGGTGGCAGAGATGGGAGCAGACAGCTCTTCAGCTGTTGTTCAACTCCTCTACACAACCATAGATCGGGAAAAGTTCGAAACCAATGTCATTAACGCCACTTGGGACTGGCGGAATGAGATAACAAACTATCTTCTCCATGGAACTCTACTCGTTGACACAAAAGCCGCTCGTAAGCTCCGAATAAAAGCTGCTCGGTATACAATCGTCAACGGCGAACTCTACCGCAAAATATTTGCAGGACCTCTCGCTAAATGTCTCGGACTGAGTCAAATCAACTATGTGATGAGAGAAGTCCATGAAGGTTGTTGTGGAAATCATTCCGGGGGCAAGGCGTTAACCTGAAAGCTGATTCGCGCAGGTTATTATTGGGACAAAATGGAGAAAGATACGAACGAATTTGTCAAAAGATGCGACAAATGCCAGAGGTTCGCACATCTTCTCCATCAGCCAGCAGAACCACTCCATTCAATAATCTCTCCGTGGCCCTTCATGAAATGGGGGATGGACATAGTTGGTCCTCTTCCCACAGCGCTGATAGGAATGCGTTTCTTGTTGATCATCACTGATTACTTCACCAAGTGGGTTGAAGCGGCAGCATACATGAGGATACGACAAACGGAGGTCGTCGACTTCCTCTGGCGTTTTGTCATATGTCGCTTTGGAGCACCTAAGGAAATAGTCATGGATAACGGCCCACAATTCATCGACCAGAAAGTGACTAGGTTCCTCGACGATCTACACATCAAGAGGATCACTTCCTCTCTGTATCATCCTGTTGCTACTGGACAAACAGAATCTACCAACAAAATCATCATCGAGTCCCTCAAAAAACATCTCGAGCAGGCAAAGTTATGTTGGCTAGAAGAGTTGCCTGCCGTGTTATGGGCTTATCGCACAACGATAAAAATGAGTACTGGAAGGCTTATCGCACAACGATAAAAATGAGTACTGGAGAGACTCCCTACTCATTGGTGTACGGTGCAGATGCTTTAATCCCAGTCGAAATCGGCGAGCCCAGTTTGCGATATGCACACGCCACTGAAGAATCCAATTCAGTCAACCTCTCCGAAGAGCTGGACCTCCTCGAAGAACGAAGAGAGTTAGCCCTTGTACGAGTAATCGCCCAAAAAGAACGAATTGAACAATATCACAATCGGGGACTGCGCGTACGAAGCTTCCATGTTGGAGATTTTGTGCTAAGGAAAGTCTCCCAGAGCACACAAGAAACAAATTCTGGGAAGCTTGGCCCTAACTGGGAAGGACAATATAGGGTAATCGCCTCAGTCGGCAAGGGATCCTATCGCTTGGCACGAGCAGACGGCTCCACTGTCCCGAACAGTTGGAATGTGATTCACCTCAAAAGATATCACTTTTGAGTGGTAAAACAGTTAGTTGTCTTAAGCTTGCCTTTTACTTTTATGGAAGTTCTTACTTTTATTTTATTTTCTCTAAATGGTACTAACGGCCTGAACAAGGTCAGATCCGTTTAGCTCAACTCGTAGAGCTCGAAGTTCTTCAACTTCGCGGCTGTGGGTTCGAATCCCACAACGGACACACTCCTCGTTTGGTTATATGTGTTCTTCTATATACAGCTTACCTCAACTCTTTTCATGTTATCACTTCCCGTGTTCCAACATAAAAACAAGGAGGGGGTGAGAGGCCCCTGTAGGCCAGATAAGACCTTCATAAAGGCAAAGGCTAGATAAGACCTTCATAAAGGCAAAAGACCTTGCCAAAAGGCGAAAGACCTTGCCAAAAGGCGAAGTTTTTGAAGTTTTTCAAAATCTTTTACGCGACAAATATCCACGAAAATAAGAGAAGTCGTTCACAAGGCCAGCAGCTCGGCCAGAGCCAATCTACAAAGTCATGCGACGACTTTCGATTATCAAAACGATAAGCAAAGTTATGCGCAAAGGGCAATGATTCGGCCAAAAGTCTAACGACCACAATCCGGTCAGAATAAAAAATCTGCGCAGATTATTCACAACTTACGACCTCTTCCTAAGGAAAGGCTAAGTTAAAACAGTCGGGCAGACTTTTGGAGACCAGAACTTAATAAAGTTCAAACTTAAAAAAAAAAGCTCCTAAACATAAGGCACGAAGGCCACAATACATACAAACAAAAGATAAAAAATTCGGGCTAAATATAGTCATTGAATAGATCTGAAATCATATATATACACCTGTGAAACGATAAGATGCCGAAAACGGCTGACAGAAGTTTACAAAGTGATCAAAGGCCAAATGGGACCGGCCATACAGAGATCAGAGAGTCTTTACAAGACCTTTATCCACAAACAATTAAAATCCGGCTCTCGCCAGATGAACAAACTTAAAAGATTGGGGAGGGGCATCAGCTTTTGGGGCTACGATCAGAACCCGACGCACCAACTCTGTCGGTTCTACCATCGTCCCCCGAATTCTCGCCATCGTCTTCATCTTCATCTTCATCTTCACCTTCAGACACCTCAGGAGAGAGATCCAGTGCTTGTCTTATTCTGCGGACAGTGCTTTTCGTCATCTGCAGCATCTCTTCAACATTAATCTGCTTAGCTTGAATCTGCCCAAGCAGTGAACGTTTAGCTTCGAGCGCAACAAACTTGGCCCTTATTTCAGATTGATCGCGCAGGTTTGCCAAGTCTTTGGATAATGCAGCCTGAGCACTCATTGACTGAGCAACCTGATCCTTGGCAGCATGGAGCTCAGCTCTGGCCCTAACGGATTCCTCATTAGCCCTCTGCAGATTCAGCTCAAGAGATGCGCGATCATCAATAGCACTGTTCAATGAAGCCTTACATTCTTCAAGTAGACTCTCCAGGCCCTAGGCTGAAACAACCTCGGTCAGTCGTTTTGGAAGTTAGGACTCTGATTGGGGTGCTGATAATTTTAAAATATTCATAATATCCATTAGGACCTGTCTGTAAAATTTGAGCTAAATCAGATCTCGTTTGGTAGGCATCGGAAGAAGGTTTCAGTTTTTATTGGCGAGAAATATTAAAAAGAGATTTTCGAGCTCGGTTTTTGCCGAATGAGCTCCGATTCGAAATTCGAAAGCGCCGTTAGGTTCGTATGATTATTTGTGATTTTTGTAAGCTTTCGAAAGTGAATTTCGATGTTGTTCGGCTAGTTTCCGCTAAAATGCCGAAAGTTAAATAATTTGACTTCTTTTCATTTAAATTCGCATCTTGAGTTTCGGGAGTCTGATTTGAGATCCGCCTTCGCGAGTATGTTACATATATTTTGTATAACTGGTATGCAAAAGTTGGAATTATTTCGAGTATTGTAGGGTACCGTTTTAATTTTTATCGTGAAAAGAAAAGAAAAAAATAAAAAAAGAAAAACGACAAAAAGGAAACAAACAAAGAATGGAGGCGGCTGATGAGCTTAAAGCTCATTTATAAGTTCAAAAGTGATAGCAAAAATAGAGGATTAACTTTACGAGAAACAGAGATATAAAATAGGAAATACGCAGTGGAAAAATGCCAGAAAATAAGAAAAGGGGCCGGGAAAAACTAGAATTTTCACCCTGAAACATTCAGGTATTGATCCTAATATATTATTTGAGTTTATTACGTGTGTTTAAATATATTTTAATGGTAAAACTTAGAATATTAGACATCGTTTTAACAAGTTCAATTAATAGTTTAAAGGGTCAAATGGACCCTGATAATGAAATTGATTATATATTCGTACTCAGTGAGTTATGCGCAACATATAAATATAATTTATTTAGGATTTGGTTATGTGACCATAAACCCCATACATAGGCCTGGCCTGCGTATTGCGTATGCGAATAGGGTATCAGGTTCCTACCTTGATTGCCCTAAGATGTGAGGAATGAGCCTTTAGCCTAATTTGATATATTTTTCTGCTTATTGAACACAGTGGGATCATTTGGCAGTGAATCCAAAGGACAAAGCGGTTATTGAGTGGTTGTACTAACTTTGTAACAAGGTAAGTGTTTATATCCATTTCTTTGGAGGCACCTGGCCTCGTGGATTTTCTACCACGTATTCCTTACGTGTGTAGCTGCCGATAGGCGTACTCATTACGCCTTAGCTTTGGATTTATATTGTATATTATATGTTATGTCCTATTGTTGGTATTGCATTGAGAATCTGAGCATTGTACCCTGGCTGTAAGTTGGCACCTACTTCCCGGCTGTCGATGAGAGTCTCGCACCGGTGAAGGGTTATTATTGCATCACATTGCATTCATACGCATTATATGTCATTCATATGCATTACATTGCATATCATATCGGGTGCAGGAGTATTCCGCCCCAGGAGCAGGAGGATTCCGCTCCATTGTATCATATTGAGGGTAGGAGGATTCCGCCCTATGAGCAGGAGTATTCCGCTCTTATGTCAGATATTGAGTGCAGGAGTATTCCGCCTCAGCTTTACATTATATCGGGTACAGGAGTATTCCGCCCCAGGAGAGTGCAGGAGTATTCCGCCTCTGGTTTATATTATATCGGGTGCAGGAGTATTCCGCCCCAGGAGCAGGAGTATTCCACTCCAGTTGGTTATCAGATTGGATTCCCCTCGAATGCAGGAGTATTCCGCTTCGGGATGGGATTACGGGCACATGTGACCCTTTGCATCACATTTCATTTCATTTCACATCAATTCATACCATTGTGTTGACTTACTTACGGTACACGACTACTGTTCTGCTTATATGTGCATTGCATATTTGTTGATATGTTTTTGGCACGCATCCTTGGTTGAGTTTATAAGTTTCTTACGTCTTTCCGGTTGTTATCTGGCTCTGTCTTTTTATAATTTAAATAAGTGAAATTTTATTTATCTATTTCTCCTCCCTGGCTAGCTATCCTATTCTTTGAGGTGGCTAGTCTGCCCCACTTATTGAGTCCTTTGACTCACCCTTGTTTACTGTTTGTTTTTGTCTATCTATTTCGTTTCGGCAGGTTCGCTCCAGGATTGAATTCGCCACGTTGTGAAGGAGCGAAGACGACTTCAGCTGTCAGGGTGAGCCAGGTTTTATTCCAGATGGCCACCAGTTTTATGTTTATTATTTCAGTTGCATATTGCTCCCTTCAGGAGGTATTTGTCTTCTTCTGTACTCTTAGATGTCTAGTCTGGATAGTCCTAAACCTAGTATGTTGGGTAGTCACCTGTAATTTCTTTTGTACAGCTTAGAGGTATCAGTATGTCTGTATTTTTTTAAAGTGTTGTCCTTATTTATGAATTTTTATATTTATTTTCCTAATTTAATTGGTAAGGGTTCGCCCGACGGGTCTAAGGGAGGATGTCGGGTGCCCGCACGGCCTAACCAGATTTCGGGTCGTGTCAGTTGGTATCAGAGCCCAGTTTAGAGTCTATCCAGACTAAGACAGTGTCTAGTAGAGTCTCGGTGATGGGTACGTAGACGTCCGTACTTATCTACGAGAGGCTATGATGGCATTTAGGAAGTTTCACTTCCTTCTTTTTTGATCGTGCGTCGGTCTAGGATGCAAAAGTATTTTCGTTAATTCGTTCATGGTAATTGTGAACCCCCGTACAACAAATTAGCAAATGGAAGGAGTTAAGGACGAAGCAGTCTAGCCTGGGGCTAGCACTGACGAAGCCCCGAGAGTTTTGATCGTGCTGACGATCTAGTTACGGAGGTCCCAGCTGTACGAGCTCGCGATGGGCAAGGGAGCAGAGCCTTGTGGTTCCCTTGGCTCTCTATGATGCTTTTACGAGAATTTTGGTGACGTAGATACCGTAAGAACCTATTATTCGCTGGGCAGCCTATCAGGTTGCCGCATGTGCAGACGTTCGATCTCAGGGAGCTCCTTTTCCGGTTCTTGATATTGCTGCAGTAAATTATATTCCGGAGGTAGTACGTGTTGTACCTCTAATTGTTTTGGCTGGTTAGCCAGCCGAGGTAACGGTTAGATTTGAGTGCCCAAAGAGGTTCCATTATTTTACGCGGTTGAACCTTCCGATATTCTTAAGCAATGCATAAGATAAACCCCGTGATTCTTTTTAAAATAAAATGATGTCAGCATATCCTTCAGGCATCAAGCGGTATGGTGTTGATTATTCTTCTTTCCAGTTTCAGGGGTCCAGCCTTGAATTTGTGGGCCGCTCTCTTATTAGTTAACTTGATTCGGTTTTTCCTCTAGATTCGTGGAAAAGTTCCTTTCGAGTAGCGAGCGAGATGAAAAGTATTTCCAGTTTGAGTGGATTGGAAAGGGTAGCCTGGCGGTTAGCCTGTTGGTGTTTCAGAATATGAAATTGAATTCTATAGAATGGCTGGATATGCATTAGAACTAGTCCATGAACCTTTCGAGAGATTCAAAGATTTATTTATGACCTTTCTTTTTCCTTGAGATCCCAGATGGCTCGAGAGATTGAGTTCGGGATTTAATTTGATATTGTTGTTGATATTGCTCGAAGATTCGAGGCATACCATAAGTTAGAGCGGGAAGAGTTAGAGCGGGAAAGTAAGAGATCCCACGGCCCTGGTGGGTAACCATGGTACCTCATTTGGAGGTAAAAGTTCTGATTATTTTTGGAAGTCACCTTCCGGGTTATCTCAACTTGTAGAGCGTGATTCTCAGAGTGCGCGAGTAGTTCATCAAGATTAGACCCAGTTCTTCTCTTTATAGCTATCGACAATATGTCCAGCTTCCATTTTCAATGAAAATCTGTTATCACTGTCATGAGTCTGGTTATCTTTTGAGGAGTTTTCCCTTACTCCGACATGTTAGCAATCGTCTTTTCTCTCGTCATCAGGCATCTACGCAGTCGCAGGGGATTTCATTTAGATCTCAATCAGCAAAAGAAATGCTACCATCCGGTAGAGGTTGAGAGTGTGGTGGCAGTTGTTCTTCAGAAGGTGATTATCAGAGTAGTTGCTTGGCTCAGCTGCAGAGGCAGTTCTATGAACTGCTAGTCTGGCAGGATGCTGAGGCATCCGATGTAGTAGACCCATGTATTTCTTATTCCCTTAAGATTTGATTCTTTCGATCGATCTAGAGATGGTCTGTCATATCATGTTCCATGGTTTCCTTGGATATTGTTTCTATTAAGAATCGATTGCAGTAGAGGGATGAACTTCTAGTATGATTTATTCAGGGAATTTGTGAGACCCTACTAGTTTATCTGATTTAAATGTGAGAGATTTGGGAGTGAGTGTCGGCATTGTCTGCTTGGCATCTGGTTACGCCACCTTCTGTTATTATGTCAATTCAGTTTGCCTCTCTCCTCGAAATTCAATGTTGGTAGGATAATGGGATCCTAATTCGTCACCGTCAGAAAGTGTTGTCGTTTCTTCCTGTGCAAAGTGATTAGTAAGTAATATTCAATATACGTATATCCTCTTGGTTCAAAACGCTAGTAAAGTATGTTATCCTTTGAGCTTATCTGGGTTATAAAAGGGTTTTCTGGTAAAGTGTCAGAGTTTTCTTCTTATTGGGAGATTAAATTGGCATGGATGTTGTTCCATAAGAGCTTATTTAGTATCTATTTCTTCAATTGCGATTCTTGGGCCGCTTTGACTCGTAAGTAGTCTAGCTTTGGTAGCCAAGCAAATAAGAAGATGAGCTTCCTGAAGCTCTGATTATTTCTATCCTCGGTCCATTTCCATTTCTTCTTTGTTCGGCACCGGTAAGCTTGGGCAGTTGGTAGCCGCTTGTGATGTTCCCTGTGTTGAGCCAGAGTACGTGTTATTGTAACCGGGTAAGCGTATTATTTTTTTTAGATATCAGTTTATCCGGGTATCCATTCCCATGTATAGTATAGTGATGGTTCTGTTTTTCGGATCATCCAGTTTCAGGGGAAACTCTGCCGAAATTTTTATATAGAAGTACCATAGGTATGGAGTTGTGAACTTGAGAGTTGCAGCTGTTTGGCAACTCAAAAGGGTAGTTGGTAGCTCAGGTCGGAGCCGCATTCTGTTCTAGCTAAGTCTTTCTTAATCCAGCAGGTTGTGCGAGGATGAATATTCCTATCTAAATAGCTGCAGGAGTTTGTGCTTTAAGTGGAGGAGTCTTCCTCCAAATACTGAATGGTAATATTAAATCTCTGAGGTGTTGATACCACCTTTCTCACGACCCAAAGTAAGGCCACGGCAGAAATCTACAATAAGTGTCGATCATTGCTAAACCCACTAATAATCTATTAATGATAGAGATAAGCTGGCAACCTGACCATATATACGTACCTATCTGCTGAAACCATAAAGTCTGGAAAGATGACACGATTTTAACTTGCTGGCAATTAGAACATTGAGCCACAAATTTTGCTATGTCACACTTCATTCCGTTCCACCAATAAATCTGTATAAGATCATGGTACATCTAGTCGAACCTGGATGAACAGTGTATTTGGAATAATGTGCCTCTATCATAATCTGTCCACGCAAATTTGTAACATCAAGGACACAAAGTTTATCTTTATACATGAGAACACCGTGAATAGTAACCCTGTATGGTGACTCCGGTTTTCCTCTGGCTATCTGTCTGTATTCAACTAGAACTGGATCCTCATACTGACGCTGTTATACTTCATGAAAATTTAGAGTTAAAGGTCTAGTGCAGCTTGTCGTCCATCCATCATTAGCATATCTTCTTTATATCTCAACTCTTTGAGAAGTTACTTTAGTGTTATAAGTCCACATGTAATCAACTTTGTTGCTGGTATTCTGCCTCAGCTCATGGTCCAGCTATATATCTCTTTTATTTTCATTTTTTCAAGTTATAATATTTCCAGTTCAAAGACAATACCCTGAAGTAGATGTTTAGTCTGAAGATCATTCCTGGTCTGCATCATACTATCCAGTAGTAGTTGCGTGATCCTTATTCTTATACGATAGACCCTGTTCAGATGAACCTATGACATACATTAGGATATGAGTAACTACATTCCTACAAGGAGCTTGCGGAACAACACTAAAATCAACTAAGATGTTGCATAGTGCATTCGTAAAAATAATGTAGCTTGCATCAAATCGTCTATAGTGAGTACCGACACGGTACTTCAAAAGCTTCCCCTATTGTATCAAGTGTGAGCTAATTCTTAATTTCATCGACCTGTTCTATATCGAAAGGTATATTGAAGAGGTAATTGTCGGCTGAATCATGTTAACCCATTCAAAGTTCCGTATATCTTTATTTTGAAAATATACTTCTCTCATGATCGAGGAAGGGCCAGCTTAATCAGAATAAGTTGGGCAATGATGTGATGATATTATCCAGATATATTTTATTCCAAAAGTACAATGCGCGTAGTATAATTCTGATCCTGTAATCAGGAAATAATGCCCGTGGAGTAGCTCATGAAGGTCGTGCAAGTTCTTTTGCTATCTGTGCGAATTCTTCTTTAGATTTAGGCTCGTTCGAGGACGAACGAGAGTTTAAGTGGAGGAGAATGAAACGACCTCGGTCAGTCGTTTCGGAAGTTAGGACTCTGATAGGGGTGCCGATAATTTTAAAATATTCATAATGTCCATTAGGACCTGTCTGTAAAATTTGAGCTAAATCAGACCTCGTTTGTTAGGCATCGGAAGAAGGTTTCAGTTTTTATTGGCGAGAAATATTAAAAAGAGATTTTCGAGCTCGGTGTTTGCCGAATGAGCTCCGATTCGAAATCCGAAAGCGCCGTTAGGTTCGTATGATTATTTGTGATTTTTGTAAGCTTTCGAAAGTGAATTTCGATGTTGTTCGGCTAGTTTCCGCTAAAATGCCGAAAGTTAAATAATTTGACTTCTTTTCATTTAAATTCGCATCTTGAGTTTCGGGAGTCTGATTTGAGATCCGCCTTCGCGAGTATGTTACATATATTTTGTATAACTGGTATGCAAAAGTTGGAATTATTTCGAATATTGTAGGGTACCGTTTTAATTTTTATCGTGAAAAGAAAAGAAAAAAAATAAAAAAAGAAAAACGACAAAAAGGAAACAAACAAAGAATGGAGGCGGCTGATGAGCTTAAAGCTCATTTATAAGTTCAAAAGTGATAGCAAAAACAGAGGATTAACTTTACGAGAAACAGAGATATAAAATAGGAAATACGCAGTGGAAAAATGCCAGAAAATAAGAAAAGGGGCCGGGAAAAAGTAGAATTTTCACCCTGAAACATTCAGGTATTGATCCTAATATATTATTTGAGTTTTTTGGTGTATTTAAATATATTTTAAAGGTAAAACTTAGATTATTAGACATCGTTTTAACAAGTTCAATTAATAGTTTAAAGGGTCAAATGAACCTTGATAATGAAATTGATTATATATTCGTACTCAGTGAGTTATGTGCAACATATAATTGTAATTTATTTAGGGTTTGGTTATGTGACCATAAACCCCGTACATAGGCCTGGCCTGCGTATTGCGTATGCGAATAGGGTATCAGGTTCCTACCTGGATTGCCCTAAGATGTGAGGAATGAGCCTTTAGCCTAATTTGATATATTTTTCTGCTTATTGAACACAGTGGGATCATTTGGCAGTGAATCCAAAGGACAAAGCGGTTATTGAGTGGTTGTACTAACTTTGTAACAAGGTAAGTGTTTATATCCATTTCTTTGGAGGCACCTGGCCTCGTGGATTTTCTACCACGTATTCCTTACGTGTGTAGCTGCCGATAGGCGTACTCATTACGCCTTAGCTTTGGATTTATATTGTATATTATATGTTATGTCCTATTGTTGGTATTGCATTGAGAATCTGAGCATTGTACCCTGGCTGTAAGTTGGCACCTACTTCCCGGCTGTCGATGAGAGTCTCGCGCCGGTAAAGGGTTATTATTGCATCACATTGCATTCATACGCATTATATGTCATTCATATGCATTACATTGCATATCATATCGGGTGCAGGAGTATTCCGCCCCAGGAGCAGGAGGATTCCGCTCCATTGTATCATATTGAGGGTAGGAGGATTCCGCCCTATGAGCAGGAGTATTCCGCTCTTATGTCAGATATTGAGTGCAGGAGTATTCCGCCTCAGCTTTACATTATATCGGGTGCAGGAGTATTCCACCCCAGGAGAGTGCAGGAGTATTCCGCCTCTGGTTTATATTATATCGGGTGCAGGAGTATTCCGCCCCAGGAGCAGGAGTATTCCGCTCCAGTTGGTTATCAGATTGGATTCCCCTCGAATGCAGGAGTATTCCGCTTCGGGATGGGATTACGGGCACATGTGACCCTTTGCATCACATTTCATTTCATTTCATTTCATTTCATTTCATATCAATTCATACCATTGTGTTGACTTACTTACGGTACACGACTACTGTTCTGCTTATATGTGCATTGCATATTTGTTGATATGTTTTTGGCACGCATCCTTGGTTGAGTTTATAAGTTTCTTACGTCTTTCCGGTTGTTATCTGGCTCTGTCTTTTTATAATTTAAATAAGAGAAATTTTATTTATCTATTTCTCCTCCTTGGCTAGCTATCCTATTCTTTGAGGTGGCTAGTCTGCCCCACTTATTGAGTCCTTTGACTCACCCTTGTTTGCTGTTTGTTTTTGTCTATCTATTTCGTTTCGGCAGGTTCGCTCCAGGATTGAATTCGCCACGTTGTGAAGGAGCGAAGACGACTTCAGCTGTCAGGGTGAGCCAGGTTTTATTCCGGATGGCCACCAGTTTTATGTTTATTATTTCAGTTGCATATTGCTCCCTTCAGGAGGTATTTGTCTTCTTCTGTACTCTTAGATGTCTAGTCTGGATAGCCCTAAACCTAGTATGTTGGGTAGTCACCTGTAATTTCTTTTGTACAGCTTAGAGGTATCAGTATGTCTGTATTTTTTTAAAGTGTTGTCCTTATTTATGAATTTTTATATTTATTTTCCTAATTTAATTGGTAAGGGTTCGCCCGACGGGTCTAAGGGAGGATGTCGGGTGCCCGCACGGCCTAACCAGATTTCGGGTCGTATCATGGGCAGAGCATGTGAACCCTTCTTTCTCTCTGAAAAGAAGGTCCTTTTCCTTGGTGAGTTCGTTAATTTTCTCAAGCCGCTCATTGCTAACATCAGTTAGTCGATTAACTTCACTCCCTAGGAGACCACACTGCTCTGCCAGAACCTTGTTCTCATTCAGAGCATCCGGCAACTCTTTCTTTACCTCGAGTACTTGATCGATGTTGTTGATCCTGGAGCGGAACATATGTTCGGCAGCCACCATACTTGACTGAAAAACAAAGCGAAAGTTAGAAACCTGAGGTTGAAGTTATTCCCAACGCAAAGCGGTAAAACACTTACCCGGGCAGAATTAGCAGCAATCTACAAGGCTAACTCCTCATCACTCAGTTCCCTCATCACCCATTCTTCTCGGGGGCCGATAAGCGAAGAGACAGCCTTGGCTAAGCCACCCGGCCCGAATATGAAGTTAACATCAGGGGACAGTTTCATGGTATGCTTCCTCTCACAGTACTTGGGTTCCCAAGCCTGTTCACAAGGATAGTTTGGCCCAAACTTGTAATGCACACCCCTAATATCCTTCAATCCAGTTTGGCCGTCGATGACTGACCGCCAAATGAGCCTTATTGTTGATAAATTGCAATCCCTTCCACTCCAGGATCTATCGTGTCACACTCGCGAAGACCGACAGGCGTAGCCCCCTCAGTGGCCACATTTTCCAGGTCCTCAAAATGAAAAACACGAGGACCTCGGCCACTCTCTTGGGAAACCTCTTCCCTTGCTTCTTTTTTTTTCTTCTTCTTCTTCTTCTTCTTCTTCTCCTATTTTCCTTTTCCCTTTGTCCACACCGGAAGGAGCCGCCTTCACCCCGTCATCAACTCGGGGACTCCTCTCCGGAGTACGGGTAGCTTCCTCTTCAACCTTTCTCTTATCACTTCGAAGATAAGGCTTTCGCGCAAGGGGTTCATTGACTTCAATCTCAGTATCTGAAAAATTGATAACCTCCTTGTCTAAACCTTCTCCCTGTGTAGACTCGGGGACTTCGGCAGTAGTCTTGATGTTCCCTTCAGCAGACTCTGGTACATTGGCCCTAAGCAAAGGCTCACTCCCAGCAGTTGAGGCTTGCCCGGCAGCAATGGAAGTCTTACGAGCAGATTTTTTCCGTGCTTCGCCCTCATCCTGGTTCTTCTTTTTCCTTTTCAAAGAACCAAGGCCACCAGACAAGAGTTCCTCGCCACCCTTCCTACGATGCAATGCCTCCACCGAAGCTAATATAGATGCAGCTTCAGCATCTGGATTAGCGACAGGATCGGAAGGCACGTCCTGGGGGGGAGCAGGAAAGAAATACCCTTGAGTACCCAGACCTGCAAAAGAAAAAATCATCAGACACGAAGAAGCTACAAAGGAGAGGAATAATCATGAAAGCAGAAATACTCTCACCATGATTTTTCACGGTCAAACTCTTATGCGCAGCAAAATGCGCCCATTCTCTCCTCTCAGGAGTGAACTCCTTCAAAATTGCCTCAACCCACGCCGTCAGCTCATCAACAGATATGAGCCCGTCGTAGGGTCGCTTGGCTGCTACAAAAAGGAGTCAGGAGTAGTAAGCAAATAAGAAGAAAAGAAAGAATACGAAAAATCTCAATTTAATTTACTCTGGGACTTACGCTTCTTGTTCCAAACTTCGGGAAGATAAGTCTTGGAGTCGAAAGCCAAGGCCGAGGAGCGCACAAACATATACCGGTGTAACCAACCCCGGTCATCTGTGTCCTCAGAATTGCGCACCAAGCCCTTGCTCCTGCGCATCCTGGCGTTCACATAGCCGTCTTTATAAATTTGTATGCTATACAAAGAAATGAAATGTTCGTATCCAAAAGATTGATCGGTTTCCGTCGCAAACCAATCCAAAAGCGAAACTATTCTATATATACTGGGGCACAGTTGCCCCGGGCAGAGTAGATACTCCCTGCAAAGCCTTTCCAGCACAGGATGCAGGGGCAGTTTACATCCCACTGTGAAAGGGTAGGTGCACATAGCTGTCCACTCAGCCCTGTGAGAGGTAATATTCTCCTCTTCGGAGACCGGTAAGAGGGGAATCCTATCATCCCAGTGGCAGTCTATCCTAACTCGTGGGATCAGCTCCGATGTGATCCCAGATTTAAATCTGCCAGTTGCGCGTGTCCCCCTGATGATTATTGAAGGCCTTGATATTGCAGTCTGCCTCTAACTCACCCCATTTTTTGGGGATAATCTCCGCTGCAGTAGCCTGGGTAGCCCTGGGCCTAGGAGTGGCCGCTGAGGAACTACCAGCCATGTCTGTATTTTGATTTTTTCAAGGTCTTGAAGACATGATTTCAGAAGAGTTATGAAATTCGCAAAAAAAGAATTGAAAGCTGATTCAAACGTTTTCAAGAAGCAACAGAGAGGAAATAAAAGCAAGTAAAAGGTTTCTCATTCAGAAAACCCCTATTTATAAGAGTAGAAATTCGGCCCATCAAGTTCCTTCGAAACACGTGGAAGTTATCCAAAAGACCACGATCAGATCTGACCGTCAAAAGAAGGAATAGGTTTCGCCAATTTATGTAGTGTCATCATTTCCCTGAAGACCGGCAGTCACCTCACGATCAACAGTCGACGTGTGCACGTGATTGAGGCAGTTAAAATCATCATTCTTACCCTTGGAATGCGCAGCAGTCACTTCAGAATAGACTGCAAACGCGCAGGCATGCCAGCTGCAGTTATTTTTTTATACGGCGCATTTAATGCGCACGTCATAAGAGTTTGTCACGTAGCTGATAAGATGCATACATCACTAAGCCTCGTCACGCAAAGGTAGGACTTTACAAAGCAGAAATTCCCGCCAAAATTCATGTCCACTCCTCGAACGGATACTCTGCTCGAAGAAGCGCGGGGACTATCTGTATTGGATAAAAGCTGACAACACCTGAAAGATGACACGTGTCTACTACGTGGCACGGGCAGAAGTTCCACCGGTCAGGTATCTAACGGACAGACAATTATCACGAATAGATCCAAAGCAATTATGAGACGCTTCACCAGTCAACACGATCTGAGTAAGCAGTTATTAGCCAAGTCATGCGCGATCATTCAATTAATAATCATAAAGGCAATCATTACAACCCAGCGGTTACATATCCAACGGATACGTACCCAGTGGTTACATATCCAACGGATACATGCCCAGCGGTTACATATCTACCAGATATGTGCTCAGCGGTTACAAAGACCCAACGGACGCCTATCGGACCTATAAATAGCATTTGTTCTAAACCATTGAAAAACAACTTTTACTTCCTGTCTACAATATCAATGAGAATATTCCCTCACTCTTGCTCAAATCTGATTGTTTGCTCACATTCTTCTCTCTAATCTTCTAAAGTTCGATTAGTATTGAAGAGCTCTCACCGGAGATAAGCGATATAGCATGGTTATTTCTGTTTGCCCCTATTTTTGCATTATCTTTGCTAATTCCTATTTGAATCTAACGTTGCTTTAGTTCGTCATTCAAACTCTTAATCTAAACTATTGATCGTGACTCCGCAAATATAAATTTAATTGTTAATTGGCCTAAAATCAGATCTAGGTTAAACAGGTATGAATAATTAAATGTGTTTGAACTCTCAAGTTTACTAGCATGATAGTTCTTACAGTATCTCTAATTCTTATGGACAAATATATGTTAAATATAGATTAAGGACAAGCAAATTTGAGAAAATCATTGGATTTGTTATGATATAGAGAATATTTTTGCATAATCAAAGGTTTTTTCATGCAAAAGAAATCTTTTTCTTTAGAAAGTTATTTGTTAAATAATTATTTTATGCTTGCTAGAGTATTTTTTTTAAGCGAATATCACTAAGCTTGTTAGCTTAGTGATAAATTTTATTAATAATGAATAATAAAAAACATAGTCTTACAAAAATAAATAAAAAACAAACGACATGTAGAAATTACATAAAGTATAGCTAACAACACCCTATATGCATGCCATTGAATTGCAATACCCCAGTTGAATTGAGCATTAAAAAATTCTAATACCACCAATGTGAGGTTATGTCCTTCAATAGCAATGCATTTAACAATAATTATAGTAGCTATTTCTAATGAGATGTAGCAAAATGCATAAATGAAAAGGACGCAGCATCCCCTTGAAGGCTTTAGTAATGCAGTACTTCGAACAAGAATTGACGCCCATGTGTTTGCTTGGTAATTAGTGTACCATGAATGAAGCAGCTGAAATACCCAAGCTGAGATTGTAAAGGCCCTCATTGCTCCTTTCGAACTTAATTCCTGGCCACTATCATGTAAAACCATGGTGGGACAAAGGTGCTCCATAGTCCAATGGAAAGCCACCAAGAAAGCAAGCAAA
This sequence comes from Petunia axillaris subsp. axillaris, assembly GCA_029990575.1. Classification (NCBI taxonomy): domain Eukaryota; kingdom Viridiplantae; phylum Streptophyta; class Magnoliopsida; order Solanales; family Solanaceae; genus Petunia; species Petunia axillaris. The sequence continues at coordinate 65,859,012 of JARKNS010000001.1, read as the reverse complement.
AAACAACCTGCACCAAAATGTAAAAAAATGATCCAAGGCATTAACGAGCAGTGGTGCTCCACCCTCAAAACATATAGCCTTGCACACGATGCCAAACAAACAACCACGTCCAAATATCACCCAAAGTGAACTGGCATTGACACTAATCAAGAGCGACAAACAATTGCAAAGTGATATCATCTCTATAACCATAGGAGCTGATGCCATAAAGTTGCACCAACGTATAGCAGTGAAGAGCAATGGTGCATAATCTCTAACGAGCAATGGAAAAGCAGCCTGCACCAAAATAAAACGAAGAAAAATATTCCTGCGCACGCGATGGGTCACGTGGTGCATGCTAACCGCGGACATAAAACTGAGCAAACTGTTTGGTCCGGCGCGATAAGGGACGCGGCGCGCCGGCCATGGCGCAAGTAGCACCTGTCTTTTACGCGACGCATCCCATACAGCGCCCAGCGCGTTCATCGTACCACACTGCCTTGTAACGTCAGCTTCTTCAAGTTTCAATATGCTGAAATTAATGCCATATACAACTTTGTCAAACCTGCAAAAAGAACAAACAATGTTAGCAAAAAACGTAGCTCCTGCCTCCTTACGACCTTGTAACTCCATTCTTGACAAGCTTGGAACGAAACGTCTCTTCCAAAGTTTCGCCTCTTCCAAAGTTCCCACACCACATAAGCAGGAATAGCTTGACAAATTATCCTTAGTCTTGGGCATTTCCTACACTGCCACCAACGATTAACCAGTTGACGAAACCTCCAGTCGTGAATAGTGAACCCCACTGCATTTGCGTAATACGACTACACGTTCTTGGTAAAGGAACTTGTAACAAATAAATGCTCACGAGTTTCTTCCCTTGGGTGCAGACAACACCAACAACGTGAAGGGAGATTGTACCCAATCCTCCTCAATTCATCGTCTAGGGAAGCTTGCCTTTCCATGCTCGCCAAAGTACAAAAGAAATTTTGAAAGGCATGCCCTTCAACCACATAAGCTTATACTCCTCCTTAACATTTCCTTTACCACGAACATAATTATAAGCACTACTTACCGTGAATTGACCATTCAAAGTAAGTTCCCATGATGGAAAGTCGCGCCTTTGTGCAAGATTTCCCGGCTGGATAGTGTCCACAACATGTTGCGCCAAATCATTTGGTAATGCTTCAAAGAGGAGTTGCTGATTCCAACCATTGTCATTGTAAAAATCCTTCACCACATTCAACTCCTCCCTAATATAAAACCTGCGAGGAACAACAAAATACAAGGCACCAATACGCGACCAATTGTCATACCAAAAATGAGACGACCCTTGCCTAACATGCCAAATAATCTCATGATCTACCATCTCCCTAATAATTAGCATTTTTTCCAAATTAGAGAACCATCAGTATACGACATAATCGAGTAATGCATTTTTTTGCAATACTTATTAGCCATAAAAGTACCCCCAAAGAGAAGTTTTAGTCCTAAAGTTCCACCACAACTTAGAAAATAGAGCATTTGAAACATCATATAAAGATTTAAATCCCACACCTCCTTCTCCTGGTGGCTTGCACAAAGTGTCCCAATAAGCCTAATGCCTCCTTGAATGCTCCTCAGAATTATTCCAAAAGAAATTAGCAAAAATCCTATGCAGTTGATCAATAACACTATCCGGAGGATTAACTGCAGACAAAACATGTATAGGCATACTTTGAAGGACATGCATAATCAAGACAACCCTACCTCCATAAGACAACATCTTTGCCTTCCAGGATTGCAATTTCTTCCTAATCTTTGACACAAGATCATCAAACAGAGCTTTGTTTCTTCTTTTGTGTGTGACTGGATACCCTAAATAAGTAAAAGGAAAAGTACCTCTCTGAATTTGAGAAATTTGCTCCACCCTATCAACAATCTCCTGCTCCACCTGATGATACAAATAAACATCACTCTTCTCTTTGTTGATCTTCTGGCCACTGGCACCCTCATAAGCATCCAACAACCCCATAATCAGCCTCAGGGAGGTAGTATCTGCTGAAGAAAATAGAATAGTATCATCTGCATATGCTAAGTGATTGATAGGAGGACTCCACTTAGGCATAGCATATCCTTTGAACATAGCATTCTCATGTAAAGCATTCAGGGCCCTGGACAACACCTCAGCTGAAAGAATGAATAGAGTAGGAGAAAAAGGATCCCCTTGCTTCAAACCCCTGGAAGAGTTAAAGAAACCATGTGCTGGCCATTAAAAAGAATAGAGTACCAATTGTTAGACAAGAGCCTCCAAACCATGTCAATGCATCTCTCACCAAATCCCATCTTCCTATGAACTTTTGACAAGAACAACCAGGACACACGATCATAGGCCTTCATCATGTCAAGTTTGATGACAACATTGGCATCTTTGGCTCTTTTTCTAATATCATCAATAATCTCCTGAGCCAGCAGCACATTCTCAACAATACTTCTTCCCCTAACAAAACCAGCCTGTGTAGGAGATATCAAATCAGGTAACAAATCAACTAACCTGTCATGTAAGACCCTGGAAATCACTTTGTTTGAGAAATTACTCAAACTAATAGGCCGAAGATCAGAAAAAGTGGCAACATTAGGCTTTTTAAGGAGGAGAACTAAATTTGTATGAGATACAAATCTAGGAATATCATGTCCCACAAGGAAAGCCTGCACCATACTAGTAAGATCAGCTGCTATAACATCCCAACACACTTGATAAAACCTTCCTGTAAAGCCATCAGGGCCTGAAGCACTGTCACCATTCAGGCCAAATACTGCATTCTTCACCTCTTCTATGGAAGGAATTTCTTCAATAGCAAGATTCTGCTCAGCACTAACCATTTCAGGGACATGTAATAGCAAATAAAAATTCAATTCCCGGCCATCATTTGCAAATTGTTGTTGGAAAAACTCCACAGCTTCAGCAGCCATATTTTCTTCATCATTAAGCCAATTTCCAAGCCTATCCTGGATTCTATGAATTTTAAGCTTCTTCCTCCTACCTTGTACCTGAGCATGAAAAACTTTAGTATTGCGATCACCATCTTTAAACCACTGGAAACCGGTTTTTTGCTTCCAAAATTCTTCCTCAAAATGCAACACTCTTTTTAATTCAGCCTCAGCTTTCTTCAATTGCTCTCTATGATATGCATTAGGTGCCTCCTCTAGTTAAAGCTCATGGGCTTTAATAATATCTTCCGGTGAAGCAATTTTCTGAAAAATATTACCAAAGATGGATTTGCTCCATCTGGACGGCCTGTTTCACTTTCTTCAGCTTCCTGTGAAAAATAATAAAAGGATCTCCTGCACAATCACACACCCAATTATCCTTCGCAACCTGTAAAAAGGATTCATTCTCAACCCAGAAATTAAGAAACCTAAATGATTTAATAATGTTAGCCGAATCAGTAGAGCATTTAATCAACACAAAAGAGTGATCAGATCCAGTCCTGGCAAGGTGTTCAATGTCAATCTTAGGGAAGATATCCATGAACTCCTGATTTGCTAAGCATCTATCAATCCTCTTCAATATGAACTGATTCTCAATTCTCCCATTCCACCAAATATAAATAGAGCCTAAATACCCTAACTCAGACAACCCACAAGCTGCAATGGTAGAAGCAAAATCATCTACTTCCTGTGTCAAAACTGGAAGTCTCCCATACTTCTCCTCTTCAGACAGAATGACATTAAAGTCACCACCTACCAATCACGGCTTCAACATAGCAGAAGACAAGAATTGCAAAGAATCCCACAATTCTAATCTTTCAGCTCTATCACATTTAGCATAAACTAAAGTAATGTAGAATTCTCGATTCTGAACAATATGATGCAATTTCAAAGTCAATTGTTGCTCCTAATCATCAACAACAGACACACCATAATCTTCCCCAATAAAAGCCCAAATCTTCCTATTAACATTAGTGAAGGACCAGTGCATTCCCAATCTCATACCATAATACTGGACTCTACAGGGTTCCTGAAAAGGTTCAAGCAACCCTATAAAATTAAAGTGATGATGTCTATGCAAAGTATTCAATCTTGCAAATGCCTCCTGTGTGTTAACTGATCGAATATTCTAAATTAAAGCTTTATTCATCATTAAACTTTAGATTTGGAACTCCTGACTGGTTGTATCCTGGTGATAGGTCCAGGCTCTTTTTTAACTCGTCGACCTCCTTTCTTTGCTGCATCAATATCACGTGGGGATAAATCACCATCCCTCGCAATATGTTGAAAATTATGTGCCGTTGATAGCTCATCTTTATCCTCCAAATCTTCTTCAAAATTTTCACCAACCTGCTGCTCGAGTTGCTTCAATGGGGTGTGCTTATTTTGCCTTGAAAGTATAGCTTTAGTATCTAGCAATTGCATGGAATCAATAAGTTCTTGCTCCTCCTGTGTAAACTCTTCCTTTGAAGACCCTTGATCGCCCAACTTAACGTCAAAATCTTGCGCAGCTTGTGATGGAACAGTTTGTACAGAGGTATTCATTGGCACATTCAAACCATATTTTAAACATTGAGCGTTCACCTTAGCAGTCATAATTTTCAAAGTATCCAGGGGAATTAAATCATCACAAGTCAACGGCGCAACACTCGTAGCTTTATTGAGAAGATCATGCACGTCATCATTAATTACTTTGAAACTTTTAGCTCCTGTAAAAGATTTCCCAATGGCAATAGGATCAAAAAAGGAACCTCCAGCTATTAATGCCTGCTCATTAAATGCCTTCGAGCTATCAGCTTTATCTGCTAAAATTAATGCAGTCCCAGGAGAAATTGGTGTTAGCATTAATTCCTACCCCAACATGGAATCTGATTCGATATCTGGGACGCGTGGGGAGATACTCACACCTTTAGCTTTAATTCCCATTGAACCCCCAGCTATAATGGAATTTTTGGAACTCTACAGCTTACCTTCAGCTTCAGCCTTACGCATATAAAAAACAAGTCGACTCCCAGCTTTAATGTTTCCCTCTTTTTGATTTCCTGTCGCATTAATTCGACCCTCAGCTGTAATAAATTCCATCAGTTGAAGGCCTAGCTCCTTAACTTCCTGATCAACAATAAATACACCTCGAGAACACAGCAAATCTTTGTCAATAAACCCAGCACCTCCAGCTTTAATGCTCTTCCTATCATCTAACATATTCACAATATCTTTCAGCTTTAAAGCCGTAACATCTTTCTCATTAACTTCAATGCCTCGATTTTCCACAGTATCTTTGTCGTGGGACAACTTACCCCCAGCTTTAATATGTTCAACATTAATTGCACTCCCAGCTTTTGTAACATTTAACTTTGCACTAGGATTGTCAACTATTTTAACAGCTTTACCGTTGTTTGCATTCTCATCTGTAGGAATAAATTCCTCCTCAGTTTGTAACACATCAAAGGTATTAATATTTCGCGCAGCTTCCTGATTACCCAATTGCTCTTGAATGTTAACTCCACCATTGGTTTTCTTCCTTGTAACAACCTGCCAAGCATTTGGATCTCGATAAGGATTTTTTCTTCGTACACCATTGCCAACCTTGCTGCCTTGATTGTCAATTTGGTCATTGGTGCGCTTGACATTATTAAGACCACTAGGACCAGGATCTCCTACTACTTTGCAACTTTTCAACACTTTAACACCTTGTTGAGCTACACCTTGGCCTTCATTATCTTTCCCTCGATCAGTTTCATCCTCATACAACTCTGGATGTAGAACTCGACACTCTTCATCAATATGTCCTTGCAGGCAACATTGTGAGCAATACTGATGCAGCCCAAACACGTGCTGATCAATTGTTCGATCCACCGAGGAGACCGATGATAAGAAGCCAAGCCAAGCTACTGCACGATGTGCACGTTCACTTAGCCTGGCCGAAGGAAAACAATTGCTCCAAAGCTGAGTGGCCGAGCTCAAGAACCGAAGGCATTATCTTCAGATTTGAGCCCGATGGCAAAGTGACCGAGGACACTGAGCTCGAAGACAATTGAGCGTCCGAAGGCAACAAGTGTGTTCGAGCAGACAATCGAGAACCGAAGCCAAGGCTTACCGAAGTCAAAGTCTGCCGAACACAATTTAACTCAGCCCTGCGTGGCTTATTTCTATTGGTCGCCTGTGACCCTTTTACTAGTTTACCCTTAATATTTTCTATATAAACCTTGTTTCCTTTCATTGTAAGAAGCTAGTTTTTGAACAATGATAAATTAATGAAAGTGCCGAGCACCTTTCTCTTGTCTCCGACGTGAGCAAACCCTGTGAGGGATTTTATGGACTTGTGGCTTTCGGTTAATCCGATTGAACATTCCTCTTTGATCATTCAGTTTGCAAGAGGCAATGTTCTCTTGAGGATTGTTGCATAGTTAGGGTGATTCTTGTATCCCTTTCGATCGAGCTTTGAGACAGGTTCCTCACTGTTCTTTCGAAAGAAGCAAGTTTTGTCTTGCTTCTATCTTTTACCTTTCTTGTTTGTCTTCCGCGTTTGTGCTTAGCAACTCCTTCGGGTTTGCATTGCACCATCTTGGTATCAGAGCACGGTTTGGGCTTGTTTCTACAACCCCAAATCCTGTTCAAGTTATCCTTATTTTCGTGCGTGTGTCTTTGTTTTCCTTTTTCGTGTTCTTGAACTTTGTTACTGTTGGTGTTGTTATTTTACAAAAAAAAAAAAAAAAAGTGTTAAAAAGAAAATTCAAAAATTGTGTTTGATTGTTGGTTGTTTGGGATAAACAACCATTGATTCTTGTTCACCATCGAGTTCCGAATCCAACGAGTACCCGACGTACTAATTTTGTGACTAGGGTTTCTTGGTGAAATTTGGACTGTTTTGAGCTTCAATGGTGACTGAACTCGAACCCCATTGTGTTTGGAAGAAACCGATGAAGGTTGATGGTTCTTGAGTGATTTGGGTTTGTCTGTTGCTTGAAAATCAAAGTTTAAAGGTTTGAATCGTTGTCCGTACACCGGAAAATTGTTACCATCGTAACAGTGTACGACGCGAACGAGCTGTGAAGATTGATTTCCTCCGTTGTTGAGACTGGAGTTGAAAAGCAACCCAGATCTGCTGAACATTGTGGTCAGTGAACCGAAGTTGTTGTGTCCGTACACCGGAGCAAAGGTCACTGTTCCATTGAAGAAGAAAGGGGTTAAATTTTTAACATCAAAACCCCAGGTGAAAAATTTGTCGGCTGAGAAAAGGGAAAGTGGATAAGGTAAAACCCTATCCGTACCAAGGAGGGACCACTCTTGTACGGACAAGAGTTGGTGTGGCCCAGGAAGATTCCAAAAGGGAATCAAAGGGGTAGATTCTCCTAGGTTCTCACTTTCTTTCGTGTCAAATTCTAGTTGGTGGATCTTTGAGTAATTGTCCTACTCGAGGTCGTACTAACTCTTTTAAGCTGATAGGAATTCGTGCGAAGGGGTGACCGAAGTCCAAACTTTCGTAGAAATTCTTTTGACTCCCCGAGCTCAGTTAAAAGCGTCCGTTCCATCGAGTCGAACATCACTTCACTCTTCCCGAAGAGGCAGTGACTATTGTCGAACTTGAAGGATCTTAGAGGACAGATCAATCAGACAAGCCACTGTTAACAAGTCCTTGAGTGATCAAAAACCGAACCCATAAATTGAGTGGACTCGAGTGCCACCCATCAAAGGTGAGGGAGCGTGTGAGGTGATTTCTAACCCTAACATTTGTTTGATCTTTGACTTGTTCAGGTACCATGGCTGGAAACGATGGCAAGGGCATTGAGAAGCCCGAAGTGTCGTTAGCCGATCTCATGGCTGCGATACAAGGCGTCAGTGCCGAAATAAGAGGAGTGACTACTCGAGTGACTCTCCTCGAGCAGGGAAGCGCGTCCGTGGCCATGAATGGGTCCAGCGTTGGAACGAGCCAATCCACTCCGATGAAACCTGAGCTGTATGCTGAGCTTGTACGACAACATCAGTTGACAAGTGAAGCAATTCGAAGAGAACTTAACTTGGGCAATCCCCAAGCTGCTTATCAAAACTTGGGCATTCTCCGAGGAGAAAGAATACCACCTCCAAAGGCCCAAAGAGATCTTGGAGCCGTTGCCGAGGAGGTTGATGAAGAGGAATTTCCCGAGAACGAATATGAGCGTGAGCTGCCATTCGCTCAACGAAGGCAAGCACACCGAGGTCGTGGAAATTTCTAAGGTCGAGGCCGAGGCGCAAATGTTGGAAGAAATATTGAGTGTGAGGCTAATGATCGAGATGATGAGTATCCCGAACAGGTTCGCGGTGTTCGAGACTCAAACGTGAACAGTGTCAAGATCACTATTCCTCCCTTTAAAGGAACTAGTGATCCCGATGAGTATCTTGAATGGAAGCTTAAAATGGAGCGCATCTTTGAAACCAATGAGATGACCGATGAGAGAAAAGCTGCCCATGCCATTGCTTCGTTCGAAGCTTATGCATCAACGTGGTGGGAATCTGACAAGAGACATAGACGAAGGAATGACTATCCCGAAGTCAATACTTGGCCACAGTTGAAGAGAGCAATGGATGCTAAGTATTTGAGTGCCAAGTACAGGCAGACTCAAATGCAAAAGCTCTATGAGTTAAAGCAAGGGTCCAAGTCTGTCCAAGAGTACCACGATGAGTTCGAAAAGGTTCGATTGAATCTTGATCTGATCGAAGATGAAGAACAAGCCATTATCAGATTCAAAAATGGCTTGGCTAGGGATGTGTCATCTCACTTGAGACTCTACGTGTATCACACGTTGGAAGATCTGTTCGATGCTGCCACCGAAGCTGAAAAATTGGTGAAGGACGACAAGGCAAACCGGTATCGAGGAGTCACTACTTCTACTTCTTTGAACCGAGGTAAAGAAAGGAAGAGTCCAAACCAAACAAGTGCTAACACTGTTCGAGATTCGAAGAGACCCTTCGAAAGAGGTGTGACCGTTAACCAGTCGAGAGAAGTGGGGAGTAAAGTTCAACTCAACTCTCCTAGTGCTTCAAATATTCAGTGTCACAAATGCAAAGGTTATGGTCACATGGCAAAAGAATGTCCAACTCGCAAGGTTATGCTTCTGCTCGAAGATGGAACCGTCTATGAGCAAGCGAGTGACACCGAGGAGGAATTTATCGAGGAGACTGACCGAGCTGAAGGTGATGATGATCATGAGGCTGCCGAAGCTGATCATCCGGAAATGTTTCTTGTTGTTCGAAGGAATTTGAGCTGCATGACTCTTGACGAAGAGGACAACCAAAGAGAAAACCTCTTTCATGCCCGATGTCGAGTGAGAGGAAAGGTGTGTTCGATGATCATTGATTCCGGTAGTTGTGCCAATGTAGTGAGCCAAACTTTGGTTTCACAAATAGGATTACCTACGATGAAGCATCCCCACCCTTATAAGTTACAATGGCTGAACGAGTGTGGAGAATTGAGAGTTGTCAAACAAGTGTGGATCAAGTTCAAAATCGGAGAGTATCAAGATGAAATAATATTCGATGTGGTTCCGATGCAAGCTTGTCATTTGCTCTTGGGTCGACCGTGGCAGTATGACCGAACAGCTGTTCACAATGGCAGATCCAACACTTACACTGTGAAGCTTGATGGGAAGAGTTTCATACTCAAACCCTTGTCTCCAAAACAGGTCACCGAGGACTATAAACGGATGAAAGAATTGAAAGAAGCGGCCAAAGCTAAGCTTCCGATGGGAGCAAAATTGGGGCCCGAAGAGACAAACTCACCGGCCGAAGTGAAAGGAATTTGTGCAATCATGCAACCCGGTGAGATCTTACGAGGCAACGACCACGGTCAGATGATGATTTGCCTCGTGCACAAGGGTATCTTTCTTAACTCTAATGATGATTTTTCTAATGATCACCCTTTGCCTTTGTTTGTTCGTAAAGTTTTGCAGGACTTCGAGGACATGTTTCTCGAGGAAATGCCAGGTGGATTACCTCCGTTGAGAGGAATCGAGCACCAAATTGACTTCGTGCCAGGGTCTCAAATCCCTAACAAACCTGCATACCAGTGTAATCCCGAAGACACCAAAGAGCTCCAACGGCAGGTTGATGACTTGCTGAACAAGGGCCTCGTTCGTGAGAGCTTGAGTCCTTGCGCCGTTCCAGTTATCCTTGTCCCGAAGAAGGATGGAACATGGCGAATGTGTGTTGACTGTCGAGCAGTCAACAAAATAACGGTAAAGTATCGTCATCCTATCCCTCGATTAGATGACATGCTAGATGAGTTAAGTGGTTCTTCATGCTTTACGAAGATAAACCTCCGGTCCGGTTACCACCAGATCCGAATGAAACCCGGAGACGAGTGGAAACCCGCATTCAAGACCAAGTTCGGTCTCTATGAATGGTTGGTGATGCCTTTTGGCTTATCCAATGCACCGAGCACATTCATGCGACTGATGAACCATGTGCTCAAACCGTTCCTAAATAAGTTTGTTGTCGTTTATTTCGATGACATACTTGTTTATAGCAGAACCGTGGATGAACATGTCGAACATCTAAGGCAAGTACTTGAAAAGCTTCGAGAAGAGAAGTTGTATGCCAACTTCAAGAAATGCGCCTTTGGTGTCGATCGTGTAGTCTTTCTTGGATTTGTTGTCAGTGCTAATGGTGTCGAAGTCGACGAATCAAAAGTCGAAGCCATCAAAGATTGGCCAACTCCAACCTCGGTATCACAAGTTCGTAGCTTCCATGGCTTAGCTAGCTTTTACCGAAGGTTTGTTCGTGACTTTAGCACCGTGGCAGCTCCTTTAACCGAGCTGGTGAAGAAAGACCATCCATTTGTATGGGAAGAGCCCCAAGACAGGGCTTTCCAAGAGTTGAAACGGAGGCTTTGTTCTGCTCCGTTGTTGCAACTCCCTGACTTCGGCAAGGCATTCGAAGTCGAGTGTGATGCGTCTGGAGTTGGGATCGGAGGAGTGCTAATGCAAGAATCGAAGCCGATCGCTTACTTTAGCGAAAAGCTTAAGGGTGCAGCCTTGAATTACTCAACGTATGACAATGAGTTGTATGCCCTCGTTCGAGCACTCGCCCATTGGCAGCATTATTTGTGGCCTCGAGAGTTTGTGATCAAGAGTGATCATGAGTCTTTGAAACATCTCCGAGGTCAGGAGAAATTGAATCGAAGACATGCCAAGTGGGTTGAATTTATTGAAAGCTTTCCCTATGTAATTCATTACAAAAAGGGTAAAGACAATGTTGTGGCCGATGCGCTATCAAGGAAATTTGCCTTAGCGACCACTCTCGCCTCTAGGCTCATGGGATTCGAAAGCATCAAGTCGATGTACGAGGATGATCCCAAGCTGAAATGCGTTCGTGACGCTATCTTGAGTGGCCGAAGGGTTGAAAAATATCAATGGCATGATGGCTACCTCTTCAAGAATGGGAGGGTTTGTGTGCCAGTGTCATCGTGGAGAGAGCTCTTGGTTCGAGAAGCTCACTCAGGTGGACTGATGGGACACTTCGGTGTCGACAAAACTCTTGGTATCTTGACCGAGCAGTTCCATTGGCCCAAAATGCGACGAGATGTGGAAAAGCTTTGCAACGCTTGTCTCGTTTGCAAGAAAGCAAAATCGAAGTCCAACCCTCATGGTTTGTACACCCCGTTGCCTGTACCTGATCGACCTTGGGTTGATATATCTATGGACTTTGTCTTGGGGTTACCGAGGTCGGGGGGAGGTCATGATAGCATCTTTGTTGTGGTTGACCGTTTTTCCAAAATGGCTCACTTTATTCCTTGCAAAAAGTGTGATGATGCACAGCATGTAGCTACATTGTTTGTTTCTAATGTGTTAAAATTGCATGGTGTACCTCGTACTATTATGAGTGATCGAGACTCAAAGTTCTTGAGTCATTTTTGGAAATGTTTGTGGGGTGCCCTCGGCACCAAGCTGCTATTCTCGACGTCTCACCATCCTCAGACTGATGGGCAGACCGAGGTAGTTAACCGAACCTTGGGATCTTTGCTTCGAGCAATGACCAAAGGAAAGGTCGGAAACTGGGCTGATCGTTTGCCCATGATGGAATTTGCATACAATCGAACGGTGCATCGAATGATCAACATGACCCCGTTTGAGTGTGTGTATGGCTTTAATCCTTTGATTCCACTTGATTTAACCCCATTGCCTCGAGATTCTGTTCTTGATTTTGAAGGTACTCGACGAGCAGCTGCCTTGATCGAATTGCATGCAAAGGTGAAGAAGAACCTCGAGGAGGCCTATACAAAAGTTGCCTTAAAGAAAAACAAGGGGCGTAAAAAGCTGGAATTAAAGAAGGGAGATTGGGTTTGGGTTCACTTCCGAAAGGAACGCTTCCCGAACCAAAGGAAAGGAAAGTTGGCTCCTCGAGGGGATGGTCCATTTCAAGTGATGACCAAGATCAACAACAATGCTTACGTGATCGACCTCCCTGGTGAGTATAACTTGTCCAACACTTTTAATGTTGCTGACTTAACTCCTTGTGTTGTAGGTCCAACTTCGGAGGTCGAGGAGGGCTTGATTTCGAGGACGAAATCTTCTCAAGAAGGGGAGGATGATGCAGCCCAAACACGTACTGATCAATTGTTCGATCCACCGAGGAGACCGATGACAAGAAGCCAAGCCAAGCTACTGCACGATGTGCACGTTCACTTAGCCTGGCCGAAGGAAAACAATTGCTCCAAAGCTGAGTGGCCGAGCTCAAGAACCGAAGGCATTATCTTCAGATTTGAGCCCGATGGCAAAGTGACAGAGGACAATGAGCTCGAAGACAATTGAGCGTCCGAAGGCAACAAGTGTGTTCGAGCAGACAATCGAGAACCGAAGCCAAGGCTTACCGAAGTCAAAGTCTGCCGAACACAATTTAACTCAGCCCTGCGTGGCTTATTTCTATTGGTCGCCTGTGACCCTTTTACTAGTTTACCCTTAATATTTTCTATATAAACCTTGTTTCCTTTCATTGTAAGAAGCTAGTTTTTGAACAATGATAAATTAATGAAAGTGCCGAGCACCTTTCTCTTGTCTCCGACGTGAGCAAACCCTGTGAGGGATTTTATGGACTTGTGGCTTTCGGTTAATCCGATTGAACATTCCTCTTTGATCATTCAGTTTGCAAGAGGCAATGTTCTCTTGAGGATTGTTGCATAGTTAGGGTGATTCTTGTATCCCTTTCGATCGAGCTTTGAGACAGGTTCCTCACTGTTCTTTCGAAAGAAGCAAGTTTTGTCTTGCTTCTATCTTTTACCTTTCTTGTTTGTCTTCCGCGTTTGTGCTTAGCAACTCCTTCGGGTTTGCATTGCACCAAATACTTTGGAAGATAATCATATAAAATTTTAATACATTTAGACTTCTTATTCCCCGTATCTTCATCTACTTCGACAATATCAATTTCATGTGGAAAGTCTCCTAATAAATCAATTTCTACATTCACCCTAGCACAACTAGGCCGTGTGTGATTCAATGTAGCTGCGTCCAAGTATAGGGGCTTACCAACTGCAAGAGCTAACGAAAAAATACATTCCTTCACAAAAAAATTAGGAGGCAAGTTTGGAAAGGAGATCCAACCTATAGCAATTGATGTTTCTTTTCTAGGATCACACCAAGGATCCCACTTTAAAGTTCTTATTAAAAACGACTCACGACCAACTTTAATCCAATGTCCTTTCGAAAGCAAGTTAATGTAGTCTTCAAAAAGTGAACAACGGATTAAAATACTCCTATAGTCTAGGGAGCCAATAACACAGTGTCCTTTGACCTCACATTAAGTAGGAATAACTTTGCGAAGATCATTAAGCTCTGGTGATCCATACGTAAATTTTCCAATGATTCCATAGATCAATTTCGTAGAAGCTATAGACTGTTGAACCTCTTTTTTATTCCACATCATTATAGGACATCCATTAAGTTTTTGTGGATGACGAATTGGCAGCGAAGGAGCTTGAACAGCGTGGGACTCGATCGTTTGCAAGGGTGGAACCACCACTGTAGCGTAGGAGGCAGTAGTGGGGATTGGAGAGGGTTGGGACGTTATGGGAGGTGGTGGAATGGGCTGAGCAACCCCACTGGGGGGCTGCCCAGCGGCCTGGTTGGCCATGGGAGAAGACGTGAAGGAGCGGCACCTAAATCGCCAAAGAGTCGCCTGGAAATCGCCTTCTCCTAGAGAGAAAAAGCGTGGCTTGCTAGAATATAAACTTATGTTAATATGGTTAAAAACAAGGGGGACAATATTAGGGTATAGGACTAAATTTTATAAACTTAAGTTAATATGGTTTTAAAAAGGGGGGGGGGGGGGCAATATTAGGGTATAGGAATAAATTTTGGGATTTACAGAAATAAAAAGAGCAACGAATGGACATTCCCTCATCCTAGTTAGCTACATCCCAAGATTACAAGTGCCGACTACAAGTTATATCTCATAACAACTTAGGATAAAAATCTAAGTGTTCTAACTTCTTTTTTAGCTAATTCTTCGGAACACCTCTGCAGTGAACATCTTGAATAACATTTCTCATAATTGTAGTCGGGTTCATAATTCGTGTTATACCACCTCTGCAGTGAACATCCTAAATAATATTTCTCATGATTGTAGTTGGGTTCATAATTCGTGTTATACCTAACTCAATACAAACTCTTTTGGTACGAGGAAGTACTCACTACATTTCCAAATAATTTGGTCATTTTTAAATTGTTCAAGTCATTTTCATTTGTATTTGAGAATTTTTAACTAGTAAGATGACAATATTTTTTACTTATAAGAGGTCATGTATGGACTAAACATATCATTTTACTTGATTAAGTGATAAGTTGAGGTAAAAGTACAAATTAATCAACTTCAGCTATGGCTATGAAAATTGTGTCAAAAATAAATATCATGTACTTATTGCTTTGTACATGAACATAATGCTTGCATGCACAATCTTAACAAATTCGGCTAACTTGACAATTTTCGACTCACAATAGCACAAGGGTAACATTGTACTATGCATTAAATAAAAAGATTATTATAAAGAAAAAATTGACACTTTTTATGCGAAATGAACACTTTAGTGTCTGGCTTTTATTCGGTGAGCTATTTTTTTGTGGTCTTTAAAATATAAGTACTTTTCAGAACTTTTAAAAGTAATTCAACTTTTAACCCTTAATCACTTTTCTATAATTATTTCACATTCATACTTTCTCTCTCTAAAAACTCATCTCTCACTTCTCCTACTTCTCTCTAGTTTACTGTCGTTGACCGCCGTAACCGCTGCTGGGCCACCACCTGTCGCCGCAAGAATATTGCAAAAATTACATCCCAGGTTCATCTTGTCTTCCTCTTTTCGTAAACTATAATTTCATCATTTTTGCCAAACATATCATCGGTTAATTCGCATTATCTTGCATACTTAGCGTTGTTGTTATCTAATTCTGTCGCAGCATTCTTCATCGAATTGTAGTCAATCATTCGTTTGATATAAAGTAATCTGATATTTAAAACGTGCTCGATAAATCAGTAACTATTTATCTTGTTCGTAATTCGTTTACTCGAAATTAGTAAAACTCGATCATTTGTGATCACATAGTCATATTATCATGATCAGTAAATCTATTGTTTGTCTTCGTTTATTCGATCATATCTGCCCTCGAATCGGACTTGCTATATTGTGTCATCGAATTCGATATCATCTGTTCTGTCGAATTTGTTGTTTACACATTGTCTTCGAAGTAATATTTGGTAAATCGATCACTTGTCAACGTAAATTGCTTATCAACCGATCAAATCAAGGTATAAACGGTCGCCTAAGACTCAACTAAATATAAATTTAATTGTAATATCTGAAATCAATTTTTAGGAAATACAATTTGGCGCCCACCTTGGTGTCTTGGCAATTAATTTGTTCTGAGATTTGATCGTTGATACTACTTACGTTTGTTTTCTTGTTTTACAATGGCAGATGAACATAACGTTGATGCTACCACCGCTTTGAACGGTCAACAACAGCTTAATCTTAATGACGGGGTTCATACTCCAGCGACTGACGAAGCGGTCGGTGAATCAATCCATCGCGAGCAGGATCCGACTCACGACGACATTCCTACGGGTTTACGGTTGAACGCGCCTCAAGAACGTCGACCCGGCAAGGAACCTGCGGTCGAATCAGTGGATACTAATATGGCATTGATGGAATATTTGAGGAAACACGATGCGCAGTTTGAGATGATACATAAGCAATTGGAGATTCTGTCTGGCTCTATCGGAAACAGAGCGCCTACTTCCCCGATCACACCTCCCGCAAGCATTCCTACTTCGGTTCCTCAGGGCGCCGCAATAGTGATACTTGCAGCGGAGGTCGGATATGGAGGGTCATGTACGGCCGCCGTGGCTATGGGAGCTCCGGCCTCCGTTGTGATAGAAGCAAGGATGTTGGGATGCAGACGTTGTTGAATGATACAGTTGAGAAGAAATTCAATGAGATGAAGTCGTTTATAGAGAAATTGCCAGGAGTTCCAAAGTTAACGGACGACGTTGCTATGAAATTGATCTCAAAGCATCCGTTTCCACCAAGTGCAGCCCCACTACCTATTCCCAAAACTTTGAAGTTGCCAAAAAGTTTGAGGTACGATAGAACTACAGATCCGAGGGATCACATCGACATGTTTTTGATTGCAGTTCAGTCGTACGATCTGACTTCGGATGAGATCAACTCAGTCAGTTTGAAGAAGTTCTGTGAAACACTGAGGGGAGGAGCGTTGAAATGGTATTTGCAGTTACCCGAAAATGGGATTTCAGATTTTGATGATATGTCAGCTAAATTCATTCGAGCACACACTGGAGCTAAAAAGATAGAACCAAGAGTGGATGATATCTTGAACATTAAGCAACGACCTGGTGAAACTATCAAACAGTTTTTGAAGCGGTTCAACGATGAAAAGATTAACATCCCAAACGCCGAGGAGAGATTTGCTTGTTTGTCTTTTGCAAATAATCTGAGTAATGATTTAACAGAGGCATGTGCAAAGTTGAAATATCGGTTGAGGGAAATTACTCCATGGACCTTTGATGATTTGCATCGTGAGTGTGAAAGATTAGGGCTGAAGAAGAGGAGTTGTAGTTAGCCCGATACAATCATCGGTATGATCGACCATCACCACAGAGAGTTGAGAATGATAGGCGAAACTACAGGGATCAGCGTTCGGAACCCTACAGTTTCCCTCGAATGGGAAGAAACAACCATGAAGCTGGTAGTTCGAGGAGTCAACCAAAGAAGGACTAGTCGGGTCTATCCTCGGCTCTACAAGATCGACCAATGCCTCATAATGTGACAGAATATAATTTTTGTATGTCGACATCTAATCTAGTGAATCATTTGAGGGGAATGGGTGAGAAAATTACGAAATTCCCCAGCCTCATGAAGACGAATCCAAACACAAGAGTTGAAAATTTATGGTGTGCATTTCATCACGATTTTGGCCATACGACCGAAGAGTGTAAGGCATTGCGATATGAGGTAGCCAGTTTGATGGAAAAGGGACACTTAGTGGAACTCTTGATCGAAAGGGGGCAAAATAATTTCAACAAGAAAAAGGATGATGAACCATCAAAACCTCCTGCTCCGAGGAAAACGGTGAAAATCATAACTGGAGGAGATGACGTTTGTGGGGTGACTTATACCACAAAGAAATATGCAAAGGTTTCGTTTCACGAGACAAGAGGACACGAGATGATATGAACGATGAGATCATGTTCGGGGATTTTGACTTCCATGAAAGGATTCATCCCCATCATGATGCTTTACTAGTTACGATGAGAGTTGACGATGCCGATGTAAGAAGAGTGTTGGTCGATGCTGGCAGTTCGGTCAACATAATTCATTCTATGGTAGTAGAGCAGTTGCAGTTGAGCGATAAGATCGTACCTCCATCGACGGTCTTATCGGGTTTCAACAATTAAAGTGAAGTGACCGTTGCAGAAATCACGATCAAAACATATGCAGAAGGCGTCGAAAATGATACTTTGTTCCAAGTGATGAAATGAGATATGGCTTACAACGTGATACTTGGTCGACCATGGATCCATGCTATGGGAGCAGTTCCACCCACAATTTTGTCATGTGTTAGGTAATCGAACAAACAAAAAGCGGGAGACTCTACGATAGAGGAATTGGAGGAAGTAGTGTTATTCGATGACAAGCCAGATAGAGGAATTGGAGAAAGTAGTGTTGTTCGATGACAAGCCAGATCAAAAAGTGTATATCGGGGCAGAGCTAGATCCCGAAACGAAAACAAAAATTATATCTTTTCTCAAGGATAATTCTGATTGTTTTGCTTGGTCCCATGCGGACATGATAGGAATCGATCCCAAAGTTTCCACGCATAAGTTAAACGTCGATCCAAAACATCGACCGGTGAAACAAAAGAAGTGACCGAATGGTGTTTTTTGAAGGAAAGTTATCAATGATGAAATAGACAAGTTGTTAAGTATCCAGAGTGGTTGGCAAACACTGTCGCCGCATCGAAGAAGAACGGGAAGTGGAGAGTGTGCGATGATTATACCGATCTCACCAAAGCTTGCCCAAAAGATTCGTTCCATTGCCTCACATCGATAGGCTGATCTATTCGACGGTAGGGCACGAAACGTTAAGTTTTTTGGATGCTTATTCAGGCTATAATCAGATCTCGATGAACCCAGCAGATCAGGAAAAGACTTCTTTTATCACAGACATGTGGGCTTACTATTACACGGTCATGCCCTTCGGTCTCAAAAATGCTGGGGCTACCTATCAACGGTTGGTAACCACCATGTTTAAGGATTTGATCGGGAAAATGATGGAAGTATACATTGATGATATGTTTGTTAATTCGTTGGAAAGGAAGGATCATTTGAGTCACTTGAAAGAAACATTTACGATATTGAGGCAGTTCAACATGAGGCTGAACCCGGAGAAATGCGCGTTTGGGGTCGGCCGACAAGTTCTTAGGATTCATCATATCACAGAGAGGGATCGAAGCTAATCCAGACAAGATCAAAGCGATAGAGAGCATACCCGAAGAGTTAACAACGGTGAAGGAAGTTCAACAACTGACCGGTCGAGTAGCCTATCTCAGCAGGTTAATCTTGAGGTCATCTGAACGATGTCATAAGTTCTTTTCGGTGCTAAGGAAGAACACTAGCTTTCATTGGACTTCGGAATGCAAACAAGCCCTTAAAGAGTTGAAGCAATACTTGTCCAATCCTCCATTGCTTTCAAAGCCGATCGAAGGAGAAGTGTTGTTGATCTACTCTGTTGTTTTCGAAGTAGCTGTGAGCGTTGTCCTCGTTCGCGAGGACGGAGGTAACCAATTTCCTATTATTATGTTAGAAAAACAATACTTGATGCGAAAACAAGATAGCCACAATTAGAAAAACTTGTACTCGCACTAGTCACGTCAGCACGAAAACTAAAGCCGTATTTTCAATGTCATGCTATATCTATTATAACTACTTTTCCTTTACGAAGTATTTTAAATTGGACGAATCTCTCCGGACGATTGATGAAATGGGTGGTCGAGCTGAGTGAGTACAATATCACTTACCAGCCTCGCACCGCCATCAAATCACAAGTTTTTGCCTATTTTTTAGTAGATTTTAGCGAATGGGCGGTCGAGCTGAGTGAGTACGATATCACTTACCAGCCTTGCACCGCCAATAAATCACAAGTTTTGGTCAATTTTGTTGCAGATTTTAGCGTTAACCTTTTTCCGGAAGCAAAGAAGGAAGAACTTATGATGAGGGATCCAGACCCCAAGTCTGGATGATGTACACCGATGGATCTTCGAACGTGAAAGGAACTGGCCTGGGAGTCTTACTGATAGCATCAATCAGTAAAAAACTCGGGTATGCGATCAAACTACATGCCAAAACTAACAATGAGGCTGAATATGAGGCCCTCGCTGCAGGTCTAAAGATTGCGAAGGATTTGAAAATCGAGCGGTTGGACATCAAAAGCGATTCCCAGCTAGTGGTGAACCAAATCCAAGGAGACTTTAGTGTTCGGGACTCAAGGATGCAACAATTGCTCAATAAGGTACAAAATCTTCTAACTTCTTTTCAGGAGTGGAAGATAGCCCAAATCCTGAGGGAGGAGAACATCGAGGCAGATGCCTTGGCTAACCTCGGTTCTGCAGCAGCTATCGAGGGAGAACTCGATGAAACAGTTGTTCACTTGTTCGAATCTCCACTCTGTCGGAGCATCAAAGAGGTAAATAATGTTAATCGTACTTGGGATTGGAGAAACAAATATTTGTCCTATTTGCAGGCAGGTGTTCTACCCGAAGATAAAAAAGCTGCCCGATCACTCAAAGCTAAAGCGACCAGATATTGGCTTTTAGACAACCAACTCTATAGGTGAGTGTTCAATGGCCCTTTAGCAAATATGTTGGGCCAGATGGCACGAGTTATGTTTTGATGGAAGTTCACGAAGCCGAATGTGGCAATCATTCCGGTAGCAAGTCGTTGGTACGAAAGCTATTCAGAGCTGGATACTATTGGCCAACGATTGGAGAAGATGCAAAGGACTTTGTTCGTAAGTGTGATAGGTGTCAATGATATAGCAACCTCATACATCAACAAGCAGAGCCCCTTCATTCGGTCACGTCACCACGGCCGTTCATGAAGTAGGGGATGGATTTGGTTGGGCCGCTTCCAACAGCGCCCGGTGGGGTAAAGTTTATCTTAATTTTAACAGATTATTTTTCTAAATGGGTAGAAGCAATTGCCTTGGCTAAAATCTGTGAACAGGAAGTTGTCAAGTTCATTCATCAAAATATCATTTGTCGTTTTAGGATACCGAAGGAAATCACATGTGACAACGGAAAACAATTTGTTGGGAAACGGATTACAACATTCTTTAAGAAATAGGGAATTAAGAGGATTGCATCGACCCCATATCACCCAAGCACAAATGGACAAGCTGAGTCTTCAAACAAGACAATAATAGAATACTTAAAGAAACGAATGGATGAATTAAAGGTAATTGGCCGGACGAACTCCCAGGTGCATTATGGGCTCATCGAACCACGGTGAAGAACAGCACTGGTGAACCTCCATTATAACTTGACTACAGAGCAGAAGCTTTGATTCCGGTCGAAGTAGGTGAACCAAGTTTACGGTTTGCAAACATAACTGATGAATCAAATAACGAGGCAATGTTGGTAGAGTTGGATCTAGTCTAAGGCAAAAGGGACCTAGCCTTGGTTCGAATACAGGCACAAAAACAAAGGGCAGAAAACTATGTCAACAAAAAAGTCAAGTGCAGAAGTTTCAATGTAGGTGATTATGTGTTGAAGATAAAGCGACCAAAGAAAGATGAACCCATTGATGGCAAATTAGGAGCAAATTGGGAAGGACCCTAAGCCAGTCGACTCAAAGCCAGTCGACTTCAATTGGAACATCACACAATTGAAGAAGTATTATTTATGAAAATGCCACGGTATCGTATGATCGAGTTTTACTTTTCTTTACATAAATTTCATTTTCCCTCCATCGAGTACATTTGATTATTAATTATTTAATACTAACACCTTTAGATGATAGGCATAGTTGGAATCAAATGATGACAAACATCACCCAGAAATACTTAAGCTCGAAATGCTCCAATCGAAGTCGATAAGTCTGACGAATACTCTAACGTGGTCTTCATCTTTAACACCTCTCCTCGTTGTTTTTCTTTCAACGTGTTTGTTTCAAATATCAAAAATCGAAGTCCAGTGTTGATTGCTCATACTTCGCACCCGAACATTGGGGGGATGGATTTGGTAAGATAATCGCGCACTCAAGGACTGGGGACTGCCCAGAAACCGGGGACTTCTTTCGAAAGTGAAGATGAGATCCTTTGAAGACAACTGGGGACTCGTTCGAGTTCGATGAAAAGATGCAAAAGGACTCGTTCAAATTCGATGAAAGGTTCAAGTTCCAATGTTTTCGATCACACTGGGGACTTCTTGTTATCGTACATAGACGAAATGTAACCGATCTATTAGCGATCAAAGAATTCTTTTCAAGTATCAGCGCCTTTAAACGGCCACATTATGTAATCGATCGAATTAACTGATCGAATGATGTATCAAGCGCCCGACAACGGCCAATACTTCAATAAAATACAACACTTGTCACCCTAGCTTATCGATCTTTACAACACTTATCATTTTGTGTTATCGATTTTTACACTGTTGAATTTTACAATTTCAATTTCTCACTAAGTAATCGACCGCAAATTTCCGAACTTGAAAATGTTCGAGGAGTGCACTATGTGAAAATGAGATTGCATTCTTCACTACGCACTAAGTACATTGGGCCCCAATCATTTCATCTTTTTCCGACGACTATCGTTAAAACATTAAAACTTCGAACGATTGAATTAACTTGTCTTTCGGAAAACCCAATGCAAAATTCTATATTCGGGAAAAAATACTTGAAGCGATAAAAGGAAATTCATTAAACACAATTCATTCATTTGGATGAAATATTTCAAAACACAAAAAGACCAAGCTACTAGTCGAAACAACTAAACAAAAGCAAAATAGACAAGTAATAATTCATTCATCATCTCCGTCGGAGCCTTCATCGGAGGAGCTTGGAGGAAGACCGAGATCTTCACGAGCAAGCCTTACAATAGCTGTTGCTTCGTCCAATTTAGTGGGAATGTCAATGCTGCGATCGAGCATCTCCTTTAGCACATTGCGCCTCGACTCAGCAAGGATCAAATCCTATTTTTCTCAAATTTCCTCTCGAGGTCGCGCCTTAGATTGACCGATTCCCGTTGAAGAACCCGGTTGCTCTCTATTAGGCTGTTGACTTGAGCAGTTAGGTCTTCGTTGCTCTTACGAAGAGTTTGAAGTTCTTCGAACTCCATGACAAGTTCTTGATCTATGCTCTCCAAGACAGAGCTGAGTTCGGCACACTTCATCTCCATGTTGGCCTCGTGCTGACTAAGCTGCTCGTTCAAGGCTTGAATCTGAGACTCCAACTCAGATTCATGAAGAGCAGGTTCCTTTGTGTTCTTGTCAAAGTTATCCAAGAGCTCAGCATGCTCAGTCTCTAAAGCCTTCAATTTTCTGTACCATTCTTCCCCCGCCGAAGCAAGCTGGACAATTTGATCGTTAAGAACTTTAGCCCCATCTTGGAGTTGGCAAATTCGATCAGCTGTTTCGATCGCCATTATTGTATTCTGAAAGCAAACCATAGTTTGATTTAATAAGTAGGTTATATTCGAAGGAAAGTAAAAGAATAAACGATGGGAAGAAGAGTACCCTGAAACCAGCAAAAGCAATTTGCGAAGGAAGACTTAAATCACTGTGCACATTCAGTCGGGCTTGCTCCATCGGGCCCATCACTTCGAAGAGATAATCAGCAAGGCGCTTTGGGCATCTGAGCAGATCGACGTTGCGCGGCACGTTCACTGTAACCGATCTATCGCCCAACTTTTTGGATTCGCCCAAAACGGCGAAGGCTGCAGCATCCTCACCTCGAGGAAGAGGGACTAACAGATCAGCATGATCCACAGCAAAAAACAATGAACCTGTACTTTCATCGTATTTAGACTTTGTTGTGACCATTGGCCGATCTAGAGCTGACATCTTCCCTTTAGTCGGGTCCCTCCTCGAGACTTTGATCTGTTGCATCGATCATGGTTTCTTCGATTCCTGGGACAATGCCCAAGGAAACGATGGCTCCATCTCAGCTAGGCAGACCTCCAGATCCTGAAGTAACTTCTTCGGCTATTGGAGACAAGTGAAAACCTTATCCTCCAAGATCAGCTGAAAGATTTCTAACTTGTTCGGCCATTTTGAGTTAAATGGCTGTCTCTTGAAGCCTCTCCTTCACTGGCTTCTTGGGGTTCCTTACTAATTGATCAGACCCCGATTCTTCTCCTGCCTCATCATCGTCGAGGTCAACACAGATCAGAGTCATCTCTTCGGCAGCTTTCGCTGCTGCAACAGCTGAGGTCGCCCCAGCAATCACTTCTTCGATAGATTGGGGCTTGGTCGGCGAGCCGCCCCCTTGCTCTTTTCCCACAGTCCTTGGAAGGTATTTGCTCTTCAAATACTTAAATGATTTCTTCTTCTTCTTTAGAGGAGGAACGTCGTCGACTTTCTCCTCCTCCTCGGCATCGTCCTCCTCGTCACTGGGCTCACCTCCAGCGCCCGTAATGCCTACAGAAACTCATATTAGACGAAGGAATAAATCAAAAACAAAATTTCGAAGGATCAAAGCATACCATGATTCTTGGCCTTCAATGTTAACAAAGACCCAATCGGCTTTCAGGCCTTTTCGTCGTTGGTCGTCTTATCCAAGACTTTCATCAACCGCTGTTCGATGTTGGGAACTTGATCGAACAAAACTTTATCGGCTACGGATAGAAAATTATGATATGTTTTTAGGAGATTGGATAGGTTTTGAAAAGCACAAAATAGCACTTACGAGTTCGGTTCCACGTGCTAGGAAGTGGCTCGGCTCCGGGGGCAGTCAGCTGATCCGTTAGGATAAAAAAAATGTTGATCCCATCCTCGGAGATCATCATCATTGTCGGAAATAACAGCCCTTTGGCCTCGTTTGGCAAGATTTATCACCCCCGCTTTGTAAACTCGAGGGGAGTAGATATTCAAAATATGATGAAGTGTAAGTTCCACTTCAACCTTCCTCACGATAATGCGCATTATCATCAAAGTTCTCCAGATCGATGGAGAAAGCTGTCCAACACACCACATTGTACATCCGACAAAAACTCGTCGATCAAAGGGTCGATCAGAAGAGTGAATCCGATTGTGAATGGGTAAGTTAACACCACCGAACAACCTTCTTGGTGAGTAGCCAAGGTAGACTTCCTCGGAGGGCACACTACATCGATCATATCTGCCTTCCAACCACAGTCCTCCCGAACTCTTGACTTCGAGTCAGGAGTGATTGCACTATATATAGAATCGACGGGGATGTTTTTCTTCTTCTTTTTTTCTGATTCGTTTTGGACATTGACCTTACAATCATTGTCATAAGTGAACTTTTTCGGAAGAATTTCATAATAAAGCTTTTTCGGGCCAAAATCCTTTGGCTTTCTAACCTTTTACTTTTTCCCCTTCTTATCCTCAGAAGGGCCAACGGCGGTGGCGACTTGTTCCACTACCTCGGAAGACTGCGGCGGAAAGACTAGTGGAAGCAGTAATAACGGCAATATCTTGAGCAGATGAAGTCGACATTTTGAGCAAGTTTTACTTAACTAACTTAGTGTATGAACAAACTTAAAGGATTTTGCAGAAAAATCAAAGCAAAGTTACAGCAAGAAATTGAAGAACACGGCTGAGATTTTAGAATATGGTTTGGAGAAGAAGTTGGAAAGTTTGGAAATTTGGTGCAAGTGTGGTACTTATAGAGAAAAGAGTCATCATTACCTCGGTAATTGGTGAAAAACTGATGCCCGCATGATGCCTGACACGTTCGGTGATAGGAAGTTGAAATTACGATTTGACGTTTCAAAATAAAGGGCCACAAATGCTCCACGTATTTTCCCGCCTTAAGTTTTAAGCCACTTACCAAGTTTTTCGAACACACACTTGGCAAGTGGGGGGACTATCTGTATTGGTCATACTTTGTCCGATCACGCTAGCGGGACGTGGTCAGCCACGTGGCAAAATGAGAGCAATTATTGGAGACAGCATGAAACGAGATTGGGTAGATAGATTTGATCGGTAGAATGTGATCGATTAAGCTGGATTGTGATCGGAAGATTTCGAAGGCAGTCGCTGCGTCAGATAAGGATGGTTGATCTTATCCCGCTTTCGTCGGACCGAGTTTAGCGGAATTTGTTAAACGTTGGTAACTGTAGATGCGGGACTGGAGAAGAAACATGGGAGAGTGGAGTCCTTCTAGGGTTGGAGACTCCACATCTCTCAGCCTATAAATACTTCCCCATTTTCCCAATTGTAGACTTACGTTCTATTGAACAAAAGCCACCCCCTATTTATTCTACTGTCGTCTCTCTGCTACTACTATTATTAACCCACTACCATTATAATCATATAATCACTAGCTTAAGTGCAAATCGCGGTTTGGCTCAAACCTGAAGGAAGATTCTTCTCTTTCAACGGAGCATCAACCTTCGATCGATCAATACAATAAGCTTTATTACTTTCATTTGGCATATTTTCTCATCATCATCGATCTTGTTAGTTAATCGTCATTATCCTGATCGTAATATTGATTCAGTAGGATTATTGTCAGTCCGTAAACTATAATTTCATCGTTTTTGTCAATCATATAATCGGTTAATTCGCATTATCTTGCATACTTACCGTTGTTGTTATCGTAATTCTGTCGTAGTATTCTTCATCGAATTTTAGTCAATCATTCATTTGATATTAAGTAATCTAATATTTAAAATGTGCTCGATAAATCAGTAACTATTTATCTTGTTCGTATTCGTTTGCTCGGAATTAGTAAGAATCGATCGTTTGTGATCATATAGTCGTATTATCGTAATCAGTAAATCTATTGTTTGTCTTCGTTTATTCGATCATATCTGCCCTCGAATCAGACTTGCTATATTGTGTCATCGAATTCGTTATAATCTGTTATGTCGAATTTGTTGTTTACACATTGTCTTCGAAGTAATATTTGGTATATTGATCACTTGTCAACGTAAATTGCTTATAAACCGGTCAAATCAAGATATAAATGGTCGCCTACGACTCAACTAAATATAAATTTAATTGTAGTACCTGCAATAAGTTTTTAGGAAATATAGGTAAGAAGAAAATGATCAAGCCATTACAAACAAATGATGTTGGAGTGACTTTGTTTTATTTTTATTTTGAATCTTTGTATTTGGGCAAAGTGATGACAATTTGGTATCATTTTTCTGTAAAATAGACATAGTAGTTTGACTCACTTGTAAGAAAATGATGCCGAATTGACCATATTTTATTTTTACTTTAGATTTTTATATATTGGCAAAGTGATGACGATTTGGTGTCATTTGCTTGTAAAATAGATATAGTAGTTTTGCTTAGTTATAAATAAATATGGCCATCCGGCTTCATTTATTCACAGAATAGACGTGAAATACAAACGGATTGGTTGCCTTGTATATGAGCGAAACGATGACGATTTGGCATTATTTATTAAAAAATGACCATGAAACACAACCGTCTGTTGCGTAGGAAGCAGTTGCGTTTTTTATAATTTCGAATGTAAAAAGGTGCGATGGCCTTTTGTAATTACGGCTTCAGAAAAGTACAGTGAGCATTTTTGTAATTACGAGAAGTTTTCTATTTGTAAGGAAATTTATGTACTTTCAGCTTTATTTAATGTTAAAATGCTTATGTCTTCAAGACCACAAAAAAAACAACTTAATTTTCAAGATCAGGTTTTATTTAATGTTAAAATGCTTATGTCTTCAAGACCACAAAAAAAACTACTTAATTTTCAAGATCAGGTTCATTTATACTCAATTACGTAATTCACGCAAAAATTGAAACTAAGAAGTGCTGATATCTCATAGTCTTGAGATAATCCAGCTAATAGACCAACTTATTGTTCAATTTTCGTTCAAAATTTTGGATCACCAATTGCGTCGCTCTAATAACAAATCTAGCAATTCAAGGGAACAATTACTCAAAAGACTCAAAAACTAAAAATAGAAAGAAACCAACTAATAACAAAATTTTCAAAGATTCAAAGTGGATGGTTTGAAAATTCTTAACTGAATTTAATCCTATACTAAATAGTGATACGACAAATTGTATGAGCCATTAGTGTAGTCTACAAATATATCAATTGCACTAGCAATTAAAGGAAGTGGCTTTTGGTGTATCATAAAAGAGGTCCACATGAATTTAAAATTTGCAAAGAATGAAGCAAAAGGGTCAATCCAATTTGATACAAGAGTAAACTTACTAGTACTAAGGAGTACTATTTAGATAATTACTGATACCAAAAGGGTAGCTCTGTCAACTTGTCCCTAGCCTGGACAAGTTGTCTTACAGTAATAGAGAAAAAAGTAAAGTAGAGACTTTCATCAGAGTAATTGAATTGCTAAGAACCCAACATAGGGGGCTATAGGGGCCACAGCCAGCAAATCGCTGTTTGGCTTTAGTACGCCTGGGATGATACAAATCCGGACAAAACGGGGTCTCGCTTTTATCCCACTTTGGGTAAATTTTCCATACTACTCGCGTTTAGATTGTCGCTGCAAATCACTCAACAGCTACAGGTCGTTTGTCATGATGTAATGGTTAATTTAATATATGTAAATTTTATCATTAATTTGATTGTCAAATTCAATCAAGTACTATTAATTCATGTATAACTTAGTATCTCTGTATTGGGTGAAAATTGTCGCCTTCGGTCAACACATCGAGATGGTAGACCGAAGGAAAAACGAGCTGATGCTCCGATGAGAAGTAACTAATCCCGTGATTGAGTCACCGAAGTCAGTTTCCAACAGCATGACCGAAGACAAGTTAGACTTCGGGCTTCGGTGACATGCCATCCTACCCGAACAGTAAGGTCAGACGACCGAAGCCCTGAGACAAGGCTTCGGTTACCACCTCGGTTCCAGCGGCTTTGCAGCCCACTACTTTGCCCCACTAACTTCTCCATATTGCTGTTCAGATCGTGGGGAATGCACTTGCTGGTGATGGAGAACGTGGGCAAGACCCTTGGGCCTATAAATAGAAGTTCATTTTGTACTATAGGCATCCAGAAATTTGTACTGAAACGCTGCCCAAATTTGTAATCGCATTCATATATTGAAATACAGTTTATCCTCTCGCTTTTACATCTTTTTCGCGTATTACTCCTACTTTGATACGAAGAATTGCTTGTATCCGAATCCAAATTCTATTTGTGTACCTAAACTAATTTAGGCCCATACAAATTGGCGCCGTCTATGGGGAGTTCGATCAATCAAGGGGGAGCAACGAGTAGCAAGGGAGTGCTATTCGGTTGCGCTAAAAAGCGGAGTCGCCCCGGTTGGGCCAAAACAATAGCAACGACTGAATTCGGGGTCAAGCGGGGAGGACGCCCGAGGAGAAGTCGAAAAGGTTCCGACTTGTATTCAAGAGCCTCGGAAGCAAAAGGTCGAGGACTCAACTATTGAAGAGTTGGAATCTTTCACTCTATTGAAAGATTTCCCCGATAGGAAAGTGTTTGTCGGCTCGGAGTTGGACCCGGAGTCGAAAAAGGCAATCATAGAAGTTTTGAAGTCCAACAATGATTGTTTTTCCTGGTCACATTCAGACATGACGGGTATCGATCCGGAGATCATGACCCACAAACTGAATGTAGACCCAAAATTTACCCCGGTGAAGCAGAAGAAAAGACCTCACGCCAGGGTCAAAAAGAAGGCGATCGAGGACAAGACCGCCAAATTGCAAGAGAATGGCTTCATCAGAGAAGTGAAATACCCCGAGTGGCTGGCCAATGTTGTGGTTGTACCGAAGAAGAATGGCAAGTGGAGAATGTGCGTGGATTACACTGACCTAAACAAAGCTTGCCCCAAAGATTCATATCCACTACCACAAATTGACAGGTTAATAGACTCCACGCTGGACATAAACTATTAACTTTCTTAGATGCATATTCGGGATATAACCAAATTCTCATGGACCAGAAGGACGAAGAAAAGACCTCATTCATCACAGACCGAGGTACCTTCTATTACAAAGTGATGCCCTTCGGTCTAAAGAATGCCGGGGCAACATACCAAAGGCTAGTGTGTCGCATGTTTAAAGAATACGTTGGGAAGTCTATGGAGGTCTACATAGACGACATGCTCATCAAATCGATCCAAATGGAGGATCATTTGAATCATCTGAGGGAAGCTTTTGCTGTATTGAGGCAATATGGTATGAAATTGAACCCTGAGAAGTGCGCCTTCGGCATAGGATCAGGCAAGTTCTTGGGTTTTACTGTCTCCGAACGAGGAATCAACCCGGATAAAATCAGAGCTATTGAAGAAATCCCCGAGGAGCTAACCGGGGTAAAGGAAGTTCAACGCTTGACTGGCCGAGTCGCTGCCTTGAGTCGCTTTATCTCAAGGTCCTCGGAGCGATGCCACAATTTCTTCTCCGTTTTGAGAAAAAATAATCACTTCGAGTGGGCACCGGAGTGTAAACAGGCGTTGAAAGATTTGAAGCAATACTTGGCTAACGCACCGTTGCTTGCCAAGCCAAAGGAAGGAGAGACATTGCTGGTATATTTGGCGGTGTCCGAGGTGTCAGTCAGTGCAGTGCTGGTTCGGGAGGAAGATGGCAAACAGCAGCCCATCTATTATGTGAGCAAGACACTCCTCGATGCAGAAACCAGGTACCCACACTTAGAAAAATTAGCGCTTGCTTTACTCATTACTGCTCGGAAACTACGGCCCTATTTTCAATGTCACCCAATAGCAGTAGTTTCAACTTTTCCCTTGAGAAATATATTTCACAAACCAGAGTTGTCAGGGAGGTTATCCAAATGGGCGGTTGAGCTAAGTGAGTATGACATTACTTATCAACCTCGAACTGCCATTAAGTCCCAAGTCTTGGCAGACTTCGTGGCTGATTTTAGCATTGGAATTTTGCCCGAGGCGGAAAAGGAAAATTCCATGGCAAAGGGATCCCATTCGGGACTGTGGGTACTATACACCGATGGGGCAACAAACTCCAAAGGTTCGGGGTTAGGCATTGTATTGAGGGCACCCACTGGGGAGAAGGTCAGACATTCGGTTCGGTTTAAAAAAGTGACCAACAACGAAGTGGAATATGAAGCAGCTCTAGTAGGTTTGGAGTTAGCTAAAGAAATGGGAGTTGAAAGAAACGAACTAAGGTGTGATTCACAATTGGTGGTCAACCAGATCCTTGGTGATTATACGGCTCGAGAGCCCAGAATGCAGCTATACTTGGATCGAGCACAAAGGATCTCAACACAATTCCAAGAATGGCAAATTAAGCAAGTGCCTCGGAAGGAGAATACCGAGGCTGACACCTTGGCGAATCTTGGTTCGGCGATCGATGAAACCCACTCGGGGACTGACTCAGTGGTTCGATTGCTATCGGCGCAAATGAGAGAGATGAAACTACAAGTTAACTCCGTGGATAACCGTTGGGATTGGCGAAGTAAATTCATCTCCTACTTCGACTCGGGGACTGTCTCCCAAGATAGAAAAGAAGCAAGGAAGCTGAGGACTCAAGCAGCCTCGTATCACTTGATCGAAGGCAATTTGTACAAAAGGTTGTATTGCGGCCCGATGGCCAAATGCTTGGGCCCCGACGAGGCAAGGTACGTGATGGCTGAAGTGCACGAGGGCGAATGTGGCAACCACTCAGGGGGAAAATCTCTAGTGCGCAAGTTGTTAAGAGCTGGGTATTATTGACCCACAATAAGTGCCGATGTGAAAGCCTTCGTGCAAAAATGTGATAAATGCCAGCGCCATGGGCGGATGATCCACCAACAGGCTGAGCCTCTTCATTCGGTGGTGTCACCATGGCCCTTCATGAAATGGGGAATGGATGTCGTGGGACCATTACCCAAAGGAAAAGGTGGTGTTCGTTTCATCTTAGTCTTGACCGATTACTTTACAAAGTGGGTGGAAGCAGCGGCTCTCACCGAAGTAAAGCAAAAGCAAGTGATCGACTTCATCAGAAAGAATATCATCTATAGGTTCAGCGTCCCAAGAGAAATTGCTTGTGACAACGGTAAACAATTCATGGGGGCAACCATCACTGATTTTTTCAAGCAATGGGGGATCAAAAGAATTGCCTCGACTCCCTATCATCCAAGTGCCAATGGCCAAGCTGAGTCTTCAAACGGGATCATAATTGAAAATTTGAAGAACCGAATCGATGAGAAGAAAGGTCCATGGCCCGAGGAGTTGCCCGGGGTGCTGTGGGCCATGCGAACAACGCAGAAGAGCAGCACCGGTGAGACCCCTTTCTCACTAGCCTATGGCATGGACTCTCTCATCCCCATAGAAGTGGGCGAACCAAGTCTTCGGTACGCTCACACAGCCAAAGACGCTAACCAAGAGGCGATGCGCATTGAGCTAGACTTGCTCGAACAGAAGAGGGAATTAGCTTTGGTTCGGCTTGTTGCCCAAAAAAGGCAGATCGAGGCTTACCTCAACAGGAAAGCTAAATTTAGAGACTTCAAGATCGGAGATTATGTGTTGAAAACGGTGAACCAATCAACAAAGGAGGATAACGGAGGAAAGCTTGTTGCAAATTGGGAAGGGCCCTATAGGGTCAAAGCAATCGTTGGAAAAGGCTCTTATCAAATCGAGTCTCTACAAGGAGAACCCGAACCTCTGAATTGGAACATCTCCCATCTGAAACGATGCTACTTTTAGCCGAGGTAAATATCTTTCAATTCTTTTTCAATCAAACAGCCCCGAGCCGAATGACGCTCCCATGGCATTCAAAAGAAATGTACTAACTTGCTCCTCGTTCCATCCTTTTGCTTGACCTTTTCAGGAAGCGAACCGAACCGTTTCCAGTGCTCGGATCTTCATCAAGATTCAGACCTGAACACTGGGGGGGAGAGAGAAGGGTTGATAACGAGGTCGACATCGAGCCTCCCAACCGAAGCTTATCTATCCGACAACCGGGGACTCATGCCCGAGGATTAGATTTAGTACATTGTAATTAGTCCGATAGCGGCGTGCGATCAATTTGCTTTTATTGAAAGTTCGTTTTTATTTTTTCTACCCGAGGTCCATTTCGACGGTGTTTCATGTAAACAGCCTTTTCGGGCTCGTGGATATCAATAAAATGACTTTGTTTCCATTCATATAAAGTGACTTTGGTCTCATTCATTTTATCTATATAAATCTTGCACATCGAAGCTGCACAATGCATCGACTCGAGGGCGAGACGTCGTCCTAAGTTTGCATCGATTGAATTTAGTCCAAGTCTTGCAAGCATATCAGTTATTTCCAAAAGTGTTCGATATATAGGAAAAATCAACACACGAAATTCACAAAGCAGTCTTTCATCAAAAGCCCGAAGGCTGGGATTATTTACATCCAAAATATGACCCGAAGGTCCAAAATATAAACATGAAAGCCCGAAGGCTAATGTCCAAAAAAGGCACGAAGGCCCCAAAACAAAGGGAAAACGTCAAAGTATTTGCAAAATATGAAGGCTACGCCCCATCGGCATCTCCACTGCCCTCTTCGGCGCTATCGCCTTCATCATCTGACCCTTCGCTCGAAGGGAGTTCATCCGCAATCCTCTGGGCCTCGGCAGCAGCTTCCCTCGCTTTGATAATTTCGTCCTCAAGCACGATCTCCCCGGCCTGGACCTGCTCGAGTGCGCTAAGCCTGGTTTTGACAATGGCCCATGTTTCTTCAAACTTTGCCCTTGTTGCCCTAACCTCGGCTCGTTCATTGAGGTAAGCGATTCTGCCTTCGAGCTTGGATACTTTGCCCCGAAGGGCTGGCACTTCATCCACTTGGCTTTGCAGCTCAACAAGTTTAGCATTATACTCCCCAAGCTTGCTACGATATTTCTCCCCCGCTTCAAGCACCTCGGTCTTGGCCCTGAATAGTTCGACCTCAAGGCGAGCATTTTCAAGGCTCAACCTCGAGCGTTCAACAGTAAATTCACTTGTCGCAGTTTGGACACGAGCTTCAGCAGACTCCACAGCTACGCGAAGGTCAGCCTCAGCTTTCGCCGAGGCCTCATTAGCGCGTTCTAGCTCATTGTTCAGAATTGTGAATCGAGTCTCTAGCTCGGCAACTTGCCCCTTGAGAACCTTCTTCTGATCATCCTAAGCGGCAGCAGCTGCTTGGAGCTCTTTAGCTCGGTCACGCTCAAGGTGAACAGCTTGCAGCGCGAGGACCAAACTCTGCGTTTGAAACACGATGTCAGAACCCGCACAATAGTGAGGTCAACCATATAAAATGCAAACTTAAACTTACCCGAAGAGCTGAAGCGGCGGAGACGCCCATCAAACTCATGGGGCTGAGGTTCCGAAGAGCATGAGCCTCGGCGGGGCCAAGCAAGCCATCAAGGGACATGATATCCTCTTTCGTAGCATCTAGCAAGTTAGCATCGGGATATATCTCCAAAGCCCGAGCTGTAATGTTGGTAGGCTTCGGCGATGCTCGAGAAGCTTTAACCGTGCTTTTGATCAGGCCTTCACCCACTTTAGCCTTGCCTTTTCGCTTTGCTGCCTCTTGATCAGACTCATCTACATGTATGACCTCGGTCGTCCCACCTACTTCAGCCCTCACTTCGAGAACGGACTCGAAGGCTAGATCTGGCCTCTCATCGGGAACCAGAGGGGGGAGCTCTTCATCGCTGGGTACGTCGACAAGCCCCCGGTGCTTTGTGGTCATCGCTTCGGCAGCAGGAGCAACAACCTCTCCAACCCGAGGACCTTTCGCTTTGGTCGCCCGCTTCGAGGTGACCCTCTTCCTTTTAGCACCTGGGGAAGGAAGGGAAGCAACTTGTTTAACATAAGTGTGTGTGGTGGTGGAAATGCAAGAAAACTGACCCAAGAAAACTTCTTCACCTTGTGAGGTCCCCGGGCTAGATAAACCCTTAGCTTTGTCATCGATGAGCCGCTTCGCCAGGGTCGCTATGTGGGCAACGCCCTCAGCTATGTTGAGCACTGTCCTCTCTTTCCTTTTCTTCTCCTTCTTGCCTCTTACCTCTTCCCCCCTCTCAACGTCCATCTCCGCTTCTTCCTCCTCGTCGGCGTCTCTCATAGCTTTGCTTGGAAGACCTGCACGAATATATCAAACCAAGAGAAATTAAAATCCAATAGCCCGAAGCGAGTCCAAGGGACCGAAGTCGTCAACGACTCACCATGCCTCTTGCACGCCCATCGGTTCTCTTCCAAACCGGCCAACACCATCCATTGCCGCTCGGGGCGCGTTTTTATTTGCATTGCCTCGGTGACCCACTCGAGCAAATTCCTTGGTGGGTCAACTTGGACTTTTTCAGCTGCAAATCAAAGATGAAAGGGTGAGCAACAGTTATAACTCAAAACCGATGGAAGAGCGGAAGCGGGCACTTACGCTGGGCATTCCTTACTTTGGGAAAGCCAGGTTCGGTTGACAACAACCTCGTGGGGATGAGCACGTATCGATCGTTCCAACCTCGATCCCCGTGGTCTTCGCTCTTACTCAAAATAGCGTAAGAACCCCGAGGCAGAAGAGCAACTACCCCGGCCTTGTGAAAGTAAGGATAATAAAGTGAGATTAAATGCTGAAAAGTGAAAGGCAAACCAACCTTATTACTCAAGTACTCGAGGGCTTGGACGACCCTCCAAACCCCAGGCCCAAGTTGGGCTAGGCAAAGGTCGTAAGACCTGCAAAATACATCGATGATGGGATGTACTGGCAGGTTGAACCCTATGGTGAAAGGGTAGGTGAAGACCGAAGAATACCCTTCAACATGCGTAGACACCGCCGAGCCAGGCGCGGGGATCCTAATCTCCACATCGGGCCCCCAGTGACAATCAGCCCGAACCGATTCAAGCCTCTCTTCGGTTATGATACTTGGTGTGATGTGGACGGGAATATTCCAGTTTTTCCCCTTTTGGGCGTTTGATTGAGCGTGAACCTTCAGATCCTTGTCATTGTTGAAACTAGAAGGAATCACCAAACGAGGGTCGATCTCAACCTCGAGGGGAATTTCCTTTTCGATTTCTTTGATGGCCCCACCTCGGTCTCACCTCTGAGATCACTTGTCCCACTCGCCTCGGCGACGCCTACCGAGCCGCCCACCTCCTTAGCACTGGTGACGTCATCGATTCCGACGTCACCTCCATCTCCCTCGCGATCATCATCGCCTATGTCATGTCCTTCATGTGGGCTCATTTCGGCCCTATCACGGCCAGCCCTCTCATTCCGCCTCTTAGGAGCGGGGGCAGCAGACGTGGCCTCACCACCACCACTCGCTTCAACCACCTGCAATGGTGGCACAAACACTATAGCTTCATCGTTCATAGCCATGGCAGCGAAACGCTCTGCCCTTTCGCCAGAGTCGCTTGAGCCATGGCCAGAGTTAGTAGCAGAGACAGTAGCAGACATGATGAGAGTCAGAGAGAAAAAGCTAGAAACGGGGTTTAAATGCAGCAAGTAGTTGATGCAATGGCAACTCTAAAAAGCTTTCTGTTTATTCTTCTGGTGCAGAGTTTTGAGTGAAGAGAGGGGAGACGAAAGTGATGTATTTATAGTGTTTGCACACGTGCAAGTGGGAAAAGCTAATGATGACTGAAACGTTGGAGAAAAAAAAAGACGGGGTGACCGTTCGGAGACCTATCAAAAGCCGCCACGTAATGCGGAACGGCGACTCGAAAGATGTGCGACTTTTGAAATTCGTCGATAGGGTTTTGCCACGTCGATTTCCCGCTTAAATTCACTCCACTCCTCGGCGACTTCGACGTCTACCGAGGAGTGGGGGGACTATCTGTATTGGGTGAAAATTGTCGCCTTCGGTCAACACCTTGAGATGGTAGACCGAAGGGAAAACGAGCTGATGCTCCGATGAGAAGTAACTAATCCCGTGATTGAGTCACCGAAGTCAGTTTCCAACTGCATGACCGAAGACAAGTTAGACTTCGGGCTTCGGTGACATGCCATCCTACCCGAACAGTAAGGTCAGATGACCGAAGCCCTGGGACAAGGCTTCGGTTACCACCTCGGTTCCAGTGGCTTTGCAGCCCACTACTTTGCCCCACTAACTTCTCCATATTGTTGTTCAGATCGTGGGGAATGCACTTGCTGGTGATGGAGAACGTGGGCAAGACCCTTGGGCCTATAAATAGAAGTTCATTTTGTACTATAGGCATCCAGAAATTTGTACTGAAACGCTGCCCAAATTTGTAATCACATTCATATATTGAAATACAGTTTATCCTCTCGCTTTTACATCTTTTTCGCGTATTACTCCTACTTTGATACGAAGAATTGCTTGTATCCGAATCCAAATTTTATTTGTGTACCTAAACTGATTTAGGCCCATACAATCTCAATTGTGGTAGTATAACTTAATACCAAGGATAATATGATATTAGTAATACCATATTTACTAATATATGGATAAACAATGAAATGACAAAAATACCCATCCTCAAATTCTTGTTTTTAATACATGGATTAGAATTCGAGGGTATAATTGGAAACAATATTGTATACAGTTTTATACCAAACACAAGTTTAAGTTATACAATATTTATCCAAGTTTTAATACAATTAACCAAACACAGGACTAAAAATAATCATTGTGTTATTAATCCCTGCATTACTAATCCATGTATTGTTAATCTATATATAACTCGTTTCTCTACCAAACGACTCCTTAGTGGATATAATATATGCCCGTACAAAGGAAAAATTACGTTAGAATACACTCTAAATTGTTTAATTACACATTATATCAATATTTTTACAATAATTAAATAATATAACAACAATTTCCAATTAATTACTTTAAATATACCATTTTTCCTCTCTTTAACACATAGGAAAAAACCCTATCTCTTCCTCTCTGCTTCTCTTTCTCTTTCCTCTCATCGACCCGTTGTCGGCCACCTTGTCGCCGACACTGCTGCGTTTTGTCTCCGGCCATTGTTGATGCTTCTGCGCTCATTCTTCCAATCGTTGCTACCGTTGCACTGCAATGGCGCTGCTGCTCTGCGGCGACGCGAGCAGCCGATTTGTTTTCCAGCACTAATGTTGTTTTCCGGTGCAACTTCGATCTGCTCCTTTTTTTTGTCCTTTTGTATGTGCATAAATCATATGTGTTTTGTATAACTTTGTATTTTTTTTTATATAAAAACTTATATCTTTGTAGTTTTTATATGTAAATGTCCATGTTCATTTTTGTATGTGTATATGGTTTGTATATATGTGTATGTATATGTCTAGAGTAGAAAAGTTATGCGTATCCCTTTTTTATATATCCTTGTATTTTTTGTATGTCTGATTTTTTTTTATGTTTGTGTATGTTTAGTTATATGTAGTTTCAAAATATTAATTATTTAAAAGTTTCAATTTATATATGTGTATTTTTGTATGTATAATTTTGTAGATCCAATTTTCTTTTTTCTAAAAAAAAGATATTCGGTGGCGGTGAGTGGTGACAGCAGTACCATGGGGCAGTGATAGGCTGAGAAGTTAGGAAGAAGGAGATAATACCCTAATTAGTATGTATTTATTGAAACTTGTATACTTAGGGTAGTAAAAAGGTATTGCTATATTTTGTAAATTGTATACTATCGGTATTTTGTGTAATTTTGAGATTAGGGTTGAATATTTATGTAAATCTCTCATGAACAAATTATACTGGTGTGTGGGCAAAATACGCCACCTATTATTACGGGATACGAGTCTTGCTGGCAAGACTAGACTTATTCTATAAGCTACCGGGCGCAGAGGATACACGCCTGCTCTATGAGTTTACGACCATTCAGGCGGTACGAGTATAGGATACAAGACATACATCCTGCCACCTTAGAGTTTACAACCTCCTTGTTAGGATTTCGTATATACCACCGCCTTGAGTTTATAGGCCTGTGGCCTTTATTAGTCTTTATATTTTACCATAATTAGGACTGGATACTCTCTATTATAAATACCCCCCTAACATTATATTGTATCATCAAGTGATTCACACAGAATCCGGCTATTTTCAAGGAATAATACTGCTTACTTTCTTATTCATTACTTTTCTCTCTATTTATTTACCTTTTCCATCGTTTATACTGTACTGCTTATGACCCTTTCATGAATTTAGTTGTTTAACTTAGACGTAAAATTTTAGGCATAAATAGTTTGGTGTCCACCGTGGGGCTCAGGCAATTGTAGGTATTCTACGAGAAAAAGGCACAGTCATATCGGACGACAACGGTAACATCCCAAAGAACACTACCGACGCAGTAGACGAGTCTGTACAGGATAGGATCCCAGCGTGCAGCCAAAGGATGTTGCGAAGAAGCCAGTCCATGTAGCCAGCGAAGGCGATCAATCACGCAAAGGTAATTCAAAGTTTAGACGTTTCGTTGTTAATCTCATCAACACCTTGCCAAAATAGGCAGAGTAGAACTCGGTCAACATAGTCGAGGGCATATCTTAAAAGTAAGGAGCGATGTTCGCTGGATCGTCTCAGAGGCCAGCATCCCCGCAAGGACCAGCGCCCTAAACGATTCACCTGCATCCGTTCCTAATCGCAGACTCAACATGGACGCCGCTTCTAGAGGCTCAATGACAGTTAATAATCAAGACCTCAAAGGAACACCTATCATTAGGACATCCTAAAGGAGATGAAAGCCATCCATGATCGGATCGATAACGTGCTGGGTGCTCCACCCCAGGTTACCACCGTAGATGAGCAAAAGTTTTATAAGCACGCATACAAAGCATGTGCTGCACCGATCCACATACCAAAGCAGTTCTGTCTGCCGGATAGCTTAATGTACGATGGAATGACAGGATCCGTATGAGCATATTGCCGCGTACTATACAACTGTCAAAAGCAATGAAATCTTTGAGGAAAAAATCCAATCTGCTCTGGTGAAGAGGTTCAGCTACCAATGGACTCCATCGAGTCGTTCACCCAGATGCAGGATTTGTTCAAGAAAGCGCACTCTGGCGCTCGTAAGCGGGAGAAGCGCATGGAGGACATCTTCGAGGTTAGGCAGCACAATGGCGACCTGCTAAAAGGCTACCTTGAAAGGTTCTAGAGGGAACACATGGAGCTTCCTCCAGTTTCCGAAAGGCTAAAGTCGTCCCATTGTGGACACAAACGGCCGTCTATCGCAAGTGCAATACAAGTCGTAACTTACTGATGCAGATGAAGCACCCCTCAATGGGCATGCCCATCAAACATGCTGCTTAACTACACAATTTTGCTTAAAAAATATTAATAAACGTCCGTTTCATTAATAACAAAGAGCCCATCGGCTCATAATATACAATTAAGTCCTTTTTGAATACAACAATCTTCATTACAGGTATCCTAAATAAAACTAAAAAGGCAAAACTTTAAACTTCTTGAAATCTGCACGATTGAAGATCCTTCATTTGGATTGTAGCTACAAGCTGCTAAGCAGTTTGAAGTTCTCCCGGTATCAGGGGATATATCAGCCCGAGCAACTTTTGGCGCACGACCACTAATGTAACCAAGGCCCGGATGCCTTGATCAAAGCAAGGGTCCTCGGAAGCGTCTGAACATGGACACATCATTCCTCTATCTCGTCCGCTAAACTCGGAGAGAAACTAGAAGATCTGCTTCGGCCACCGCTGGTCAAACGGGAGTGCACTGTCGCGCAGATCTTCAAGAACAATTGGGAGCTCATCAAAGACGGGGAGGCTTGAGCTAGGAACCTACCACAAGTGAGCTTCTTCCCCCGGGTATCCCACAGCCAGCGGGCGATGAGGCATTGCAACAGCAATACGGTCGAACCAACCGAGCCAAGAGACACCTTTGAACCACGAGCAAAGTTAGCTTGGTGACTCGTTGATCTGCTGATGGCACGAGGGTATATCCTCTTGCCTACCATGAAACGAAGCCAGGTACTTGAGCTTCAATCCTACACCGTCAAAGGAGCTATCCAAATGCCATAAACATTCTGGCGGAGAAGCCCCATGACAGCTGAAAGGGCCAAGCGTTCCGACTCTGCATGACAAGAGGAATATCACAGCAACCGTCGTGTTAGAAGAAGAGCACACCGTAATCAGTGCACATGCCACAATGAAGACATTCGAAAGAATGCCATTAGAATCTCGATCAAACTTCATGACTCGGGGGACTCCGTTCGTCCACTCATGGATGGAGAAGAAGAGGAAGAAAACTACAGATGGTCTTTTTCCTGCAATTTTCTCATGCACCATTCATTCTGAAAAAAGGAGTTTTTCTAATATCAAATAAGATCAATTTTTGAAGATAGAAGAGTCATTCTTTCATAAAGAAACTTTGAAAATATGAAGTATTTTTCTGAAGAAGATTTGTGATTCCACCACTATCACGAAGTCCCTATTTATAGACTGGAAGAGATATGAACAGATCATGAAATGATCTAGCTTAATTATGGCTTGATATATAAAACGATTCGGCACAGTAAAAATCATTCTTGCCAAAGGTACATAGAATGAACAACCAATCAGATGAAGACACACGGAGTTCTCGAATAAATCAGCATCATTCTTGGTCAAAGAGACTGCAAGTTTCAAGGAGTCAGTTAGAGATCTTTCACATCTGTCTTGTACACCATTTTCACTTCCTAACTGCTTGCGTCACCACTGAGCAAGTGGATGGACTGACTGTGTGGGTAAAAATACGCCACCTATTATTACGGGGATATGAGTCCAGCCGGCAAGGGTAGACTTATCCTACAAGTAACCGGGCACAGATGGTACACGCCTTCTCTACGAGCTATGGCCGTTCAGGCGGTACGGGCATAGGACGCAAGGGATACATCCCGTCTCCTTAGGGTTTACAACCTCCTAATTAGGATTTCGTATATGCCACCGCTTTGGGTTTATAGGCCCATGACCTTTATTAGTCTTTTTATTTTACCATAATTAGGACTGAGTAATCTCCACTATAAATATCCCTTCTTACATTGTATTGTATAATCAAGTGATTCATACTGAATCCGGCCATTCTCAAGGAATAATACTACTTTCTTGTTCATTACTTTTCTCTCTATTTATTTACTCTTTCCATCGTTTATACTGTATTGCTTGTAACCTTTTCATAAATTTAATTTTTTAACCTAGACGTACAATTTAGACATAAATAACTGGCATCATGGTGACAACATTATATTACGGGACTAAATTATGATGAAACTATAAAAGTTAGGATAGACATGGTATATTATGAAATATGAGTTTAATTCTACACCAGATAAGTTGAGATAAATCTTTATTTTTATTTTTAACCTCTGCTCTTTTAACTTCGAGAGATGAGCTTTGAAGAAGGTATCTTTATCACTTTGGTGGTTTCCTGGAATTAGTGATCGGGCAATATTATTTCGCATTAAATACTATATAAAAGTAATACTGCAATTGGGGTATATATAATCTAAATTGTTTATCCCAAAATCAAAAGTTTAACCAAACGTATGACAAAGTAATTCTTCAATTTATCTCATGATTGTTATCCCTTTTCCCACGAACCTAAGGAACGTTTATTCACGGTCAAAATTATGTATGAATTACGAAAAATGGCCAAGTTCGCTCCCTATTTTTATGAAATTATTCAGACTTGTTGTCTATTAATTGTCGAGGTTAAATATATGTTTTTCGTTATAATAACAAACTATTTTTTTGTCCTTATTGACTCTCAATAGAAGCTTTCCAATATATGAGTCTTTTATACCCGAAAAAATGGTCAAATTAGTTTTCGATCGATGGAAGCTGATCCAGATTTGCCCATGAACTTTTGAAATGATCCAGATTTACTTTTACCAACCACCATATCTCATCACTCTAAATCATCACTACAATAACGCATGATTTCAATCTATTTTAAAAAAAAAAAAATTCAAAAATCACTATTATTGGAAATTGGATTCGGGGCACCCATGTGGGTCAACCCGTATCCATGTCCAAATATATAAGTATATATATTTGTGATATGTCTTATAATGTATTAATAAGAAAATAGAGAAAAGACATGTATATTGGAAAATAAGATGAAGAGTTGTGTCTCTTCATAATTAATAAAAAGAAGTCCTGAAGTGTCAGAACAGATAATATGTTTTCCTACGCTTCTTTTCTGAAAAGTCAGAAAGAAAGTACGCTTCTTTCCTCTCCCTCCAAAAGAACTCTCTTCTTCTTGCTATGAAGAACTTCTGGTGAAGATTCGTATGAAGATCGAAAGCAGTCATCTTCTATGAATTGGAACATGATTATGTAACAGGTACGACTTTAGACTGTGGCTTTTATGATGTAGTTCATGTCTAAATACATGTGATTACATCTTTGATTAGTGAAACAAATACGGTTAGACCCTGGGCAAATTGTATGTTTATGGATTATATGTAATCCTTCATTGGTATCAGAGCCCGAGTTATTTGTTTCCTAGTGTGTGACTAGATAAGCCGAAGAACAATTTACATAGGGTTAAAGTTACAACGATATGCGCTCATTTTTTTTGATAAAAATTGACGGCGCCAACTGCTTGAATTAAAGTTGTGTAGCAGCGACGCCCGAATGCTGTGTTTATTCGCGCGTTTGAATAATGTTTATGGCTTGATTCACAGTGTCGTAAGTTGACTGTGCGACCACTTTTCTGTTTATTCTTCTTTTTTATGTTAGGAAGGCTATAATAGCCAATGGGATATGGACATGATGTTCTATGACACTTGCTCTTTTTCTTGGTGCCTTGTGAACTCCATCTAAATCCCACCAAAATCATATTATTCTTGTGGACTTGGTCTGACATTTTTTTAGAATTAGAAAGTGGTTATGGTGCAAAGTCGTAAGACTTGTCTATGCAACTTGAAATCTCAATAATTTTTCAAGAATGTTTAAAAGCCCAGTTTACTATTACACCATTTTTCATTTTTCCAATATGGAGTGATAAAGTCACTTTGTGGAAAATCTGATGAAATTTTTTAATCACTTCTTTTTGAATTCAGTTTTTTATTTGGTGCTAGCCATTAAAACTACACCAAATACAAATTACGCAGCAACGCATCTCTGAAGGAGTAACTTACAAGGACATGTGTCCTCTAGTTATCATCAAACTATACTTACACCTATGATATGTAGATGTACATATACACAGGTGACTAGAAGTTGGCCATGTTTCTCTATGGGAAAAAAGTACTGAATAGTTTAGTCCCATTGGAATAGGTGAAATTCGGCTCTACAATATGTTTACACAATTTGAATATTGCTTATTCAAATACCAACATTAAAGTTTTCGTGTAAAACTTTATATGGTGTCAGTTTTAATGCATGTGTGCATATTAAGGTAAACAACACACATAAGTTTCTGTAGATATAGATTTGTGATGACTCATAAGTTCTTCCGTCTGTGTTACAAAAATGTCAAAGTAACATTTGAATCATACAGTTGCATCGTGTTGCCAGTGGTTTGTTGGATTGGACATAATAGATTATTTCTTGACAATAGTTGCTAAGTCTGACACTGGTTTACCAAAGGTTGCTTGCACCACACCACTCGACCCAATCGGCACTTGAATCTTCAGTTTTGAATTATTGTCTAATTCAAGTTCTTTTGTGGATTTCTATTAGCCAACCATTTTCTCACATATACAAGGTTAAGTGACTGGATCCTTGGCAAAATCTATAAAGATTTAATATTGCTGTTGAAAATCTTTACTGAGTGTAGCATTGGCTTAAACCAAATTGACTAGACAAGAGAAAAGCTCTATTCTAGGCTTTACGCAAATTGGACCCTAAGTCAGTGCAACAATTTTGACAGAACCTTGATAGCACAAATTCTTTACATATAGATGTGTAATTGTTTTGTGCAGATCTTTTCTTTGTCTATGTTACAAAAGAAAAACTTATGTAGTAAAGGTGTTGAAAGTTTTTTATATTAAGTTGGTCTTGAATTTATGTAGTTTAAGACAAGTAATCCTTAACTAATTAATTATGTTAGATTTGTTGAATATTAGAATTTGGATGATGATTGGGAACATAGTGAACTTTCGATTCCGGATCTAATATGAAATAAATATTAACATAGTTAGATTATTTAAGGATTAGTATGTATGTGAATTTTAGGCTCCAAGAAAGTACACAGTTATCTCAAGTAGTTTATACTAGTGTATATCAATATGTCAACTGCTATGAGAATATTGTCCTCAGTTTAGCAAATTTTTTTAACGATGACAATAAAATCCAGTATGTCCGAAAAGAGCAAAAGGCTCTTGAGACTCTAGAAATGTCTATGACGTCTCCTAAAAGTAGCATTACATTCCATTGTAGCTGGTACGCTATGACATATGTGATCCAAATTATGAAATTATTTTAAGTCAGTTACTTTTATTCATATAAGTTATGGATAGATGAAAACTCAGTTTTTTT
This sequence comes from Petunia axillaris subsp. axillaris, assembly GCA_029990575.1. Classification (NCBI taxonomy): domain Eukaryota; kingdom Viridiplantae; phylum Streptophyta; class Magnoliopsida; order Solanales; family Solanaceae; genus Petunia; species Petunia axillaris. The sequence continues at coordinate 65,814,047 of JARKNS010000001.1, read as the reverse complement.
TACTCTTGAGTGTGTGCTGCTTTTGTACATAAATCATTTTTTCCACACAAAAAATTAGTTCCAAGGGGAAGGGAGTGTATCTTATGATACTCTATGTAGTCCAGGATTTATATGTTCATAAGTGAACGATACAATAGCGGCACTGTAACTAAATTTGGATCACATGATGTTACATTCTTAGAGAATGTCTTATCCTAAGTAGGGTGAGATAGGTCAGACTTGTCTCTTCATGAAACTGTAGACCAAATTGCTTCCGCTAATGACAGTCAAATGGATTTGATTAAGAGTTACTTTGGTGATAATGGATCTGTTTCAATTAGCACCAAGATGACTAAAAGAATTCAGTTATATTGCTGGTCCCAGTGGGAGTAACTATCAATTGATAAATCAATTTTATCAATCTCAACCTCGACAATGAGTCGTCTAGTTTTCCCCTTTGTCGATTTGAGATCGAAGGGGAAGCATATATAGTTACTCCACAAAATGAATAAGAGCAACGAAAGATAAATGAAGCTCTTAAATACCTTGCTAAGGATAAGTACCTAGAACAATGGAACATGAAATGGAGTTAATGAAACCAAACCAAGAGTTGGAACTGGTTGGTCTACATTTGCCTAACACCACTATGAAAAAGTGGGTTCTCAATATATGCGAAAGGCTTATAATAGTATTGAAAAATATGGGTGAATTCTTGAAATTAAGATTTCAAGAAATCGTTCCAAGAGATTGTTGTCTCTTTCAGAAAAATCTTATATTAAAAAATTTTCTTGAACGATTTAATAGGCAATAGTGCAAACCCATTAATACTCCTATTTCTAGAGGTGAAGTTTCTAGTGGGAGGATGTGTCCTCGTGAATCCACAAGAATATGATATGAAAAGGAATACTGAAAAGCAGTTAAAGGATACTGAGGTATCTTAAAGGCACTTGTGATTATCCTTGTAAAGTACAGGAAAGGATCTACAACTCAAAGGCTATACTAACGATGATTGAGAAGGAGATTTAGATGAGAGAAAATCTAAATCTGAGTATGTCCTTCTTTGCTAAACATTAGCGATGTATATATTGTTTGAGTAGCAAGAAACAATCATCGGCCTTATTTATAAAGAAAGCTGAATTTGTAGCGCTTTCAGCAACTGTGCAAAGCTGTTTGGCTTAAGTGTCTTTATGATAAATTTGGGTGTGTTTGATAATGCTATTGAATTAGTGACAATCAAGTGTTGATAGTCAAGTCTCAATAGCTTACACAAAAGTTTCAAGTATTATTAGAAGACAAACCATATTGATATAAGTATAATTTACTTAGAGACATAGTTGTACATAGAAAAGTGAACATGAAATACATCTCTATGCATTATATGATAGTAGATCTAATAATGAAACTCATAGAGTTTGGTGCTTATGAGTCATATGTGAAGGCATTGAGTTTGCATAGATGTTGATGTATTTATATTTAAATTTTCCCAAGCATGTTCACATAAAACTGCATTATTGAAGTTAATGTAGTTGAAGCCTAAAATGATTGTTTAGTTGGTTCATATACATAGAATGGTTTTATGTTTAGTACGTAAATTTGAAGTATGTCGGACAGACACAAAGATTGGCCTATTCACACGGGCAATCACCTCTATTGTCTAGGTGACTAATAGGGATGAGACAATTATAAACTTATCATTATCAGAAGTGATAATAATAGAGAGCTTGAAGTTTATAATAAGAATGTCGCTTGTTTTTTTTTTTTGGTTAATAATATTTGATTAAATGCGAGTCTGTCTCAATGCCAGATGTGAGTTCTGATTGATAAATGTATGAGTAGATGTGTGAACTCAAAGTTAGACATGAGTTGTCTGAGCTATCATCTGCACAGTATTTTCATTTGTGAAAGACATACGCTCCACGGGAAAGGAGTCAATACTGTGATACGTGATTCATACCACGTATGCATAAAGTGACCTATGGGCGATACAAGTTTAATCTCTACTTGCTTATCGTGTGAAGCCCTGAAAATTATAAGTAATTTTCTTTCTTTTGTACCCTCATGACTTTGATCAGTTTCTCGAGATTCAATTTGGTGATTGCTATCTTAGGGTGTTGCCAAGAGATCATGGATGATTCGGTCTGGCGGGACATTTCTAGAAAAGTAAATCAGATTGAGATTAAGAGAATCATGAGATGAGCAAGATCATTGGATATTATCACATTAATTGTGTTCATTGATCGATCCTTTATGTTTGTCTTTGGGACAAGAACATAATGATGAACTCAAAATAATACAAAGAGATTGTGAGAGATATGAATGTGATAAATGATCTAGGGTATTGCATACTGCAATCTACTCCAAGGTTCCGTAATCGAGATGTTATATATTCCTAACAGATGTATAGCTACTAAGCTCTCGAAGTATGCACTGGTCACACGGTCTAGTCGTCATGTATGGATATTACAGATTGGGAATGAGAGTCGACCCACTATGTGTGAGTGGGAGATGTTGGAAATTGGATTCGGGGCACCCATGTGGGTCAACCTGTATCCATGTCCAAATATATAAGTATATATATTTGTGATATGTCTTATAATGTATTAATAAGAAAATAGAGAAAAGACATGTATATTGAAAAATAAGATGAAGAGTTGTGTCTCTTCATAATTAATAAAAAGAAGTCCTGAAGTGTCAGAACAGATAATATGTTTTCCTACGCTTCTTTTCTGAAAAGTCAGAAAGAAAGTACGCTTCTTTCCTCTCCCTCCAAAAGAACTCTCTTCTTCTTGCTATGAAGAACTTCTGGTGAAGATTCTTATGAAGATCGAAAGCAGTCATCTTCTATGAATTGGAACATGATTATGTAACAGGTACGACTTTAGACTGTGGCTTTTATGATGTAGTTCATGTCTAAATACATGTGATTACATCTTTGATTAGTGAAACAAATACGGTTAGACCCTGGGCAAATTGTATGTTTATGGATTATATATAATCCTTCACTCCGCAACCACGTCACACCCACAACACTCACAAAAAAAAAAAAAAAAAAATTCACCCAAAAACAACATGTTCCGACGATCTCTCATACCTTGAACTTTACCACTTTCCTCAATTCACCTTTTTACCTCTATTAGAAGATCACTACTTTGCGACTATTATAGCCTAGCTTGGCAGCCACAATACTTATACAAATTATTTAGAAGTTGAATACTATGTACCCAGATTAATTTTAGCATTGCCATCGTTGTAGGTGATTTGAGCAGGTTTAATGATGGATTTGTGTTGATGAAGTTTAGGTAGAAGTGGGAATACGATTTTGTGGTGAAATTGATCATTACTTAAGTTCTATTTTGGTTGATTTGAAGCCTGATGGTAGTTAATTTGAGACGTTGGATAGAGACCTAACTGTTGGATGTTATCATTGTTGAATTTTTTGCAGCTGTAATACTAACATTGCTCTTCAAAATTTAGGAGATATTCTGGAGCATTTTACATATTTTGACTAGTTTTACCTTGTGAAAAAGGCTCACATTCAAAAAAGGTTATGTCAATAGTCTATAATATGAACTATTTTAGAAAGTTCAAGTGCAAATCTAGACACTAACCTATAATATAATTGGAAAATTTAATCCATAGATTTTCATCCATTGAATTTCTTAGTGCATAATATTTTGGGACAAAAGTTTGGTTTTAATATAGAAGTTTTCAATGTTACCATTTTCAAATTAGAGATATGAAATAAAGATGACTTTAGGGGTTTTAAGGGTCATTTGGTTTGTTGTACAAGCAAACTCAATCCATGTATATTAAATTACATAGTTTTATACAATGTTTCATTTGTTGTATTAAAATTCACATAAGTTTTGCAAAATACCGGGACCTAAACGATGTATAACTAATATGTGTATAAGCTATAAGGTAAGTTATGTGATGAGTCCCTTTTTTATTTGCTATGGTGATGGATGAACTATCTCGGAGTACTCAAGGGGAGGTACCATGATATATGTTATTTATAGATAACATAGCCTTGGTTGGAGAGACAAGCGGCTGAGTTAATGATAAGCTGGAGGCAGACTCTAGAATCTAAAGGTTACAAACTGAGTAGGACGAAAACAGAGTACATGGAATGCAAGTTTAGTGATACAGCTCATGAATCAGATGGAGAAGTGACGCTTGACACAAGTCATCCCCAAAAACGGAAGCTTCAAATATCTTCAGTCAATACTCTAAGAAAATGGAGAGCTTCATGATGATGTCACATATCATATATAAGGACGTTGGATGAAATAGAGGCTCGCTTCTAGTGTCCTTTGTGAAAAGAAAGTACCATATATACTTAAGGGTAAGTTATATAGAGTGGTTGTAAGACCAACTATATTGTATGGAGCTGAGTGCTGACTACAAGTAACCAAAATGAGGATGATTCGATGGATGTGTGGGCATAATAGGAAAGAAAATATTAGGAATGAGTCATTCGGGACAAGGTTGGAGTGGCCTCAGTGGTGGACTAGATGCGGGTGTTGAACCCCAAAAAATTACCTTTCTTAAAATAAGATATATTTCGGATATATTTCAACTCCAAAGGATTTTTTTGGAGTCGCCAACTAATTTAGGAAAATTAGGAACCATTTATTAATTAACGAGTGCAAATTTATTCCTTATTTAAAATTTTTTTTATCTTTTAGAGATTCTAGGTAAGTGGTTCTTTTAAGTTTGAAAGAAGGTCCCTATTACGGGAACACTTTAAAAAATCCACTAAAAAAATGGTTAATCCGGCGATTTTTACGTATTTTAACAAGTTAGGGATTATTTTAGGAAAATAATATAAATAAATAGAAGGGATGATAAATAAATAAGTAAATAGAATAAAATAAGATAAGATTATATGCCAATAGTAGATAAATAAATAATAAATAATTTGATATTAATTAAACGGATAAATAAATAATAATTAAATAAATAACTAGATCAATGAAATTAAATAAATAAATAATCATTTAATCAATTGAATTAATGAATAAATAAATAAATAAAATAAAATAGATAAATACATAATTTAAATATAAATAATGATAAAAGGGTACAATTTTAATTGAATTTTGATTTGCACTCATTAATGGACAAACAGTTCTTAACATCTTAAATTAATTGGCGAATTCCAAAGGAACGGGAATAAGACATTACATAATACAATTCTAATCATGCGACAAAGGACAATAATTGCATAATACAGAGCTTCTACCCTATCAGGCTTCTATCATACAAGATTCCTAGTCCGGTCTACAGGGATCATAAACATGGATTCTAGAGGAGCGGGGAAAGAGAGTGTAAGAAAAATAGAACTCGAAAATGCAACTCATAATTGAGCTTCAACCAAGTTGGCCCAAATGGCTCCAGTGTCAATTAGCCGAGCCCAAATTGCGAGTTTTAATCAACTCAATCCCAAGGAATGTATTATGCAAAGAAAAGAGATAAAAATCAGTATACTTTCTACGGACTAAGTGAAACATTGAAGTCGACAACAAATTAATAAATAAATTAGATCCTTTTCAATTAAGTGAATTTCAGTTATTAATAGACATAGTACAAGTTTAAGAGCATTCACCATTTGAAAGTTCATGCTCCAAACAAGGGATAAGGGATAAGAGTTATTAGAATATCAATAACAAAGTTTTATGAGAAAAGACCATTTTATATTAGTTTCCAGGAGAACTTAAACCATTATGAAGGGAAAATCACAAGCCTGAAAATGTGAAATTTAAAAAATACTGACCTAATTAACAAGCTATGGAAAACTGAACTGGAAATTCAAACCAACATGGAACTGAGTCAAAGAAAATTTAAATACTGTCATGGACACACTAATAAACTAGAATTCTGAATTTAATACAAACTTCAACAGAAGGCTAAACTATCCAATGATAAAAGATGTTTCACACACCTCCAAATTTGGAAAGGAACAGAGAAAAAAAAAAACAGTTGAACCTGAAATAATGCCAACTGCTTGACAAACACACAAAGAGAAAATTGGAACAGACCTTTAAAATAAGCAAGAAAAGAAACAGGAAAATAGAATAAAGGAAAAGATACTATATGCATACTAAAGAAAGAAACAGAACTCCTTTTTCAATCAAGCTTAGATCTTATGATCTAAGATGCAGCAACCAGAAAACTCAACTGAGATAGAATTGAAAATAGAAGAGAAACAGAAAGCCAAGATACTGTTTCTCACCCTGATCCTCCTACTTCTACCAAACAAGGAACCAAACATCTCCTTTTTCTGAACTCCTTAACAAACCACTGGAACTCCTGCCAACCTCCAGAAAACAGACCTCACTGGAAAATAGGACATGCTGCATCTAATAAAATAAAACTTTAACCTGAAGGAATGAACACATACCTGCACTATTTTCACTGCCTTACAGCCTCCCAAAACAACTCTACAACTACCCTGCAAATACCTTCACATACAATCCTTCGCCTACAACAACCAACCAGACTACCTCCACATACCTGTAATATTCCCATAGACCAATAACACTTCCTGAACACATGTACAAATCCAGAAGCAAACTATAACTACCAAATTCATAAACATTGAAATGCCATCAGGGCAAAACAATAAAGGTCTTACTGACCTATCTCAGTATACCTCATGGGTCCTTGGTTCTTTACAGAAACCTCACAGGTCCAAGGCATTGCAAGGCTTCACTGACCTTGCTCTAATAAGCACCTGACTGGTCCTAGGCCAAATTTAACGCTTCACAGGTCCTAAGTGTTGCACTGCAAGGTTTCACTGACTTTGATTTAATAAGCACCTCCTTGGTCCTAGGCCAAATTCAAAGCCCCACAGGTCCTAAGTGCTCCAAGACCTCACTGATCTTTATAAGAGGGACCCCACTGGTCTTTAACAGACACCAAGAGCTTCACTCTCCTGGTATGCAACTTGAATACTTCAGTACTTCACAGTTTTGTAACATATTAATCATAAACAAACCTGTACACTATACTACCTGTTACAGTTCAAAGGCCACTTTTACAACTTCCTGCACCACATCATGAATCAAAATATAGCTATAAGAACTTCTCCACACAATTTAAAACCATCTGCAGATCACTCCAGAACCACCTGCACAGGCCAGACATCCCTCACACTTACCAGAGTTTACAGGTCACAACAGACACCTGCACTTCCTCCAAACACCATCAAGCAACTAACAAGCAGAGCCAACTTGACACTTATTTAAGAAAAGAGCAACAACTGCTGAAGGACAGATTAAAAGGAGAAAGAAACAAAACTGAATAACTGACTTAACACTTGAGGATAAAGAAATAGACCTGCAAACATAGCTAACTCAAGAAGGAAATTAGGAACAAGAGGGCATTCAGACTTTTTTTTAAAAAATATATGCTGGTACTCAAGAAAATTGACAGGAACATACACTAATACATGACAAATTGATTTCAAATGAAAGATTTCTAAACCGGAAAAATACACAAAAAAGAAAGATAGACAGAACAAGGTAGCTTAAGGCAAGAGTAAAAGAACAAAACCATACTAAAATCCTTTAAACTGCATATACATAGATTCAATAACAAAGATTTTAACACCTAGAGCTTCTTCTTAGATGATAGTTGCAAACATATTCTTGATAGTTATAAAAACATCCAAGATTCAAGTTTTATCTTTCTAGATACCTTTTGAAACTTGATTTTTATGCTAGGTTATGACTGCAATATTTCATGTACAGATAAAGATTTTAATTTTACTCAAAACTGATTTTCTAATGTACATCATACTGTAGGGCTTTCATATTTGAATCAAACTCAAAATCTAACAGCATACAACCTACACTAGATGCAGGTAAAATCTCATCATATTTTAAGTTTTATATGTTATTCTCAGTTCTTATTCACACACAACTAGTGTATTCATCTAAATCAGTTCCTAAGTAACAAAATGACGATAAACTACATTCAGCATAACAAAAAAAAATCATACAACTAGTAGAATAGAAAGAAAAGAGGAGTTCTAATTTACCTTTCTAAATGCAGTAAACCAAGGCGATGAACTGAAGCGAACGACTCGAACACGAAGACAACAACGACTAGGAGACGGTGATACTACCTGTTGCTCCCAAACGCACAAGCAAGTATACGTGGTCGACAAGTAATAAAATGATAAATCGAGTATCGTTCCCACGAGGACTATTCAGACTGAACTAGCAAGCAATTTCCTAAGAACTACTTAGGGATCTTTTTCCAATGGTTGAGATTTTACTAACTAAATGCAGTAATTAAAACAAGTAATTGAAATCAAGTATTCGAGAGCAGACTATAGTTGTTATCAATAAAGAAGAAACGGTCCAGGGTCAGAGCTACGAACAATCCAGTTGAGTTTTCCAGTTGATTCTACTTCTTGATTTTCTAGATTGCTAATTAACAGGTTAAATGTACCCGTGAAAACCTTTCGATTCTTCACGATCTATGCAGGCTACTCCAATCCCTATATGTCTATGGGTTGAATCACGTGCACGCATTAACGACTTCTGTGATAAGTTAAACTAGGCAAGCAAGTATATGTCTATCCTACTCACAAATTGGTTCCCCGATGCCCGGGTTCACAAACTAGTTCTATTCTTTCTTATTGTGTAATTAAATTCCCTCTTTCGAGTTCAATCTAAAAACCATATATAGTGTTCAATTATCAGGCCTCAATAATCAAACAATTATGATCAAGAAAGAATAAACAATCCATAATGGTAAATCAATATATAGAAATCAACTTTCAAACATCAACCTTCATGTATTTACTCTAACCCTAGAACGAACAAACTATAGAATTATGGAGAAGAATAAGAGAAAAAGAGAAAGAACTTGTTAGAAGACATCTAGGGCTCCTCCCCTCTCCTCCAAAACTTGCTCCAAAGTCTGAACTCCCTTTCAAAAACTAAGTAAAAGACTATTTATAATGTTTACAAACACCTAGTAATAAGTTAGACCCAATGCTAGACGGAATAGGAAGTGAAAACCCGCACACGGGGCGCTATAACGGGCGCCCCGCGCCTCGTAAAGCGCCATGCAAAGCAGAACCCGTCGAATTGTGGGCGCCATAAGCTCGCGCCGCGTGGAAAACCGCACTGGGGCACTGGGCGCTATAACTGGCGCGCCACGTGCCCCAAAGCGCCCAGCCAAATTGCATTCTTCCTTGGTCCGAAATCTTGCTCGTGTCATGCCCTCGTGTGCTCAATCCAATCCTCAATCATCCTTCAATCAATTCTTGCTAAATCAAGCTCCTAAAAGCTCCAAATGCATTGCGTAACAACCTACACATGCACGACATCAAATTAGTGTAAAACCACATTCACAAACTATAAAACGAGCAAATAACAAGCTCAAACATGCGGAAATATTAAGGAAACATTAGCATAAAATGCCAAACATCACCACCCCACACTTGAACCCTTGCTCGCCCTCGAGCAAGTCACAACTAACTTCCCAACCTAGGTAAAATAGGTCTGCCTATGACTATGGTTGATACCGACCATTGAACCAATGCACACATGACTATTATGGATCCACACATGCCAACAAATTATCAAAATAAAAAATATAAGAACAACCACCTCAAAATAGCTCAAGTGCACAAACTCAACTTAATGCAACCATGCTCCCACAAAATCACACCTATCTACTCAACCAAGAACCATCAACTTTACCTATTTCATGCAAACCACGTGCCCTCACCAATATGAAGCAAAAGAGTGCCCCCCAAAAATCACACACAACAATCAACAACATGAATAGAACGGAGGCAATACAAATGAATTCACTCACTCTCATGAAAGTCTCACATGTCACACACAACGTACCATAGGCTTGCCCGTAGTGTAGGACTCCACTAATGTAAGCTCACTCCAATCGGGATTAACTAGGACTTTAGAAAGGTCGTAATGTAGGCTAAGGGGTTGGTAGGATACATATGGGTAATAGTGACTACCTCCCTAAACACTTTAATACATCACAATCAAATTAAGCACAAATCTCATCAAGCCACCCAATCAACACTTCCATACACACCTTCTCAACAAGTAGCATTTTTTCTTTTAAGCACACACTAGCAAGGAATGGATATTCTTTTCTCTTTATTTCTTTTTCCACAATTTTTTCTTTTCTTTTCAACTTTGCTATTTTTTTCTTTTTTCTATTTCATTATTTTCCAAGCTTGCCAATGCTTTTCACTACTTCACAATTTTTACAATTATTCCCCTTCATTAGCTCCACTCAAAAACCTCTTAACATCCAACCACAACTCCAACATAACACACAATATCACTAAAGTGCTTAAGGAGTAAAGGGCCAAAAGAGTCAATTTAGAACAAATGGGTAGGCTAGAGGTGTGGGTGCCAACAAAAAAGGGTCAAAGAAATTACAACAACAATTTTTTTCAAGGTGTATATGTAAGGGTAGGCAAATCAAAAGAAGACCTTGTATCATTTCCCGACTAGAGCGAACCTAGGATTTCGCTTTGCACACACACGGGGCAAGTTCTAGATATTAGTATGCAACATGGAGCAACAAGAATATGCCTCACACACACATCGCACATGGTCCACACAAAGAAGTTCCATCAACAACTCTCAATCAAGCATCTAGAATGCAACTTGTGGAAATTTAAGCACTCATGCACAAAGGTTCACAATCAAGTCAAGCAAGGGGACTCAAGCATCTCAAGAGGGTCGTTCCAATTTTTTCTAGGCATGAATCACAATTAAAACCCAAGGACACCACAAATAGCACATGCAATGAATTCAAGTCCACCGGTATCAAACACATCAAAGGCACCTAGCATTCTACCTTTTTCTTTCGTCTAGGGCCACCAATAACTAACTATTCTAATCCTAAAAATAAAAATACTACCCGGTTCAAAGGCCTCCCCGTGGAAAAGAACCGAGGCCATTAGAAAAACCACGGGGTGGATGACATGTACCACTAATAAAACTAAAAGGAAAATCTTTTTGGAATTTTTCATTGGTTTTCTAATTTTTTTCATATATTAAAGCAAGAACAAATCAAAATAAAGTCAAGTGACAAAAGAAAATCCTATGGTACATGCATCCCTAACCTCAAAAATAGATAAAGGGTAGTTCGCCACCCCACACTTAAACTAAGCACTGTCCTCAGTGCTAAAAATAAAAAAGTACAAGGTAAAGAAAACTTCCCTGAAGATTCTAGTCCTTGGTGCTAGCATCCTCCAAGCTTCCATATAGTATGAGGTACTCAGACTTCCCTCATCAGGTCATAAATATTGGGCAAGGGTGAGGACACCCCACACTTAGCCTCGACATTACATGAACCTGCAATCCAAAGAATCACCCAAAGTAATATACAACCATAAAAATTCTAATAAAAATAAATAAAAGTAAAGCAAGCAAATTGGGTTGCCTCCCAAGAAGCGCCTTAGTTAACGTCGTGGCACGACGAAGACAACTTCATCACTTTTGTCTCCACCTTGAACTAATGAATTGAATCCCCAACTTTGCCTCAAGCTTACAACTATGGTATTGGGGTGGTGGCAAAAATACAAAAGGACCAAGTAACCATTGTCGCATTTTACACTTCTTAGCCTTTAAATGAGGGATGTCGTTTTGTCTCCTCAACATCACAAACTTTAAAATATAGGCACCTTGTTCCTCCTCCTTGGGTTTCTTCATAGGCTCGGGTGGCTCAATTTTCATGTCACCATCCAAACACAATGTTGAAAAATGATTGGAATGAGGTCCAATGCGCTTCAATTCTAAAGTTGCATTACTTTTGACACCCTCACTTGCACAAACACTAGAGTCCTCAAATATGATGTTTTCTATTTCCTCACTTGACTCTAATGTGATTTCCTCAACCTTGGCATCATCAACTAATATTGGGTCGAATGGTAGGAATTCCACTTTTTGCTCCTCAATTTGGTTTCTAAGCTCATCTATCTCAAATCTACTATTCACGACAACTGATAATTGGGTATTAGACACCTCAACCATATCACTCAAATTCTCCTCCAAGTCGTGAATAGTCAAGCCAAATTCGTCGATCTCTTGCCTGAGCACAACCCTTTCTTTCATAAATTGCCTCGTCATATTTGTAAGTTCACTTGAAATCCCCATAAGCTTCTAAGAGTTTGGCTTGCTCCATTAGCCAAGTTTCACTAACAACCTGCACTTTATCGCTCCTGTCAAACTCACAAACATCATTAGAATCATCACAAAAATTATTGGGGGAAGGAGCATGACACTTAGGACAATCATTCCACCTACCACCACATAATTTACAAAAATTCCAATCAAAAGTGATAGAAAATTCACATAACCAGTCTCGCAGGGTTGAAAGACTCGAACAATTTTCCCAAAAGTGATGTCCTCCACAAAGTAGACAAGAATCCATAAAATTTGAGCAACCATCATTCGATCCACTTTCATTAAAAGATGCCATGGTAACAAGCAACACAATAATAAACTAAACAAAAATTAAACCTGAATAGAAAATAATAAATTGTTCAAAAAGAAATCAGTCAATTATTAGTCCCCGGCAACCGCGCCAAAAACTTGTTGCTTCCAAACGCACACGCAAGTATACGTGGTCGACAAGTAATAAAGTGATAAATCGAGTATCGTTCCCACGAGGACTATTCAGACTGAATTCTAGCAAACAATTTCCTAAGAACTACTCAGGGATCTTTTTCCAATGGTTGAGATTTTACTAACTAAATGCAGTAATTAAAACAAGTAATTGAAATCAAGTATTCGAGAGCAGACTATAGTTGTTATCAATAAAGAAGAAACGGTCCAGGGTCAGAGCTACGAACAATCCAGTTGAGTTTTCCAGTTGATTCTACTTCTTGATTTCCTAGATTGCTAACTAACAGGTTAAATGTACCCGTGAAAACCTTTCGATTCTTCACGATCTATGCAAGCTACTCCAATCCCTATATGTCTATGGGTTGAATCACGTGCACGCATTAACGACTTCTGTGATGAGTTAAACTAGGCAAGCAAGTATATGTCTATCCTACTCACAAATTGGTTCCCCGATGCCCGGGTTCACAAACTAGTTCTATTCTTTCTTATTGCGTAATTAAATTCCCTCTTTCGAGTTCAATCTAAAAACCATAGATAGTGTTCAATTATCAGGCCTCAATAATCAAACAATTATGATCAAGAAAGAATAAACAATCCATAATGGTAAATCAATATATAGAAATCAACTTTCAAACATCAACCTTCATGTATTTACTCTAACCCTAGAACGAACAAACTATAGAATTAAGGAGAAGAATAAGAGAAAAAGAGAAAGAACTTGTTAGAAGACATCTAGGGCTCCTCCCCTCTCCTCCAAAACTTGCTCCAAAGTCTGAACTCCCTTTCAAAAACTAAGTAAAAGACTATTTATAATGTTTACAAACACCTAGTAATAAGTTAGACCCAATACTAGATGGAATAGGAAGTGAAATCCCGCACACGGGGCGCTATAACGGGCGCCCCGCGCCTCGTAAAGTGCCATGCAAAGCAGAACCCGTCGAATTGTGGGCGCCATAGGCTCGCACCGCGTGGAAAACCGCACTGGGGCACTGGGCGCTATAACTGGCGCGCCACGTGCCCCAAAGCGCCCAGCCAAATTGCCTTCTTCCTTGGTCCGAAATCTTGCTCGTGTCGTGCCCTCGTGTGCTCAATCCAATCCTCAATCATCCTTCAATCAATTCTTGCTAAATCAAGCTCCTAAAAGCTCCAAATGCATTGCGCAACAACCTACACACGCACGACATCAAATTAGTGTAAAACCACATTCACAAACTATAAAACGAGCGAATAACAAGCTCAAACATGCGGAAATATTAAGGAAACATTAGCATAAAATGCCAAACATCACTACCAGAAACAGGATCAAACTCTAAACTATATGAGCTTAATATTATTTTTTTTAAGGAAGAGAATAAGTAAAAATTTCTAGTTTTTTAACTGCTCTCGTTTCTCTAAGGTTTTTTTCTTCAAACCCCAGAACAAAATGTGAAAAGGAGAATATATACTTGGAATCAGCTAGGGTTTCACCTTTTCCCCTAAAACTTGAATTCATGCCCAATTTAGGCAATTTCCTTGTAAGATAAGGGCTAAAATTGTCTCATCTCATAAAGATGGTACAAATTTAATCCTTATCTATAAGGAAATTCCCGTTGGGATTTAATTCCACGGCTCGGATCAAAATCGTACGAAAATGAACGCACGAGATGATATCCAACGAGGCTTTTTACGGAGGAAGAAGACAAGAATAGTAAGTGACTATCGTTTTGGAGTGATTTGCTGCATTTTGGGGGAGATTCGAGTGATGGATCGCGGGTCTAGGGTACTTGCGAGTCGGGTTGGGGATTAGGTTCAGTGGTTTTCTTCTGATTTTAGGCGTGAAGTGAGCAAGTATATGTCAGTTGCGCAGATAGGCCATAATTTAGGCCTAATATATTTTTTAGCCTCTGTTAGGATAAATTAAAGAATGGAAAGGATTGCACGAGTAGGATAGGAATTAGGGTGCGGCTTGCGATTTTAACAATTTTTTTTTAAAATCAATTATTTAATTAGAGTTTTCAAAATTGACTTTATTTAAAATAATTAAACATTGATTAAAGTGCTTCGGGGAAAATTTGGTGTCAACAGCTGCTCCTCTTTATCTGGAAAGGATGAAAGATTTTTCAGTGTAAAGAAGTTGACGGAAACCAATTTTGTCATGATAAAGCCAAGATTTTGATTCCAAGGACCAAAATGCGAGGCTTATGGACATGGTCGAACTCCAGTTTTTCAGTTGCCTCCATATCTGGGGGTGAAAGAGAATCAGGCCATATGTAGTTCAACGCGATTCGAGAAATGAAAATGAGATAACAAAGACTATCTTGTCTTCAATCTCGAACCTCTGACTTAAGTTGGAGATTCGGGATAGGCAGATACAAAAGCTGACACAAGAAGGGGTTGATACAAGATAGACCTCTAGGATTGAAAACTTATTAAAGTGCGACTCTTCAGATCTTCGTTGACGAGTCTAGCTCATATCAACGATTGCCCCAGTTCGCTGCTATGAGAAAGCTCCACGTTATGCTCCATATGCTGCTGTGGTACTGCTAAAGTCCTATAAGATCTTTACAAATAGTAAGCGAGCAACTGCAAATAAAACTTTGATAATTGGAATAAGGAATAAAATAAAGCGATAACATAAATTTGTAAATGCAGGTTGCAATACCATTGATAAGTTCTTCCTTCAATCAACTGACGAGGCACTCCAACCAGGGAACCTCTAGGCTGATTAATTTTCTTGAAACAGTAAAGTTAGACAGTTAGTAAAAGTGGGTATGAATTGCAGAATACAAGGCTATTACAAAATGAGTCGACAAACGTGACAAAAGGTCTCCAGTTGACTCGTCTAATGTAGATTCTACGCAGGAACACAAGATATTTCAGGACAACCAACCAGCGAGACACACCAAACATGGTGTCTCATAGTTGACTTGCCTATTCTATCATCTAAACAAATATGAGACATAGCGTTTTTACAGGACAACTAACCAGCGAGACACACCGAATAATGGTGTCTCATAGTTGACTTTATTCTATCATCTAAGCAAATATAACATGCGGATATTGCAAGACAACCAACCTGCGAGACACATCGAACATGGTGTCTCATAGTTGACTTGTCGATTCTATAATCTATTCAAATATAACATGCGGATATTGCAGGAGAACCAACCCACAAGACACACCGAACATGGTGTCTCAAAGCTGACTTGTCGATTCTATAATCTATTCAAATATAACATGCAGATATTGCAGGACAACCAACCTGCGAGACACACCGAACATAGTGTCTCATAGTTGACTTGTCGATTCTGTAATCTATTCAAATATAACATGTGAATATTGCTGGACAACCAACCCGCAAGACACACTGAACATGGTGTCTCATAGTTGACTTGTTGATTCTATAATCTAAACAAATATAAAATACAGATATTGCAGGACAACCAACCTACGAGACATCTATTCAAATATAACATGCGAATATTGCCGGACAACTAACCCGCGAGACACACTGAACATAATGACTCATAGTTGACTTGTCGATTCTATAATATATTCAAATATAACATGCAGATATTGCAGGACAACCAACTCGCGAGAGACACCGAACATGGTGTCTCATAGTTGACTTGTCAATTTTATAATCTATTCAAATATAACATGCGGATACTGCAGGACAACCAACCCGCAAGACACACCGAACATGGTGTCTCATAGTTGACTCGTCGATTCTATAATCTATTCAAATATAACATGCGGATATTACAGGACAACCAACCCGCGAGACACACCGAACATGGTGTCTCATAGTTGACTTGTCGATTCTATAATCTATTATAATATAACATGCGGATATTGCAGGGCAACCAACCCATAAGACACACCAAACATGGTATCTCATAGTTGACTTGTCGATTCTATAATCTATTCAAATATAACATGCGGATATTGCAGGACAACCAACCCGCGAGACACACCGAACATGGTGTCTCATAGTTGACTTGTCGATTCTATAATAAATTCAAATATACCATGCAGATATTGCATGACAACCAACCGGCGAGACATACCAAACATGGTGTCTCATAGCTGACTTGTCTATTCTAGATAAGGCAAACTCTAGCATAACCTTTATATCAAAAGAGTAAGAAATCATATGAAATGCTGCTTGTTCGGCAATAGCTGAGCGTAATGCTTAGATGCCATAAAAAGTAGATTCGCATGATCTGCCGAGCAATCTGGACGTATTCCCAACTTGATTGATGTTTCTCATCCCATGTTAATGCTTCTTCCTTTAGAAGCCTTCATATTCCCGCTCTCAAAGAAAAAGTTGTTAGTTTTGGGGAGGGGTGTTTGATCTGTGCTGATTCAATCTTTGAACTTGCTTTTGCTGCTCCCTCGTTCTTCTTCAAACTTGAACTTGCAATTCATACCCAAAGGTTGGCTCATTGAACTCAGTAGTATGGAATATTTTAATATAGAGGCAAAGTAAAGTAATGTAATTTGATAATAAAATAGTAAAATGAGTAATCATCGATATGCAAATGAAAGTGTAAAATGAATTTAAAATTTCTGCTTTAACTCAAGCTTATGACATATTTTGAAACAAACAGAACGTCCTTTGTCTTCATATCTTGCACTATCCTTGAGTACTTCTGGAACTTTGCCACTTCATCATATGATGAACAATACCATTTTCAAAATTTGTCCCAGTTATGATCTTCTACACCTTCAACTTCCTTTGCAAAAATTTGCCCCGGTTGTTATTTTCCATATCTTCAGCTCGTCTTGCAATAGGGGAAACTAAAAATTTTAATATTATAGAGTCGAGCCTGATGAGAGCGCCTACGCATCCCACCATGGGAATCAGACTGTGCGTGGTTCTGCTTACATAAAAAATTTGGGGGGGAGGGGAAGTATGGCACTCTAAGTACAAAACCGTATCCGAATAGGAAAAGCATACACATTTTCCCAGATGCATAGCGCAAAATTACATCATAAAAAAATAAACAAGCTTAAAGTATTACAATATTTTGACTGAATTCAATGGGGATTGCCTACTTATCCTGTTGCCATTCCAAGAATCATGTCAGAAGTTGTTCAAAACTTACATAAAAGAGAAAATGAGAGATTCTATGCTAATGCAACCAAACTCTATGTGAGTTACTACGTATCCCCCTTGAGATTCAAGTTCCGCGTAGTTCGCATTACATCAAAGATTACATTCAAAACAATGCTAACTTGCGGTTGCCTCAAACATAGAATCTATTGATGGCATCTGCGTTGATTGCTTTTGGCCAGACTTGACCATCCATTTCTGCCAGAATCAGTGCCCCTCCGGATAAAACCCGATGAACAACATAAGGACCTTGCCAATTTGGCACGAACTTGCCCTTTGAAAGATATTCTTTAATACCATTTGCCCCAGTTTGTAGTCCCTTACTTTGACTTTCTTGCCAAATTCCTTGATCATACAATTCTGATAGAGTTGCCCATGATAAATTGTATTTATTCTTTTTTCATCAGTAAACAATAATTGTTCATATCTAATCTTTACCCATTCAATATTTTCTAACTCAGCTCTTGAATAATCCTTAAAGAAGGAATTTCCAGTTCTGCGGGTAAGACTGCTTCTGTGCCATACACCATAAGATAGGGAGTTGCCCCAGGTAAAGTTCTAGTGGTAGTGCGATATCCAAGAAGTGCAAAAGGCAACTTTTCTTGCCAATCTTTATAATTATCAATCATCTTGCGAAGAATGCGCTAGATGTTTTTATTTGCCGCTTCAATCGCTCCATTCATTTGAGGCCGGTATGCGATAGAGTTGTGATGGGTAATCTTGAAACTTTCACAAGTTGCTCTCATTAAATAACTATTGAAGTTCGCACCATTATCAGTAATGATTGATTCAGGAACCCCAATTCTACAAATGATATTGTTGCACACAAAATCTAACACCACTTTCTTGGTTAACAGACTTGGTGAAATAATCAATAGCTACCAAAATAAAGCGATGTCTATTTGATGCAGCCGGCTCAATAGGACCAATAACATCCATTTCCCAAGCAACAAAAGGCCAAGGAGAACTCATTGCATGAAGTTCCGTTGGAGGTCTTTTGATGATGTCTCTGTGAATTTGACATTGATTGCATCTCCGCACAAATTGAACACACAGTTTCCATAGTTAGCCAAAAATATCTTGCCCTCAAGATCTTCTTTGCTAAGACAAAAGGTCCACAAACTCCCGCATGCACTTCTTCCAGAAATCTATTTGCTTCAACGGTATCAACACATATTAAGAGTCCTAAATCTGGAGTCCTCCTATATAGGAGTTCGCCATTTAGAAAGAATTGATTTGCTAACCTCCGGATGCTTTTCTTTTAAGCACTTGTTGCATTTTCAGGATAATTCCCGGCCTTGAGATAGTTCTTGATGTCATAATACCAGGGATTACCATCTTGCTCTTCATCGATTTGGAAACAGTATGCGGGTTGATCATGTAATGCAATATCAATAGGACTAATATAATTCTTGTCAAGATGTTGAATTATGGAAGATAGAGTTTCCAAAGCATCGACAAACTCATTTTGAATTCTTGGAACATGCCTAAACTCAATCTTTGCGAACCTTTTACACAACTCTTGGACACAATGCAAATAAGAAAGAATCTTTGCATTTTTGGTGTTCCATTCGCCTTGCACTTGGTGAATCATTAAGTCGAAATCTCCGATCATCAAAAGCTCTTGAATATCCATATCAGCCGCCAATCGGAGACCCAGGATGCATGCCTCATATTTATCCATGTTTTTAGTACATGGAAATCTAAGCTTAGCCGAAACAGGATAATGCTGACCCGTTTTAGAAATTAAGACAACTCCAATACCAACGCCTTTGAAATTTGCTACTCCGTCAAAGAATAGACTCCAACCATCATACTCAGAAGAGATTTTCTCACTAAGAAACAAGACTTCTTCATCAAGAAAGTAAATCCTCAATTGCTCATACTTGTCATCAACAGGATTTTCAGCAAAATGATCCGCCAATACTTGTGCTTTCATCGCCTTTTGAGTAACATAGACTATGTCAAATTCGCTCAACAGAATCTGCCATTTTGCTAGCTTCCCAGTGGGCATCGGCTTTTGGAAAATATACTTCAAAGGATCTATCCTTGATATGAGATAAGTTGTATATAAAGAGAGATAGTGCCTTAACCTTTGTGCGGTCCAAGTCAAGGTGCAACAAGACCGCTCCAAAAGAGTATACTTGGCTTCATAAGGGGTGAACTTCTTTTTTAGATGATAAATGGCTTGCTCTTTCTTCCCGGTCTTGTCATGTTTCCCTAAGACACATCCAAAAGCATTTTCAAAGACAGATAAGGATAAAATCAAAGTCTTCCAGGTTCGGGAGGGACCAACACAGGCGAATTGCATAGATACTCCTTTATCCTATCAAAAGCCTTTTGAAAATCCTCCGTCCATTCAATGACAACATCTTTCTTCAACAGATTGATTATTGGCTCACAAATAACCGTGGATTGTGCGATGAATAATTCAAGCAACCAAGAAAACTCATCACATCTTTTCGACTTTTCGGAGGAGGCAAGTCTTGATTTTAGACGGATCCAATTTTATACCTCT
Source organism: Petunia axillaris subsp. axillaris (assembly GCA_029990575.1). Taxonomy (NCBI): domain Eukaryota; kingdom Viridiplantae; phylum Streptophyta; class Magnoliopsida; order Solanales; family Solanaceae; genus Petunia; species Petunia axillaris. Next base: position 65,793,820 of record JARKNS010000001.1, on the reverse strand, counting down.
TCGGCTTACAATAAAACCCAACATCTTACCGGCGGGAATACAAAATTGCACATTTTGCAGGATTAAGCTTCAAATTATACCTTCAAAGGCGGTTGAAGAACTTTCTCAAATCTATTAAATGATCTTCCTTCCGCTTTGACTTGATAACAACATTATCCACATAGACTTCAATCTCTTTATGAATTATATCATGGAAAAGAGTTATCATCGCTCTCATATATGTTGCCCAGGCATTCTTCAAACCAAACAACATAGCTCTATAACAAGACACACCCCAAGGTATGATGAAAGCGGTCTTTTCAGCATCATCTTCATCCATAAGAATTTGGTGGTAACCGGCAAAACAATCAACAAAATGCGTAGCTATCAATAAGGATATGGATATTCAGCAATGGAAAATCATCTTTTGGACTTGCTTTGTTGAGATTACGATAATCAACACAAACTTTAACTTTCCCATCCTTCTTGGGCACCGGCACAATATTTGCTAATCAAGTGGGGTATTTGAGAGATCGAATCACTTTAGCAGTCAATTGCTTTTTTACTTCTTCCCAGATCTGTTTACTTGTGAAAGTTTTGAAGTTTCTCTTCTTCTTCTTAACAGGCGGGAATGATGGATCAGTAGGAAACTTATGAGTAACAATATCGGTACTCAAACCAGGCATATCATCATAATACCAGTCAAAGATGTCTCTACACTCATTCAATAATTCAATATAAGCTCTTCTTTCTTCAGAGGTAAAATGAACACTGATTCTGGTCTCTCTAACAGATTCTGAAGTCCCCAAGTTGATTAACTCAGTTTCTTCCAGGTTAGGCTTTGGCTTGTTCTCAAACTAATAAACTTCTCTTTTTATTTCCTCAGGGGCGAACTCTTCATCATGTTCTCCAAAATTCAGTGCATCATTTTCAATTTATTCAGTTGTTTCATTATATGTCACAAGCAAAGTTTCGGCGGTTTTGTTAAATGGAAAGCTGAAATAGAAATAAACATTAATCAGAAGCGTAAAATAAAATAAAGTAAATAATTAGAGTATATCAAAATAATAATATGAGAATGCAGTGCATTTTATTTTCTTAAAAAAATCTAGTTTTAGGGAGGCGAAACACTAAAATTAAACATGCAGAATGTAAATGAATTATTTGGAAAAGATATAATTATAAACCAAAGGCAAAACACAGTTCAAGGCATCTGTCTGATTGTGATGCAAAAATAGAATAATGAGTTCAATCACCAAGTCTCTTCAATTGGAACACAAGTTCAATTGGCCATCGAGTCTCTTGGTTCAGCATTCTGCATGATTGGCTCCTCTTCATATTCTTCGATGACTGCACTGCATTCCCAATCTTCATCCATGAAAAAATATCTCACACCCTCGATCAGATATTGCGCCATAACTTTTGGTGCTTTGACAAATGACTGGTCTAGAGATGGCAAAGGCTTCGGGATGACGATGTCAGGCTTCCTCTTGGATTTGGCCTTAGAAATTTCTTCCTTTTTTGGATTATAACCAAAATCGAAGGTTACTAAGTTCCTTGGTAAGCAAATAGGTTCAACAATCCCATTCAAGTTGGCTCCTAACCCAAGACTGGGCTTAAAACCATTTTTCAGCATCTCAGAGGCAATCATTTTGGGAACCCGGGGCAACATCTTTCTTTGACTATCATCAGAAGCTCGAGTGACATTCATCAACTCAGCAGTGTGAAAAGTTATCCCATCCAACTCAGCAGCGTGAAAAGTTATCCCCTCCAACTCAGCATCATTGTCAACCATGAAAATCGTAGTGCCAACATAAATGGAATTGCTTCCCTCACCCTTGATCACAATTTCTTCATTATCCCAAATAAACTTCATGCTTTGATGCAAGATAGAAGGAACTGCCCCAGCCATGTGGATCCATGGCCTTCTAAGCAACATGTTGTAAGTAGAAGGGATGTCAAACACTTGAAACTCAACAGTGAAGTTCATAGGGCCAACTTGCAATTCCAAATCAACTTCTCCAATTGTGCATCTTTGTGCCCATCAATAGCTCTTGCTTTGACATTGCTTTGTCAGATTTTTCCCACATCAATTCCAAGCTCTTTTATAGTTATCAAAGGACATATGTTGAGCCCAGAACCACCATCAATTAGAACTCTCCCAACAAACTTCTCTCTACACTTAACGGTGATGTGCAAAGCTTTGTTGTGGCCTAGACCTTCAGGTGGAAGCTCTTCCTTAAAGAAAAACACTTTTTGGGACTCTAGAATTTGACCAACCAAGATAGCTAAGCTCTCATTTGTGGTTTTAGCAGGCACTTCTTTTTCCTTCAATACTTTCAATAGTGTATTCCTATGCGTTTCAGAATTTATCAACAAAGACATAATAGATATACGGGCGGGAGTGTTCCTCACATGCTTCAAGATAGAATAATCTTTTGATTGTATCTTTCTCCAGAATTCTTCTGCTTCAGCATCAGTTATCTTTCTCACATTGCTCTCTTTTTCCCTAGTCCATTGACCTAGATTTTCAGGGAACATAACATCTACCTGATCTCGTCATACCCTGTGCAGCGGCAACAGAAACAATTTCCTTTCCACTTCCAACAGGTACTTCAGAATAGTTCCAAGGAACCCTTTTACTATTATACTGAGGATGGGAAGCCACCATGACGGTAATTGTTGGCTTTGGAGGTCCGACTTGCACCATGATGGGAGTTTGGACTTGGACAGATATCCTTGCCATATCAGCAACTTTCACATGACTAACATGGTCTATGGTGCCTTTCAAATCCCACTCTTCATCAATAGAGATCACATTGATTGCATTTGTACCATGAACAGGAAGAGGATTATCATGCACGTTTAGTTGAGTGCCAGTAAGCTGGATAGTACCTTCTTTTATTAAAGCTTCAACCTTATCTTTGAAGGTGAAACACCTCTCAATATTATGGCCAACGGCCCCATAATGATAGGCAAAGTGTTTGTTGGCATCATACCATCTTGGAGGAGGGTTTGGAGTGTTGTCAGGGACAGGCTGCACAATCCCCGCATTTCTCAACTCTTCAAAAAGCTGACCATATGATTCGTCCAAAGGAGTATAAGTTTTGGGTGCTCGTCTTTCATAATTCTAATTAGGTCCTTGCATATTTGGACGAACAGGAGCACAGGGTTGGTATTTTTGAGGTGCTTGGAAATTTGGGTTTGATTGGTAATTTTGTTGATGGGGATATTATTGAGGTGCAGGTGCTTTTGGTTGATAGTAGCTTGGTTATGCCTGATAAATGGGGTAAGGAGCGGGAGGAATTTGATAGTGACTTGGGTAGCTTAGATGAGGTGCATTTGGGTAAGGAGAAGGAACATTTGGGTAAGGGGAAGGCGCATTTGAGTAAGAAGGAGGTGCATTTTGGTATGCAGGGTAGGCAGGTGGATTATCAAAATTCAACCGTCTAGCCGAGTCAGGGGAAGGTGCATTTGAGTAAGGAGGAGGTGCATTTTGGTATGTAGGGTAGGTAGGTGGATTATCAAAATTCAACCTTCTAGCCGAGCGACGATCAATGTCTGCAACAACAACTCCTTATTTCTCTTTCTTCTTTTTGTTAACACCATTACCAGATCCAGACTGTATTGCTTTACTTATAGCAACCGAATTGCTGATCCTTCTAGATTTTAGACCTCACTCATACATTTCCCTAGTTTTCACTAGGTTGGAAAAAGTGGAGTTAGTCATGGATGCCATCGGTCATAGTAGAATTCATCCAATGTCTCAATAAAATATCCCACCAATTCTTCTTCATTCATAGGAGGTCTAACTTTGGCAACCTCTGTTCTCCAGCGGACAGCATATTCCCTGAAAGTTTCAGTCGGCTTCTTTCTAAACTTCGCGATAGCCAACCTATCCAATGGTATTTCAGCATAAAACCTGAATCACTCCATGAAATCGTGAGCCATACTACTCCAGTTAATCCATTTTGAAGGCTCTTGCTCAGAATACCAATCTAAAGCCTCCCCTTCAAGACTGTGAATGAACGATTTCATATGGAGCTTCTCATTTTTCCAATTCCTAAGGTTTCACAGTACCTTCTTAAATTAGCCTTGGGGTTGCCCCTGCCATCGAACATTATAAACTTTGGTACTTTGTAACCTTCTGAATATTCAATATCGGGATGAACACACAGATCTTCATATTCTAGGCTTTATTTTTTTCTGCCTATTGATGCCTTGCTAAGAGCACCCATCACCCAGCTTTGTACCTTTTTTTCTAAGCCTTCTCCCACTTCAATTGCTTTCCGGCTCTCCTAATATCATTTTGGAACTTCATTTGAGGAGGATCAATAAAATCATCCACTTGCATCGTAGGAGCACATTGACCACCAGATACCGCTACTTGAACTACCGGTGCATGCAGGTTTTCAGTATCAACTTGCTGGATGGGTTCATTTTGGTAGGTGGTGGCTTGGTATGGATAGGGAGTGTGATTTTTATAGTAATTGTTGGCGGGGTGTGGGGTATATGGTGGGTATTAATGTTGAGGTGGGTAGACAAGTGGTCGGGCGGCGGTTTGGTTAGATTGAGTATTATTTTCCGGTAGAGCTTGGGTAGGTGGCAAGTTGTTTTATGTGATAGGTGCTTTCAGAGCATTGTTGGTGTTCAAAGGGGTGCTCACAGTGACGACTCCATCATTCGGGTTCAGAGATTGCCCAGATTGATCCAAAGAGTGGAAGGCAACGTGTTCGCGCATCGGCGTGTTCTGAGAGGTTTGCCCTTTCATCATTGACAATTCTTCTTTCAAGATCCGTATCTGCTTAGCCATATTGAGAATAATGTCATCTTGAGCAAGAATGATATTTCCCCTTGAAGACTCGGGAGTTTCAAGATTCTTTCGGTGAGAGTAGGAGGCTGATCATCTATACCTATCATTGTCAATCTCAGAAACGTATACCACCGTGCAGATATATCTTCTGAAGTCTGGACCTTTGCCCTTGTGTAGTAAGGGTGTTTAGCCAGCTCAATCAGCACAAATCAAACTTCTGCTTTGGGAATAAAGAAGACAAAAGGAAAAGTTCAAAAGGTAACTATGTTAGTTTGCATGTTATTGACAAAATTACACACAATCACATAGCGCGCGTCACGTAGCGCTTTGCATTTTAAACGAACGATAAATTTAGACATGTGGCAACCACAGATAATGAAACACAAAAGTAAAATGTGAGCGCGTCCTACCTGGTAGAGTGCCTCTTTGTGCTAGAGATAAGCCTAATCGCACAAATAAATGATAACAAAAATAGTCACAGCCAGTTTTGAACCATTCAAATTTAGAGTAAACATTCAAATAAATAGATAACATTGATACAAAATTTTCTTTCAAAAACCAATATCATACTTTTCTCTTTTCTCTTCATTCTCTCTTCTCTTCTTTTCTTTTCTTTTCTCTTTCTCTTTTTCTTTTCAATACATCATCCTTACATAATAAATGAAAATACAATAAACATAAAGACATAATGGAAAATACATCAACATAAATAAAATAAAGCCGCCACTTTGCCGAACACTGTATCATGCTGAGGTGGATGCATTGTCATGACTGGATCCTGCTTTTTCTTGCTTCATCTTCTTTGTCATGTATGTGTCTTTATAACCAACTTCCTTTTCTTTTTTCTTTTTTTTTTCTCTTTTTTTCCGTTTTCTTTTCCTTCTTTTTTTCTTTGATCTTTTTTTTTCCTCTCTTTTTTTCTTCAATACATCATCCTTACATAATAAATGAAAAATACAATAAACATAAAGACATAATTGAAAATACATCAAAATAAATAAAATAAAGCTGCCACTTTTGTGGAACACTATATCATGTTGAGATGGATGCATTGCCATGACTGGATCCTGCTATTACCTGCTTCATCTTCTTTTTCATGTCTGTATCTTCATAACCAACTCTTCTTGGTAGACTGGGACCTAGGTGCTGCTCCTCTCTAATCCATGCAAGATACTCTGGTGTATTGTTCAGTCGTACTCTTGGCACTTCTACTAGTTGCAGACTTTTCCAATCACCACAAATTTCCCTTTTTCTTGGGATTTTCTTCTCCAAAACGAAAAGAGTTTCAGATTTGGACATGTCAGCGCAAAAAGGAATAACCTGCTCTATCCTAAATTGGCGAAAAATCCTCAAAGGTGCATAAGGTTGAAGCCCGGTTAAACCAGCTAACCCGATGAATACCGCTTAGAGGTCCTAAGCACAATTTCATCATCAGGAACATAACTCGGCATCCATATCACTTGTTCATCATCAAGGCGAGCTAATAAATCAAACCATTCTTGAGGATTTTCTGGCCTTTTGAAATCACGTGTTCTTCTTCCTTTGCTAGTGATAAGATTGTTTTTTCTCAAATGATTTCCCTAAAGAAATATATCATTCTTGGGATCACGGCGGTACAGTTGTTCTATAGCCCATACTTGAAGAAGGAGATTGTAGCCTTCAAAGTACATCGAACCCCTCCTACATGCATTCAAAGACCGATACATTTCTATTAAAATCATAGGAACTATGGTAGTAGACTTGTTTCCGTTGATCACATCAAACATTACTCGGACTACAAAACCAATGCAAGTCCTAATACGCCCATTTTCTTACGGAAAGACCAAAGTCCCTAAAAATGTAATGACAAAAGCCCTTACACACCTCTTCTTCCAAGTCTCAAGACCACAGTCGATTTCCGGGCCAATATCCTCATAACCCCTCATATGCCCAAACCTTGTATGTAAGTAATCCAAATGGACCCATTTGTTTTGAATGCAACCTAAACTGTCATCTCTGCCTAGCCCCAGCTTTTCCTGGAATTTCTTTCTTGATTGACTACTTGGGAAGATTATTTCTTGGCCTCGACACGGCAAACATGTTATCCCAGCTATTTCCCGTAGGGTAGGTGTCAACTCAAATTTTTTGAACTTAAACACAGCTCGTGTTGGACACCAAAACGGAACAAGGGCTTGAACCAAATCATGATTTGGGCAAACATCAATCAGATCAACCATCATCCCTAGATTCTCCTGGATGGTCTCTCTATCTCGATCACAAAACTCTCTCCACCACCGTAATTTCAGCTTTTTCAGGAACTTCTATGACCATGTAGATTTTACCAAACCAGTCCATTTCTAACTATAAGACAAAAGAAAACAAAGTTCTAAATATGGTTATGCTCAAAACATGACCGGGACTGATGGTTTGTTATCATTTATTACATAATATGCATGTCGTAGGGTTCAGAGAACCCGTTGACGTAAGGATAGTTTTCCTACTATGGAGGCGGAACTAGGACCGGGTCTAGACTAAAGTGTAAATGCATGCATACTCCTAAATGCTCATTCTAAGAGTGGGTTAACGATTGAGGCTAACTGGTGAGTGGCAGGCAGTCTCGCAGTCGAATTACTCCCACTATAACCCGCTGGTATACCAATTCTTCAAAGGATTCTTTAGTGGAAGAAAGTACGGGTGCGTATGCACCCACCTCGGATATTTTGAGTGAGTATTCAAGAGGATCCCAGGAGTAGAGAAAATATGAACAGAATTCCAGTTTATATATGTGTACAAATAAGGGTGTAGTGACATTCTATTCGTGACACACAATTTGCAAATAATCAATTAAATTAACTAAGCATGCTTTCAAATAAACAATAAAGATAATCATACTAGTTTCAACATACAAATACATCATTAATTAAGCTTCGCATACTAGTTTCGGCATAGGATTCAAATACACATACAATTTCAATATATAAATAAATAAATTCGTGAAAGCGTTATGGTTAGAACCATTAGATATCCCCAGCGGAGTTGCCGCGCTGTTGAACCCTAAAAAATTACCCGTCTTAAAAAAATAGATGTTTCGGATATACTTAAAAAAAAATAGAGACTCCAAAGGGTTCCTTTGGAGTCGCCACCTAATTTAGAAAAATTAGGAACCGTTTATTAATTAAAGAGTGCAAATTTATTCCTTATTTAAAAAAAGTTGATTTTTTAGATATTCTAGGTCAGTAGTTCTTTTAAATTCGAAAGAAAGTCCCTATTACGGGAGCACTTTCAAAAATCCGCTCAAAGCGGTTAATCCGGCTGTTTTCACGAATTTTTACTATTTAAGGATTATTTTAGAAAAATAACATAAATAAATAGAAAGGATAATGAATAAATAAGTAAATAAAAAAATAAGATAAGATTATATGCCAATAATAGATAAATAAGTAATAAATAATTAGAGATTAGTTAAATAAATAAATAATAATTAATTAATTTATTAATTAAATAAATAAATAGATCAATAAAATGAAATAAATAAATAAATAATCATTTAAACAATTTAATTAATTAATGAATAAATAATAAAATATATAAATAGATAATTTAAATATAAATAATGATAAAAGGGTACAATTTTGATTGAATTTTGATTTGCACTCATTAATGGACAAACAGTTCTTAACATCTTAAATTAATTGGCGAATCTCAAAGGAACGGAAATAAGCTATTACATAAAACAATTATAATCATGCGACAAAGGACAATAATTGCATAATACAGAGTTTCTATCCTATCTGGCTTCTATCCTACAAGATTCCTAGTCTGGTCTACGGGGATCCTGAACATGGATTCTAGAGGAGCGAAGAAAGATAGTGTAGAAAAATAGAACCCAGAAATGCAACTCATAATTGAGCCTTGATAGTAACTCGTTTTCAACTAAGTTGATCCAAATGGCTCCAGTGCCAATTAGCCGAGCCCAATTTGTGAGTTTTAATCAACTCAATCACAAGGAGTGTATTATGCAAAGAAAGGAGATACATATTAGTATACTTTCTACAGATTAAGTGAAACACTAAAGTTGAAAGCAAATCAACAAATAAATTGGATGCTTTTCAATTAAGTTAGTTTCAGTTATTAATAGGCATAATACAACTTTAAGAGCATTCACCATTTCAAAGTTCATACTCCAAATAAGGGATAAGAGTTCTTAGAATTTCAATAACAGAGTTTTATGAGAAAAGACCATTTCACATTAGTTTCCAGGAGAACTTAAACCATTATTAAGGGAAAATCACAAGCCTGAAAACATTGAATTTAAAAGAGACCGACTCAATTAACAAGCTATGGAAAACTGAATTGGAAATTCAAACCAACATAGAACTGAGTCAAAGAAAATTTAAATACTGACGTGGACACACTAATAAACTAGAATTCTGAATGTAATACAAAGTTCAACAGAAGAATAAACTATCCAATGATAAAAAAGGTTTCACACATCTCCAAAGTTTGAAAGGAACAGAGAAAAAAATAGTTGAACCTGAAATAATGCCAACTACCAGACAAACACACAAAGAGAAAACTGGAACAGACTTTTAAAATAAGCAAGAAAAGAAACAGGAAACTATAATAAAGGAACAGATACTATATGCAAACAAAAGAAAGAAACTGAACTCCTTTTTAAATCAAGCTTAGATCTTATTATCTAAGATGCAGCAACCTGAAAACTCAGCTGACATAGAATTGAAAACAGAAGAAAAACAGAAAGTCAAGATACAGTTTCTCATCCTAATCCTCCTACTTCTACCAAACAAGGAACCGAACAACATCTCCTTTTTCTAAACTCCTTAACAAACCACTGGAAGTCCTGCCAACCTCCAGAAAACAGACCTCACTGTAAAATAGGACATGCTGCATCTAAAAAAAAAACTTTAACCTGAAGAAATGAACACCATTTTTACTGCCTCACAACCTCCCAAAAAAACTCTACAACTACCCTGCAAAAACCTTCACATACCATCCTTCACCTACAACAACCAGCCAGACTACCTCCACATATATGTACTATTCCCACAGGCCAATACCACTTCCTGAACACATGCACAAATCTAGAAGCAAACTGGATAACCACCAAACTTATAAAAATTGATATGCCATCAGAGCAAAACAATAAAGGTCTTACTGACCTATCTCGGTTCTATACAAAAACCTCACAGGTCTTAGGCATTGCAAAGCTTCGTTGACCTTGCTCTAATAAGCACCTCACTGGTCCTAGGCCAAATTCAAGGCTTCACAGGTCCTAAGTGCTGCATTGCAAGGTTTCACTGACTTTGCTTTAATAAGCACCTCCTTGGTCCAAGGCCAAATTCAAGGCCCCACAGGTCCTAAGTGCACCAAGACCTCACTGGTCTTTATAAGAGGGACCCCACTGGTCTTTTAAAGACACCAGGGGTTTCACTCTCCTGGTATGCAACTTGCATACTTTAATACTTCACAGTTTTGCAACATATTAATCATAAGAAAACCTGTACACTATGCTGCTTGTTACAGTTCACAATCCACTTTTACAACTTCCTGCAACACATCATAAATCAAACTATAGCTACAAGAGCTCCTCCACAAAATTTAAAATCATCTGCACATCACTCCAAAGCCACCTGCACAGCCCAGACATCCTTCACACTTACCAGCACTTACAGGTCACAACAGACCCCTGCACTTCCTCCAAACACCTTCAAGTAACTAACAAGCAGAGCGATGGACAGGTTAAAAGGAGAAAGAAACTAAACTGAATAACTGACTTAAGACCTGAGGATAAAGAAATAGACCTGCAAACATAGCTAACTTAAGAAGGAAATTTGGAACAAGAGGGTATTCAGATTTTTTTTAAAACATGCTGCTACTCAAGAAAACTGACAGGAACATACACTAATACATGACAAATTGATTTCAAGTGAAAGATTTCTAAATGGGAAACATGCACAAAAAAGAAAGAGAGACAAAACAGGGTAGCTTAAGGCTAGACTAAAGGAACATAACCATACTAAAATCATTTAAACTGCATATACACAGATTCAATAACAAAGATTTTAAGACCTAGAGCTTCTTCTTAGATGATAGTTGCAAACATCTTCTTGATAGTTATAAAAACATCCCAGATTCAAGTTTTGTCCTTCTAGATACCTTTTGAAACTTGATTTTTAAGTTATGTTATGACTGCAATATCTCATGTACAGATAAAGATTTTAACTGCACTCAAAACTGCTTTTCTAATGTACATCATACGGTAGGGCTTTCATATTTGAATCAAACTCAACCTCAACAGCATAAAACCTATAGTAGATGTAGGTAAAATCGCATCATATTTTAAGTTTTAAATGTTATTCTCTGTTCTTATTCACACACAACTAGTGTATTCATCAAAATCAATTCCTAAGTAACAAAATGACTACAAACTATATTCAACATAATAACTTAAAAAAATCATACAACCAGTAGAATAGAAAGAAAAGAGAAGTTCAAATTTACCTTTCTAAATGCAGTAAACCGAGGCGATGAACTGAAGCGATTGGCTGGAACACGACGAAAACAACGACTAGGAGATGGTGATACTACCAGGATCAGGATCAAACTTTAAACTATATGAGCTTAATAGTAATTTTTAAAGGAAGAGAATAAGTAAAAAATTTCTAGTTTTTTAACTGCTGCCGTTTCTCTCAGGTTTTTTTCTTCCGGCCCCAAAAAAATGAGAAAAGGAGAATATATACCTGGAATCAGCTAGGGTTTCACCTCCCTCCCCCCCCCCCCCCCCCCCGCGCAAAACTTGAATTCATGCCCAATTTGGGCAATTTCCTTGTAAGATAAGGGCTAAAATTGTCTCATCTCATAAAGATGGTACAAATTTAATCCTTATCCATAAGAAAATTCTCGTTGGGATTTAATTCAATGACTCAGATCAAAATCGTACAAAAATGAACGCGCGAGATAATATCAAACGAGGCTTTGTATGGTAGAAGAAGACAAGAATAGTAAGTGAATGTCGTTTTGGAGTGATTTGCTGCATTTTGGGGGGAGATTCGAGTGATGGATCACGGGTCTAAGGTTTCTTACGAGTCGGGTTGGGGGATCGGGTAGTTGGTTTTTTTTTCGATTTTAGGCGTGAAATGTGTAAGTATATGTGGGTTGCGCAGATAGGCCATAATTTAGGCCTAATATATATTTTAGCCTCTCTTAGGATAAACTAAGGAAGGGAAAGGATTGCATGAGTAGGATAGGAATTAGGGTGCGGCTTGCGATCTTAACCATTTTTTTTAAAAAAATTATTTATTTACTTTGAGTTTTCAAAATTGACTTCATTTAAAATAATTATACATTGATTAAAGCGCTTGGGACAAAATTGGGTGTCAACTGCGGGAAACGAGGTTGCATGGTTTGGCATGTGAAAAGGAGGACCGCAGGTGCTCGTGTGAGGAGGTGCGAGAGGTTGGCAGTGCTTGGTCTACGGAGAGGTAAAGGTAGACCGAAGAAGAATTGGGGTGAGGTGATTAGTGGAACATAGTTTACCTCCATATTACTGAGGATATGGCCCTAAAACGTGGAGCCCAGGATTTAAGCAGAAGATTAGATATCTATCGAGCGATATTTTTCATATTAGTAATATTATTATTCCTAGATATGTTATTTCTGTATTATTCTTCGTCTTTATTATTATTATTATTATTATTATTATTATTATTATTATTATTATTAATTTTTTTTTTTGTGTTCTCCCTTTACCTTGGTATTCTTTAGTTTTTATGTCAATGCTTTCTTTATCATGATATTTGAATCTTGTTCAATTTCAAACTTATTTTTAAAATATTTTTTTTTTTAGCCAAGGGTCTATCGGAAACTGCTTCTCCAACTTGGTGAAGGTAAGGTATGCATACACCTCACCCTTTCAGACCCCACATGTAGAATATCACTGGGTATATTGTTGTTGTTTGATACAGTACTATATGTAGTATTTTGTAATGGATAGAAAGTGGAGTAAGTAATACACTTATATGACCTTATTTTGTTTATAGACTTCGTACATAGTTTTGTATAATCTTGTTAATCTTAGATGATCATGACCTATGCTAAGGACAAAACTATATTTTAATCAACATTCTTACCTATATATTAGAATTTAATAAGTCTTTAGAGTGATAACTCCATCTCTTTCCTGTTATTCCTTTATATAGGAATGCGAATTATTGACAAATAGGTGTCAGATTAGCCTGATCGAGTAAGTGTTACGTGTCCATCACGACCTTGTAATTCGGATCGTGACACACCTAACCTATATTACGTTAGAGTGAACCCTGAATATCTTGACTTATTTTGAAAAAGACTATGCTAAAAGTACTATACATCGTGCAAAAAGAAAATGAATATTAAATGTATTTTTTTTTATTGAACAAGTTCCGTAATAAATGAGGCAACTATACACACTAACAAATCGTGAGTCTCTAAGCTGAATCTGAATATATAAGTGTGATGTCGTTCAACGAAAATAATTCATAAAGCCTAAAAATATAGCATAGTAGAAGGGACACAAACACCCGCTAGGGTGTCAAAAGAGCTCACCAACTCATGTCTGAAGCCTACTTCTAATCCCGATACATCTTCTATAGGCTCAATGTGTGCCACAACAAGTAAGCATGCCTGACATGGCTAATAACCTCTTAGAAATCTGAGTAAACCTCGTTGACAACTGCGTTAGTGGAGGAATAAGACTATTCCCGCTAAATAAGAATAATGAATTGCAAAAAATGATACAAGCAGTTCACTTATTAAATTTTGAAATCTTATTAGCTAAGACTGAATTTGAAACTTAGTTATACACTGTAGCTGGCTTATTATATGAAAATAGTTATTCTGATAAAGTTTCTCATATAATGTAACGTATATCTAACCCTAGCCCTGGCAACACTTAAACTTGGAAGGTTGGTCACTTATCCCAAGTTAAAGTTATACGTGTTAGCACCTACAAGTGACACACCTAAAGATGCTGGATATTTTTGTCAAATCTAATATGATCATACTATCTTGTATTTGAGCTGCGTCTAAGCAATGTCATACACCACGCAACCTAATCAACTTATGAAGGAAGCGTTTTCCCCCCACTTTTTTATTCGGAAATATTTTTAAAAATGTGTTTATCAATAACAACTTTTGAGTTTTTGAATATTTTTCGAATACCTGTCGCTCCAAACGCACACACAAGTATACGCGGTCGATCAAGTAATAAAGTGATAAAAAAAGTATCGTTCCAACAAGGACTATTGATTAACTATTACTAAATCAAACAATTCCTAATTATCTAAACAAGAAGGTTTCACGAGTTTATTAAGAATAACTAAAGTTAACTAATTAAATTAAGCTAACAAGTAAAATAATTAAAATAAGATTTCAAATTTCAAGAAGAGATAATAGCCTAGCGTTATAGGAAATCTGCCAATCCTGTTGAATTCTTCTGTTAATCTGACTAAATAATTTATCTGAGTTACTAATCACAGGGTTAATATTACTCACATGAATCTTTCGATACTCTGCTCACCTATTCAAGTCAACCTAACGCCTATATGTATATGGAATTAGAGTTAACAAGAACACATTTATTTTTCCGGTATAATGACTAAGCATGACTGTTAGGTATATTTCTATCATAACCTCGAAACCATTTCCCGATGCCCAAGTTCAGGAACACGCTCTATTCAATCCTATTGTAACCTATGCTTCCCACATTCGAGTTCAACCCTAGGTTCATAGATAGTATTCAATTGGTGATCAAGCAATCAAATAATTAGGCTCATGATATGAATAAATAACCCAATATAATAAATCAATGAAATCAAATTAACTTAGGAATATCAACAATAATGGAGAATTCCACAACTCTAGAACTAAAAAACTATGTAAGGGAAAAGAGAAGAAAACTCAATGTAGACATTGAGCTCCAACCCATCTCCACCGTTTCTTTGCCTCCCCAAACACACCAAGTTAGCAGAATATCCAAAAATAAGCAAATGTTGGGCACTCTTTAACATTGAATTTAAGTAAAAGGCAGGGGAAATATATATATATATCTAAAATACAAAAAATATGCCCAACATCAACACCCCACACTTAAACTTTTGTTCATCCTCGAACAAAACTAATCCAATGAACTTTTAAACAATTAATCACTATTCATACAAGCACACAACTTTCGTATATTTATGATTCACACATTTAAAAGCAGGAATTAGCAAAACAATCAAGTAGTAACATCCAAGCCTCAAGAATCGACTCCACACACCAATTTACTCACAACATGCTCACTTGCTCAAAATTAGGTAGCCTAATAAAAGCTCCTAGCTCTCATAATCCATGTGCCCTCACCAATCAAAGCCTAGTCCCAATCACACATAAATAGATCAAATTTATATAAGGGACGCCTAAGATAGAAAGAATTCGTTCACACTAATAAAGAAAATCAAGTGCCACACAATAGTACCATAAGCTTGCCCTTCTTGTAATTCTCCACTAATGTAGGTACACTCGGTCTAGAATCAAATAGGACTTTATCAAGGTCGTAATGTTGGCTAGGGGACGAACATGATAGATATATGGATAAAAGTGACTAACACCTCCCTAAGCACTTACAAAACGTATTTAAACCTCAATTACCCACTTCTTTTTCTCTTCACTATTTTTTTTTCTTTTCACAAGCAATTCTTTCACTTCTAATAGGTACCACTTCACAATTAAATCAACCTTTTTCTCCAATTTTAGCTTTTTCCGCTCATTATGCAATTTTACAAGTGCTCTAGGAGATAGGGTGTTCAAAAGATAAGAAATTCAATACAAAAATAGGTAAAGGCTTTTAATATGGTTGCCAATAAACATAATAAAGGCTCAAAGGGGCTGACTAGGGTCAAATCATCAAGGAAGGCTAGAAAAAAAACTCAAATGGGCCAAAGAAGGCCTATAATCATTTTCTAAACCAGGTGCATCCTAGGATTTCACCTCGAAAACAATCAGGGCAAGTTCTATACCAATAATGCAAGCACATGAACAATATTAAAACCTCACCACACATGGTACATGAACTTTTCAAGACGGAATAATTCCAACTCCTAACAAGAATCAGTGAGACAAGTCATGTTATTCAATCAATAAGCAGAGTCAAAAACCTGAGCCGAAGCGTCACTAACAAGATCATCTATTAATCCAATACAAAACTCACACCAAAAGTCGATAGGGAAGTTCAACTCGCATGCAAGGAACTAAATATGATGGCATCAAACAACTCATACATAAGACTAGGAGCAAGGTTCACCACCCTTTACTTTCTTCTCATTCCATTTTTCTAAGTAAGAAAATCCTAATTACTACAACTATTCCTAAAAATACCCGGTTCAAAAGAAATGGTATCCTAGGGAAAGAACCGTGGCTTGAATAAAACCAAGGACTCGGCTGCTAATCTATACTACCTTTTTTTTTCAATGGTTCCCTACCCCACACTTAAAATGGTGCATTGTCCTTAATGGATGAAACTAAGGACATGAGGTGGTAAATTGAGGTACTCAGACTTCCCTCACTAGCGAGTGCAATTTCTGTTTCAAAAAAAAAATCATTTAAACCAACCAATGCCGCAATCGGGTGCAAATACCCACACTTAGACTTGACTACATCACGAAAGCATGAAAACTCAATTAATTAAGCAACACAAATAAGGAAGCCCACTGAGCAATTAACATTGTAGCAACCAATGTTGCTAGAGTTCAAAGTGACACTTGAAGAGCTTAAATACTGCCCAACACCATAATTCTACTCAATTTGTGTTCAACATATGCCCCATAACAAATTCGGTTACTCAGACTTGGCCGAATGTATCAAACTTTCATTGTAGAATTTTATCGAACATGTGGCGTGCACAATTCTGCAGACCTTCTGTGGGCAATTTGTTTCGTGTTTTACCCTCCCAACTCCGGGAGATTTAATAACCAGTAACTCCAGTGCTTCCCCATACTCCCTATAACAGAACTCAAACAATAATTCATTAATTTTTCATCTTATTCTCATGTAGAATATAACTACAAACTTAGCCCTAGTGTGAGAAGGATGGATAATAGAAAACACCAACAAAAGGGGAGAGGAACAACAATGAAGTAGCGGAGATGAGAGAATCGTACCTGGTCTTCAATGGATTAGTTGTATCAGTGTGTGTGTTTGACGTGTGAGAGGAGAGAAATCTCCTTTGTTTTGAAGACATAGGAAAATATAAGAAGGGAAAATGGGTTTTTACAGAACATAAGTGACTTACCTAGCCCTTATAATAACTCGTACAATGTATGCCCATTGTAAGACCTGACTTTAGAGAACAAAAATTTCTTACAGTAGTCTCACAATGGAGATTACTCCACTGGTTTGCACATTTCTTAACAACACAGGCCTTACAACAGGTCTTACAATGTAAGACTCGCTGTAAGACCTGGAGCACATCACTTTTTTCCTTCAATTTCCTTCACTCAAAAAGCTCAATTCTACCGATTAACTTCGCTTAGTCCCTGCCAAAACACACTCCCACCACCCCATTAGTTCTAAAATTGTGTTCTTTTTATATTTTTATTGTTTATTTTTTTTTTTAAATATAAAAACTAACTTAAGAAAGCAATAAAACATGGGCTGCTCCCGTGAAGCGCTTGATTTAACGTCGCGGCACGACTTGTACAACTTCACATTTTCCTCCACCAAGAAGATATGAATCGAATCCCCAATTTGAATTCAATATTACGGCTATGGTCTCGGGTGGTGGTATAAAACCAAAATAACCAAGTAATGAATGTCGCATCTTGTACCTCTTAGCTTTTAAATGAGGAATGTCGTTTTGTCTCCTCGTCATCACAATCTTTAGAATATGGATACATTGTTCCTCCTCTCGTGACTCTTCTATTGGATCGGAGGGCTCGATTTTCATGTCGCCATCCAAACACAATGTCGAAAGTGCATAGAATAAGTCTAATGCGCCCCAACTCCAAAGTTGCATTATTCTTGACATCCTCATCTTTACACATACTAGAGTCATCAAAAATTGTATTTTTCACTTCGTCACTTGACTCCAGAACCAATTTCTCAACATTGGAATCATCAACTACTACTGGGACGAATTGTTGAAACTCCACACTTAGCTCCTCAAATTGGCTCTTAAATTCCTCTTCAACTTCATCCACCTCAAATATACTATCCACAACAATTGGTTGTTGAGATTTAGACACCTCAATATTTTCAATGAAATTATCCTCTAAGTCGTGAATAGCATCGCCAAATCGGTCGATCTCTTATTTGAGCATACTTTTCCATTCTATAAAGCACTTAGTTGCACTTGTAATATCATCAAGAAGACCTGCACATACATCTAATCATTGAGATTGTTCCATTAGCCAAGATTCGCTCACGACTCTACTTTTTCAGAATTTTCCTCATATCGTGATGCATCCTGCACATCGTTGCTCCTATAAAACTCACAAGCAAGGTTAGTACTATCATGAATATTACTAAGGGAAGGAGTACGTCACTTAGGACAATCATTCCACAATCCACCACATAATTGACAACAGTTCCAATCAAAGGTTGTACAAGAACTACTAGATAAATAGTTCTGTAGGATATCAAGATTTCGGCAATCTTCCCACAAGTGACGTCCAGTACAAATTATGCAAGGAGCACGAAAATATGAGCAGCCAACGTTCGACCAATTCTCATTGAAAAATGCCATGTTAACGACTCATACAATAATAAACTAAATTAAACTAAAAACTTGAATACATAAAAGTGAAAGTCTAATATAGAAAATAGCTAATTCTAAGTCCCTGGCAACAGCTCCAAAAACTTGTTGGTCCAAACGCACATGCAAGTATACGCGGTCGATCAAGTAATAATGTGATAAGAAAAGTATTGTTCCCACGAGGACTATCGATTAAGTATTACTAAATCAAACAATTTCTAATTATATAAACAAGAAGGTTTCACGAGTTTATTAAGAATAACTAAAGTTAACTAATTAAATTAAGCTAACAAGTTAAACAATTAAAATCAGATTTCGGATTTCAAGAAGAGATAATAGCCTAGGGTTCTAGGAAATCTGCCAATCCTGTTGAATTCTTCTGTTAATCTGACTAAATAATTTATCTGGGTTGCTAATCACAGAGTTAATATTACTCACATGAAACTTTTGGATACCCTGCTCTCCTATTCAAGTCAATCTAACGCCTATATGTCTATGGAATTAGAGTTAACAAGAATGCATTTATTTTTTCTGTATAATGACTAAACATGATTGTTAGATATATTTTTATCCTAACCGCAAAACCATTCTCCGATGCCCAAGTTCAGAAACATGCTCTATTCAATCCTATGGCAGCCTATGGTTTCCACTTTCGAGTTCAACCCTAGGTTTATAGATAGTATTCAGCTGGTGATCAAGCAATCAAATAATTAGGCTCAGGATATGAATAAACAACCGAATATAATAAATCAATGAAATCAAATTAACTTAGGAATATCAACAATCATGGATAATCCCACAACTCTAGAACTAACATCTATGTAAGGGAAAAGAGACGAAAACTCAATGTAGACGTTGAGCTCCAATCCATCTCCAGCACGTTTTAACGTAATCCCAATTCGGATACCTAAAATTATATTTAACGCTGCTTATATATGGATTACAATGAGTACAACACGTTTTAACCTAATCCCAATTCGGATGAGAATGTTCAGGTCGTATAACCACTCTTATAATGTAAGAAAATCTGTATTCTCTGCACTCAGGTCTCACAACATCTCTTACAATGTACGACTATTGTAAGGTTCATACAAAGAGCTTACAAAGCTCATTACTCCCCTGATTTTTGACACCACTCTTCTTCATTTTTCTACTTCAATTATGACTTCGGACTTGTCCAAAATCTATAGCCATCCTGCTCCAAAATTTCACCAATTCATACCTAATTCATTCAAACACACCAAGTTAGTAGAATATCAGAAAATAAGCAATATTGGGAACTCTTTAGCATTGAATTGAAGTAAAAGGTAGGGGAAATATATCATATCATACTATTCTAAAAGAGCCAATCCCTGCAGCAAAAAGTAAACGATATTTTTGCCCCTATAGTAAAGCTTTTTTTAAATATTCCTTTGTACAAGGAAGTCAATACAAAATTAAATTTCTACTCCTATATTTTATACAAATTATAAAAAATGCTTAATATAGATAATAAAAATGCCATCTTTTAATTAAGATTGTGATGTCTTTTTACATCTTTAGGTTTCGTACATGTATTTGGTTTTGGAGAGATATAATGGATGACTATGTCATTCATTACTAAATATTTATTACTATCCAAGGATCAAGGATGGCTTTTTAAGTCTCCAACTTAATGAGGCGAATGAACATTCATCCGTTGGAGAAAGTGAACAAACACTCAATATATTTGTTACTAAATTACTTAATTACAGTAGGAACTCACCAAATAGCTAATCAAATTTTGTGTTTAAGCATTGCAAATGAAAAGTTTATTTTCTTCCAGTTTCACTTTATCTCTGGCAGTAGCCGAGAGACGGTACTAAAATTGTATTTGACAAGTTTATTTTCTTCTTTGTTAATTCCTATAATTATTCAGCACACTTTGTTTCACGCATTGTTTATGCAAGTTCTGATAAGAACCACTTCCTTTTTTTTTGGAAGCTAAAATATTTATCTTTGATGGTATTTGATTTTTCATAAAATACAACATCAAACTATCAACATCTCACCCGCAGTTATCTTGTTTCATTATCGGCTTAGAATTTGCACAAATACAAATAAATAAGCGGTATATCTTTCGAATAGAATTTTGTTTGACTATAATTTTACTATTGTGAATTTTGAAACTTTTTTCGTGTTCTTTTGGGCTACTTTATATACATGTACTTGTGTTTTAGAGTAAGTTCATTAATATTTAGGAATACTGCAAGCGGGATAGTTGCAATATTTAACACGGATCCTAATACATTTATCATTGTATTTTTTTTTTTAAATAGTTTATAACTTTGGTGAAACTCTAATTCTGGATCTATTTTAGCCGTTTAAAAAATCACTGTAACACCATTATTTTCATTTCCCTCAAGAACGAAATGTAAGATTGTTATTAATACGAAATATAATAGTGACCTCCTCATGTTTATTTGAAAATTTAATGAAATTTAAGATATCAATTGTGCAACTCAAGCACAAATTTTTAAACAACAATTATATAATTCTTTTAATATATTATATTCATTATTAAGGACGCACGCGCGTTTTGCGTCTCAAAAAATTAGTATCTAAAATACATCAAATATGCCCAACATCAATACCAAAAAGTTCGACCTTTTTTCAAGTTTTCTGGAAAAACGTTTATTCTCCACTCACAGAAGTTCAACTTTTTTTCAAGTAAAATGCATTTGCGAATATAACATCACTCCCAAATATAGTATTTCGTTCTAAATAAAAAAATTCTTTTTCAAAATTTATTTTGGTATCTATAGCCAAATGCCTACTAAGTTTAACTACTTTTTCTCAAAGCTAGGCAAACTATAAGCATGCTGTTATAAATTCATTTATTTGTGTGGATGACCACTACTCACCATTATTCAATTGTAAAATATGGTTTACTACCCCACTTTCTCCTACTTAATTGCTCCCCACTAAGTGACCACTAATTCCTTATTAAGTCACTACTTAATTCTTATAACCTTTGGGTTGATTTGTAACTTATGTATTTGTATCCTATAAATAGAGCATATTTGGCTCTATGGAAGACACACTTGAATCACTTTGAGAATAATACAAGTTCTTCCTTATCCTCTTATATATTTTATCTTATTCTTGCACTACTTTACTATTAGTTTTACAACACGTTATCAGCACGAGTCTCTATTTTATTACACGATTTAGAAGAAATGAAAAGCAAATTATGATGCAATTGATAGAAGCCAACGTTCTGGTTGCTAACACAAGATAAGTTTTTTTGTTTCTAAAATTTATTAATATTATGGTTTTTTTAATCTCAAAATTAATAGTACCCTATTTTTACTTTGTTTTATAACACTTTAAATTGTGGAAACCTTTCACTGACTGCAACTTTTGTCTATTCTTCCATTGTTTAGTTGATTTTGTAGCTATCCTTTGATAACAATTTAAGGGTGCATGGCCTAGCAACATGATATTATAGATCAGTTCTACTCATGTTTCAAGGTAAACTGCTTGTGAGAGCAAACATGGATTATGTTGTATGGTTAATATTTTACTCTCACATGGATATATGGAATGAAACAAATATGGTAACTTTTAAAGAATGCTTCTTTGATTTATAGTTGAGTATAAATTTTTATACTCTTGGTAAGTGGAGACCGGAGAAATAATACTTATTTTTTTATGATCTTTACCCGATATATTAGTGTTACATCATTGATACATGATTACAGTACTATGTTTCAATTACACGAAGCATGAGTACCTTTGAGTATTGTACTTTAAATTGCATCATATGTACACACTTTGGCCTATTATGCCATTGATTAAGGGTAAGACATCATATTCCACTCCCAATGCATTATGGCCTGGCACGCTTTTGCAATAATAAGATATTGATGGCATAATGATGATTGAGGCAAACTAAAGTATTATAAAAAAGATAAAGTATTTTTGATAAAAATCATGAAGCCCGTCCACTAAAAAGGCTCCATTCATAGAGGTGAATATGGGAGCAATATATGCTCCATTCCCTAAGATGAATGTGGGAGCAAGACATGCTCCATTCCATAAGGTGAATGTCGGAGCACAACATAATCCTCTATTCTCAGATGTGAATGTAGTAGCAATACATATTATGCCTGAAAGAAGGTAAAATATCTTTATGTCTGAAAGAAGACACAATATTTTATGTCGGAAAGAAGGCAAATAATTTTATGTCTAAAATACGATAAAATAATTACCATGATAGAAACCATAGATGTGGATGTGGCAAGGGATGAAAAAATAGTTATTATTGTGAAATAAATAAGAGAACAATGAGGGTTCTAAAAAAGTAACCGTTCTAACGGAAAATATAATAATGCCTTCAATATATTATATGAGCATGAGGCAAGTCCAGATGATTATGGTCCATTCCTTGCAGTGAATGAGACAATTCAATAAAAAAAATTACGAATATAGACCCATTCACCGAAGTGAATGTGGCAATATGTGATAAAATATCAAAACTCGCCTCCAGAAGAGGTACGAGAAAGATGTATATAGACGTGCCCATGCGTGGTTGATAAAGTACCACAACTCACCTCTAGAAAATGTTCGACTATAATAATTCTATTATTTATTGTGGCATAAATGGTCATTGCTCTCGTACAGAACGTACGCCATAATTATGTATTATTATGAATTACATAAGAGCAAGTGAAGCAACAAATTGATCTTGCCTATAATGATTTTACCATGAGAAAAATAATATGATTCTCTCCTTGAAAAGAGATATTCACCATATGGTTGGTGTAATAAAATATATAGTAGTACAAAGCTATTTGAGTGCTCCGGAAGAGCCAAAATATTACTACCTGGAGGAATGAGATGATGAAATATTTATTGTAGTATGTCTCGAAAGAAACTTATTAACTTTCAAATACATTTTCCAAAATGGCTAAGAGACTAAATTTGATGGAAAGATATGAATATCTTTATATTACTACAAGAATGTCGGGAGAGATATATGTCCTTGAAAAGCTCTCCGCCTCTTCCTCGAGTATGTACTACTCAAAATATAAGTGTGGTAAAATTATATGTGCATGCCACAATAAACTTTTAATTTATTGTTACAGTTCCCATGCTATAGTAAACTTCTAATTTACTAGATGAATAAATTTATAAGTTGGCATGATCGGTTTGACCATCCCGGTTCAAATATGATGCACAGAGTATATAAATGAGAATTCACATGGGTATATACTGAAGAATCAGGATTCTTCAAGAATTCTTTTTGTGTTGTTTGTTCTCAAGATAAATAAATTATTCGACCAACTAGATTTAGGATCAGGATCCCCACACTTCTGGAATGTATAAAAGGTGAATATGGGCCCGTTCACCTGCCATGTGGACCATATAATTATTATAAATAGATGCATCTATGATAAGGTCACATGTGCGTTTTATTACAAACCCGCAATGGTACTTGCGAGGTTAAGTATTTGCTCAAATAAATCTTATTATGAGCATATTTCCAGATTATGCAATCAAGATAAGTTATCTTGATAATGTTGGCTAGCAAGTTTAGCATATTCACATATTGAAAGCCTCCAATTGCTAAACCATACATATGAGAACAATGCTACCTAAATCAGGTATGAGGTATGGTGTATCCATAAAGTAGCAGTTGTGCACGACATGCCACAAAATGAATTTTCCTCATAATTGGTTCAGGGTCAGGACCAAAATATTTTCCTTCCAATAATTTTAATGTGCGGTATATTATCAATTATTCCACCGCAACGCACAAAGATGGATCCCATATAAGGTTGGGAATGAATGTTAGTTTGGGTAACATTAGAGGGACAAATTAAAGCAGCTGAGGAATAAAAAAATTAAATTATCATTTGATTATGACCCTCATATAAAGATAATGCAAGTTACTGCCAGACGCATTACTGACCAAAAAAAATAAATTATATTCCAGCTGCTAATACTCCTGATGTCCTGGTGAGACAATCTATTTATGTAAATGAGTCTAAGACACGCCTGAAGCATGGTAGACCATTCGGTTCCAAAGGTAAAAGTCCTTGAAAAAGGAAAGGAGCAAATATTTGAGATGGTCAAATAAGGAGGCGGGCTCTAGAAGAGTCCACGACATAACACTTCATAAAACCTCCTCATGAGAGGTTCAGGTACCTGAAAATTTATGAATGTGAAGAGATCTCAATATGTTATGTCGGATTGGGAACCGAGATATGAAATTATCGTCGACGATATCTTACATATATTATAAAGCTCAATATTTATATGATTATGAGGATCTTGAGCTTAAGTCTGTTAGGAATACAGACATGAAATTATTGGCCATAAATAGCAAAACGCATTCAAGTAAAAATTGGCTTCACTCGAGTGACGTGAAGTTTTTGGACCTATAGTCCGAACACCTGAAGGTGCAAAGACAGTGGTGTATAAAGATATTTTTGTGCAAAAATATTGATAATAATAAGTCGTTAAATATAAAGTACGACTTGAGGCACAAAGATCTGTCATTGATTATATGGAGCTATATTTCTTTTTGGTGGATGTAATCACCTTCAGGTATGTTGTATGTCTGACAGTGCATGAAAGACTTGATATGCGTATGAATGTTGCAGCCGCCTTTTATATAGCTCATTGAGCAACAATATATTTATCCTTGAAGGATTCCAGATCCTAGAAGCATGTAAAGGTTCCCGGGAAACCTATTCAGTGAAGCTACATAAATATTTATACGGATAAAAACAATCCGGCCGCATGTGAAAAAATTGCGTTTGCGAGCTTCTTGATATTGAAATATTATATTTTAATGCAATTGGTGCGTTGAAGTATCTTACCAAATATACTCC
This sequence comes from Petunia axillaris subsp. axillaris, assembly GCA_029990575.1. Classification (NCBI taxonomy): domain Eukaryota; kingdom Viridiplantae; phylum Streptophyta; class Magnoliopsida; order Solanales; family Solanaceae; genus Petunia; species Petunia axillaris. The sequence goes on along the minus strand of JARKNS010000001.1, from coordinate 65,768,400 downwards.
ACTGGTTATAACTTTTGTTATAAGCTTATTGGTAAGATTCAGTTCTTCCTCAATGCGAAGACATTAGAAGAATACATGGTATCTACTTGATCCACAAAGCTCGATATTAACTTGGTATTTATTTGTTGTTGTAGAATACCTATATTGTGGTATTTTATAAAATCAATCGTTGCTGCTACATCTTCAATTTATGAAGATAAATTAGCCTCGCTTGAAGCTATGCGACAATATTGGTGACTGAGATCAAGGACTCAACATATTTAGGAACAATGTGGTATTTCTTTGAAGACGAGGATCTCAGTAATATTATATGAAATATTGCATGGATAATTCAGCTAAAGGGAAGATACAACTAAGGAAACAAATATTCAACAAGATTCCTTTTCAGTCGTGATCTTCAAAAGAATGATGAAGTTAATGCTGAAGAATTTACTCCAGTGATAGTTTGGCGGATCTGTCCACTAAGTCATTGCCAATCTCAACATTTGAGAAGCTCATTTACAAGATTGGAATGTTTCATCTTCAAGATATTGAACGATGTTTTCATCAGGGGGAGTATAGTACGCGCTGCACTCTTTTTCCCTTAACAAGGTTTTATCCCACTTGGGTTTTACTTGTAAGGTTTTTAATGAGGCAGCTCAAAAGGCGTATTACAGGATGTGTGTTATAATCTATGCACCTCCTAAAGACACTAGAAGGGGGGGGGGGGTTGAATAGTGTCTACCAATTTTCGTCTCTAGAACCTGGTTCTTCTGAGTTAAGATCTCAGTTCTTGCCTTTGCAATTCTGCTGTTTCAAACACTGCAACACACACCAAACACACGCACAGAGAACACGAGAATTTTACATGGAAAACTCCTTGTTCAAGGGAGAAAAACCACGACCCACACTCTGGGATTTGAGAACTCAATCCACTACCACAATGAGCATGTTTTTGATTACAAGACTCTGTAACCAAGTTGCTACACTCTAGACCCTAATCACTACTCAAAGCTAAACTCTAGCTTTTCAAGCAATTTCTCACAAGTTCACTTAATACATATGCTTCTGCAATAAGCCAATAGGTAAAAACAATGAAAGCTCAAACTAAGACAACTTACAACTCAATGAACCTAGACAGAATATCTAGACTCAATCAACTCAAGCACGCCTGTTGTCTTCTTCAGTTAACTCACGTAGAAAGATGCTGGATTGCCTTTATATGCTCTCTTCTCTCTGATTGTGAATAACTGATTTACGGCTGCATCAACTACTTGTATTTATATGGGCCCTGCAACCCTAGTTGAGTCCTACAAGGAATCCTTGTAATTATTGTAAGACAGGATTCCTAGTAACTCTTTTCCTTGTTGAAGTCCAACTCCTATTCACACTTCGACGACACAGCCTGGGCACCGCCTCTTTTAGTCTGACTAGGATACGTATTCATTCACGCGCCACTATTCCTAGTTTCGTAGGGATTTGCAACCCGCAACTCTTTTCGATCAGTCGTGCCCTTCTATCAAAGGACTAGGTTTTTCTCCGAGACTACTGAGTCCTTATCGTTTGTCATTCTTCAAAATTTATACTCAACAATTTCCCCCTTTTTGATGATGACAAACACATGTTGCAAAAGAACCTGCATAGACAAGATTTCCAAAAAGCACAAAACGAAAGATAACAGTTCAAGAAATTGAAAACAGATGAATTAGGTCACAAACACCCAAACATTTCTTCTTCCCCCTTTTGGCATCATCAAAAAGATTCAAATACCTGCATGAACCTGTAAGTATTTTCCAGTCTAGAGCACAAGGCAACAAGTCAGCAACTAACACACAGAAGCAAGAATAAGGCCCCAATCAAGAACCAAATACTTTAAAGCAAACAGTCATAAGCATAAGGAAATTTAAAACCATTATCCAGGGTGTGACAGCAGCACAACCCTATCAATTAGTACACAACTACAAAATAAATTGTTTGAAACAACCAACACATGTGCAGGGGAGAGTGGAAGGAATTAACAACATGTGGGAGAAAGGACAGGAGGATAGAACAGGAGGACTCAGGGATAAAGGTTAAAGTGTTTGACAAGTGCCTCAAGATGCTTTGTATTTTTGGCCCTTTCCATCACCAGCTCGGCCTCATACTTGTGGCAGTTTATCTTCAAACGATCAATTTCTTGATCCTTCAACTTCAGCTGTCTGTGGAGCTCTGCATTTTCTGTATTCACTTCAAGAACATGACTTTCCAGCTCTTTCACAGCATCAATGGCCTCCTCAGGTCCATAGTCCTCACTCTCCTCAGCTAGCTCTTGCAGGTTTCTTAGAAGCTCTCCTCTCCTTGAAGAAGTCACAGTTTTTAAGCACATTGTACCCAAAGATCTGATGAATGGTTGGCTTCTTCCCAGCTTCCAGGGGAACCCCAAAATGCTCAAGTACTTGCTGGAGGATATAGGAGTGCACTTAGGAATGTGGCTTCTGATCAGTGTCTGCAATCCTCTTAATATGGCTGATAATCAGCCCAGGTAAGTTGATTCTTACCCCTCTATCCAGCAAGTCCATATATGTCAGGACTAGAGCACTAGCTTCACTGTTTCTTTCTCCTCTAGGCAGAAAGAACCTATGCACAAACTCAAACAACAACTGGTGTGCTGGTTCCATCTCCTTCTTATCAACCTTCCTTTCCTTCCTTAGCTTGGTTTTTCCTGAGAATTTCTTGACCACACTCAGAGGGGTCACTCCATCAGTCCTCTTGGGCTACTTCAAATTTATATACCTGCAATAACCTTCAGCAGGTATGTCAAGGATCACTCCAAGCTCAGGTCTCCCAAATTCTATCTCAACTCCCTTCACAGTGGTGAACACTCTCCTGGCATTGACTCTACAGTTGGTATAAAACTCCCTGATCTCATCAACAAACAACAATCTCTCTTTGTTAGCAAATAGACCAAGCCATCCTTGGTCACCAATCATTCTCAACAATGGTTTCATGTGATGTTCCTTCTCATCATGCAAGATGCTACTAGGCAGCACCTAATGCTTTGAAAAGAAGGCCACTCTGTCAACTTCTTCTTCAGAACCTCTCTTTCTCTTCCTGTTCTCAGCTTCACTATCTGTCTCAGAGTCACTTGGCTCCACATAACTACCAGCCTCGTCACTCTCTTCATCTATCTCCTCAGTTCTCTTTTCTTCCACCCTTTTCTTTGCCTCTTTGTCTCTCACATTTGAAATTGTTCTTTCAAGATTTCCTACCTTCTCCAGTTGTTGCTTCAAGGTAGACCTAGTGCCAACTCTCCTGGCAGTAGACTCAGCAACAGTCTTGTCTCCACTATCTTCACTTGATTCATCAACCAATTTATTTTTTGACACTGGCTTTCCCCCTTTCACCAATCTTCTCCTCTTTTCCGGTTCTACTCTGTTTTCCTTGACAAAAACTACCTCTTCTTCTTCTTTTTCCTCACATACCAGTCTCTCATCCTCCTCACTAAACTTTCTTTTCCTCTTTGATTCTTTTGCTTTCTTGGTAATCCCTTCACTTTATGCTTTTTCTTTCACAACCTCTTCATTTTTCTCTTCTTCTGAATCTGTCCAATTTAGTTCTGCATCATCAGCCTCAGTATGATCTGGGCAAGGGACAGGCTCTTGACCCAAATCCTGTGAAGCCTCAGCAAGTCTAGGTCCCTTAGCCTCAGCACCTACAACATTAGTACTTGGTTCATTTACACTTTCCTTAAGGGACTCAACAAGATCCTGTTCCCTTAGTTATTCTATCACTCTTTCCGCTACATCCAACTCCACATCAGTCTTTTCTACTAAAGGCACATGTGCAAGTTTTCTCTAAGTTTTTCCTGAACACACTTTTTCTTTGTTTCAACTAGGTTCCCCCTACCTGTTTTATCACCAGACTCTACTACTCCTATAATTTCATCTAGTCCTGTTACTAGGGTTTCAGTATCCGTTGTACTAGGGCTTTTTATTTATTCTAAACCAACCGGAGTAGATGTAATAGGATCAGGGATTACCTTAGAAGGTGGTTCGGATGAACTTTGTGCAATGGGCGTAATAGACAAGGATCTTGACATCATCTTCTTGACCAGTTTCTTGTCGCCCTTTTGGAGAAATTTTGTCATGGCCTTAGCAATTCTTTGTGCGAGGGTGGATGGAGGTGGTTTTGCAGATGATTTCTTTATAGCCTTTTGTGGGTGAAGCGGATGAAGATTGTACTTGAGACATGATGAAAGTTTAGTAGGTTTTTTACTGAGATTTCAAGAATTTTTCTGTTTTAAGTCTTAGAGAGAGGATGTAAATTTGAAGAGGCGATGTAATTGAGTGTGTGAGTTTTGGGTGTATTGACAAAGGGGAAGGGTTTTGGTGATTAGACAGTTTCTAGGGAAGACAAAGAAATAATGAGATAAAAGAGAAAAGCAGCCTTTATGATATTTTTGAAAACCGGGAAGGGTTATGGATTTGACAGTTATGGACTTATTTGATCTAGCCTTTTTAAGTAGTGGGGTCCAAACGAGTCAAATAGAATTATATTCCAAAAAGGAATGTGTTCCTATAATTTAGGACGGTTACAGGAACATGGAGGATCTCCCTTGACACACGAATAATTAACAATTTAATTTCAGTTATGACTTCTATCATACATGGTAGTGTGACTGTACCTGGACATGATTCCTCATGCTCCAGTCGGTTCCTTCTTAGTACATAATAGGTTCTTCACGGGATCACATTATCCTCACCTGGTGCTCATAAGCTGAACAAGTATACTTAATAAAGTACAAAATCAGACTGAACAGTAATAATAGAGTTTTACACACAGATAATTGAATACTTAACTAACCAATCATTGAGGGACCACCTACTGGGTCATCCGTGTATTTTGGTCATCCCTAATTCCAAACTGTTCCTCTCAAATTGTACCTTGTTCAATGCTTTGGTAAATATGTCAGCGATTTGGTCTTCAGTCCTGCAAGAATTCATAGTAATCAGACCCTTTTCCACATTATCTCTAAGGAAATGGTGTCTAATATCAATATGCTTTGTTCTTTTGTGTTGGATTGGGTTCTTGGCAATATTCACTGCACTTGTGTTATCACAGAAAATTGGCACTGCTCCACATTTGATACCAAAGTCCTCCAGCTGTTGTTGGATCCATAGCAGGTATGAGCAACATGATGCAGCTGCTACATACTCAGCTTCCGCAGTAGACAGGGCAACTGAGTTTTGCTTCTTCGTAGCCAAGAGACCAAACAAGGACCAAGAAAGTGTGCCATTCCTAAAGTGCTTTTCCTATCCACCAAATGTCCTACATAATATTCATCAGCAAAACCAATTAGTTCAAAAGTGCCTCCCCTTGGGTACCAAAGACAAAGGTCCTGAGTTCCTTTCAAGTATCTCAGGATCCTTTTCACAGCAGTCAGATGTGACTCCTTGGGCTTGGACTGAAATCTAGCACACAGTCCCACACTGTACACTATATCAGGTCGACTGGCTGTGAGATAGAGGAGTGAACCTATGATTCCTCTGTACTTTGTCTCATTTGTCGAAGGACCTAGTTCATCCATATCCAGCTTGGTTCCAGGAGCAATGGGCGTAGTCATTTCTTTTGCTCCATCCATGTCAAATTTCTTCAGAAGTTCCTTGACATATTTTTGCTGATGAATCATAGTCCCTTCGGGCATTTGCTTTATCTGCAGCCTAGGGAAGAAATTCAGTTCACCCATCATGCTCATTTCAAATTCACTTCTCATCAGATCAACAAATCCTTTGCATAGCTCCTCATCAGTGGCTCCAAAGATAATATCATCGACATACACTTGAACCACCAATAGATCGTTTACTTTCTTCTTGAGGAATAGTGTGTTGTCAATCTTTCCTCTCGTGAAACCATTCTTCAGCAGGAATCCTGAGAGTCTTTCATACCAAGCTCTAGGGGCTTGCTTCAATCCATAGAGAGCCTTGTCCAGTTTGTAAACATGATCAGGAAATTCATTGTTCACAGAGCCTGGTGGTTGTATCACATAAACCTCTTCATTCAAGTAGCCATTCAGGAAGGCACTCTTCACATCCATCTGATATAGGGTGAACTTACGTAGCAAAGGCGATCAACATTTTGATGGCCTTTATCCTTGCAACTGGTGCAAAGGTTTCATCATAGTCTATTCCTTCTTCCTGACTGTAACCTTGAACTACTAGCCTTGCCTTGTTTCTTGTCACTATACCATGCTCATCCAGTTTGTTCCTTAACACCCATTTTGTTCCAATTATTGATCTGTCCTTCGGCTTAGGAACTAGGTGCCACATTTTGCTTCTTTCGAATTGATGAAGTTCCTCTTGCATGGGTAGAATCCAATCTGAATCTTCTAGAGCTTCTTTTACATTCTTTGGTTCCAGAGATGAGAGGAAAGCAAAGAATGCACAGAAGTTCTTCAAGGCTGACCTGGTCATGATTCCTGTATGTAGTTCAGATAGGACATTCTCCAAGGGATGAGAGCTTTGATGTTTCCATGGCCCGAGTTGAGTATGCCTAGAAGAACCTGCAGCATTATCTTGGAGGGGTTCTTTCTGACGTGCTTGATCATCAGCTTCGTCTGATGTTCCCCCTATCAAGTTGACTCCTTGTTCTAGTGCGCTCGGATTTTCATCTGAAGTCTCCTTGTCATCTGAGTCTTCCAGTTCATCTACACCTTCTTCCCGACTTAGGCCAATCTCTAGATCATCAGCCTCAGTTTCCCCCAATGCCTTATTAGATTCATCCAATACAACATGCATACTTTCCTCCACTGTTTGTGTTCTTTTGTTAAACACTTTGTATGCTTTGCTTTGAGTGGATTAACCAAGGAATATTGCGTCATCACTCCTAGCATCGAACTTCCCCAAGGGTTCCTTGCCATTGTTGTGAACAAAACATCTACAAACAAAGGGTCTCAGGTGAGCAATATTTGGTTTTCTTCCTCTGAGTAGCTCATATGGAGTCTTGTCAAGAATTGCTCTGATGGAACATTTGTTCAGCAAATAGCATGCAGTGTTTATGGCTTCAGCCCAAAATTTTCTTGCAAGCCCACTTGACAGCAACATAGTTCTTGCTATATCCTCCCGGGACCTGTTCTTCCTTTTAACCACACCATTTTGTTGGGGAGTTCTTGGTGCAGAGAAGTTATGATCTATGCTGTTCTTTGCACAATACTCAGAAAATTTTGAGTTTCAAACTCAATTCCATGATCAGATCTGATACTGATGAGTTCTAGACTTAACCTTTTCTGCACCACACCAGCCCAGCCTTTAAAGCTGTCAAAAGCTTCATCTTTAGATGATAAGAACAAGGTCCATGTGTACCTAGAGTAGTCATCAACGATTACAAACATGAATCTCTTTCCTCCTCTACTCCTGACTCTCATAGGTCCACACAGATCCATATGCAGCAGCTCCAGTGGCTTTGATGTACTTACCACCTTTTTGGATTTAAAAGATGATTTCACATGCTTCCCCCTTACACATGAATCACACATTTTTATGTTTTCAAATCTCTTGCTTGGCAATCCACGAACCAGCTCCTTAGATACAAGCTTGTTCAGTTGTGAGAGACTTGTATGACCCATCCTTTTGTGCCACAGCTGAGAGTCACTTTCTTACACATTCAAGCATGTTAAGTTGTTTTCAGGTAATGACTTCAGGGATGCTTTGTATACGTTGTTCACCCTCTTTCCTTCCATAACAATTTCTCCACTATGTAGATTTTTCACAATACATCCTACAGATGAGAAACTCACTTCATTACCTCTATCATATAGTTGGGAGATGCTCAGCAGATTGTGTCTGAGACTATCGACACAGTAAATATTTTCAATTACATGATCCAGAGTTCTCCCAATCTTTCCAATTCCCACGATTTTACCACTTTTTCCTCCTCCGAAGGTGAAATGACCTCGGTCAGTCGTTTCGGAAGTTAGGACTCCGATTGACTTGCCGATAATTTTAAAATACTCGTAATATCCATTAAAACCTGTCTGTAAAATTTGAGCTAAATCAGACCTCGTTTGGTAGGCATCGGAAGAAGGTTTCGGTTTTTATTGGCGATAAATATTAAAAAGAGATTTTCGAGCTCGGTATTACCGAATGAGCTCCGATTCGAAATCCGAAAGCGTCGTTAGGTTCGTATGATTATTTGTGATTTTTTTAAACTTTCGAAAGTAAATTTCGAGGTCGTTCGGCTAGATTCCGCTAAAATGCCGAAAGTTAAATAATTTGACTTTTTTCCATATAAATTCGCATCTTGGGTTTCGGGAGTCCGATTTGAGATCCGCCTTCGCGAGTATGTTACATATATTTTGTATAACTTGTATGCAAATGTTGAAATTATTTCGAATATCATAGGGTATCGTTTTAATTTTCATCGCAAAAAGAAAAGAAAAGAAAATAAAAAAAATAGAGACAAAAAGACAAAAAGAAAAGTTAGTGGGTCGGTGGAAAAAGGGGATATACATCCCTTACGCAATAAGCTTCATGTTGAAGCTCAAAATGCAAAAACTTCACAGAAACAGAAAATGCAAAAGTTAACGCAGAAAAATGAAAAAAATACCAGAAAATGGGAAAAGGGGCCGGAGAAAAATAGAATTTTTATCCTGAAACATTCAGGTAATGATCCTAATATATTATTTGAGTTTATTACGTATGTTTGAATATATACGGTAAAAATAGGGATCTTAGACATCGTTTTAACAAGTTCAATTAATAGTTTGACGGGTCAAATGGACCCTGATAATGAAATTTATTATATATTCGTACTCAGTGAGCTATGGGCAACATATAAATGTAATTTATTTGGGGTTTGGTTGTGTGACCTTAAACCCCGTATATAGGTCTGGCCTGCGTATTGCGTATGCGAATAGGGTATCAGGTTCCTACCTGGATTGCCCTAATAAGTGAGGAATGAAGCCTTTAGTCTAATGTGATATATTTTTCTGCTTATTGAACACAGTGGGATCATTTGGCAATGGAACCAAAGGACAAGCGGTTATTGAGTGGATGTACTAACTTTGTAACAAGGTAAGTGTTTATATCCATTTCTTTGGAGGCACCTGGCCTCGTGGATTTTCTACCACGTGTTCCTTACGTGTGTAGCTGCCGATAGGCGTACTCATTACGCCTTAGCTTTGAACTTATATTTTATATTATATGTTATGTCCTGTTATTGGTATTGCATTGAGAATCTGAGTATTGTACTTTGGCTGTGAGTTGGTATATACTTTCCAGCTGTCGATGAGAGTCCCGCGCTGGTGATGGGTTATTATTACATCGTGTTGCATTTGTATGCACATTGCATCATATTGAGGGTAGGAGGATTCCGCCCGCGGAGCAGGAGTATTCCGCTCCATTGCATCATATTGAGGGTAGGAGGATTCCGCCGGCGGAGCAGGAGTATTCCGCTCCATTGCATCATATTGAGGGTAGGAGGATTCCGCCCTCGGAGCAGGAGGATTCCGCTCCATTGCATCATATTGAGGGTAGGAGGATTCCGCCCCCGGAGCAGGAGGATTCCGCTCCATCTATTTGGCACATGTGACACCATTGCATCATACTGCATTCATCCCATTTCATTGCACCGCGTGCTGACTATTGTGTGACTATCGTGTTGTGTTTTATATATGCGGTATGTATACAGTATCTCAGTTTGCCTATATATTTCTGGCTCGTATCTCGGGTTGCACGCCGCAAAGGTATGAATATATGGATCGGGTTGCACGCCGCAACGGTATAAATATATGGATCGGGTTGCACGCCTCGGGAATATGAATATATGGATCAGGTTGCATGCCTCGACAATATGAATATATGGATCGGGTTGCACGCCGCAACAGGATGGATATATGGATCGGGTTGCACGCCGCAACAGGATGTATTTCTGATTGTTAATATGTTCGGGATACCTCTATGTTCTGGCTATCTTACGTTCCTGGTTTTAGTGAGTTTGTGATTCCATACGTGTTTCTAGTTATTATCTGGCTCTGCCTTTTCATAATTTAAATAAAAGGAATTTTGTTTATCTGTTTCTTTTCTCCCTGGCTAGTTATCCTATTCTTTGAGGTGGCTAGTCTGCCCCACTTATTGAGTCCTTTTGACTCACCCTTGTTTGTTGTTTGTTTCTTGTCTATCTATTTCGTTTCGGCAGGTTCGCTCCAGGATTGAGTTCGCCACGTTGTGAAGGAGCGAAGACGACTTCAGCTGTCAGGGTGAGCCAGCTTTTATTCCGGATGGCAACCAGTTTATTGGTTATTATTTCAGTTGCATTTTGCTCCCTTCAGGAGGTATTTGTCTTCTTTTGTACTCTTAGATGTCTAGTCTGGATAACCCTAAACCTAGTATGTTGGGTAGGCAGCTGTAATTTCTTTTGTACAGCTTAAAAATATCAGTATGTCTGTGTTTTTGTTTTAAGTCTTGTCTTTATTTATGAATTATTATATTTATTTTCCTAATTTAATTGGTAAGGGTTCGCCCGACGGGTCTAGGGGAGGATGTCGGGTGCCCGCACGGCCTAACCGGATTCCGGGTCGTGTCAGAAGGCCACACTGCCTCCTTGAAATGCTGCGAGTGAGAGAAAGTTTCTTCTGTCTCCTGTCATGTACCTTGAACAACCTCTATCAAGTATCCAGCTTAGGTTGTTCTCCCTCACTCCAGCCTGCAAAATAGATTAGAGGTTAGCCTTAGGAACCCAGACAAGCTTGGGTCCCTTCTTATGAGAGAATGGATAAATCAAATCCTGTCTAGCCCATTTAGGTAGAACACTTCTTTTATTCTTGGCCTTTGCCTTACTGACATTCATACACTTTTGTTTGAAGTGTCCAGTTTCACCACAAAAGGTACACAACATGTTGCAAGGCAACCCCACATACTTGCTCTTAGGATTATATGGAGGCAATGGTTTCTTGAATCCTAGCCCTTGTTTTCCTTTGTTTTGATTTTCAAGAACCCAGTTCATTGCCTCCGATGTTTTATTCCATTTAGTTAATCTGGTAAGCTCAAATTCAGATTTTTCCACCTTTTGATTTAAAATCCTGTTCTTTTCAGTTTCCTAATACAGAATCTCATTGGCTCTTTTCAGTTCATTTTCCAGAAAGGTTTGAACTTCACTTATTACTTGCTTACCATTTATACTCTCTCTTAACTGATTGCAGTCCAATTCTAGTTCAGTAATCTTAGAGTTTGACACAAGAGTCTGCCCCTTTAAGATGGCATTGATTTCTTCCAGTTGAATGTTTTGTTCAAGGAGGCTCTTGTGCTTGGTTCTGAGATCACCTAGCTCATTAGTTAATTTATCCTTTTCAATTTTTTCTTTTTCATAACCCTCAATCAAGGTGGCAGTGATTAGAATAAAATTTTCAGAAGAGTATGTATGTAAAGTTTCCTTAAGATCAGATAAACATACCTCTGCTGAATGAGCAGCTTCAGCTCCATCAGTCTCCATAAGGGAGTCCTTATTTTGGTTTTCATCTGTGTACAACTCCTTCAGACTTTTCCAGACTTCCTTGGCAGACTTGCATTCAAGTATCCTTGCCAGCACATCATAAGTAAGTCCTCTCCTCAGGTACCATTCAGCCTTTGAGTTTGCCTGTAGCCAGTCTAGATCTTGAGGATCTAGTTCTTCCACCTTCTTTGGCACCAAAACTCCATTTGCTGCTCTCTTCACAGGGACATGAGGTCCTCTTTTCACGATCAGCCACAGACTATAACCAGTTGCTTGTAGAAAAGTTATGATCTGTTTCTTCCAGCTCTTATAGTTAGTCCCCTTGAACATAGGTGGCCTTGACGGATCTCTCCCTCCTCTGATCTCTCGAGGGTCTTCTTCATCAGAACTGATGCCTGTCATACCCATTAGTGCTAGTGGTGAATCATCTTCAAATTCATTTTCATGATCAGATTCACTGTCAGTTGGTCTCCATGTGGCATAGAAGGCTTCCTTTTTCTTTCTCCTTTCTGCTCTGAAGTTTGGAGGTCGCCTTGACTTCTTCTTATCTTTGTCATTTTCCTTTGACGTCTCCTTCTCCTTTTCCTTAGACGCTCTGTTTTTCATCCACTCTATTTCCCACATAGGATAATCCATGACGGCGTGATCCTTTTTGAAACACTTAAAGCATCCTGAGTAATTGGGACTGTCAACCATGTTCTTTCTGCCAGAATTGTCCTTGCCACTTCTTTTGAAACCTTTGAATCTACCCAAGTTAAGCTTCTGTCTTAGAGCACTAACCATTGCTGCTTCAACTGATTGCAAATCAACATATTCATCAGTTTCCTCAGTTGCTTCAAGCGCAAGGGTCTTGTCCTTCTTTAAAGCTGGTTTAGCTTTTGAGTCTTTCATCATTTCATGAGTTTTCAAGCTACTAACCAGTTCTTCAAGTTTGATGGATCTCAAGGGTTTAGACTCAATGATAGCGGTCATCTTAGGTTCCCATGCTTCAGGAAGCACATTCAGAATCTTATCAACCATCTCTACTTCAGGCAATTCCATATCCAGGGATCTCATCTCATTAGTAATAATGGTCAACCTGGTCATCATTTTCTGAATTGATTCCTTCTCACCCATAGAGAACAGTTCAAATTGTCTCTTCAGCATTCTTCCCTTTGAGTCCTTTACTTCGGTGGTTCCTTCGTGCGCAACCTGCAGAGCATCCCAGATTTCCTTAGCCGTCTTGTAAGATGATACTCTATTGAACTCCCCAGGACCAAAACCACAAATGACCAGACGTTTGGCTTTGTGATTCTTTTCAATCATCTTATAATCTGTCTCATTGAACTCCTCTTTCAGCTTCGGTTCTTGTTTGGCAGTGGCTCCTTCACCAACTATTTTAGTGGGAATCAAGTTTCCTTCAGATACTATCAGCCAGAGTTGATAGTCTTCCGCACATATGTAATTTTCCATCCTGTTCTTCCACCACGCATAGTACTGCCCGTTAAACTGTGGGGGCCTTTGAACTGACTGTCCTTCAGTAATAGTAGGTGGTGCACTCATGATTCTGATCCTTCTCAAGGTGTTAGCCTCACACGAGAAGACCTGCTCTGATACCACTTGTTATAATCTATGCACCTCCTAAAGACACTAGAAGAGGGGGGTTGAATAGTGTCTACCGATTTTCGTCTCAAGAACCTGGTTCTTCTGAGTTAAGATCCCAGTTCTTGCTTTTGCAATTCTGCTGTTTCAAACACTGCAACGCACACCAAACACACACAGAGAGAACACGAGGATTTTACGTGGAAAACTCCTTGCTCAAGGGAGAAAAACCACGACCTACACTCTGGATTTGAGAACTCAATCCACTAACACAATGAGCAAGTTTCTGATTACAAGACTCTGTAACGAAGGGGCTACACTCTAGACCCTAATCACTACTCAAAGCTAAACTCTAGCTTTTCAAGCAATTTCTCACAAGTTCACCTAATACATATGCTTCTGCAATAAGCCAATAGGTAAAAACAATGAAAGCTCAAATTAAGACAACTTATAACTCAATGAACCTAGACAGAATATCTAGACTCAATCAACTCAAGCACGCCTGTTGTCTTCTTCAATTAACTCACGTAGAAAGATGCTGGATTGCCTTTTTATGCTCTCTTCTCTCTGATTGTGAATAACTAATTTACGGCTGCATCAACTACTTGTATTTATATGGGCCTTGCAACCCTAGTTGAGTCCTACAAGGAATCCTTGTAATTATGGTAAGACAGGATTCCTAGTAACTATTTTCCTTATTGAAGTCCAACTCTATTCACACTTCGAAGACACAGACTGGGCACTGCCTCTTTTAGTCTAACTAGGATACGTATTCTTCACGCGCCACTATTCCTAGTTCCGCAGGGATTTGCAACCCGCAACTCTTTTCGATCAGTCGTGCCCTTCTATCAAAGGACTAGGTTCTTCTCTGAGACTACTGAGTCCTTCTCGTTTGTCATTCTTCATAACCAATACTCAACAATGCGTGTACTCTTTTTCCTTCACTAGGCTTTTTCCCATCGGATTTTTCCTAGTAAGGTTTTAATGAGGCACATTATCTTTTAAATGGTCATCCAAGGAGGAGTGTTATAAATTTATTTATTTGTGTGGATGACCACTACTCACCATTATTCAATTATAAAAAATGGTTTACTACCCTACTTTCTCCTACTTAATTTCTCCCCACTAAGTGACCACTAATTCCTTATTAAGTCACTACTTAATTCTTATAACCTTTGGGTTGATTTGTAACCTATGTATTTGTATCCTATAAATAGAGCATATTTGGCTCTATGGAAGATATACTTGAATCACTTTGAGAATAATACAAGTTCTTCCTTCTCCTCTTATATATTTTATCTTGTTCTTGCACTACTTTACTATTAGTTTTACAATACATGAATATATTTTTTCTTTTTGAATATCTTTCTGAATTATATCTACACATATAAACAAATTTAATTCAGACAATTTATCGAAATACATTGTATACATAGTTTTTTCAAGCCACCAATTTAGAGGAGTTGTCTTTACTTGCCTCGAAAACTTAGACCATCAAGCCGTTTTGATTCCTTTGAACGTTTGGTAATTCAAAATCTACAATGAAAATGACTCAACTTCATCATTATGAATCCCAATAGTCTCAATATTATTCTATAATCTACTTCTTCAGTCTCGTTTTATTTGTCCTCCTTACTATATATAGTTAGTCTCATATTATTTGTTTATTTAAGAGTTCAAAGCAAAATTAATCATTTTTTTTTAACTTTGCCTATAGTATTAATTGATCTTGAAAGTTGAAACTAGAGTTAACATTTATTGAAGAGAGAATAGTATAGTGGGTAAAATACTCAAAAATAATTCCTCATCAATGTTTTTTTTAGGGATGTGTAAAAATTAGTGCGACAAAAAATATGGAGGGAGTATTATTTTCAAGTTTGGTCGGTTCTACCAAACTAATGTATTCTGAGTTTGCTCATTTCAATTCTATTATTTAGCTATATTTTATCGTCAAATATATCTTACACCATTGGATTGCCCAATTTCATCAATCACTCCCTTCCATTTAAATCTTAGATCCTCAAATAAAGTTCAAACCTTTGCCAACAATGGCTATTCATGAATTCACCAATCAATATTCAATTATTTGTGCTAATTACCTTGATAACGGTATTCAAACTTGTATATAGCATTACTAAAGTAAAAGAATTACCTTTAAAACTTTCCTCTCATAACGCACTTGTTTGGGTGTTCTTGAGGAATTAATGCAAATATGTAGAGATTCATGTGTTTTGGTGTTAAATCTTGGATAAATGAGGTCTTAATAACTCAAAATTGTTGTAAAATTCTTATGTATTGAATAAAAATCACCGAGGTCTCGAGAAAGACCTCAAAGTGCAACACGAAGACTGCGCCACAAGGAAAACCCCCGACGGGAGATTGCATTCCTCGCCCCGGAAAATTGCCTTAGGAAACGAGGGGAAGTGAGCTCGAAGCACTGAGCTCGGAGAAAAACCTCGTAACCTCGAGCGGATGTCACACCTCGGGCGACGAGAGCCAACAACCGTCGACCGTTGCTCTAGCATTTAAGAGAAAGATCGTGGGTCAATCAAGATTAAACACAGACTAATGGCCCTAAAGACACAATTATGATATTTACAATGTCATTTTTCTCCTGATTTTAAATAGAATTTATTTAAACAAAAGGACACGATCAATACAATTCTGAACTTTACTTTTACTTGTTGTCTCGTCTATCATCCTAATTATTTCTTGCCTTGTTATTTTTTAAGCATTTCGCCCAAGATCAGTTTCAAGCTCGAGCAACACTTCGATACAAGCAAATTACCAGTTAAACCCAATACAAATTCGGTTTGTTGACCTATCCATATTTAGGCCAACACAAATTGGCGCCGTCTGTGGGAGATTCTGGTAATAACGTTTGTTCCGAAGACCATAGTTTCAACCTTCCACCAAAAACAAAATGTCAGACACTATCAATGACAACATGACTATTCAAGTGCCAGAGCAGATAGTGGGTGCCACCGAGACCAATGGTAGAATTCCATTACACCCAAGTGGCTCGACACCACCCGTTAGCCCCATCCCAACGAACACCTCAGCTCCATTAGTTGGGTTGACGCCCCCAAGCGGGCCTACTCCACCGATCGGTCCAATACCTCCTGTAGGAGCGTTGGCAGCCGAACCAACATCCTTAAATTTTGGCGACCCCTTCCAACAGTTCATGGTAAACTCACTATAATAAATGTGAGAGCAGGCTGCCGCTCAAGCAACCGCGCAAGCCCAATTTAATGAGAAATTTCGGAGTTCTTTGCAAGCCCTTGCTAGGAACGAGAGAGTTCACTCTGCCCTCGGTGATGTTCCCTGCATGATGTTTAATGGAGGGAATAACACCGCTACTCCTGTTGGAATAAATATAGGAGGACTCCTGAATGAGATCTCGTCTGGGGTCTCAGGGACTATAGCTCCCACATCGTCTCCAACGAGCATCACATCTGACTTCGAAAAGTGGAAGAAGGAATTCGAGTCCAGCATGGAGAAACGACTCGAGAACGTGCCAGGGGTCCGCAAACCCCAATGAGCACTGGACAATGAAAAATGTCGCCAATTACCCTTCAAACCTGAAGCTGCTCCAGCGCCTGTCCCAAAACATTTCAAATTACAAATTCTGAAGAAGTATGATGGGATGACGGAACCAGTTGACCATATTACAAAATATATGGCTATGGTCAAAAGCAATGACCTAACCCCAATTGAAAAAGAATTCATGTTCTTGAAGAAATTCGTCGACACCCTGGAAAAAGGGGCGTTACGTTGGTACATGCTCCTCCCTTCTGAGTCTATTTCCAACTTCGGCAAATTGGCGGACATATTCATTAAAGCTCACACTGGGGCTCAAAAGATCCTCAAAAGAAAGAAAGACATCTTTGATGTAAGACAAAGATACCTTGAGCCCATCAAGGACTTCCTCGAGCATTTTCAAGTCGAGAGGATGGATCTACCAAAAATGGACGAAAGCTTGGCAGTCATGGCTTTTCAAATGAACCTTAATGCGAGCAATTCAAAGGCTGCGGCTGAGTTGAAGAAAGAGCTCCAGCGGAGGCAAGCTCAAACGTGGGACGAATTGCATGGCCGAGCTACAACAAAGATCAGGCTCGAGGAAGCAGAGTGGAGAAGAACGGGACGAGGCCACTCCTACCGAGGTAGGTCTGAATCATTGCGACGCGCCGATGCAATGTGAGGGAATTTAAAAGTCGATAAGAGCCATACGACGAAGCCTAGAAGCAGCACGTAACGTAGGGCCTTGGGGGACATCAGCACGTGAGCCAAAGACGTAGAGGGAAAACTGGATCATTCTCCAACCAAAAAATCCTCGGGCCCATCGTTGGTACCCAAGGAGAAAGATCTGCCTCGAATCACTGAGTACAATTTCAATATATCCACTTCCAAGCTAGTGAACGCGATTAAAGGAATGACTGATCAAGGAGTGAGGCTACCCAAAGACATGAGAACGGCCCGATACAAGAGGTACCAAACCCAACATTGTGAATTTCACATGGACTACGGGCACGCAACTGAAGACTGTAAAGCATTACGTCTCGAGGTAGCACACCTGCTCAAAAAGGGGGAGCAAGCAGAATACCTAACTAACAAAGGGAAGCACAATTATTTGAACAACAGAAGAGAATAGCAACCACCTCGAGCACAGTCGCCGAAGGGGGTAATGAATGTCATCACTGGGGGCTTAGAGGTGAATGAAATAAACTTTGCTGCAGCAAAGAAGGTGGCGAAATCATCCATTACAATGGAGAAGAGAGTAAGAGCTGGAGAGTCAAGCTAAGAGATGGTATTTAGCAAAGAGGACTGCGATGGGATGATGTTTCCCCATCATGATGCGCTAGTGATCACGCTCAAGATCAACGAATGTGATGTCAAACGAGCTTTGGTTGATCCTGGTAGCTCGGTGAACATCATCTACTATGGAGCGATAAAAAAGATGTGGTTGAAAGACTTAGTCGTACCAAAGGCAACCATACTGACAGGGTTCAATAATTCCACCGAGAAGACTTTAGGAGAAAAAACCCTCACAACTACTGCAGAGGGAGTGAACAAACAAACCACCTTTTAGGTTATGGCCGACATAACCTACAACGTCATTCTTGGGAGAACTTGGATCCACGAAATGGAGGCTGTGCCATCCACTTTGCATCAAGTGATCAAGTTCCCAACTCTATGGGGAATAAGAGCCATCTGAGGAGAACAACGAAAAACATGAGAGTGTTATTCCATCGCAATGAAGAGTACAGTCGCCCTGATCAGGCCAAGGAAGTAGCACCAAGCAAAAATTCAACAGCCGGTGACTTCGCCAGGCAAAGCCCTCTGAGCACGAGCAGTTACCTCGACAAAGGGACTAGTTTGAATAAACTTATGACATTCTAGTTTTTTTCATCTAAGTCCTGTCATAACCAGGCAACCATTGTAATAAAAACATGTAGATCTGGTCAATGGATTAAACTTAAATTCGATATCTCTTTATTCTCATTTGAACATGCATAGCTAATCTTAAGTTAAGCCTACGGCTCGAGGGTGAGATGCCATCCTAAGCTAGCTCGGAACAACGAAAAAAAAGTCTTGCAAGAAATATTTCTACAAAAGGGAATTTTCATTAATAAAAAGATCGAAAGGCCCAAGTATTTACAAGGAAAACGGCACGAAGGCCTCAACCAAAAAGAAAAAAAAAAGAAGCTCTACTCTAACCCTCTGCTTCGGAGTCATCACCTCCCTCGTCTAAACTCTCACTGCTCGAAGGGAGATTTTCCATCAGCCTCTAAGCCACAGCAGCATCACTCTCGGCCTTGGCAATCTCAGCATTAAGGTCAGCCCACCGCGACACTCTTTCAGAGTCTTCAGCCTCGTCTGAATAACGGCCCAATTCTTATCAACTTTGGCCCGAGTCGTCCTCATTCTCCGCCTCGAGGAGAAAGAATCAGCCTTGCCTCTCAGGAACTTGACCTCGCTCTCCTGTTGACTTATTTCCTTGGCCAACTGCTCTTTCTCCGCAGCTATTTTATTCATCTTAAACATCTTCTGCTTTAAGTCGTCATAAAACTTTTTGGCCCTCTCACTAATAGCTGACTGAGCCTCGTTCCTTACTCTCTTCAGCTCGGCATCACAAAGTTCCTTCAAACGGGCTATTTTCCCCTCAATGTCAGATTTAGCCTTGAGGGCTTTGGTCATTTTGAGGTCAGACTTGTTGGAAACATTTTAACTTGCTCCAGCTCGAGCCTTGCGTTCATTAACTCCTTCCCAAGGCCACTCATTTGAGCCTCGAGACTCGCTCGCTCTTGCATCCATCCAGCCTTTAACTGCCGCAGCTTCGTCTCGGCTGTACTCTATCTGGGCAGCCCTAATAGAGTTGATGTAACACTACAAAAAAAAATTCTAAAAAACCAGAGAAGGAAACAAAACGCCAAATGGAAAAGAGAAAATTAGAGAAAGCATACATGAATGACATGCTGAGCAGCATCAGCCATCAAATCGGAGATGGGAGACTCCTTAAGACGATCGCGGTCCTTAGGACCTAAGAATCCACGGAGGCTGATCGGGACTTGGATGTCGCCATCTAGGAGACAAAGCTCTAAAGGAATCTCAATATAGTGAAACTGCCTCCAAGAAGATGCATCAGGAGCAGGCTCGGAGGCGGCTCGAGGAATTTTATCCCCCTACTCGAGATGGCCCAGCCTCGTCCACTTTCACTTACGCCGAAAGGGGGATGAATGCTCCCCTCGTATTTATCAGCAACCTGAACTGGTTCAGGCTCATTAATAGAGGGAACCACAACTTCATCCTGCTTTTGCTTTGACTCATCATCAGGAGAGAGCTCAGGGAAAGGGACATGCTCAAGTCTAGCCCGCTTTTCTTCAGGAGTTTCCCCCAAGGACAACTCTTTCTTTCTCAAAGCTGAAAGAAGAAAGGAAGGGGTGACAAACGGAAAAAAACGAAACAAAAGAGTGAAATCAAAAGGAAAGACACTTGACCTGTTTTGGCCCCGAGGTCCGGTGACCCCTCGGGAGCCATCTTTTTCTTCTCCTTATCCTTTTCCTTTCTGCTTTTCCCCTCGAAATTTTTCCAATCAAATCTTCGAGGGAATTCAAGGCATCTCCAACCTCGGGAACCTCCTCCTTCTTGTCCTTCATCTCCTTCTTTCGTTTCTTCTCTTTCAGCACGATGATCGCCCTCTTGGGGAGACTTACAACAAAGAAGAAACAGTGGAACATCTAAGCATGGGGCCTCGAAAATCTTGGCCAGACTTAAAGCTAGGTAAAATATAGCTCACCATGCCGTTTGCACGCCCATTTGGTCTCCTTCGAGGCAGCCAGAACCATCCACGACCTCTCTGGCCTTGGTTTGGCATCGATAATAGCTTGCACCCATCGAACCAAATTCTTTGGGTGCACGATTGGGACCACCATGGCTAGAAAGACAAGAATAAGGAGTCAAGAAGCGAAACAATAAAACGAAAATAAAAAAAGAAAGAAACATTTACGGGCTCGATTCCACCTCTAGGAGAAATCAGGCTTCGACGAGAGAAGATCGGTAGGCAAGAAGATGAGGTGCTCATTCCACCCACGGTCGTCGAGATCCTCGCTTTTTGTAATCAGCGAGTACGAGCCCCGTTTGTTGAGCTGAACGACTACATCCTTGTGAAGGGAAGGGGAAAACAAATACAAGAGATGATCGAGGGTAAAAGGTACCCCCGCCAATTTACTAAAAAAATTCGAGGCACTGAATTCCCCAGGTCCAATCTGGGCTAGACACACTTGGAAGGTTCGGCAAAAATTATCCAACACTTTAGGGATAGGGAGAGAGAGAGAGGCCGATCGTAAAAGGATAAGTGAAAATGAAGGAATACCCCTCGACTCGATCACACACTCGGCTCTCGAGGGCGGGGATACCAACCCTCACATCGGGGCCCCAGTTGCAATCAGAGTGGACCAGATGAATGTTCGCCTGAGTAATCAAGCTCGGCGTATCCCCCACATGAATGTTCCTTCTCCTCCTAGCCTTCGATTCAGTTTGCAGCTGCATAACAAAATCCTTCGAAAGATCAATTTTTGAAGGAATGACATGGTGGGGCTTGAGTTCCAAGTCGTCAGAATGGAGTTCATCGTCACCCACATCCTTTGTGGCGACCTCCTCCTCATCCGCCATAACTACTCCGGCGATCCCAGCCATAGCGAGCGGTGATCTTGATCCACATCGCTGGGACAAGTAAGTTCTTCCATGATGAAGTCAGGAGGAACAACAACATCCAGCAGTTTAGGGACATTAACTAGTTCCCCACCAACAATCATGGTATCGACGAGGGAAGTCGAAGAACGTGATGAATTTTGATGAGATATCTTTCTTTTGAAGATCTTTTTAGATAAAATGCATGAGTTTTATTGTTGAAGGCATGAAGAAGTAAGAACAAGAAGAAGGCAAGGTTCGATTATATATAGGTTAAAAAGTGCCATGATTACAGCCGCATGGGGAAGATAAAATAGGAAAACTCGCCCAATCAGCGATCGCCACGCATGATTGATAGGAATTCAAAGTGACAACCGCCGTTTTCAAAATTTGCGGGGCAAAAACAGCCACGTCAATCTTTCGCCTAAAGTTCATTCTATTCCCCGACAGATTTGGCAACCTCTCGAGGAGTAGGGGACTATCTGTTTTGGATAAAAATCACCGAGGTCTCGAGCAAGACCTTGAACAGAAGATTGCACCACGAGGCAAAATCCCGAGGGGAGATTGCATGGTTCCTCGCCCCGGAAAATTGCCTTAGGAAATGAGGGGAAGTGAGCTCGAAGCACTAAGCTCGGAGAAAAACCTCGTGGGTCAATCAAGACTAAACACAGAGTAATGGCCATATAGGCAGCAATTATGATATTTACAACGTCATTTTTTCTCCTGGTATGAAATGAAATGAAATGAGATGAAATGAAATATGATGCAAAGGGTCACATGTACCAAATGAATTGAACGGAATCCTCCTGCTCCTAGGGCGGAATCCTCCTGCCCTCAATATGATGCAATGGAGCGGAATCCTCCTGCTTCTAGGGCGGAATCCTCCAACCCTCAATATGATACAATGGAGCAGAATCCTCCTGCTCCTAGGGCGGAATCCTCCTGCCCTCAATATGATGCAATGGAGCGAAATCCTCCTGCTCCTAGGGCAGAATCCTCCTACCCTCAATATGATGCAATGGAGCAGGATGATATTATGAATAGAATTCATTTGTAAACAACAAGACATGATCAATACAATCATGAACTTTAGTTTTACTTGTTGTCTCGTCTATCATCCTAATTATTTCTTGCCTCATTATTTTTAAGCATTTCGCCTAGTCCAAGCTCAGTTTCAAGCTCGAGCAACGCTTCGATACAAGAAAATTACCAGTTAAACCCAATAGAAATTCGATTTGTTGACCTATCCATATTTCGGCCAGCACATCTTACCTTTGGATCACCAAGGGATTGGGTTGTTCTCCTGTCTAAAATTTGTAAGAATAATATGAAATATATAACCTATTATGACCCCTTTATCCCGTAAAAAAATATTGGTTTCTGGGTCGGGCGATGCAACGCTTATCTTTTGACAGTTGCTGTGCTCATGCTTGTTTTAAGCTACTATCAAATGCTATTAAAAAGCTGCAGCATCTAACATACGTCCGCTGATATGCTCGTTGCTGCTCTTAATATAAAAATATCCAAGTTATTAACTTGCTATTTGTCATTTTTACACACTTTTAGACACCTCTATTCATTATTGTATTGGTTGGATTTTTTTCGATCACACACGTGACACGTAATCAGTGACGTGGAAAAATGAGAGCAAATATCGGAGACAGCGAAATATGAGTTCGGAAGAAGAAAACGTTGATCGATGATGGCTGATCGATTCAACTGAATCGTGATAGGAATATTTCGAGGACACATGCCGAAACAGATAAGAATGGCTGATCTTATCCCATTTTTGTTGGGTCACTTTTGGCAGAGGTTGTTAGACGTGGGCAACTAGTACACTCATGGAGAGGTGTGTGATAGTGGAATTCTTCTAGGGTTGGGCTCTCCTATATTTTCCATCTATAAATAGATCCCTCTCCCCTATTTGTAAGGTTACGTTCATCTTAACAAAACATCCCCTTAAGTTATCGCCACTATCATCTACCATTGTTACTGCTATTCTGCCACCATTATAATCATAGCACCACCATTGCATTGTCATCAACTGACTTTGCTGTGAAGGAAGGGATTCATCCTTTTCAACGGAGCACAAGCCTTCGATCACTCAATACAATAAGCTTTACTGCTTTGCTTATTTATTTGTTATTTGTTTAACTACCTGCTTGCTAGTTCTATTGCCTGCTTTGTCTAATTATAAAATCGTGAATTTTGTTAATTGCTATTTATTGCTTTGATTATAACATCGATTAAACAAGATCATTATTCGGTTCCTAATACATATTTTTGACATCTTAATTAGGTAGATAGTCGTTTGATTCGCATTATCTTGTTCGTTTGCGTTCACTTTTATCATAATCTCACAAATATATCTTAATCGGAACCTCGCTTAAGCAAAGTCATCAACTTATCGAATCGTTCGATCAGCAACTAAGTAGCCGTTCGATAAGTTGCTGTCGGAGTCTGATTTGCTTGCTCATCTACTTTGCTCGTTATCTATCTGTTCGGAACTAGTGTCAGTCAATTAATTGTTTGTAATCAGTCGTACATCCTTATAATCGACAACGCATTCTGCTCTATTTGTTGGCACGTTTATTCGATCAAATTTTACTGCCTTCGTGTTGAATCTGTCATCTGATCTATTATTGGACTTATCATTATTTTTGTGTTATCGAATTCATAACTGGCTTATTGTCACTGGATTGATATCTATTAAAACGGTCAAACCTGTGAACGTGAAATTACATATCAGCCGATTGAATTTTGATATAAACGGTCGCGTAAGGCTCAACTAAATATAAATTTAATTCTAATACCTGAAATCGATTTTTATAATATAAAATTTGGCGCCCACCGTGGGCCCTAGGCAATCGACTTGTTTCGAGATTTGATTGTCGGTACTACTTACGTTCATTTTCTTATTTTGCAATGGCAAATGGACACAATGTTGATGACACCACCACTTTGAACGGCACAGAACAGCTTAATCCCAATGACGGGGTTCAAGCTCCAATGGCCGAAGAATTGGTTGGTGAATAGACCCACCAAAAACAGGATCCGCCTCACGACCACATTCCTACCAGTTCACAGTTGAACACACCTCGAGGACATCGACCTTGGAAGGAACCCGTGGTCAAAGTTACATCGGTGGATACTAATACGACATTGATGGAATATTTGAAAAAGCATGATGCACAGTTTGAGTTGATACACAAGTAGTTGGAAATTCTGTCTGGCTCTATCGGACATGGAGCGCCTACCTCCCTGATCATACCTCTCACAGGTATTCCGATCTCGATTCCTCAGGGCGCCGTAACAGGGGCTGGATCCGGAGGATCAGGTACGACCACCGTCGCTATGGGAGCTCCGACCTCCATTATGACAGAAGCAAGGGTGATGGCTAATGTGAATACAGTTGTGAATGATTTAGTAGAAAGAAAGTTCAAAGAGATAAAAGCATTTATGGAGAGATTGCCAGGGGTTCCAAAGTTAACGAGCAGTTCTTCCTCGAAATTGATATCGAAACGACCATTCCCACCAAGTGCAGCTCCTTTGCCGATTACAAAAATATTGAAGTTACCGAAAAATCACCGATATGATAGAATCATGGATCTGACAGATCATGTCGATTTGTTTACGGTTGCAGTGCAGGCGAATGACTTGACAGCTGATAAGATAAATTCGGTGAGTCTCAAGAAATTTCGTGAAACACTCAGATGGGGAGCATTGAAGTGGTGCATACAGCTTCCCGAAAATGAGATCATGAGTTTCGATGAGATGATGGAGAAATTTATTAGGGCCCATACGGGTGCTAAAAAGGTTGAGTGTAGGGTCGAGGACATCTTGAATATCAAACAACGTCCGAATGAAATGATCAAAGAACTTAAGAAGAGGTTTAACGCCGAGAGGTGGGCTTTTTTAGCGTTCCAAAATAATCTAAGTATGCATGCTTTAAAGACTTGTAGGAAGCTGAGGAAGCATTTGAGGAAAGTCACTCCGACGACGTTTGCCGCTCTTCATGTCGAATGCAATCCAAAGATTCGAGCTGAAGAGGAGGAGTTACAGTTAGCTCAGTTTAATAGACGTTACAAACGACCACCGCGAAGAGTTGACAACAATAGGCGAAACTACATGGATCAATGATGGGAACCCTACAGTTTCCCTCGACCAGGATGTAAAAAACCACGAAGCTGGTAATTCGAGGAATCAGCAAAAGAAGGAGCAGTCAGGTCCATCCTTGGCTCGAAGAGATCGACCACGGCCCCCTAAAGTTTCAGAGCATAATTTTTGTGTGTCGACATCCAATTTAATGAATCATTTGAGGGGAATGGGTGAAAAAGTTGTGAAATTCCCCATCCGCATAAAGACGAATCCGAACACAAGAGATGAAAACTTATGGTGTGCTTTTCACCACGATCACGGTCATACGACCGAAGAATGTAAAGCATTGCGTTATGAGGTAGCCAATTTGTCAGAAAAGGGGCACTTGGTGGAACTCTTAACTGAAAGGGGACGAAATAATTTCAACAAGAAGAAAGACGACCAACCACCAAAACCTCCTAATCCAAGTAAAACGGTGAATGTCATCACCGGAAGGGCTGATGTCTGTGGAGTAACTTATACAATGAAGAAGTATGCAAGGGTTTCATTTACACGAGATAAGAGGACACGAGAGGATATGAACGATGACATCATGTTCAGAGATTCGATTTCAATTTCGATGAAAGGAGCCATTCCCATAATGATGCTTTAGCAGTTACAATAAGAATTGATGATGCCGATGTGAGAAGTGTGTTGATCGACGCGGGCAGTTTGGTCAATATAATTCACTCAAGAGTAGTGGAGCAGCTACAGTTGAACTATAAAATCGTACTTTGATCAACGGTCTTGTCTCGATTCAACAACTCAAGTGAAATAACAAAAGGGGAAATTACGATGAAGACATATGCAGAAGGTGTCGAAAATGAAACTTTGTTCCAGGTGATGAAAAGAGATATGGCTTACAACATAATACTTGGTCGACCATGGATCCACGCTATGGGACTGGTTCCATCGACTTTACATTAAGTTCTAAAATTTCCCACTCTATGGGAGTGCGTGAAATTAGAGGTGAACAGCAAACTTCTCAAGAATGCTACTTAGTGGCCGTCAAGGCCGGTGCTAACTCGATCATTCACCAATAGCAATTACAGCCACCGGAATCTGTGGTCGAAGACGATGAAATCGAGCCAAGTACAATGGATAAGGACTTCACCACGATTTCGGCATGTGTTAGGGAACCGATCAAACAAAAGGTAGGAGACTCTACGATAGAGAAATTGGAAGAAGTAGTGTTGTCCAATGACCAGCCAGATTGAAAAGTGTACGTCGGGGCAGAGTTAAACCCCGAAATGAAGTCAAAAATCATATCTTTCCTCAAAGATAATTCTTACTGCTTTGCTTGGTCCCACACGAATATGATAGGAATTGATCCCAAAGTTGCTACGCATAAGTTAAATATCGATCCAAAACATCGACCGGTGAAACAGAAGAAGCGACCGAATGGTGGTTTTCGAAGGAAAATTACTAATGACGAATTGGACAAGTTATTAATGAATGGATTCATCAAGGAAGTTAAGTATACGGAGTGGTTGGCAAACACAGTTGTTGTACCAAAGAAGAATGGAAAGTGGAGGGTGTGCGTAGATTACACGGATTTAAACAAAGCTTGCCCGAAAGATTCATTTCCATTGCCTTACATCGATAGAATGATCGATTCGATGGTAGGACATGAAATGCTGAGTTTTTTTAGACGCCTACTCGGGCTATAATAAGATTTTGATCGACCCAACAGATCAGGAGAAGACTTCTTTTATAACGGATATGGGAACTTACTGTTATACGGTCATGTCTTTCGGTCTCAAAAATGCCGGGGCTACCTATGAATGGTTGGTCACCACTATGTTAAAGGACTTGATTGGAAAAATGATTGAAGTGTACATTGATGACATGTTGGTAAAGTCATTAGAGGAAAAAGATCATTTGAGTCACTGTCATACCCGATTTTGGACTCAACTCGAAGCGAGTCGGGTTTCGGATTTGACTGGGTGAACTCGTTTAAGTTGTAGATGTCGGAGGCGCCACCTAATATAATTTCTAAGGCGTATTAGGTCACCTAAGTGTCTAAGGTCAAGTTCAATAGGTCAACTAGTCAATTCCAGAGATTCTATATGGGTAAGAAGTCCAAATGACTCGGGAGAGAAGGTGTTAGACACTTCCCCGAGTCCCACGAAAACTTGGGAAGTTTAATATAGCACTAAAAGTTGTAACATATCTATGCACACACACAAATAGTTTTCACATTCGGCCTTTATTTAAGCCTAATCGTATTTACGGCCTCTAATATCAAATGCTTAATCGTAAACAGGTGTTAACATACAAAGGGGTGTTCAATTTCAACTTATATGTATAATTCACACACTTGAAAACGATTTGCACAAATAGTCTATTTTGCCAACGAAATTTAGATTTTTAACAAATACCAAAAGGGGGGTTGTTTTAAAATAAAATGTTGGCCATTTAGGGTCGGTGTGACTCGTCATTAATTATCGAGCCCTAACATTAATGACCTTTTTTGTGTAGGGGTCAGATTTTAAAAATATTTATAGGCAAAGAGGCTGATTTTGAAAATGAGTTCACAAAAAGTACATAAATGCAAACAAGAGGCTGTCACACGTAAGAATATATATATATATATATATATATATATATATATATATATATATATATATATATATATATATATATATATATATTCCTAAAATCATGATCCAAATTATAATTATAACTTTAAAAAAACACTTTTAAAGTGTATAAATGACCCCGATGGCTTTATACACCGTCAGTGTATAGGAGCGTTAGAGTAGTTAAAAAACATTTGGCATTTATGCAGGCCATTTTTGAAAAAGGTTAATGGGCCTGGATCATTTGTGTAAACAGTTTATACTTTAACAGAAACGAGCATTTTAGCATTTTCACAAACAGTCTTGATTTCAAATAGGATTCCAATTTTATCATCACAAAAATATGTTTTCAAGCTGTGAAGAATTCTAAAACCTATGAGATAATATATAAGGCAGTGTAGCATGCAATCCTAAAGAACGTGATCTAACTTGTTATACTACCCAGATTTTTAAAGGAAAAACCCACGACTTTGAATGATGCAGCACATAAGGATGTAAGGGAGAAGGAGAGGCTCATGCGTAGCCATTCACGAAGTCTACAACCTGTGTGCCCTGTCTTAAGCAAATACAAATAGGGAACCTAATGAATATACACACAGGGGACAGTTTCTAAAGGGGCAGGGTTCACCAGGCAAAGAATGGACTATTCTAAACATAGTCAGGACTTCCAAAGTAGCACCTAAGCAGGCACTACACAGTGTAGCTAATAAACTTGCTCAATAGTTTTAAATTCATGACTCAAAGCAAGGTTGGCATGGCCTGAAATTTACAGACAAGTAGAACCCCTCACTTTGCTCTGTATAATAGCCAAACACCTGTAACAGAACCTTGGTATATCCTTGAGGATATCCACACAAATCCTGCACTGAAGGGTTAGCAGAAAGGGCAAGGGGAAGGCCCTGAACAGACACATATAAGAGTAGAGTAGGGGCAAGTATGCAGCCTCTCAAATAGGTATACATAGAGCATAAAAGAGAATCACACAAATAGTTTCAAACAAAGACAGCCAGAGATGAAAAACAAGTTTTTGAAAGAGACATATTTCTTACCTTCTGATCAGGTTTATGAAAAAACAGAGGTGGGAATGCAAGTGTTGTTTTTATTCTTTTAATGAATAAGCACACTAGGAAGAAGTAATAGTGCTGCAGTTGTTGAGGGCCTTTCACAGGCTCTTTTTAGTGTCCAAACAATAAGGTTCTTCAGAATAACTAAAGGGAGAGGTTGTTTTAGTTAAGTAGGTTTTCTCTGTATTTTTTAGTGTGTCCAAAGGAATCAGAAAGACACCTTTATATAGGCAGGGGTGAGGGTTTTAAACTCTAACGGGAGAAGAACCAAGATGGTAAGAAAATATTGATCCCCAAAGTCAAGGAAACCAGTAAAATATCCCATTCCATTTATGGGTTTAATAATCCCACAATTTTAGGGTAAAACAAAGCCTAAATCGACTAAAACCCCTTCCCTTACCACAAATAGAGTCTAGGTTCAGAATCAACCCCCATACACAGGTCCTTATAGATTTTTAAAAACTCTAATCAATCACCAGATCAATCAAATAATCAAATTCAATCCAGTTCCAATAAGGATTTAAAAACGGAGCTAGTTAAAATCTTGCCAAACAAACGTAATACATTACAAATGTGTGGGGATAACATTTGAATTTCAAACAGTCATAGACTCGAAGGAGTTCGATTAGTGAAACACAGGCATAGACTGAATCCGTATGGAAACTTAAGCAGTTACCAGTTTTAAAACTTAGGTAATAGTGTGTTAATAAAAAATTAGTAATCATGTGAAGTCCTACCCTAATTGACTTACAAAATAACAACGTACATGTTAAACTACTTGTGAGAATTTAGGCAAACTGGGCACAGTGTCACATAGGCTCAAAGCATATTAAAGGAAGAGGATTACCAGTTTTACCGGAGTCGGGTCAATCGCGACCCGTTTCAAAGCTATTAGCTCGAAGGATTTCCTCCTTTCTTGTAGTAGCGACCCCTTAGGTACCATTTAGACGTGGCCGGTAAAACGACCTCGGTCAGTCGTTTCGGAAGTTAGGACTCCGATTGGTGTGCCGATAATTTTAAAATATTCGTAAGGTTCATTAGGATCTGTCTGTAAAATTTGAGCTAAATCAGACCTCGTTTGGTAGCCATCGGAAGAAGGTTTCAGTTTTTATTGGCAATAAATATTAAAAAAATATTTTCGAGCTCGGTTTTGCCGAATGAGCTCCGATTCAAAATCCAAAAGCGCCGTTGGATTCGTATGATTATTTGTGATTTTTGTAAACTTTCGAAAGTGAATTTCGATGTTGTTCGGCTAGTTTCCTCTAAAATGCCGAAAGTTAAATAATTTGACTTCTTTTCATTTAAATTCGCATCTTAAGTTTCGAGAGTCTGATTTGAGATCCGTCTTCGTGAATATGTTACATATATTTTGTAGAATTGGTATGCAAAAGTTGAAATTATTTCGAATATCGTAGGGTACTATTTTAATTTTCGTTGAGAAAAGAAAATAAAATAAAAAAATAAAACAAAAAACGACAAAATGGAAATGAGAAAGAAATGAGCAAGGTCGGTGAGCTCATCTACTCTTTAGCGTGAACATATTCCAGAAAATGAAACACAAAAACAGAAACGGAAAACCAAAAGAGATACACGGAAGAAAATGGAAAAAAAATGCCAGAAAATGAGAAAAGGGGCCGGAGAAAAATAGTATTTTTACCCTGGAACATTCAGGTAATGATCTTAATATATTATTTGAGTTTATTACGTATGTTTGAATATATTTTTACGGTAAAAATAGGGATATTAGACATCACCCTAATGACGTAAATTGATAGTTTAAAGGGTCAAATGGTTCCCGATAATGGAATTAATTATATATTCGTACTCAGTGCGTTATGGGCAACATATAAATATAATTTATTTAGGGTTTGGTTATGTGACCTTAAACCCTGTACATAGGCCTGGCATGCGTATTCCGAATGCGAATAGGGTATCAGGTTCCTACCTGAATTGCCCTAAGATGTGAGGAATGAAGCCTTTAGCCTAATTTGATATATTTTTCTGCTTGTTGAATAGAGTGGGATGGTTTGGCAATAAATTCAAAGGAAAAAGCGGTTGTTGAGTAATTTTGCTAACTTTGTAACAAGGTAAATGTTTATATCCATTTCTTTGGAGGTACCTGGCCTCGTGGATTTTCTACCACGTGTTCCTTACGTGTGTAGTTGCCGATAGGCGTACTCATTATGCCTTAGCTTTGGATTTATATTCTATATTATATATTATGTCCTGTTATTGGTATTGCATTGAGAATCTGAGTATTGTACTTTGGCTGTGAGTTGGTATATACTTTCCAGCTGTCGATGAGAGTCCCGCGCTGGTGATGGGTTATTATTGCATCATGTTGCATTCGTATGCACATTGCATCATATTGAGGGTAGGAGGATTCCGCCCTCGGAGCAGGAGGATTCCGCTCCATTACATCATATTGAGGGTAGGAGGATTCCGCCCACGGAGCAGGAGGATTCCGCTCCATTGCATCATATTGAGGGTAGGAGGATTCCGCCCTCGGAGCAGGAAGATCCGCTCCATTGCATCATATTGAGGGTAGGAGGATTCCGCCCTCGGAGCAGGAGGATTCCGCTCTATTGCATCATATTGAGGGTAGGAGGATTCAGCCCCCGGAGCAGGAGGATTCCGCTCCATCTATTTGGCACATGTGACACCATTGCATCATACTGCATTCATCCCATTTCATTGCACCGCGTGCTGACTATTGTGTGACTATCGTGTTGTGTTTTATATATGCGGTATGTATACCGTATCTCAGTTTGCCTATATATTTCTTGCTCGTATCCCAGGTTGCACGTCGCAACAGTATAAATATACGAATCGAGTTGCACGCTGCAACAGTATGAATATATGGATCGGGTTGCACGCCACAAAGGGATGTATTTCTGACTGTCGACATGTTCAGGATATCTATATGTTCTGTCTACCTTATGTCCCTGGCTGTTTATGATTCCATATGTGTTTTTCAGTTATTATTTGGCTTTGCCGGTTTATAGTTCAAATAAGATGGATTTAGTTTATCTGTTTTTCTTCTCCCTGGCTAGCTATCCTATTCTTTGGGGTGGCTAGTCTGCCCCACTTATTGAGTCCTTTTGACTCACCCTTGTTTGTTGTTTGTTTCTTGTCTATCTATTTCGTTTCGGCAGATTCGCTCCAGGATTGAGTTCACCACATTGTGAAGGAGCGAAGACGACTTCAGCTGTCAGGGTGAGCCAGTTTTTATTCCGAATGGCCACCAGTTTATTGGTTATTATTTCAGTTGCATTTTGCTCCCTTCAGGAGGTATTTGTCTTCTTTTGTACTCTTAGATGTCTAGTCTGGATAGCCCTAAACCTAGTATGTTGGGTAGTCTGCTGTAATTTCTTTTGTACAGCTTAGAGGTATCAGTATGTCTGTGTTTTATTTTAAGTGTTGTCCTTGTCTATGAGTTGTTATATTTATATTGCTAATTTAATTGGTAAGGGTTCGCCCGACGGGTCTAGGGGAGGATGTCGGGTGCCCGCACGACCTCACCGGATTTCGGGTCATGTCAGTTGGTATCAGGGCCCGGTTTAGTGTCTATCCAGACTAAGACAGTGTCTAGTAGAGTCTCGCTGATGGGTACGTAGACGTCCGTACTTATGTACGAGAGGCTATGATGGTATTTAGGAAGTTTCACTTCCTTCTTTTCTGATCGTGCGTCGGTCTAGGATGCAAAATTATTTTCGTTAATTCTTTCGTGGTAATTGTGAACCCTCGTGCGACAAATTAAAAAAAAAAAAAAACTGGATGAGTTCAAGACGAAGCAATCGGGACTGGGGTTAGCACTGACGAAGCCCCGAGAGTTTTTTTATCGTGCTGACGACCTAGTTGCGGAGGCCCCAGCTGTACGAGCTCGCGATGGGTAAGGGAGCAGGGCCTTGTGGTTCCCTTGGCTCTCTACGATGCTTTTACGAGAATTTTGGCGATGCAGATACCGCAAGAACCTATTATTGGCTAGGCAGCTTATCTGGTCGGCGCACATGCAGATGTTCGGACTTAGAGAGCTCTTGTTCCAGTTCTTGATGTTTCCCAGTAAATTATGTTCCAGAGGTAGCATGTCTTGCGCCACTAATTATTCTGGTTGGTTAGCTAGGCCAAGTAATAGCTCGGTCCGAGTGTTCGAAGATGCTTTATTATTTTGTCTGGTTGAACTTTCTGATATTTTCAAGCCATGCATCAGATAATCCCTGTGTAAGTTTTTTTTTTTTTTTAAATAAAATGATGTCAGTGTATCCTTTAGGTTCTTGATTATATCGAGCGGTATGATGTTGATTATTCTTCTTTCCAGTTTCAGGGGTCCAACCTTGAATTGGTGGGCCTCTCTCTCTTAGTAGCTAACTTGGTTCGGTTTTTCTTCTAGATTCATGGAAAAGTTCCTTTCGAGTAGCGAGCGAGATGAAAAGTGTTTCCAGTTTGAGTGGACTGGACAGGGTAGCCTGTCGTTTAGCCTGTTGGTGCTTCAGAATATCAGATTGAATTCTATAAAATGGCTGAATATGTATTAGAACTAGTCTATGAGCCTTTTGAGAGATTCAAAGAATTATTGATGACCTTTCTTTTTCCTTGAGTTCCCAGATGGGTCGAAACATTGAGGTTGGGACTTCATTTGACGTCGTTGTTGATGTTGCTCAAAAGTATTAGGCATACCATAAGTTAAAATGGGAAGAGTGAGAGCGGGAGAGCAAGAGATCCCGTGGCCATAGTGGGTAACCATGGTACCTCATTTGGAGGTAAGAGTTCTGATTATTTTGGGAGGTCACCTTCCAGGTTATCTCAGCTTGTAGAGCGTGATTCTCATAGAGCGCGAGTAGTTCATCAAGATTAGACCCAGTTTTTCTCTTTATAGCTATTGACAATATGTCCAGCTTCCATTTTCAATGAAAAGCTGTTATCACTATCATGTGTCTGGTTATCCTTTGAGGAGTTTTTCCTCACTCCAGCAAGTAGACAATCGTCCTTCTTCTTGCCCTCAGACACCTGCACAGTCGCAGGAATTTCATTTAAATGTTAATCAATCAGAGAAATGCCACCATCCAGTAGAGGTCAAGAACGTGGTGGTAGTGGTTCTTCTAGAAGCAAATCAGGGTAGTGGCTCGACTCAGCTGCAGAGGCAGTTCTATGAACTACTAGTCTGGCTGGATGTTGAGGTATCTGATGTAGTACACCCATGTATTTCTTCTTCTCTTAAATGTGAGTAGATTTGATTCTTTTGATCGATCTGGAAATGGTGTGTCTTATCATGTTTCAATGGTTTCCTTGGATGTCATTTCTATTAAGAATCGGCTGCGGTAGAGGGGTGAGTTTCCGATATGATTTATTCCTGGCATTTATGATGACCCTACTAATTTATTTGGTCTAAATGTGAGAGATTTGGGAGTGAGTGTCGGTATCGTCTGCCTGGAATCTTGTTGTGCCATATTTTATTATTATGTCAAATTAGTATACCTCTCTTCTCGGAATTCCGTGTTGGTAGGATAATGAGATCCCAATTCATCACCATCAGAAAGTGTTATCGTTTCTTCCGGTGTAAAGTGGTTAGTAAGTAATATTTGATCTATGTGCCTTCCATGGTTCAAGATGTTTGTAGAGTCATGTTATCCCATGAGCTTATCTGGGTTATAAAAGGGTTTATGGCAAATTGTCAGAATTTCCTTCTTATTGGAAGGTTAAAATTGGTATGGATGTTTTTCCTAAAGCTTATTTAATGTCTATCTCTTCAATTGCGATTTTTTGGCCCGCCTGACGCGGAAGTTGTCTAGCTTTGGTAGTCAAGCAAATAAGAAGATGAATTTCCTGAAGCTCTAATTATTTCTATCCTCGATCTATTTCCATTTCTTCTTCGTCCGGCACTAGTGAGCTTGGGCGATTGGTAGCCACTTGTGACGTTCCCTGTGTTGAGCCAGAGTACGTGTTATTGTGGCCGGGTAAGCATATTATTGTTTTGGAAGCATATTATTGTTTTGGTCCAGTTGTCTCATCTTGTTATCTGTTTAACATGTTTATGTTATCAGTTTATCCGGGTATCCATTCCCATGTATAGTACAGTGCTGGTTCTGTTTTTGTGGATCATCCAGTTTCAAGGGAAACTCTGCCGAAATTTTTATATAGAAGTACCATCCATCAGGCGGTGGTGTTTACGACAAAGGTATGGAGTTGTGAACTTGAGAGTTGCAGGTTTTTGGCAACTCGAAAGGGTAGTTGGTAGCTTAGGTCTGCCTACGTTCAGCTTTTAGCTAAATCTTCTTTAGTCCAGCAGACTGTGCGAGGATGGTTATTCCTATTCAAATGGCTGCATGAGTTTGTGCTTTAAGTGGAGGAGTCTTCCTCCAAATACTGAATGGTAATATTAAATCTCTGAGGTGTTGATACCACTTTTCTCACGACCCAAAGTAAGGCCACGGCAGAAATCTACAATGACTGTCGATCATTGCTAAACCCGCTAATAATCTATTAACAACAGAGATAAGGTGGCAACCTGATCATATATACGTACCTATTTGCTGAAAGCATAAAGTCTGGGAAGATGACACGACTTTAACCTATTGACAATTAGAACACTGAGCGACAAATTCTGCTATGTCACACTTCATTCTGTCCCACCAATAAATCTGCTCAAGATCATGGTACATTTTAGTTGAACCTGGATGAACAATGTATTTGGAATAATGTGCCTCTATCATAATCTGTCCACGTAAATCTACAACATCAGGAACACAAAGTCCATCTTTATACATGAGAACACCGTTAGCAGTAACCCGGTATGGCTACTCCGGTTTTCTTCTGGCAATCTGTCTGTATTCAACCAGAACTGGATCCTTATACTGACGCTGTTTTACTTCATGGAAATTTAGAGTTAAATGTCTAGTGCAGCTTGTCGACAATCCATCATTGGTATGTATATCTCTTTCATACCTCCTGAAGTAGATGTTAGTCTGGAGATCATTCCTGGTTTGCATCATACTATCCAGAAGTATTTGTATGATCCTTATCCTTATATGATAGACCCTGTTCAGATGAACCTTTGACATACATTAAGATATGAGTAACTACATTCTCACAAGGAGCTTGCGAAACAACACTAACATCAACTGAGATGTTGCATAGTGTGTTTGTAAAAATAATACAACTTGCATCAAATCTTCTATAGTGAGTAGTGACAAGGTACTTCAAAAGCTCCCCTATTGCATCAAGCGTGAGCTAATTCTTACTTCCATCGACTTGTTCTATATCGAAAGGTATATCGAAGAGGGATTATAGGCTGAATCATGTTAACCCATTCAAAGTTCCGTGTATCTTTTCGTCGAAAATGTAGAACTCTCTTCCCGTGATCGAGGAAGGATCAGCTTAGTCAGAATAAGCTGTGCAATGGTATTATCATATTATCCACATATGTTTTATTCCAAAAGTACGATGTGCGTAATATAATTCTGATCCTGTAATCAAGAGATAAGGTCCGTGGAGTAGCTTATGAAAGTCGTGCAAGTTCTTTTGTTATCTGTGCGAATTTTTCTTTAGACTTAGGCTCGTTCGATGACGAACGAGAGTTTAAGTGGAGGAGAATGAAACGACGTCGGTCAGTCGTTTCGAAAGTTAGGACTCCGATTTATGTGCCGATAATTTTAAAATATTCGTAAGGTCCATTAGGACCTGTCTGTAAAATTTGAGCTAAATCAGACCTCGTTTAGTAGGCATCGGAAGAAGGTTTCAGTTTTTATTGGTAATAAATATTAAAAAGAGATTTTCGAGCTCGGTTTTTCCGAATGAGCTCCAATTCGAAATCCGAAAGTGCCGTTAGGTTCGTATGATTATTTGTGATTTTTTTAAACTTTCAAAAGTGAATTTCGATATTGTTCGGCTAGTTTCCGCTAAAATGCCGAAAGTTAAATAATTTGACTTCTTTTCATTTAAATTCGCATCTTGAGTTTCGGGAGTCTGATTTGAGATCCGTCTTCGCGAATATGTTAAATATATTTTGTATAATTGGTATACAAAATTTGGAATTATTTCGAATATCGTAGGGTAGTATATTAATTTTCGTTGAGAAAAGAAAATAAAAGAAAAAAATAAAACAAAAAACGACAAAATGGAAATGTGAAAGAAATGAGCAAGGTCGGTGAGCTCATTAAATCTTTAGCGTGAACATATTCGAGAAAACGAAACACAAAAATAGAAACGAAAAATCAAAAGAGATACACGGAAGAAAATGGAAAAAAATACCAGAAAATGAGAAAAGGGGCCACAGAAAAATAGTATTTTTACCCTGGAACATTCAGGTAATGATCTTAATATATTATTTGAGTTTATTACGTATGTTTGAATAAATTTTTACGGTAAAAATAGGGACATTAGACATCGCCCTAATGACATAAATTGATAGTTTAAAGGGTCAAATGGTTCCCGATAATGGAATAATTATATATTCGTACTCAGTACGTAATGGCCAAGATATAAATGTAATTTATTTAGGGTTTGGTTATGTGACCTTAAACCCTGTACATAGGCCTGGCCTGTGTATTGCGTATGCGAATAAGGTATCAGGTTCCTACCTGGATTTCCCTAAGATGTGAGGAATGAAGCCTTTAGCCTAATTTGATATATTTTTCTGCTTGTTGAATAGAGTGGGATCGTTTGGCAATGAATTCAAAGGACAAAGCGGTAATTGAGTAATTTTGTTATCTTTGTAACAAGGTAAGTCTTTATATCCATTTCTTTGGAGGCACCTGGCCTCTTGGATTTTCTACCACGTGTTCCCTACGTGTGTAGCTGCCGATAAGCATACTCATTACGCCTTAGCTTTGGATTTATATTCTATACTATATATTATGTCTTATTATTGGTATTGCATTGAGAATCTGAGTATTGTACTTTGGCTGTGAGTTGGTATATACTTTCCAGCTGTCGATGAGAGTCCTGCGCTGGTGATGGGTTATTATTGCATCATGTTGCATTCGTATGCACATTGCATCATATTGAGGGTAGGAGGATTCCGCTCTCGGAGCAGAAGGATTCCGCCCCATTGCATCATATTGAGGGTAGGAGGATTCCGCCCTCGAAGCAGGAGGATTCCACTCCATTGCATCATATTGAGGGTAGGAGGATTCCGCCCTCGGAGCAGGAGGATTCCGCTCTATTGCATCATATTGAGGGTAGGAGGATTCCGCCCCCGGAGCAGGAGGATTCCGCTCCATCTATTTGGAACATGTGACACCATTGCATCATACTGCATTCATCCCATTTCATTGCACCGCGTGCTGACTATTGTGTGACTATCGTGTTGTGTTTTATATATGCGGTATGTACACCGTATCTCAGTTTGCCTATATATTTCTGGCCCGTATCCCGGGTTGCACGCCGCAACAGTATAAATATACAAATCGGGTTGCACGCCGCAACAGTATGAATATATGGATCGGGTTGCATACCGCAACAGGATGTATTTCTGATTGTCGACATGTTCAGGATATCTATATGTTCTGTCTACCTTATGTCCCTGGCTGTTTATGATTCCATATGTGTTTTCAGTTCTTATTTGGCTTTGCCTGTTTATAGTTCAAATAAGATGGATTTAGTTTATCTGTTTTTCTTCTCCCTGGCTAGCAATCCTATTCTTTGAGGTGGCTTGTCTGCCCCACTTATTGAGTCCTTTTGACTCACCCTTGTTTGTTGTTTGTTTCTTGTATATCTATTTCGTTTCGGCAGGTTCGCTCCAGGATTGAGTTCACCACGTTGTGAAGGAGCTGTCAGGGTGAGCCAACTTTTATTCCGAATGGCCACCAGTTTATTGGTTATTATTTCAGTTTCATTTTGCTCCTTTCAGGAGGTATTTGTCTTCTTTTGTACTCTTAGATATCTAGTCTGGATAGCCCTAAACCTAGTATGTTGGGCAGACAGCTGTAATTTCTTTTGTACAACTTAGAGGTATCAGTATGTCTGTGTTTTGTTTTAAGTGTTGTCCTTGTCTATGAGTTGTTATATTTATATTCCTAATTTAATTGGTAAGGGTTCGCCCGACGGGTCTAGGGGAGGATGTCGGGTGCCCGCACGACCTCACCGGATTTCAGGTCATGTCAGCTGGAGACTTTTCCAGCAATTGCAACTTCCCCGACGAGGGGTTGATTTTGACTCGTCTTCGAACAGTAACCCATAGAGGTTTTGTAGTGGACGACGAGAGGATCACTGTGATGTATTTTGTTTTGCATTTCGCTGGTGGAATCGATCGGAAATCGCCATTGACAGCGGGGATTAGGTTTTCGCCATGAGAGAGAGAGAAGGTTTCGAGACTGAGCGTGTATAAAGGGAAATGGGAGAAAATGTAGGGTTTTGGGGGGGTGTATTGTTAAAATAGGAAATATACATCCTGGCCGTCGGATCGTCTACATGGATGATCGAGATCGATCCACGTAGGCGTGACGTGTACAAAACGTAGCTGATGTGTGTATATGTGTAAAATGTGAGGTGGATATATGAGGTGTAAATAGGGATATCTAGTGTATATTAGGTATAAAATTGGTATAAAAATTGTATAAAATGGATATAAAAATACAGGAGAATTAGGAAATTAATTTAAAAAATGTTAGGATGGCTAAGAAATGCATAAAAATTGTAATTTTGGGATTTGAAACAATTTGGATAATTTTACCAAAATAGAAGTAATTGCGAAAATTGTAAGAATAGCTATGGTTTGAGACGATGCTTATGAAAATGGCCTCGATTGTCAGACGATCATGAGAGAGGAATTTGAAAAGGAAGGATGGGGCAGGAGTAGATACACAATCGTGTGTGAAATCCAAAAACTATTGATTGTGAAAATAGGAGGGACAAAATTGGGTGTCAAGCTGCCCCTCTTTGCCTGGGGATGATGAAAGAGTCTTCGGG
Source organism: Petunia axillaris subsp. axillaris (assembly GCA_029990575.1). Taxonomy (NCBI): domain Eukaryota; kingdom Viridiplantae; phylum Streptophyta; class Magnoliopsida; order Solanales; family Solanaceae; genus Petunia; species Petunia axillaris. The sequence goes on along the minus strand of JARKNS010000001.1, from coordinate 65,728,499 downwards.
CAAAGACGTTATCAGTGCGGCCAATTTTGTCATGACTGTAGAGAGGCCTATGACTTAAGAGAATGCGGGACTGCAGGCTGAAATGCTTGCTTTGCTTGGGGTGTATATCCTGATATGAAGATGTGTTTGCAACATAATATATACATAAAACGTACCTTCCCGCTGGGCTGGATTGTCTTTCCAGGATTCTTGCAGTATGTGATTGTGTCTACTATGCCATAATTGCGTGTCTTTTGCTGTCAAATGTTAGATTCGACATCGGGTTGTAGGACCTCCGTCGGTTGGGTTATGTACCCTCCGCAAAGAATAAAAATGACAAATCGGTATCAAGCTGTGTATCCTCAACCGATGCCTTGGGCTGTGCACCCTCAGCTAATTTAAAATGCAAAATCGATATCGGGTTGTGTACCCTTAACCGACACCTTGGGTTGTGCACCCTCAGCTAATTTAAAATACGAATCGATATCGGGCTGTGTACCCTCAACCGACGCCTTGGGCTGTGCACCCTCAGCTAATTTAAAATGCGAATCGATATCGGCCTGTGTACCCTCAACCGACGCCTTGGGCTGTGTACCCTCAGCTAATTTAAAATCCGAATCGATATCGGGCTGTGTACCCTCAACCTACGCCTTGGGCTGTGTACGCTCAGCTAATTTAAAATACAAATCGATATCGGGCTGTGTACCCTCAACCGATGCTTCGGGCTATGTACCCTCAGCTAATTTAAAATGCAAATCGATGTTGGGCTGTGTACCCTCCACCGACGCCTTGGGCCGTGTACCCTCAGCTAATTTAAAATGCGAATCGATATCGGGCTGTGTACCCTCAACCGACGCTTTGGGCTGTGTACCCTCAACTAATTTAAATGACAAATCGATATCGGGCTGTGTACCCTCAACCGACGCCTTGTGCAGTATACCCTCAGCTTATTTAAATTACAAACCTTTTTTTGAAGCATATCTGTCGTGCATTACTGAATTAGGTATCTTTCATGCATGCATCCAAAGATAGATTAGAGAGTTGTGCGGGGTGGTTTGGTTTGTGAATTCTTGACTTGCTTTGCGCTCAATGTCCACGAGTGCTGGGGTCTTGGCCGAGCTGGTAGGGATATGCGTAAAGTAGTACATAGTGCAAAATGATTTCGAAAAACTTTTATAGGAAAGAAATTAAATGAAATATTTTGTCCCATTGAGTCACAAGTCGCGTTGTGTAAAGGCAAAATTGTCATTCTTCATGCTATTCCAAACTCCATTAAGTGAATTTTGAGGGCGACCTCCAAATTCTGCCCCAGTTTGTATTTGGAAATTTTTTTAGAGGTCCTCAAAAATATCTACTCCAGTGTCAGTCATTATTGTCCGTTGGGAATTTTTGAGAGTTCCTCAAAAATTCTGCCCCAGTATTTGCTTTGTAGGAAAATGAAATTTTGTATTTATGGGACCGAACCTTGAATAGGTTGCCTAAGTATCCCACTTGCGGAATCAGGTCGTGACGTAGTTCAGATTACATAATGTATTGTAGAATGGAGAAATCACCAATCAGTACGAACTCCTGTACATAGTATCTCTTGACAGCGTCTGAGTTGATCGGTTTCGGCCAGACTTCTCCGGCCATTTCTGCCAATATCAATGCTCCTCCCTTCAAAACTCGGTGAACCATGTACGGTCCTTGCCAATTTGGTGCAAACTTGCCTTTTGCTTCTTCTTGATTTGGAAATATCTTCTTCAGTACTAACTGCCCAGGTTCAAAGAATCTTTCCCGAACTTTCTTGCCAAATGCCTTAGCCATCCTCCTCTGATATAACTGCCCATGACATATTGCATTCAATCTCTTGCCATCGATGAGAGCCAATTGCTCTATTCTTCCTTTGACCCATTAAGCATCTTTCAATTGTGTCTCTTGGATAATTCTCAAATATGGTATCTCGACCTCTGCAGGTATCACTGCTTCAGTGCCATACACCAACAAATAAGGAGTAGCACCTGTTGATGTTCTCAATGTGGTGCAATACCCTAACAGAGCATAAGGCAGGTTCTCGTGCCATTGCTTTGAATTGTCTGTCATCTTTCGCAATATCCTCTTGATGTTCTTGTTTGCCGCCTCGATCGCACCATTCATTTGAGGTCTGTATGCAGTGGAATTGTGATACTTGATCTTAAAAATCTCACAGGTTGCTTTTATTAGGTCGATATTGAGATTGGACCCATTCTCAGTGATGATGAATTCAGGGATGCCAAATCGACAGATCATCTTATCACGGACAAAGTTTGACACCACTTTCTTCGTTACTGATTTGTATGATGCAGTTTCTACCCATTTGGTAAAATAATCAATGGCCACCAATATGAAGCGATGCCCGTTGGAAGCGGCTGGCTAGATAGGTCCTATGATATCCATTCCCCAGGCAGCAAAAGGCCATGGTGATCCCATAATGTTCAATTCATTGGGAGGCACTCGAATCATATCTCCGTGGACTTGGCATTGATGGCATTTCTTCGCGTGCCTTATGCAGTCATGCTCCATTGTCATCCAGAAATAGCCAGCTCTCAAAATCTTCTTGGCGAGTACGAAACTGTTCATGTGCGGGCCACACGTCCATGAGTGTACCTCTTCCAACAATTTAGCGGCTTCTTTTGCGTTCATGCATCTCAATAACCCTAGATCGGGTATCTTCTTATACAAAACCTCTCCATTCAGAAAGAAGCCAGTTGCTAACCTCCTCAGTGTCTTCTTTTGGAGACTTGTTTCATTCTTTGGATAAATACCGTCTCTGAGAAATCCTTTAATGTCGTAGAACCAAGGCTGTCCGTCTGATTCTTCCCCCACGTGATAGCAGTAGGGTGGTTCCTTCCTTACTGTCACGGGTATTAGGTCAATGTAGTTCTTGTCGGGATGCTTGATCATGGCAGATATGGTAGCCAAAGTGTCTGCGAACTCATTTTGCAGTCTAGGTACATGCCGGAACTCTATCTTGGTGAATCTTTGCTTCAGCTCTTTTATCCAGTCCAGGTATGATAATATCTTCAAATTATTCGATGTCCATTCTCCTCGAACTTGGTGAATCAATAAGTCAGAATCCCCAATTGCTAATAGCTTTTGTATGTTCATGTCCACTGCCAATCTAAGACCCAGAATACAAGCTTCATACTCCGCCATGTTGTTGGTGCAAGGAAACCTTAGTTTGGCCGTGACCGGATAGTGTTGTCGAGCCTCAGAAACTAATACTGCTCCGATGCCGACTCCCTTGAAATTGACCGCTCCATCGAAGAATAACCTCCAACCATCATACTCTTCGGTGATATCTTCTCCCACGAACATCACTTCCTCGTCAAGGAAATAGGTGTGCAAAGGTTCAGAGTCATCTCCTACTGGATTCTCGGCCATGTGATCAGCCAAGGCTTGAGCTTTTACCGCCTTTTGGTGACGAAAGTGATGTCAAAGTCGCTGAGCAGCATTTGCCATTTACTTGAGAGGGTCCATCCTCGATATCAGTAAGGTCGAGTAGGATGTCAGGTAATGTCTCAACTTTTGTGCTATCCAAGTCAGTGCGCAGCAAATGCGCTCCAACAATGTGTATTTGGCTTCGTAAGGAGTGAACTTCTTGCTCAAATAATATATTGCTTGCTCCTTCGTCCCAGTTGAATCATGTTGTCCCAATACACAACCAAAGGCCGAATCTACTACGGAAAGGTACAAGATCAAAGATCGCCCATGCTCAGGTGGGACCAACACAGATGGACTAGACAAGTACTCATTTATCAGATCAAATGCTTTTTGGCAATCCTCTGTCCACTCGATCACTGCGTCTTTCTTCAGCAACTTGATGATTGGCTCACAGATGACGGTGGATTATGCTATGAAACGGCTGATGTAATTGAGCCTCCCCAAGAAACTCATGACCTTTTTCTTGCTTTTTGGCGGTGGCAATTCTTTGATGGCTTTGATCTGGGACGGATCCAGCTCGATACCCCTTCTACTGACGATGAAACCCAGGAGCTTTCCTGCCGGAACACCAAAAGCACACTTTGCCGGATTTAGCTTTAGATTGTAATTTCGCAAGCGGTTGAAAAACTTACACAATTTGTCAAGATGCTCCGAGCTTTTCTTTGATTTGATGATCACGTCGTCCACATAGACTTCAATCTCTTTGTGCATCAGGTCATGGAACATAGTTGTCATAGCTCTCATGTAAGTTGCCCCAGTATTCATTAACCCAAATAGCACAACCTTGTAGCAATAAGTTCCCAAAGATGTAGTGAAGGCTGTTTTCTCGGCGTCCTCTTAATCCATGAGAACTTGATGATAACCAGCGAAACAGTCTACAAAGGATTGCAGCTCATGTTTTGCACAATTTTCGATCAGGATATGTATGTTTGACAAAGGAAAATCATCCTTTGGGCTAGCTCTATTTAGATCCCTGTAATCCACACAAACTCGGAGTTTCCTATCTTTCTTCGGCACTGGGACAACCAATCAAGTTGGATATTTGACTGTTCTCAGAATCCCTGCGCTGAGCTGCTTGGTCACTTCCTCCCCTATCTTTAATAGCACCGATGATTTGAAAGTTCCGGCTTTTTGCTTGACCGAAAGAATGCCCGGATTGATAGGTAATTTGTGAGCTACCACATCCGTGCTTACGCCAGTCATGTCATCGTACAACCAAGCTAATACGTCCTCATACTCCTTAAGAAACTCAGTATACAGCTTTTTATCCTCGCGGTGAGATGCACACTGATCCTTGTCTCTTTCACAATTTTCTCATCTCCTAAGTTTATCACCTCAGTCTCCTCAAGGTTTTATTAGGTTAGTTTTCAAATCTTTCAATTTCTTCTTGTGTAGTTTCATCAAAATCATCATAATCAGCTCCAGTTTCCCCAAGCTTCATTGTTTCATTAAACGTTGCGATTGTGGACTTAATGAGATTATTAGTTTGGATGCTGAAAAAGTGAAATATTGCTAAATTAAAAGATTAAAGCAAAAATTAAACAAGAAATAGTGCGATATTTTATTTATCAATCCTTGCAAAACAAAGCTTGTAGGGAGACATGTGCAACAGAAAGGGAAAATGTAAAATCCACGACTCAAAAGTCGCGTTTTATTTTAGGAAACATAAAATAAATTTTATCCCCTCAGCTCTACCAAGGTCCACGGTAAGCTCGGGCCCTGTTGCTGATCCAGTTGTTCAGTGCTGCTCCAGATCCAGCCTTTGTCAGTCCGGGAGGTTCAACATGTTCTTCTAAGATTACACAGCAGTCTTTATCAGATATGAATAAATTTTGCATTCCTGCCAGCAGATCCTCTTCAGCATCAGCTATCTTCGGCTCCACTCCTTGTGCTGCGGACACCTGCCCTTTTCGGCCATCCAAGTATCCAGACGAGACGAAGATATGAAAGAGAGTCTTGGTGCTTTTCTTATAGAACTTGAAATCCAGTGACGCTTCTTCCTTGCTCTTTTCGTAGGTCACAATGTATCCTATGCCAGCCTTTTCGTTGTCGGGCCTTATCACAATTCTGATTGGCTTGACCATACCATCCAAGTTCTTTCCTAAACCTTTGCCCGGTTCATAGCCTTGCTTGACCATGATGCCTATGACCCAGTCTCCGGGCCATTTTGCAGGCTGTGGGAGTACATATGGCTCTTCGATCACTACGTCCATAGGTTCAGGTGCTTTGGGTATCCACACTTTCTTTCCTTTTGTTTCTTCAGAGATGCGTTCGACCATTGGGTGAGTACATTGGTCGCTTCTCGGTCTTAGCTGGTAGGGTCTAACGAAATTCGCATGAAGGCACTCCCCAATCAGACACGACTAGCTCCCAGACCAAATTCCTACCTTCGTAGCCTTTGCCTCGGCTATCCCAGTAAGCACTGTAAAAGTTCCTCTTTCTTTCTTCAACCCCAGATAGTGTTTTGACCAATTTGGGATCAAAGTGTGCAGTGTAACCTTCTTGGACCATGTCTGTGGGATTACAACTTGAATTGTAGTTCTTGCGGTGTCCTCCTCAAATGCCTTGTACTGCTCCCACAAGTTCCACAGCGTAGAACGTCTGCCTATCAGGAGTATTCCCTTCAATTGCTGGTATGGTTTGCTCATTGTAGATAGAGTTGTTCCCCTCACCGAAAACTACTACCTCTTTGTGATCCCATTCGAACTTCACTGTTTGGTGCAATGTAGAAGGCACTGCACCAGCCATATGGATCCAAGGCCTCCCCAGTAGTAGATTGTAGGAAGCAGAGATGTCCATGACATGGAACTCAGCAGTGAATCCACGGGACCAAGCATGATAGTTAGGTCAATCTCCCCAATGGTGCTTCTTTGCGACCCATCAAACGCCTTCACCTTCACGTCGCTCTCCATTATCTTGCTTTGGTCAATTCCCATTCTTTTTCAGAGTGATGAACGGGCATTAGTTCAGACCGGAACCTCCGTCGATCAAAACCCTTACTACGAACCAGTCTTTGCATTTTACAGTGACGTGCAAAGCTTTGTTGTGATTCAAACCTTCAGGTGTTAGCTCATCTCCGTGAAAAGCAATTCGGTTGGCCTCCATGACTTGTCCAACCATGCTAGCCAGGTTTTCAACTGAAGTGTCCACCAGAACATGTGCTTCATCCAACACCTTCATCAAAGCACTTCGGTGGCTCTCCGATTTGAGGAGCAAAGCCAAAACAGAGATTTGTGCTGGAGTTTTGCCCAACTGCTCAACTACGGAGTACTCTTTTGCTTGCACCTTCTTCTACAGTCCCTCGAACTCCTCCTCGCTAATGCCTCATCTATCTTGAACAAGATCCTCGGGAGTGTAAATCCTCCCACTCCTAGTTATCCCTTGAGCGGCAACAGTATCAACTACGGACTTGTTCTTCTTCTCCCTTTGATAATCCCATGGTACCGCCTTGTCACTGTATGGGGGTACCACATCAACATAGAATTTGGGAGCCACTTCAACCTCAATGGTCTCTGGTGCCGTAGCGCCTTGAGCAACTGAAGCGGTGGCTGGTGCATTTTCTTTTGCCTTAATAATAGTCCCTTCCAAGTTGCATTCCTCGTCCAATTCGATCAGATTCACCCTATTATCTCCATGATTAGGCAAGGGGTTCTTGTGCACATTTGGAGTCTTTAAGTGTATCACCTTTTGGTCGATCAAATCTTGAATCTTGTCCCTCAAAGCATAGTACATTTCAGTATCGTGGCCAGGCCCTCCAGAGTGATAGGTACAGGTTTTGGTTTGATAAAAAAGGGTGTCATCCTATCAGGCATTTTGAATAGCACGGGTTGTATGTGGACAGCTGCTTTGAGTCTCTCGAACGACTGAATGCGAGATTAGAGTAACGGGGTGTAGTTTCTTTTGGGTCTTGGGTTGCTATTGGCGTGAGGCCTTGGTGAATAGGTATTGGTATTTCGGTAGTTGGGACTTTGTGGGTATGCCGGTCTTTGTGGCGGTGGGTTTTGGTACACGGGCTGGGTGTTATAGTCTGTGTAAGTGGATGTGGGTGGTATGTATGGATAGGATGGAGGAGGTGTTTGGTAGTAGTGGTTATGAGTAGGGGAGTGGTCAAGTGATGCGGCCACGAAGGAGACATTGTCCTTTTTCTTTCTTGAGGTGGTAGTGCTGCCAGCTTGTAGGGCTTTGTTAGCGGCTTGTAATGCGGCCATGCTAACAATCCTTCCAGTCTTCAGTCCATCCTCCAACATATCACCAATCTTGATTAACTCTCCAAACTTCTTATCTTGCAGATTCAGTATTTTGTCAAAATAAACATCTTCTTGTATGTGGATGAAGGTTGCCACTGTCTCGGCGTCTTCCATGAGAGGTTGGACTTTGGCGGCTTCAGCCCTCCATCTAGTTGCAAACTCTCTAAAAGTCTCGGTGGGCTTCTTCTTCAGTTTCTCTAGGTAGAACCGTTCAGGCATAACATCAGTATTGTGCCCAAAACTGTCGAAGAAGTCCCCAGCCATTGCTTCCCAGCTCCTCCGTTTCTTTGTTTGTTGCTTAGAGTACCATACTAGCGCATCTCTAGTCAGACTGCGGTTGAACAAATGCATGCGGATCTTTTCGTCGTGTCCAACTCCAATCAACTTTTCACTGGAAGATCGTAAATGAACCATTGGATCTCCACTACCATCGAACATGTTGTACTTGGGTGTCTTGTAACCTTCGGGCAATTTCAGGTCAGGATACAAGCAAAGATCCTCATAAACTAACCCTCAGGTTCCTTTGGTGTCTTGGACTTGTTTGAAGTTCTCAACCAGCCATTGGACTTGCTCTTTGGTATTGTCTAGGTCTTCCTTAGTCCATGCATACATTTCATGATCTTTGGTGGGAGATGCGATGGTTTTTGTTTCAACGGTGAAGGAGGGTAAGTTGTTTTGTGGTGCTTTCGGTGGTGCCGTGTAGGTAGGTAGGGTAAGGAATGTCTTTTTTTGGGTAGAGTGGATCTTTGTCGTGAGGGTGAGCAGTTTGGTTTGGTTCAACGATCTCATCAGCACGGGCAAGAGGGATCCTATTCTCTAATTCGAGCAGCCTCTGCTCCAGCTTAGCATAACTTTCATAGGCGACCATGCCTTGTTTCTCAGTAGTTCCATTTCCAATCTTGTCAAACTCAGCCATGATATTTCATCTCGTCCTTGTCCTTGTAGGTAAAGGGGGAGGTGTTGGGATTGATCCTTTGGACCTCAACCGGTATTGCGGCGCGGCCAGAATGCACAAACCAAACTATCTTGGGAACTGACACATCAAAACAAGAAGAGTAAATGGGAGTATACGTTAGTTTTAACAAAAACCCCGTCCTATCATGCATGGGACCTCTCTTGTGCCAGAGGTGGGCCAATCGCAGATTCAATGTAACGTTTGCAAACACATCATTTCATTTAAATAAACAAAATCATCATCATTCTAAAACCCAAAAATTACAAAATTTTATTTAATTTGCTTGGCTTTATTACAACCACTAATTAAAGACATCGACTCAATTAAGACGAACATAACAACAAAAAGGAACAAGGTGACTTGACTCGATATGACTAGACTAGGTGCCAAGCAAAGAGACTCCAGGTTCAAACATCAGCTCCAGCGTCTTCCTTTTATTTCTCCTCCTTGGCTTCCTCCTTGGGTTTGTGAACCAAACCAATGAGCGGAGGATCAGCAAATGTGTCCAGAAAGTCTTTCCCAGCCTCCATGTCACCCAGAGCTTTTATGAAGAACTCGCAGATTTCCAATCCCTTTGCTTCCTTCTCTTCCAGCAGCTTGCCTTGCAGTCATGACCTTGCCGGTCCAATACTTGAGTTTGTCCCCTTTGATCTTATCTTTGTATTGTATCCTCATCTCTCTCTCTCTTGTGTCACCCTTAACTCCTTCTTTCTTTGGTCAAACTCGTGTTTCAGCCTTTTGTATTTTTCAACAGCATTTGGAGCTTTGGCTTTCCTTTTTAGTGTAGTCTTAGGTCGAAACCTTGCCTTATCTTTGCTGAGCCATTGAGGGTAAGCCAGGGTAGCTGTGGGGTTCACCCTACTGACCACGACAAAACTACATAGTAAGCCTCTTCTCCCACATTGTCAATATGGTGAGAACCATTGGATGCTCGATGTCCTTTATGTCAACATTGAAGCTTCTTCCCTCGGTCAACTGCGGGGTTTGTTGTGTCATTCCCACCTGTTGAAGGATCCTTAGAGGAATATAGTGATGAGTTCCTCAGAATCCAATCAATGTCAAGAAAGTGATGTCTTGACCTTGTATCGAGACAACAAAGCTAGCACAATTTTCAATCACCCATTGCACCTCTTGCAACTCCTCGAGCTTGGTGTACTAACCCTCCATGTTTGTAGGGTATTCCCATGCCACTGTTCCAACCATACGGGTGCTATGTAAGCGGATCCCTCCTTGCCAAGAGGGTTTTTTCGCCACTGGACTGTCGGGGACATTGTGCAAGTGTTCTATCAACCATATTTGCAGCAACAGGTTACATCCTTCGAAGTTATCTCCTCCCCTCCTACAATTAGTTAAGGCCCTATAAACCTCTCCCAACATCATTGGAACCAAGCTTAATTGACGTTTGAAAGCACCATTGTGCAGCCCCCTATTACTCTCCCTAGCCTTATGTCGATCTTGCCTCCTTTCTCCGGGAAATCCATGCTTCCCAGAAAAGCGATGATGAAAGTATTGGATTCAGTCCATTCCCAATCTTGTATCTCCCACGCCCCAGCCCATTCATGTCTAAGTGTTGGATCTCCAAATCTAGAATGCAAGTATTCCAACGTGACTTTCCCATCATGCACTCCCTCGACATATGGATCATAAGGGGCTCCTAGTAATTCAATAAACTCCTTAGGTTCCATGTCTCGGGGATAAATCATAGTCTCGGGTATAGGCTCCAACATTGCTAGCCCTCCAATTTCTTCTAACATTGGTGCCAACTCGAAACCATTGAAATGAAACATAGCCCTTTTGTATTTCCAGAAATGTGTAGCAGCTTCAACCAAACCAGTCACGGCAGTGTAGTTCTTGAGAGCTATCAATTCTCTCAACATCTTTTGAACATGAGCTTTGCTGACAATGGCCAAATCTTCCCACCAGAGTCTGAAAAAGTGAGGAGGTCGGAGACAATCTCAAATTGGAGAGTACCCTTTGCAGCCATAGTCTGAAAATAAAACAAGAAAAGGTACAGACCAAAACATCCTTATAGTTTTGATCATGTTTAAACAGACAATCAATGTTTTGTGCAAACGTTTCTTCGAATGCATGCAGAGATGCAGTTTGTCATTTTCGGGTTAAATACCCTTTTGACACTTGGGGTAGGTTTACTAATGGACTATTACGTGCCAAAGACGTATAGCCTTCCTAGGTTTGTCATTATGCAAAGAAAATGAATACACATTTTGTTGCCAATTATTCTCATAAATTCCCCAACATTTGAAAATCAGTACATGATGTCTTTCGAAAAAAGTAAAACAAAAAAAGGTAAAAATGAAAATGACACTTTGACTAGGCAGCACGCTCCTTCTCCAGCTTGGCTCTCTTTGCTTCTCGTGTAATCTCCTTAACTTCTTCCATAGCTTTGGTTAAGTATCCCTTAGCCGCTACCAAGTGCAAAATGTCTATCTCTATGCACTCTGAGTTCCATTTTTCAAGTTTTGTTTATAATGCCTCTATCTTTTCCTCTAGCTCTAATGCACGCTTTTTCCACACTTTGATTTCTTCTTTGTTCTCCTTATCCATTTTGACAGCTTTCAACATGAACTCTCGGTATCGAATTTGAGCTTCCGCCTCACGATCTCTTATGTTATTCCCTCAGGTTGGTCCTACCGCCACATTTCCCTTCATACTAGAGTGTAACCAACTTTTATAGTTTGGTTCGCATCCAGCGTTGTATCTATCAGGTGCTAGCGACGCTTCTTCCATGACTTGTCTTCCTACCCAAGATTTTCTAATGCTCTTGACTCTTGGAACAACATCTTTAGTGTAGTCAAACTGATAGTCTTTTGTGTCTGGTATCAATGGTATGATTTGCTTCCTCCCTGCTTGCCTCATTACTCTTAATGACTGGTAAGGTTGAAGGCCTCTTAACCCCATAACTATTACAAAGGATGCCTTCTCAGAACTAATGATGAAATCTGATGAAGGAAACCAAGTGAAACTCCACTGAATTGAGTCCTCCGTTATGTTTTCGAACAATTTTACCATTTCTCTGTGCTGCTTGGCTGCTTGAGTTTTAAAACCCATACTGTTCCCCAATCAAGTAGTTGTAACCAGCCGGCTTGGACAATGCTTGCACACCTCTTTCTTTCTTTAAATGTTCCTTGAACCATGCTTGTAGTAAAAGATTGCACCCTTGGAAGTATTTTGCTCCTCTTTTGCAACAACCCAAAGCCCGATAAATGTCTGCTACTATCATAGGAACTATGGTATAACGATAACCATCAATTCCTTTGTACACTGCGTCGGCAACCATGACAAGTCTTGAACATATGTCATGACTTGAACATTCGGGGAAAACTATCACTCCTAAGAAACAAAGGGCAAATGCAAGTGGTCTAGGTCTCCTCCAATCACCATAGGACTCAAGCTCCTTCTTCTGGTTGCCGAATGCACTCAAATATCCAAACCGAGTGTAGAAATAGGAAAAGGGTATCTTCTTTTATTGCAAAAATTTCACATTTACACTCGCTACCATCCCTAACTTTTTACGAAACTCGTCAGCTGTGGGGATGCTAGGTGCTAGTATGCGACCCCCTTGCCAACGATGTTTGTCTAACCCCGAGTGTGACACAAACCCTCCTATTCATCCAACAAAGGTGTTAATTCGATATCCCCAAACCTGAACACGTTCAATTCTTCATCCCAAAAATAACACTGATGCTTCGATCATCTCCCTACATGGTTCCATTTCTAATAGTGAAACCAAATGACCCAAGTGTTGACGTATTGCTCTCCTAGTGACAATTTGCTCCACCAACTAGTTAACAAAGAAGGTGCGCCCATAGTCATTCCAAAACGATAAAATTTTTGACTCATTGTGACACTAAAAAAAAGAAAAATAAAGGATTAAAAACCCCATCCCCTTTTGAGAATAATTGGACAAATCAAAATGCGTTTTTATTCTCGTTTCACTTTTCTCTTTCCTTTTCTTTCTCTTCTCTCAAATGCACATAATCATGTCCAAACGTCCCTTTGGGGTTGAAAACCCGTTTAGGTAGTTCGGACAAGTTGAACACTAGTCGGCTCACGGGGAGCTCATTTTACGGCATGATGCATGCTCATTACATTAGAAGAGCGGTGTAATTCTAGACACGGTTCCTCAAGGCGGACGGCCAAGGAGTGGGATCATTTGATATTGTTAGTTGTACCACGGACCAACTATATCCAAAATGTCCCTCTTAAAAGGTGTTTTGGTGGTGAAGAGACCATGGGATCCATGTAATCGTCGTGTGTGTGTAAAGTATCGTTTCCCAGGAGCGGGGGAGTATGAGTGAAATATGCAAAATGTCACATTGAGATTTAAATACAATAAATAAAGTAAAAAAATGAAAAATAAAAAAGGAAACCAACTTAGTGCGACAATAATAATGAATAACAAGATAATAATAAAATAAATCCCAAAAGCAAAGACTCGTTATGGTTAGGACTTTGAGTATTCCCCAGCGGAGTCGTCATTCTGTCATACCCAATTTTTTACTCAATTCGAGGCGAGTCTGGTTTCGGATTTGACTGGGTGAACTCGTTTGAGTTTTAGATGTTGGAGTCGCCACCTAATATAATTTCTAAAGTGTATTAGGTGACCTAAGTATCTAAGGTCAAGTTCAATAGGTCAACTAGTCAATTCCAGAGATTCTATATGGGTAAAAAGTCCAAATGACTCGGGAGAGAAGGTGTTAGGCACTTCCCCGAGTCCCACGAAAAGTGGTTACCGTCCGAATCTTTATTTTGGGATGAAAGAATATATAGTGTCATGAATAATAACTTAGAAAGTTTAATATAGCACTAAAAGATATAACATATCCATGCACACACACAAATAGTTTTCACATTCGGCCTTTATATAAGCCTAATCGTATTTACGGCCTCTAATATCAAACGCCTAATCGTAAACATGTGTTAACATACAAAGGGGTGTTAAGTTAAATTTCAACTTATATATATAATTCACACACTTGAAAATGATTTGCACAAATAGTCTATTTTGCCAACGAAATTCAGATTTTTAACAAATACAAAAATGGGGTTTGTTTTTTTTTAAAAAAATACTGGCCATTTAGGGTCGGTGTGACTTGTCATTAATTGTCGAGCCCTAACCTTAATGGCCTTTTTTGTGTAGGGGTCAGATTTTAGGAATATATATAAGCAAGGATGCTGTTTTGAAAATGAGTTCACAAAAATGCACATAAATGCAAACAAGGGGCTGTCACACGTAACAATATATATATATATATATATATAAACATACAAATACATGATCCAAATTATAATTATAACTTTAAAAAAACACTTTTAAAGTGTATAAACGACCCCGATGGCTTTATACATCCCTATACACTATTCGGTTAGGGTATTAGGTTAGTGTATAGGAGTGTTAGAGTAGTTAAAAAACGTTTGGCATATATATAGGCCATTTTTGAAAAATGTTAATGGGCCTGGATCGTTTGTGTAAACAGTTTAGACTTTAACAGAAACGAGCATTTTAGCATTTTTACAAACAGTCTTGATTTCAAATAGGATTCCAATTTTATCGTCACAAAAACATGTTTTCAAGCTGTGAAGAATTCTAAAACCTGTGAGATAATATATATAAGGCAGTGTAGCATGCAGTCCTAAAGAACGTGATCTAACTTGTTATACTACCCAGATTTTTAAAGGAAAAAATCACGACTTTGAATGATGCAGCACATAAGGAGGTAAGGGAGAAGGACAGGCTCATGCGTAGCTATTCACGCAGTCTAGCAACTGTGTGCCTTGTCTAGAGCAAATACAAACAGGGAACCTAATGAATATACACACAGTGGGACAGTTTCTAAAGGGGCAGGGTTCACCAGGCAAAGAATGGACTATTATTAACATAGTCAGGACTTCCAAAGTAGCACCTAAGTAGGCACTGCACAGTGTAGCTGATAAACTTGCTCAATAGTTTTAAATTCATGACTCAAAGCAACCTTTGGCATGGCCTGAAATTTACAGACAAGTAGAACCCCTCACTGGGCTCTGTATAATAGCCAAACACCTATAACAGAACATTGTTATATCCTTGAGGATATCCACACAAATCCTGCACAAAAAGGTTAGGAGAAAGGGCAAGGGGAAGGCCCTGAACAGACACAGATAAGAGTAGAGTAGGGGCAAGTATGCAGCCTCTCAAACAGGTATACATAGAGCATAAAAGAGAATCACACAAATAGTTTCAAACAAAGACAGCCAGAGATGAAAAACAAGTTTTATAAAGAGACATATTTGCTTACCTTCTGATCATGTTTAGGAAAAAACAAAGGTGGGAATGCAGCTGTTGTTCTTCTTCTTTTAATGAATAAGCACATCAGGAAGAAGTAATAGTTCTGCAGTAGTTGAGGGCCTTTCACAGGCTCTTTTTAGTGGCCAAACAATAAGGATCTTCAGAATAACTAAAGGGAAAGAGGTTGTTTTAGTTAAGTATGTGTTCTCTGTATTTTTCAGTGTGTCAAAAGGAATCAGAAAGACTCCTTTATATAGGCAGGGGTGAGGGTTTTAAACTCTAACAGGAGAAGAACCAAGATGGTAAGAAAATATTGATCCCCAAAGTCAATGAAACAAGTAAAATATTCCATTCCATATATGGGTTTACTAATCCCACATTTTTAGGTTAAAGCAAATCCTAATCGACTAAAACCCCTTCCCTTACCACAAATAGAGTCTAGGTTCAAAATCAGCCCCCATACACAGGTCCTTATAGATTTAAAAGACTCTAATCAATCACCAGATCAATCACATAATCAAATTCAATGCAGTTCCAATCAGGATTTCAAAACGGAGCTAATTCAAATCATGGGAAACAAATTTAATTTAAATGCAATTACCTAATCCTTGAAATTGTATTTAAGCAAAATAGGCAACCAAATACATTACAAATGTGTGGGGAGAACATTTGAATTTCGAACAGTCATAGACTAGAAGGATTTCGATCAGTGAAACACAAGGCATAGACTGAATCCATATGGAAACTTAAGTAATTACCAGTTTTAAAACTTAGGTAAACAGTGCGTTAATAAAAAATTAGTAATCATGCGAAGTCCTGCCCTAATTGACTTACAAAATAACAACAAACATGTTAACCTACTTGTGAGAATTTAGGAAAACTAGGCATAATGTCATATAGGCTCAAAGCATAGTAAAGGAATAAGATTACCCATTTTATCGGAGTCGGGTCAATCGCGACCCGTTTCAAATCTGTTCGCACGAAGGATTTCCTCCTTTCTTGTAGTAGTGACACCTTATGCACCATTTAGACCTTGTCGGAGACTTTTTCGGCGATTGCAACTTCCCCGGCGAGGGGTTGATTTTGACTCGTCATCGAATGGTGACAAGCCTATAGGGGTTTTGTAGCGGACGATGAGAGGATCACTGTGATGTATTTTGTTTTGCATTTCGCTTAGGTTTTCACCATAAGAGAGAGAGAAGGTGTCGAGGCTGAGCGTGTGTAAGGGGAAATGAGAGAATATGTAGGGTTTGGGGGGGGGGGTTGTATAGTTAAAATAGGAAATATGCATCCTGGCTGTTGGATCGTCTACGTGGACGATCGAGATCGATCCACGTACGCGTGGCGTGTACAAAACGTGGCTGATGTGTGTATATGTGTAAAATGTGAGGTGGATATATGAGGTGTAAATAGGAATGTATAGATAGCGTATATCTAGTGTATATTAGGCATAAAATTGGTATAAAAATTGTATAAAATGGATATAAAAATATAGGAGAATTAAGAAATTAATTTAAAAAATATTAGGATGGCTAAGAAATATATAAAAATTATAATTTTGGGATTTGAAACAATTTGGATAATTTTGTCAAAATAGAAGTAATTGCGAAAATTGTAAGAATAGCTATTGTTTGAGACGATGCTTTTGAAAATGGCCTCAATTGTCAGACTATCATGAGAGGGGAATTTGAAAAGGAAGGACGGGGCAGGAGTGGATACACAATCGTGTGTGAAATCCGAAAACTATTGATTTTGAAAATATTAGGGACAAAATCGGGTGTCACTAGTCACTTGAAGGAAACATTTACAATATTGAGGCAGTTCAACATGAGGCTGAATCTGGAGAAATGTGTGTTTGCGGTCGCATCCGGAAAGTTCTTGGGATTCATCGTATCGCAGGTAGGAATTGATGCCAATCCGGACAAGATCAAAGCAATAGAAAGCATACCCGATAAGCTGAGAACGGTGAAGGAAGTTCAACGACTGACTGGTCGAGTAGCCTATCTCAGCAAGTTCATCTCGAGGTCATCTGAACGATGTCCCAAATTCTTCTCAGTGCTGAAGAAGAACACTAGCTTTGATTGGACGCCAGAATGCAAACAAGCCCTCAAAGAATTGAAGAAGTACTTGTCCAATCCCCCATTGTTTTCAAAGCCGATGAAAGAAGAAGTATTGTTGATTTATTTGGCTGTGTCTGAAGTAGTTGAGAGTGTTGTCCTCGTTCGCGAGGATGGAGGTAACAATTTCATATTTATTACGTTAGAAAAACACTACTTGATGCGGAAACAAGATATCCACACTTAGAAAAGCTTGCACTAGTTATAGCAGCACGAAAACTATGACCATATTATCAATGCCATGCTATATCTGTCATAACTACTTTTCCTTTATGAAGTATTTTACATCGGCGGGATCTCTCCGGACGATTGATGAAGTGGGCAGTCGAGTTGAGTGAGTACAATATCACTTACCAGCCTCGCACCACCATCAAATCACAAGTTTTGACTAATTTTCTAGCAGATTTTAGTGCTAACATTCTTCCGGAGGCGAAGAAGTAGGAGCTTATGATGAGAGATCCAGACCTCGGAGTCTGGATGATGTATACGGATGGAGCATCAAACGTGACTGGAACTGGCCTCAGACTCTTGCTGATAGCACCGACCGGTAAAAAGCTAAGGTATGCAATCAAACTACATGCAAAAACTAACAACGAGGCCGAATATGAGGCCCTCGCTGCAGGTTTTAAGATTGCTAAGGACTTAAAAATCGAGCGATCGGACATTCAATCGATTCCCAACTAGTGGTGAGTCAAATCCAAGGAGACTTCAATGTTCGGGACACAAGGATGCAACAATTACTCAGCAAGGTACGAAATCTTTTCGCTTCTTTTCAGGAGTGGAAGATAGCTCAAATCCCAAGTGAAGAAAACATCGAAGCAGATGCCTTGGCCAACCTTGGCTCTACAGCAGCCATCGAAGGAGAACTCGATAAAACAGTCGTGCACTTGTTCGAGTCACCACTCTGTCGAAGTATTAAAGAGCTAAACAATGTCAATCACACTTGGGATTGGAGAAACAAATATTTATCTTATTTGCGGGCAGGTATTATACCCGAAGACAAAAAAGCTGCCCCATCATTCAAAGCTAAAGCGTCTAGGTATTTCCTCTTAGACAACCAACTCTACAGGCGAATGTTCAGCGGCCCTTTAATATGTCGGATCAGATGGCACAATTTATGTGATCAAGGAAGTCCACGAAGGCGAATGCGGTAATCACTCTGGAAGCAAGTCATTGGTACAATAGCTAATCAAAGCTGGTTACTATTGGCCAATGATGGGAGATGATGTAACAGACTTCGTTCGTAAGTATGACAAGTACCAGCGATACGGAAACATCATATATCAACAAGCAGAGCCCCTTCATTCGATCACATCACCGTGGCCGTTCATGAAGTGGGGGATGGATTTGGTTGGGCCGCTACCAACAGTGCCCTGTGGGATAAAATTTATATTAATTTTAACTGACTATTTATCTAAGTGGGTGGAAAAATTTGCTTTAGCAAAGATATGGGAGCAGGAAGTTATCAAATTCATCCATCAAAACATAATGTGCTGTTTTGCAATACCGAAGAAAATCACTTGTGATAACGGAAAGCAATTCATCAGAAGGCGAATTACAACTTTCTTAAAAAAATTGGGGATCAAGCAGATTGCATCAACTCCATATTATCCAAGCGCAAACGGACAAGCTGAATCTTCGAACAAGACAATAATGGAATACTTAAGGAAAAGAATGGATGAATCAAAGGGTAATTGGCCAGACGAACTCCTAGGTGCGCTGTGGGCTCATCGAACGACGGTGAAAAACAACATTGGTGAGACTCCATTTTCACTTGTTTACGAAGCAGATGCTTTGATTCCGGTTGAAGTGGGTGAACCAAGTCTACAGCACATTCAACCTATGAATCAAACAAAAAGGCAATGTTGGTAGAGTTGGACCTACTCAAAGGAAAAAGAGATCTAGCCTTGGTTCGCATACAGGCACAGAAACAAAGGGCAGAAAATTATCTCAACAAAAAAGATAAATGCAGAAGTTTCAACATAGGTGACTATGTGTTAAAGATAAAATAGCCAAAGAAGATGAGCCTAATGATGCGAAGTTGGACTCAAATTGATAAGGGCCTTATTGGGTCAAAACAGTGGTCGAAAAAGGTTCATATCAGCTCAAAACAATAGATTCAAAGCCAGTCAACTTCAATTGGAACGTTACACAAATGAAGAAGTACTACTTTAAAGTGCCACGATATCGTATGATCGAACTCTACTTTCTCTCTTTATTTAAATTTCTTTCTCCCTCTATCGGGCATATTTGATTATCGATCGTTTGGTACTAAAACTTTTAGGTGATAGGCATAGTTGCAATCGAATGATGACAAACGTTACCCACGAATACTTGAGCTCGAAACGCTCCAATCGGGATCGATAAGTGTGACGAATACTCTAACGTGGTGTTCATCTTCAATGCCTTTTCCTTTCGTTTCTCTATCGACGTATTTGTTTCAGATATCGTTAAACGAAGTCCAGTGTTTGACTATTCATACTTCACACCCACACACTAGGGGGATGGAGGTAGTAAGATGGTTGCGCACTCGAGGACTGGTGACTGCCCAGAAATTGGGGACTTCTTTCGAAGACGAAGCTGTGATCGTTTAAAAAAGAAACTGGGGACTCGCTCGAATCCATAGGAAAAGTCTAAGCTCCAATGTTTTTCACGGCAGAAACTCACACCGGGGACGGCTCGAAATCGTGATCGACGGCTAACGAATACCCATACTGGGAATTGGTCATTTAGATCGAAACATAGGCGAAATGTAAACGGTCCATAAGCGACCAAAGAATCTTTTAAGCTGTTAACACCCAATTTTGTCTCTCCTATTTTCGAAATCAACAGTTTTCGAATTTTACACACAATTGTGTATCCATTTTTGCCTCGTCCATTCTTTTCAAATTACCTTCTCATAATAGCCTGGCAAGTGAAGCCATTTTCAAAAGAAGCGTTGTCTCAAATCATAGCTATCCTTACAATCATTGCAATTACTTCTATTATGACAAAATTATCCAAAAATTTTTTAAA
The DNA here is from genome assembly GCA_029990575.1 of Petunia axillaris subsp. axillaris. NCBI lineage: Eukaryota > Viridiplantae > Streptophyta > Magnoliopsida > Solanales > Solanaceae > Petunia > Petunia axillaris. The sequence goes on along the minus strand of JARKNS010000001.1, from coordinate 65,708,438 downwards.
TTTCAAAATTACAATTTTTACGCTATTCTTACCCACCCCAAAATTTTAAATTAATTTTCTAATTTTTCTATATTTTTATACCCATTTTATACAATTTTATACCTATTTTATCCCTAATATGCACTAGATATACAATATATATACACTACACTTCACACCCCTAGACATCAGCCAATTTTTTGCCACCTCTGCGCCTATGTGGCTAAATCGTGGCCGTCCATGTAGTGGATCCAACGACCAGGATATGATTTTCCTATTTTAACCATACCACACCCCTAAACCCTCTCCCTATCCCATTTCCCTTACCCACACTCAGCCGTGACTCTCTCTCTCTCTCATGGCGAAACCCAATTGCCACAGTCAAGGGCCAATTCCGGCCAACTCCACCAGTGAAACAACGAACTAATGGCACCACAATGATCCCATCACTCTCCTTTACAAAACCCCTATAGGTTTGTCACTGTTTGAGGAGAGTTTGAAGTCGACCCTTCGCCAATTTCATCAATATCACTGGAGCTCCGGTGAAACTTGGTAAGAACTGGATGATGCGAATTAATGGAGGGGAAAACCCTCATGTGTACGCGATTAAAAGATGGATCAACGCTGACCCGACTTGAATTCTAAACGGGTAATCCCTAATTCTTTTTTTAATTCTTTTTTTGTTATTTTTTGAATCTATGTGATGCCATGCCTAAACTTTTCCTGGATTCTTTGTAAATTAACATGATTTGTTTGTTAAGTGATCAGTTAGCCAGATTTGAAACCTCTATGATTATCCATTTCTCGCTTAATACATTGAACAGTCGCCTTTGAACCCTCGCATGCCTAAAGGTAATGTTATCATGGTTGAACCCTGTGTTTTCATTAACTAAACCCCAATGAATCTGGTTGGTCATTTATGTTTGTTCTACACACTTTCAATGAATCTGGTCATCTATCCTGTTTAAACGCATGATTCCCACGTTTGAGCAACTTTACTTATGCTAAAATATCTATTTTAGAATCTTGAATTGATCCAACTTGAATTCCTGATTGAAATTTTCAGCATCTGATTGATTTAGTGTCAGTTAGGGATTTTTGTGAAGTCTGCCAAGGGATATTCGAGCCTGAATTGATTTGAAACACTTTTGTATGTTATATTTGAATCTGGATGGGTTACTGATCAAAAGGGGGGATTGTACTTCCCATAGGGTCTGATTGTCCTTGATTTTAGGGATTGGGGATTTAAATTTGGTAACTCCTCCTAATGGGATCCTTTTAATTTTGGGGAAATAATATTCCCTTGCCATTCTAGGCGCTCAGTCGTTGGACCTTTAATTCCCACCCCTCACTATATAAACTGGTTGTTCTCTCATGCATTGGACACACAACTTTATGCATTAAGCACTGCGAACACACCACACACCTACATATAATCTTACATAATCTGAAAAGGGTTGCAGAAGACCTTTTTTTTTAAGCTTGATTTCTTCAGGTTCTTTTCTGCAGAATCAACTGCTTTCTTTACTTGGTTGTTTGGTCCTTCTTTGCAAATCTTGGTTAACTCTCATTGCTTCTCCGATTCCTCACTTCAAAAGGTATTCTTTTTTCTTCCTTTGAATGCTCATTGCACATTGTCTCTGTTATTTTTCTATATTTGATTAAACCTGTATGTTTGGCCTGCTTTAAATTATTATGAAGTGCTACATGTTTAGGCCCTGTTCTTTCTGGTTAATTTTAAACAATCAAGAGGATCCAATGGGATCCTATCCATATTCTGTCAAAGGCCAGGGACATAGCTCTTGACTCTTCCCCTTTCCCCTTTTCCCTACTAACTTTGCACTTGCAGGCTGTTTACAAGGTCCTGGATGGACCAAGTTCTGTTACTTTGACTGCAGGGTGACCTTAAGGGCTGGGAAAGTCTTCTGTTAGAATTACCCTTAGGCTGGTATTGAATGCTGAGATTAAAAAGGATGACTGATATGCTAACCTCAAACCTGACTTTAAAACATGATACTCTTTTAACACCTTCACCTATTTCTATGCTTTTCCCACTTAGAATTTCTCCCCTTGGTGTACATTTTTAGGCTTTCCTGTCTGTATTCTGTAAAACAGGGATGTGCAGTTACAAATGCTGCTTATATGGCTACCCAGGGGCCAATTCTAAAACTCATACTCCTACGTGCTTGCATCATGATACGATTCAATCCTTTTAAATCAAGTTTAACACGTTTATAGGATCATAATAAATGGTTTACCACTTTGATTGACATATTGTGAACAGGTTTTAAAAGGTCGAACTTGAATGCATGCTCATTTTTAGTTAAGGTTTGAAAATTAACTTAACAGGGGCTATTTGTATTGTTTAAGCCTAAAGTGAACTATTTTTGAAAGTAGAACCAGCCTGTGTTTTTTGCATAAGTAACTTGGGCACAATGATGTTTTCAAAACAGGCCCTTTTATGTGTCTAAACTGTTTTCATTTTGCATAAGTAGTCCAGGCCCAGTAAACCTTTCAAAACTAGCCTGTATATGTATGCTTTGAGATGTTCTAACACTCTTATATAGTAATCTAATAGTGTATAAGGGTGTATAACGCTTTGGGGTCACCTGTACACTTTAAAAGAGTTTTTTTAAAGATATTACTATCACCTAGATCATGTATTCGCATGTGTAATACTTATATGTACCCTATTATGTGCGACAACCCTTACTTGCATTTATGTGATTCTCGCAAACCCGCTTTAGAAAACAGACTTCTTGCCTATATATATCTTCCAAAACTTGACCCCTACATAAAATGGCCATTAAGGTTAGGGCTCGATAATTAATGACGAGTCACCCCGACCCTAAATGAGCTGACATTTTGTTTCAAAACAAATTCCTTTCGATTTCTTATTCAACTTGAATCTATAAGTTGTTCTTTTCAAAGTGTGCAAGTCAAATTAGAATGTCCATTTGTATGGTAACACTCGTTTATGATTAGGCTTTGACATTAGAGGCCATAGACGCGATTAGGCTTAAACATAGGTCGAATGTGAAAGTTATTTGTTTGCATATGTAAGTGTATTGTACCTTTAGTTAAATTAAATCCAAGTTAGTATTCGTGATGACATATACTGTTTACATCCCAAAACTAAGACTCGGATGGTAACCACCTTTGGGTGGGACTCGGGGGAGTGCCTAACACCTTCTCCCCTAAGTCACTTGGACTTCTTACCCTATAGGATCTCTGAAATAGACTAGTAAACCTTTTTTTAACATGACATTAGATACTAGGGGACCTAATACGCCTTAGAACTATATTAGGTGACGACTTCAAGACCTTAACTCAAACGAGTTCACCCAGTCAAATCCGAAACCCGACTCGCCTCGAGTTGAGTCCAAAATCGGGTATGACAGAATGGCGTCTCCGCTGGGGATACTCAAAGTCCTAACCATAACGTGTCTTTGTTTTGGGATTTATTTGATTGCTATCTTGTTATTCACTATTATTATCACTATACTAACTTGGTTTCCTTTTTGTTTTTTCTTTCTTGCACTTTATTTATTGTTAAATTCTTTATATGACATTTTGCACCCTTCACCCATACTCCCCCACTCCTGGAAAACGACACTTCACACACACACGGCGATTACGTGGATCCCATGGTCGCTTCACCTCTAAAACACCTTTTAAGAGGGACATGTTGAAATATAGCTGGTCCGTGGTACAGCCAATAATTTCAAATGATCCCACTCCTTGGTCGTCCGCCTTGGAGAACCGTGTCTAGAAATTACGCCACTCTTCTATTGTAATGAGCATGCATCATGTCGTAGGAGGGGCTCCCCATGAGCCGACTAGTTTTCAACCTGTCCATACTACCTAAACGGGTTTTCCGACCCCAAAGGGACGTTTGGACACGATTATGTGCATTTGAGAGAAAAGAAAGTAAAAGTGAGACGAGAATAACAACGCATTTTGATATGTTCAATTATTCTCAAAGAGATGGGGTTTTAAATTTTTATTTCTTCTTTATTTTTAGGTCATAATGAGTCAAAAGTTCCATCGTTTTGGAATGACTATGGGCGCACCTCCTTTGTCAACACCTGGGTCACTTGGTTTCATTACTAGAAATGGAGCCGTGTAGAAAGATGATCGAAGCAACAATGTCATTTTGGGATGAAGAGTTGAACGTGTTTAGGTTTGGGAACATTGAATTAACGCCTTTGTTTGAAGAAATAGGGGATTTTGTGTCGCACTCGGGGTGAGAAAAACATCGTTGGCAAGGGGTCACATACTAGCACCTAGTGTCCCCACAGTTGACGAGTTTCGTAAGAAGTTGGGGATGGTAGCAAGTGTGGACGTGGGATTTTTGCAACAAAAGAAGATATCTTTTTCCTATTTTTACACTCGGTTTGGGCATTTGAGGGCGTATGATAGTTATAAGAAGGAGTTTGGGTCCTATGGTGATTGGAGAAGGGCTAGACCACTTGCATTTGCTATTGGTTTCTTAGGAGTGATGGTTTTCCCCGAGAGTTCAAGTCATGATATATGTTCAAGACTTGTCAAGGTTGCTGATGCAGTATTCAACGGAATTGATGGTTATCGTTATACCATAATTCCCATAATAGTAGCGGACATTTATCGAGCTCTGGGATGTTACAAAAGAGGGCGAGGTACTTTCAAGGGTGTAACCTTTTACTACAAGCATGGTTCAAAGAACACTTAGGGAAAACAAGAGGCGCACAAGCACTGTCCAAACCAACGGTATGGGGTTCAAAAATTCAAACAGCCAAGAAGCACAGAGAGGTGGGTAAAATTGTTTGAAGATATGACGGAGGACTCTTTGAAGATATGACGGAGGACTCGATCCAGTGGATGTTCACTTGGTTTCCTTTATCAGATTTTATCATCAGCTCTGAGAAGGCATCCTTTGTGATACTTATGGGGTTAAGAGGCCTCCAACCCTATCAACCGCTAAGAGTAATGAGGCAAGCAGGGATGAAACAAATCATACCATTGATACCAAACACGAAAGATTATCGGTTTGACTACACCGAAGATATTTTTCCAAGGGTCAAAAGCATTAGGAAGTCATGGGAAGGAAGACAAGTCATGGAAGAAGCATCTCTGGCACAAAAGCATCTCTGATACAACGCTGGATGCGAACCAAACTACCAAAGCTAGTTGCGCTCTAGTATAAAAGGAAATGTGGTAGTAGGACTAAGTCGTGGAAACAATGTAAGAGATCGTGAAGCGGAGGCTCAAATCCAGTACCGAGAGTTCATGCTAAAGGCTATCAAGATGGATAAGAAAAAAAAAGAAGAAATCGAAGCGTCGAAGAAGCGCACATTGGAACTAGAAGGAAAGATAGAGGCGTTGGAAAAAAAGCTTGAGCAATGGAATTCAGAGTGTGCAGAGGTAGACATCTTACATTTGGTAGCGGCCAAAGGGTACTTAGTCAAGGCTATGGAAGAAATCAAGGAGATCACAAAAGAAGCAAAGAGAGCTAAGATAGAAAAGGAGTGTGCTGCCTAGTCAAAAGTGTCATTTTCATTTCTTCTTTTGTATTTTTACTTTGCCAAATTACTGTCATGAACTGATTTATAAATTTTGGGGACTTATGAGAATAATTGGCTATAAAATGCATATTTATTCTTTTTGCATAATGACAAACCTAGGAAGGTTGTACGTCCTTGGCACGTAGTAGTCCATTAGTAAACCCACGCCAAATGTCAAGGGTTTGTAACCCGAAATGTGACAAATTGCATCCCTACATGGATTCGAAGGAACGCTTGCACAAAACATTGATTGCCCCTTTAAACATTATCAAAACTATAAGAATATTTTGGTCTTTATCTTTTTCTTGTTTTATTTTCAGACTATGGCCGCAAAGGGAAATCTCCAATTCGAGATCGTTTCCCGACCTCCCCACTTGATAAGACTTTGGTGGGAGGATTTGGCCGTTGTCAGCAAAGCTCATGTTCAACAGATGTTGGGGGAGTTTATAGCCCTCAAGAACTACACTGCCGTGACTGGTTTAGTTGAAGCTGCTACCCATTTTTGGGACAACAAAAGGGCTGTGTTTCATTTTAACGGTTTCGAGATGGCACCGATGTTGGAAGAATTTGGAGGATTAGCGGGGTTAGAGCCTAGAACTGAGACAATGATCTATCCGCGAGAGGTGGAGCCTAAGGAATTCATGGAACTGTTAGGAGCCCCTTATGATCTATATGCCGAGGGAGTGATCGATGGGAAGGTCACGTTGGAATACTTGCACTATAGGTTTGGAGATACAACACTTAGACACGAATGGAATGGGGCGTGGGAAGTTCCAGATTGGGAATGGACTGAATCCAATGATTTCATCATCACTTTTCTGGGAAGCATGGTTTTCCCCGAGAAGGGAGGAAAGATCGACATAAGGCTGGGAAGAGTAGTAGAGGGTTTGCGCAGAGGTGCCTTCAAACGTCAAGTGAGTTTGGTCCCGATGATTTTAGGAGAAGTTTATAGGGCTTTGACTAAATGTAGGAGGGGAGGAGACTATTTCGAAGGTTGCAATCTGTTGCTGGAAATCTGGTTGATAGAGCATTTGCACAGCGTTCCTGTCAGTCCAGTGGTACCAAAACCCTCTTGGCAAGGAGGGATTCGCTCACGTGGCACCCGCATGGCTGGAACAGTGACATGGGAATACCCCGCAAACATGGAAGGCTGGTACACTAGGCTCGAGAAACTGCAAGAGGTGCAATGGGTGATTGAACACTGTGCTGGCTTTGTTGTCTCCATACAAGGTCAAGACATCACCTTTTTGACGTTGATTGCATTCCGAGGAACTCATCACTATGTTCCTCTAAGGATCCTTCGGCAAGTGGGCATGATACAACAAACTCCACAACTGACTGAGGGAAGAAGTTTCAATGTTGACATAAAGGTCATCGAGCATCCGATGGTACTCACCATATTGACGATGTGGGAGAAAAGACATACTATGCAATTTTTCCGTGATTGTGACAGTAGGGTTAACCCCACAGCTACCTTGACTTACCCTCAATGGCTCGATGAGAATAGGGCAAAGTATCGATCCAAGACAACACTGAAAAGGAAAGCCAAGGCTCAAAATGCTGCTGAAAAATACAAGAAGCTGAAGCAAGAGTTTAACCAAAGAAAGAAGGAGTTAAGGGTGACACAAGAAAGAGAGATGAGGAGACAATATAAAGATAAGATCAAACGAGACGAACTCAAGTATTGGACCGGCAAGGTCATGACTGCAAGGCAAGCTGCTGGGAATTTGCAAGATTTACTCAAGGGATGGGGAGAATACTTTAAGCCAGTACCGCTGGAAGAGAAGGAAGTAAGATGATTGGAAATCTGTGAGTTCCTAGTAAAGGCTCTCGGTGACATGGAGGATGGGAAGGACTTGCTGGAAACATTTGCTGAGACTCCACTCATTAGTCTGGTTCACAAACCCAAGGAGGAAGCTAAAGAAGATAAGGGAAAAGAAGACGCTGGAGCTGATACTTGAAACCGAAGCCCTTTTGCTTGGCACCTAGTCTAGTCATTTCGAGTAGAGTCATCTTGTCTTTTCTTTATTGTTGCCTTTTTTTTTAATCGAGTCATTAGCGGTTGTAATAAAGCCAAGCAAGCTAAATGAAATTTCGTTATTTTTGGGTTTTAGATGATCATATTTATTCAAACAAAATGATGTGTTTGGTGCAAATGTTCACTTCGAATCCACGATAGGCCCACCTCTGGCACGAAAAGAGGTCCCATGCACGATAGGACGCGATTTTTATTTAAGCTAACATTACTCACATTTTATCTTCTTGTTTTGATATGTCAGTTCCCAAGTCCCCGAAAGTTTGGTTTGTGCATTCTGGCCGCGCCGCAATACCAGTTGAGGTCCAAAGGATCGATCCCAAACAAGTCTAATGGCCGGTTGAGAAGTTCAAACAACTCCAAGGCGCTAAGGGAACCCGAGGGTTAGCTTATGAGGATCTCTGCTTGTATCCTGACTTGAAACTACCTTAAGGCTACAAAACACCCAAGTTCAACATGTTCGATGGCAGTAGAGACCCAATGGCTCACTTAAGATCTTACTGTGACAAGATGATTTGGGTTGGGCATGACGAAAAGATTCGCATGCAACTGTTAAACCGCAGTCTGACTGGAGATGCATTGGTATGGTACTCTAAGCAACAAACCAAGAAGTCGACAAGCTGGGAAGCAATGGCTGGACACTTTGTTGACAGCTTCGGGCATAACACTGACGCTATGCCCGATCGGTTTTACTTAGAGAAGCTAAAGAAGAAGCCCAATGAGACATTTAGAGAGTTTGCAACCAGATGGAGGGCCGAAGCCGCCAAAGTCCAGCCTCCCATGGAAGATGCTGAGATAGTTGCGACTTTCATCCATATACAAGAAGATGTCTAGTTTGTTAAGATGATGAATTTGCAAGACAGGAAGTTTGGAGATCTGATCAAGATTGGCGACATGGTCGAAGACGGACTCGAAACTGGGAGGATCGTTCGCATGGCTGCATTACAAGACACTAACAAAGCCCTACAAGCTGGCAGCACTACCACCTCAAGAAAGAAGAAGGACGATGTCTCCTTCGTGGCCACATCACTTGACCACTCCCTTACTCACAACCACTACTACCAAATGCCTCCTCCTTCTTACCCATACATACCACCCACATCCACCTACCCAGTCTATAACACCCAGCCCATGTACCAAAACCCACCACCGCAAAGACCATTATACCCACAAAGTCCCAATTACCGAAATACCAACACGTACTCACCAAGGCCTCACGCCAATAATAACCCAAGACCCAAAAGAAACTACACCCCATTGGCTTAATCTCATACACAGTTGTTCGAGAGACTCAAAGCAGCCGGTCATATACAACCCATGCCATTCAAAATGCCTGATAGAATGACACCTTACTTTGACCAAACCAAATCCTGTGCCTATCACTCTGGAGGGCCTGGTCATGATACTGAGGAGTGCTATGCTTTAAGGGATAAAATAAGAGATTTGATCGACCAAAAGGTGATGCACTTGAAGACTCTGAATGTGCATAGCAACCCTTTGCCTAATCATGGAGATGGTAGGGTGAACCTGATTGAGGTGGATGAAGAATGCAACTTGGAGGGGACTATTGTCAAGGAAAATGAAAATGCACCAGCAACCGCTTCAGTTGCTCAAGCCGCCACGGCACCGGAACCCATTGAGGTAGAAGTAGCTCCTAAATTCTATGTCGATGTGGTTCCACCATACAACGACAAGGTAGTGTCGTGGGACTATGAAAGGGAAAGGAAGAACAAGGGTGTAGCTGAGACTTTCGCCGCACAAAGAATGACTAGGAGTGGGAGAATTTACACTCCCGAGAGTCTAGTTCAAGAGAGGCGAGGCATTAGCGAGGAAGAGTCCGGGGGACTGTGGAAGAAAGTGCAAGCTAAGGAGTACTCCGTGGTTGAGCATTTGGGCAAAACTCCAGCACAAATCTCTGTTTTGGCCCTACTCCTCAAATCGAAAAGTCACCGAAGTGCTCTGATGAAGGTGTTGGACGAAGTACATGTTCCAGTGGACACTTCAGTTGAGAATCTGGCTGGCATGGTTGGACAAGTCATGGAGGCCAACCGAATTGCCTTTCATGGGGATGAGCTACTACCTGAAGGATTGAATCACATCAAAGCTTTGCGCGTCACTGTCAAATGCAAGGATTGGTTCGTGGGAAGAGTCCTGATCGACGGAGGTTCCGGCCTAAACATATGCCCGTTCATCACTCTGAAAAGATTGGGCATTGACCAGAGCAAGATAAGGGAAAGCGACATGAAGGTGAAGGCATTTGATGGGTCACAAAGAAGCACCATTGGGGAGATCGACTTGACTATCATGGTTGGTCCGGTGGAGTTCACTGCTAAGTTCCACGTCATAGACATCTCTGCTTCCTACAATCTGCTACTAGGGAGGCCCTAGATCCATATGGCTGGTGCGGTGCCATCTACATTGCATCAAACTGTGAAGTTCGAATGGGACCACAAAGAAGGAGTAGTGTTTGGTGAAGGGAATAATTCTATTTACAACGAGCAAACCATACCAGCCATTGAAGGAAATACTCCTTATGGACAGACGTTCTATACTGTAGAACTTGTAGGAGCACTATAAGGCACTCGAGGAGGACGTCGTAAGAATTACAATTCAAGCTCAAACTCCACAAGGACGGTCCAAGGAGGTTACACTGCACACTTTGGTCCCAAGTTGGTCAACACACCGCCTGGGGTTGAAGAAAGAAAGAGGAACTTTTACAGTGCTTATTGGGATAGCCGAGGCAAAGGCTACGAAGGAAAGAACTTGGTCTGGGAGCCAGTCATGTCTGATTGGGGTCACGAGAATTTCGTGAGACCCTGCCAGCTAAGACCGCGAAGCGGCCGATGTACTCACCCAGTGCTCGCCCCAATTGGAAACGCATCTCTTAAAAAACAAAAGAAAAGCAAGTGTGGATACCCAAAGCACTGGAACGTATGGACGTAGTGCTCAAAGAGCCATACGTACTTCCACAACCTGCAAAGTGGCCTGGAAACTGGGTTATAGGCATCATGATTAAGCAAGGCTATGAACGGGCAAAGGTTTGGGCAAGAATTTTGATGGCATAGTCGAACCAATCAGGATTGTGATGAGGCCCGACGATGAGAAGACTGACATAGGGTATGTCGTGTCTTATGAAAAGAGTATGGAAGAAGCATCAATGGATTTCAAGTTCTATTAGAAAAGCACTAAGACTCTCCTGCATATAGTCGTCTTAGCCGAATACTTGGATGGTCGAAAAGAGGAGGTGTCCGCAATGCAAGGAGTGGAGCCGAAAGTAGCTGATGCTGAAGAGGATCTGCTGGCAGGAATGCAAGATCTGTTCATAACTGATGAAGACTGCTGTGTGTTCTTGGAAGAGCATGTTGAACCTCCTGGACTGACAAAGGCTGGATCTGGAGCGGCATTTAACAACTGCACCAGCAATTGGGCCCGACTCTGAATCGTGGAGTTTGCAGTTTTCCTTTACCATTGCACATGTCTCCCTACAAACTTTGTTTTGCAAGGATTCATAAAAAAAATATCGTACCATTTCCCGTTTAATTTTTGCTGTAATCTTTTAATTTTGCAATGATTTATTTGTTTCAGCATTCATACTAATTATCCCATTGAGTCCGCAATCGCAGCGTGTAATGAAGCAATGGAACTTGGAGAAGCTAGAGTTGATTGTGATGATTTTGATGAGACTACGCAAGAAGAATTTGAAAGATTTGAAAACAAACCTAAGCCAAACCTTGAGGAGACTGAAGTGATAAACTTGGGAGATGAGGAGATTGTGAAGGAGACAAGAATCAGTGTACACCTCAATGCCGAGGACAAAAAGTGATACACTGAGTTTCTTAAAGAATATGAGGACATGTTCGCTTGGTCGTATGATTATATGACTGGCATAAGCACGGATGTGGTAGCTCACAAATTACCTGTCAACTCGGGCTTTCCCCCAGCCAAACAAAAGGCCCGAATATTCAAGTCATCGGTTCTGTTGAAAATCGGTGAAGAAGTAACCAAGCAGCTCAACGCGGGGATTCTGAGAACAGTCAAGTATCCGACTTGGTTGGCCAATGTCGTCCCCGTGCCGAAGAAAGATGGGAAACTCCGAGTTTGTGTGGACTACAGAGATCTAAATAGAGCAAGTCCAAAGGACGATTTTCCTCTGCCAAACATACATATCTTGATTGACAACTGTGCAAAGCACGAACTACAATCTTTCGTAGACTGTTTCGCCGGTTATCATCAAGTGCTCATGGATGAAGAGGATGCCGAGAAAACAACCTTCACCATATCTTGGGGAACTTACTGCTACAAAGTCATACCATTTGGGTTCAAGAATGTTGGGGCCACTTACATGAGAGCGATGACAACCATGTTCCATGATCTGATGCACAAAGAGATCGAAGTCTACGTGGATGATGTGATCATCAAATGAAAGAAAAGTTCGGAGAATCTTGACAACTTGCGTAGGTTCTTCGACTGCTTGCGAAAGTACAGTCTGAAGTTAAATCAGGCAAAATGTGCATTTGGTGTCCCAACAGGGAAGCTCTTGGGTTTTATCGTCAGTAGAAGGGGCATCGATTTGGACCCTTCCAAGATTAAGGCTATTAAGGATCTGCCACCCCCAAGAAGCAAGAAAGAGGTTATGAGCTTCCTAGGGAGGCTCAACTACATCAGCCGTTTCATAGCACAATCCACTGTCATCTGCGAGCCAATCATCAAGTTGCTGAAGAAAGACGCGGCAATCGAGTGGACAATGGATTTCCCAAAGACATTTGATCGGATCAAGGAATACTTATCGTGCCTGCCTGTACTGGTTCAACCTGAGCCTGGGCGACCTTTGATTTTATATCTGTATGTGGTACACTCGGCCTTTGGTTGTGTCTTGGGACAACATGATTCAACTGGGAGGAGGGAGCAAGCCATCTATTATCTGAGTAAGAAGTTCACCCCTTATGAAGCCAAGTACACATTGCTGGAGCGCAAATGTTGCACACTGACATGGATAGCACAAAAGTTGAGACACTACTTGACATCCTACTCAACGTTGCTGATATCAAGAATGGACCCTCTTAAGTAAATTTTCCAAAAACCAATGCCTACTGGAAAGCTGACTAAATGGCAGATGCTGCTCAGCGAATTCAGCATCACTTTTTTCACTCAAAAGGCGGTGAAAGCTCAAGCCTTGGTTGATCATATGGCCGTGAACCTGGTGGGAGATGACTATGAGCCTTTGCACACCTACTTCCCTGATAAAGAAGTCATGTTCGTAGGAGAAGAGATCACCGAAGAATATGATGGTTGGAGGTTATTCTTTGATGGAGCGGTCAATTTCAAAAGAGTCGGCATTGGAGCGGTATTAGTTTCCGAGACTGGACAACACTATCCTATCACGGCCAAACTAAGGTTCCCTTGCACCAACAACATGGCGGAGTACGAGGCCTGTATCTTGGGTCTTAGATTGGAAATAGATATGAATATACAAGAGTTGCTAGCAATCGGAGATTCTGACTTACTGATCCATCAAGTTCGAGGAGAATGGACGGCGAAGAACTCCAAAATACTGCCATACCTGGAGTGCATAAATGAGTTAAAGCAAAGGTTCACCAAGATAGAGTTCCAGCATATACCGAGATTGCAAAATGGGTTTGTGGATGCTTTGGCTACCATATCTGCCATGATCAAGCATCCTGACAAAAATTACATTGATCTAATACCCGTGACAGTAAGGGAGCAACAGGCTTACTGCTATCATGTAGAAGAGGAGTGAGACGGACAGCCTTGGTTCTACGATGTCAAAGGACTTCTCAAAGAAGGCGTTTACCCAAAGGATGCAACAAACCTCCAAAAGAAGACACTGAGAAGGCTAGCAAATGGTTTCTTTCTGAATGGAGAGGTTTTGTACAAAAGAACACCCGACTTGGGTTTGTTGAGATTTGTGGACGCAAAAGAAGCTGCTAAATTGATAGAAGAAATACACTCTGGGGCGTGTGGCCCGCACATGAACGGTTTTGTACTTGTAAAGAAGATCTTGTGAGCAGGAGCAAGTAAGGACAAGTAAGCCGGCTATACCATAGACACAACAGTTTATCCTACTGAAGCCATAAAGCACACGAGGAAATGCCATCAATGCCAAGTCCATGGGGATATAATCTGAGTGCCTCCTAACGAGCTGAACATTATGGGATCGCCTTGGCCTTTCGCCGCTTGGGGAATGAATGTCATAGGACCTATCGAGCCAGCCGCTTCCAACGGGCATCGCTTCATACTGGTGGCTATTGACTATTTTACCAAGTGGGTGGAGGTTACATCATACAAGTCAGTAACAAAGAAGGTGATGTCAAACTTTGTCCGCGATAAGATGATTTGCCGGTTTGGCATCCCTGAATCCATCATCACTGACAATGGGTCTAACCTCAACAGTGACCTAATGAAAGCAACCTGTGAGATCTTCAAAATCAAACATCGCAACTCCACTGCATACAGACCTCAAATGAATGGAGCAGTCGAGGAAGCCAATAAGAACATCAAGAGGATATTGCACAAGATGACAGGCACTTCAAAGCAATGGCATGAGAATCTACCTTATGCCCTGTTAGGATACCGCACTACAATGAGAACATCAACAGGGGCTACTCCTTATTTGTTGGTGTATGGCACCGAGGCAGTGATACCCACAGAGGTCGAGATACCATCTTTGAGAATCATCCAAGAGACACAATTGAAAGACGTTGAATGGACCAAAGGGAGAATAGAGCAGTTAGCCCTCATCGACGACAAGAGATTACAATATGTCATGGACAGTTATATCAGAGAAGGATGGCCAAAGTATTCAGCAAGAAAGTTCAAGAGAGATCCTTCGAACCTCGGCAACTAGTACTGAAGAAGATAATCCCAAATCAAGAGGAAACAAAGGGCAAGTTCGCACCAAACTGGCAAGGACCTTACATGTTTCACCGAGTGCTGAATAGAGAAGCATTGATACTGGCAGATATTGATGGAGAAGTCTGGCCAAAACTAATCAACTCAGACGCTGTCAAAAGATATTATGTATAGGGATTCATATTGATTAGACACTTCTTCATTGTTTACAGCACATTATGTAATCTGAACTACGTCACGACCTGATTCATCAAGTGGGATACGTAGGCAACCTATTCAAGGTTCGGTCGCAAAAATACAAAAACTTTATTTTCCCCACGAAGCAAACACTGGTGCAGAATTTTTGAGGAACCCTCAAAAATTTCTAAAGGTATAGCTGACACTGGGGCAGAAATTTTTGAGGATCTCTCAAAAATTTCAAATGCAAACTGGGGCAGAGTTTTGAGGGCGTCCTCAAAATTCATTTGGAACGACACGAAAGACGACAACCGTGGCTTTATACAATGCGACTTGTGACTCAATGGGATAAAAAATATATTTTCTTTTCTTACAAAAAACTTTATTCAATTCTTTTTCAAAATTATTGGCACTATATACTATTTCATGCATATCCTTATCAGCTCAGCCAAGATCCCGGCGCTCGTGGACGGCAGGTGCGAAAATAAGCCCAGAATGCTCAAACTAAACCTCCCCGTACAACTCATCAATCTTTCTTTGGATGCAGGCACAAGAGATACCTAAGTCAACAATGCACAACAAAGATAATCTTCGGCAAAGGTTTGTCATCTTACATTAGCTGAGGGCATACAGTCCGAGGCGTCGATTGAGGGTACACAGCCCGATATCGATTTGTCATTTTAAATTAGCAGAGGGCATACAACCTGAGGAGTCGATTGAGAGTACACAGCCCGATATCGATTTGTCATTTTAAATCAGCTGAGGGCATACAACCCGAGGCGTCTATTGAGGGTACGCACCCCGATATCGATTTGTCATTTTAAATGAGCTGAGGGCATACAACCCAAGGCGTCGATTGAGGGTACACAGCCCGATATCGATTTGTCATTTTAAATTAGCTGAGGACATACAACCCGAGGCATCGATTGAGGGTACACGGCCTGATATCGATTTGTCGTTTTAAATTAGCTGAGGGCATACAACCCGAGGCGTCAATTGAGGGTACACAGCCCGATATCGATTTGTCATTTTAAATTAGCTGAGGGCATACAACCCGAGGCGTCGATTGAGGGTACACAGCCCGATATGGATTTGTCATTTTAAATTAGCTATGGGCATACAACCCAAGGCGCGAGGGTACATAGCGCGATGTCGATTTGTCATTTTAAATTAGCTGAGAGTACACAGCCCAAGATGTCGGTAGAAGGTACACAGCCCGATACCGATTTGTCATCTTTATTCTTTGCGGAGGGTACACAGCCCAATGCACCGACATAGGGCATACAACCCAATGTCGAATCTAGCACTTGACAGCAAAAGACACGTAATTACGGCATTGAAGACACACTCTCATATTGCAATGATCCTGCAAAGACAACCATCCTGGCAGGAAGGTACGCTTTATATATACACATTGTATTGCAAATACATTTTCATTGCAGGAGATACACCCCGAGCAAAGCAAACATCTCGGCATGATGCCCTACATTCTCTCAAGCCATAGGCTCCTCTATAGTCATGACAAAATTGGCCGAACTATCAACATCTTTGCCCGAAGACGCTTTTATCATCCCCAGGCAAAGAGGGCAGCTGTTGACACCCAATTTTGTCCTTCCTATTTTCAAAATCAACAGTTTTCGAATTTTACACAATTGTGTATCCATTCTTGCCTCGTCCATTCTTTTCAAATTACCTTCTCATAATAGCCTGGGAAGTGAGGCTATTTTCAAAAAAAGTGTCGTCTCAAATCATAGCTATTTTTACAATTATTGTAATTACTTCTATTTTGACAAAATTATCCAAAATTATTTTAAATTTCAAAATTACAATTTTTACACGATTCTTAGCCACCCCAACATTTTAAATTAATTTTCTAATTTTTTTATATTTTTATACCCATTTTATACAATTTTATACCTATTTTATGCCTAATATGCACTAGATATACAATATATATATACATTACACTTCACACTTCTATACATCAGCCTATTTTTTGCCACCTATGCGCCTATGTGGCTAAATCCTGGCCATCCACGTAGTGGATCCAACGGCCAAGATATGATTTTCCTATTTTAACCATACCACACCCCTAAACCCTCTCCCTATCCCATTTCCCTTACCCACACTCAGCCATGACTCTCTTTCTCTCTCATGGCGAAACCCAATCGCCACTGTCAAGGGCCAATTCAGGCCAACTCCACCGGAGAAACAACGAAATAATGGCACCACAATGATCCCTTCACTCTCCTTTACAAATCCCCTATAGGTTTGTCACTGTTTGAGCAGAGTTTGAAGTCGACCCTTCACTAATTTCATCAATGTCACCGGAGCTCCGGTGAAACTTGGTAAGAACTGGATGATGCGACTTAATGGAGGGGAAAACCCTCATGTTTACGCGATTAAACGATGGGTCAATGCTGACCCGACTTGAATTCTAAAAGGGTAATCCCTAATTTTTTTTTTTTAAATTCTTTTCTGGTTATTTTTTGAATCTATGTGATGCCATACCTAAAATTTGCCTTGATTCTTTGTAAATTAACATGATTTGTTTGTTATGTGACTAGTTAGCCAGATTTGAAACCTATATGATCATCGATTTCTCGCTTAATACATTGAACAGTCGCCTTTGAACCCTCGCATGCCTAAAGGTAATGTTATCATGGTTGAACCCTGTGTTTTCATTAACTAAACCCCAATAAATCTGGCTGGTCATTTATGTTTGTTCTACACACTTTCAATGAATCTGGTCATCTACCCTGTTTAAACGCATGATTCCCACATTTGAACAACTTCACTTATGCTAAAATAACTGTTTTAGAATCTTGAATTCCTGATTGAAATTTTGAGTATCTGATTTATTTAGTATCAGTTAGGGATTTTTGTGAAGTCTGCCAAGGGATTTTCGAGCCTGAATTGATTTGAAACACTTTTGTATGTTATATTTGAATCTGGATGGGTTACTGATCAAAATGGAGGATTGTACTTCCCATAGGGTCTGATTTGCCTTGATTTTAGGGATTGGGGATTTAAATTTGGTATGTCCTCCTAATGGGATCCTTTTAATTTTGGGGAAATAATATTCCCTCTAGGCTCTCAGCCGTTGGACCTATAATTCTCATCCCTCACTATATAAACTGGTAGTTCTCTCATGCATTGGACACACAGCTTTATGCATTAAGCACTGAGAACACACCACACACCTACACAACATCTGACATAATCTGAAAAGGGCTTCAGAAGACCCCTTTTGGTTTTTTTTTTTTTTTAAGCTTGATTTCTTCTGGTTCTTTTCTGGAGAAGCAACTGCTTCCTTTACTTGGTTGTTTGGTCCTGCTTTTCAAATCTTGATTAACTCTCATTGCTTCTCTGATTCCTCACTGTCAAAAGGTATTCTTTTTTATTCCTTTGAATGCTCACTGCACATTTTCTCTGTTATTTCTCTATGTTTGATTAAACCAGTATGTTTGGCCTGCTTTTAATTATTATGAATTGCTACATGTTTAGGCCCTGTTCTTGCTGGCTAATTTTAAACAGTCAAGAGGATTCAATGGGATCCTATCCATATTTTGTCAAAGGCCAGGGACATAGCTCTTGACCTTGCTGGTCATGTCCTTTCCTTTAAATGCAGTCCTCAGTCTAGGCTATTCCCCTTTCCCCTTTTCCCTACTAACTTTGCACTTGCAGGCTGTTTACAAGGTCCTGGATGGACTAAGTTCTGTTACTTTGACTGCAGGGTGACCTTAAGGACTAGAAAAGTCATCCGTTAGAATCATCCTTAGGATGGTATTGAATGTTGAGATTAAAAGGGATGACTGCTATGCTAACCTCAGTCCTGACTTTAAAACATGATACTCTTTTAACACCTTCACCTATTTCTATGCTTTTTCCACTTAGAAACTGTCCCCTTGGTGTACATTATTAGGCTTTCCTGTCTGTATTCTGTACAACAGGGATGTGCAGTTACAAATGCTGCATATATGGCTACCAGGGGCCAATTCTAAAACTCCTACTCCTACGTGCTTGCATCATGATAGGATTCAATCCTTTTAAATCAAGTTTAACATGTTTATAGGATCATAATAAATGGTTTACCACTTTGATTGATATATTGTGAACAGATTTTAAAAGGTCGAACTTGAATGCATGCTCATTTTTAGTTATTGTCTGAAAATTAACTTAACAGGGGCTATTTGTGTTTTTTAAGCCTAAAGTGAACTATTTTTGAAAATAGAACCAACTTCTTTTTTTGCATAAGTAATCTGGGCCCAATGATGTTTTCAAAACAGGCCCTTTTATGTGTCTAAATTGTTTTCGTTTTGCATAAGTAGTCCAGGCCTAGTAAACCATTCAAAACTGGCCTGTATATGTATGTTTTGAGACGTTCTGACAGACTAATAGTGTATAAGAGTGTATAAAGCTTTGGGTCACTGGTACACTTTAAAGGAGTTTTTTCTAAAGATATTACTATCACCTAGATCATGTATTTGCATGTCTAATACTTATACGTACCCTATTATGTGCGACAGCCCTTACTTGCATTTATGTGATTCTCGCAAACCCGCTTTCAAAAATAGCCTTCTTGCCTATATATATCTTCCAAAACTTGACTCCTACACAAAAAGGCCATTAAGGTTAGGGCTCGACAATTAATGACGAGTCACACCGACCCTAAATGAGCCGACATTTTGTTTCAAAACAAATTCCTTTTGGTTTCTTATTCAACTTGAATCTATAAGTTGTTCTTTTCAAAGTGTGCAAGTCAAATTAGATTGTCCATTTGTATAGTAACACTCGTTTACGATTAGGCTTTGACATTAGAGGCCATAGACGCGATTAGGCTTAATCATGGGTCGAATATGAACGTTATTTGTTTGCATCTGTAAGTGTATTGTACCTTTAGTTAAATTAAATCCAAATTAGTATTTGTGATGATATATACTGCTTACATCCCAAAACTAACACTCGGACGGTAACCACCTTTGGGTGGGACTCGGGGGAGTGCCTAATACCTTCTCCCCTGAGTCACTTGGACTTCTTACTCTATAGGATCTCTGAAATAGACTAGTAAACCTTTTTTTAATATGACATTAGACACTAGGTGACCTAATACGCCTTAGAACTATATTAGGTGGCGACTCCAAGACCTTAACTCAAACGAGTTCACCCAGTCAAATCCGAAACCCAACTCGCCTCAAGTTGAGTCTAAAATTGGGTATGACAAAGTATTAGCGCCTTTAAACAGCTACGTTTTGTAATCGATCGACATGATTGATCAAATGATGTATCAAGCATCCGATTCTTACATTATTTTTATTTTGACGACTAAGTGTTAAGTTGACATTATTTTGATGACGACTAAGTGTTAAATTGAAACTTCCCGAACTCAAAGTGTTCGAAGAGTGCACTTACGTGAAAATGAGATGTCATTCTTCACTACGTGCTAAGTACATTGGGCCCTAATTGTTCACCCTTTTCCAAACGACTGTTGCTAGAACGTTGAAACTTCGAACGATTGAATTATCTTGTCTTTCGAAAAAAGCTAAGACAAAACTGTCTTCGAAAATCAATACTTAAAGCAATAAATGAAAAAGAAGAATTCATAAATGGGAAAGAAAAATTCATTCATTCGAATGAAACATTTAAATAGATCGGCCAACGGCCTCGTCATTCCTAAACAAAAACCACCACAACTACTGGTCGAAAAAGTTAAAACTTAAGCAAAATATAAACAAAGTCTTGAAACTTTCATTCGTCATCCCCATCAGTGCCTTCATCGGAGGAGCTCAGAGGGAGGCCAAGGTCTTCATGAGCAAGCCTCATAATGGTTATGGCTTCAGCCAACTCAGTGGGAAAATCAACACTGCGCTCGAGCATCTCCTTTAGCATATTGTGCCTCGATTCAGTAAGAATAACTTTCTGTTTCTCTAACTCTTCTTCAAGGTCGCGCCGCTGAGTGCCCTACTCCCGGTGAAGAACCCGATTTTTCTCTGTTAAGCTGTTGACTTGAGCATTTAAACCTTCATTGCTTCCACGGAGAGTTTTGAATTCTTCGGATAGCTTAGCAAGCTCTCGATCCTTGCTTTCTAAAGCAGAATTTAGTTCAGCACACTTGCTTTCAATCCTGGCCTCGTGTTGATTGAGCTGATCATTCAAAGCTTGAATCTGAGATTCCAATTCAGATTCACGAAGAGCACGTTCCTTCATTTTCTTGTCGAGGTCAGCTTCAAGCTAGCATGTTCCACCTTTAAGGCCTTCAATTTTCTATGCCACTCATCCCTAACCGAGGTAAGCTGGGAAATTTGCCCATTCAAGTCCGTGGTCCCAGCCTTGAGTTGACAAATTCGATCAGCTGTTTCGATAGCCAACATGGTGTTCTGAAAAAGTATACCAGAGTTAGAATTAAATAGATGTAGTTGTATTCGATGAAATGAAAAGAGGAGTCGAAAAACTTACCCTGAAACCAGCAAAGACGATTTGTGAAGGAAGACTCAAATCGCTATGAACATTCAATCGAGCCTTTTCCATTGGGCCCATCCTCGAAGAGCTAGTCAGAAAGGCGTCGTGGGCATCTAAACAAGTCAACATTATTGGGAATGGTCACAATGACTGACCTCTCATCCAATTCTTCGACAGCCTCTAAAGCAGCGAAGGCTGCAGCATCCACACCTCGAGGGAAAGGGATCAATGAATCAGCATAGTCCACGACAAAAAATGATGAACCAGTACTCTCATCGTATTTTGACTTCGTCGTGCCCATTGGCCGATCTAGAGCCGACATTTTTCCATTCTTAGGGTCCCTTTCCTCGATATCTTGGTCCATAGCATTGATGATTGCGTCCCCGATTTCGGGGACAACACCTAAGGAAACAATGGCGCTGCTTGGCAAACCCCCAGACCCCCATGTGACTTCTAAACCCTCAGCTATTGGAGACAAGGGAAGGTGACCTTCACCCCCAACATCAGTTGAAGACTCCTCGAATTGTTCAGCCACTCTAAGTTGAATGGATGTTTCTTAAAGCCTCTCTTGCACTGGCTTCTTGGGGCGCCTTACCAACTGCTCGGACCCCAATTCCTCTCTCGCCTCATTTTCGAGGACCATACAGACCTGCACACTTTCTTCGGCAGCCCTCGCTGCTGCAACAGCAGAAGTCGGGCATCCATCACTTCCTTGATGGATTGGGGTTTGGCCGATGTGCAACCCCCTTGCTCTTTTGCCACATTCTTGGCAAGGTACTTTCTTTTGAGGTCTTTGTAAGACTTCATCTTCAGAGGAGGAGGAGCGTCATCGATTTTTTTCTTCCTCCTCTTCGACTTCATCTTTTTTATCACTGGGTTTGCCTCCGATGCCCGTAAAAACTACATAAATCTCTCTGTTAATAGAGGGAATCAGCCAAATACAACTATCGCTAAAAGAACAAGGCATACTATGCTTTTTAGCCTTCAACGTTAACTGAGCTGCAATCGGCTTTCAAGCTCTCTCATTGTTAGTGGTCTCTTTCAAAACCTTGATCAGCCACTGTTCGATGTCAGGAACCAACTCGAACAAAACCTTTTCGGCTAAAGACGCAAAGACATAAAGAAGTTAGAAGAAGGTTGAATTGATTAAAAGCATAAGATGGTCGAAAACTTACGGGTTTGATTCCACGCGTTAGGAAGTGGCTCTGCTCCTGGGGCAGTCAGTTGATCCGTAGGGATGAAAACAAAGCGTTGGTCCCACCCTAGGAGATCGTCGTTATTGTCGGAGATCAAAGCCATTTAACCTCGTTTTGCAAGGTTAATCACCCCGGCTTTATAAACACTAGGAGATTAAAAGTTAAGAATATGGTAAAGTTTCAGCTCCACTTCAGCCTTCCTCGCGATAAAGCGCATCATGACCACCGTTTGCCATATCGACGGGGAAAGTTGCCCAACACACACATTATACATTCGAAAAAACTCCTCGATCAAAGTATCGATCGAAAGAGTAAAACCGATTATAAACGGATAAGTCAACATTACTGAATGGCCCTCATGGTAAGTGGCCAATATGGATTTCCTCGGAGGACATACCACGTCGACTTCACTCTCTTTCCAACCGAAGTCTTTCTGAACTCTCGACATTAATTCAGGAGTGATTGCACAACACACATAATCAATGGGGATGTTTTTCTTCTTCCTCTTCTCTGTTTCACTTTGAACGTTGAATTTGCAATCGTTGTCGTAAGTAAATTTCTTCAGAAGTATCTCCGAATAAAGCTTTTGTGGGCCAAAGTCTTTTGGTTTTCTCTCTTTTCGCTTTTTGCTCTTCTTGTTCTCAGAAGAACCAGCGGCGGTGGCTTGTTCCACCACCATGATAGACTGCGGCGTTATCACGGCAGAAGGAGTGGTGGAACCAACATCGGCGGCTTCTTGAGCAGATGAAGTGTTTTTAGAAAATATTTTGAGTAAATTCAACTAAAAACAAAAGGTGGTAAAAAATATTAAAGCTTTGAAATAGAGGATTTGCAGCAAAGATTTGAAGAACACAGAAAAAACTTTTGAGAGAATTTTTGATCAAAAGGTTGTAAAAATTTGGAAGTTTGGTTTTGAAGTTGTATTTATAAGGCAATGAATCATCATTGCCTCGGTAATCGGTGAAATGCCGTCGTCCGCTCTGACACATGCATTGATGGGAAGTTTAAGTGACGGTTTGGCATTTCAAAATGAAAGGCCACGAACGCTCCACATGTTTTCTCGCTTTAAATTTCATACCACTTTCCAAGTTTTACGAACACTCACTTGACAAGTGGGGGGGACTATCTGTATTGGTCGGATTTTGTCTGATCACACACGTAACACATAATCAGCGACGTGACAAAACAAGAGCTAATATCGGAGACAACATAATATGAGGTCGAATGAAGCAAATGTTGATCGATGACGGCCGATCGATTAAACTGAATCATGATCGGATGATTTCGAGGACACATGCCGCAACAGATAAGAATGATTGTTCTTATCCTATTTTTTTTCGGGTCACGTTTGGCGAAGGTTGGTAGATGTGGGTAACTACTCCACTCATGGAGAGGCGTGGAATAGTGGAATTATGCTAGGGTTATGCTATCCTAGATTTTCTATTTATAAATAGACCCCTTTCCCCATTTGTAAGGTTACGTTTATCTTAACAAAACCTTCCCTTAAGTTATCGCCACCATCATCTACCATTGTTACTGCTATTCTGCCACTATTATAATCATAACATCACCATTGTACTGTCATCAACTGACTTTGCTGTGAAGGAAGGGATTCATCCTTCTCAACGGAGCACAAGCATTCGATCACTCAATACAATAAGCTTTACTGCTTTGCTTATTTATTTATTACTCCCTCCATCCCAATTTATATGGCACCATTTGACCAGGTACAGAGTTTAAGAAATAGAGGTTGACCTTGTTAAGTATTAATTTTATCTTTGAAAAAGTAAAAGAGAGAAGATTTGAGTAATAAAAAAGTTGTTGTTAGGTTTAAAAGTATGTAGGGCCCAACAAGGGTAAAATAGAGATGATGCATTAAATAGTTGTCAAATAAGGAAATGTACCACTTATTTTGGGACAAACAAAAAAAGAAATGGTGCCACATAAATTGGGACGGATGGAGTATTTGCTTAACTACCTGCTTGCTAGTTCTATTGCCTGCTTTGTCTACTTATGATCGTGAATTTTATTATTTGCTATTTATTGCTTCGATTATAACATCGATTAAACAAGATCATTATTCGGTTCCTAATACATATTTTCGTTATCTTAATTAGGTAGATAGTTGTTTGATTCGCATTATCTTGTTCGTTTGCGTTCACTGTTATCATAATCTCACAAATATATCTTAATCAGAATATCGCTTAAGGAAAGTCATCAACTTATCGAATAGTTCGATCGGCAACTAAGTAGCCGTTCGATAAGTCGATGTCGGAGTCTGATTTGCTTGCTCATCTACTTTGCTCGTTATCTATCTGTTTGGAACTAGTGTCATTCAATTAATTGTTCGTAAATAGTCACACACCTTATAATCGACAATGCATTCTGCTCTATTTGTTGGCACGTTTATTCGATCAAATTTAACTGTCTTCGTGTTGAATACGTCATCTGATCTATTATTTGACTTATCATCGTTTGTATGTTATCGAATTCATAACTGGCTTATTGTCATCGGATTGATATCTATTAAAATTCAAACCTGTGAACGCGAAATCTAGGGGTGGAAAATGGGGGGGTCGGGTTAGATATGGGCGGTCAAATATGGGTTAGGAAAAAATAGATAAAATATCTGATCCGTCCATATTTAATATGGATAAAAAATGGATTAACCGACGGATAATGTGGATATCCATATTATCCATTTCTTTTTAAATAAGATGTGAGCTTTTTTCTTCAATCTGCTCTTTTCTTTTTTTCCTTTCATAAAATGAAGAGTTATTTTTTCTTTGAACTTGATATATCACACTTGATTTCACCTTCTTCAAAATTTTTGGGTTACCATATCCAAAAGCAATAGTTTTCAACTTTTGTTTTTAGATGCTTTGAATTAAACTGAAAATTAGATTAAGTTTATACATATTTAATAATTTGGTATTCAGTTATTCATTTTGAAATGAAATACACAGACAATGGCAAATACTTGATAAAGATACCAATATCATGAGTTGTATATATTGTTCTGTACAAAAATGATTGGAAATTTCTTTTAACAAGGTATAAATCTGATTTACATTTATTTTTTTTTATTTTTATTTTTTGTTGTTGATAAGGAAGATTGGAAGAATCTACTTTACTTTTACAGTTTTACTATTCTACTTAAAACAAAATAGCGTTTTGTTCAAAAGGAGAAAAAGACCATCTATCCAACCCAGCACCCCTAACCCAACCAAATCCAGAATGAAGTCCACCTTATATTCAACTATTCCAGAGTAGTTAGCAGCAGAACTTATGGGTTGTGAGTTTTATCCATTTGGCCCATGGTTTATCCATTTTTTACTATGGGTTACATGGATTAAACCAGATTTTATCCAGATTAAATGGATCGGTTATCCAATCCATTTTTTAATGGATAATTCGGGCGGATACTTGGATATTTAATCTATTTTGCCACCTCTAGTGAAATTACATATGAACCGATCGAATTTTGATCTAAACGGTCACCTAAGGCTCAATTAAAAATAAATTTTAATTATAATACCCGAAACGATTTTTTGGATATACAATGATGCCGGGCAAACTAGCTCGAGACCCTTCACAAGAAGCCAAGCCAAGGCTATCCATGATGCTCACCTTCACTTGGTATGGAGAGGCTTGAACGAGGAAGATGGAAGCTCCGGAACAACCTTGAAGATCATGCATTGGAGCACCATGGAAGGGGAACCATCTAGGACACTTGGAGAGGCTCAAGAGACACAAAAGGAGGCACCCCAAGAAGCTTCAGGAAGAGGCGGACCGCCTACAAAATGCACACTCTCTGGATTTAGGAGGGGCGGACCGCCTACCTCACAGAGGCGGACCGCCTCCTTGACTGGTGGCCTCAGGATGCTTGGACAGGGCGGAGCGCCTACTAGGGGTGGGCGGACCGCCTACCCCTGTTGTGACCCCATCCGAATTTTGACTATTTTGTGTGTATAATTCCAACTTTGGCCCTAAGTGGCTTCTATTGTTTAAACCCACTTAGGGGTATTTTAGACACTTCATTACATGTTGTAGAAGGCTATAAAAGCCTTCATTAGGTCTTGAACTCATTTAACCAATCTTGAATGCAAAACACAAGAGAAATACTCTCTATTGAAACCTTTGATTCTTGGCTTGAATTTCAATTGGACGATTCCAAGTTGAACCTCAAACCTCCCCGACCATTCTATTTGCAAGGACCACGTGATTCTTGAGGATAGTTGCATAGTGCTAGGTGATTCTTTCCAATCGCTCGGGGTGTAACGGAACAAGTTCTCCGTTACTACTCGACTTTAGTGTAAGTCTCGTCTCACTTTTATCTTTACTCGCTTTCGTAGGTTTTCCCTACATTAGTTGGTATCAGAGCAAGGCTAGGGTTGCGTTCTTACGAGCCCTCGTCCTACTCTTCGTGCTTGTCTTTTATGTTACGTGTTTATTTTCGTGTTCTTGTTCTTGTTTCATTGAAAAAGAAGAAAAAAAGTCAAAAACTAGAAAACCCAAAAATTTGCTAGAAATCGTTGGTTGTTACGATTTTGTTGGTTTTGATTATCGGGGATTGTTTGTTTACGTGAACCCGACAATTGGGTACCAACAAAACGCGTTTTGGAGTTGAAAATCAAAAGTTGGAAAATTTGAACCCTAGGTTGGGTATTTTGCAAAATTTGCCAAAACTTGTTTGATGTTATAATTTTGTGGTTGTTTGGTATCGGGGATTATTCCTTATAGTTACCCCGTCATTTTAATACCACTATAACATCATTTGGAGTAGCGGAGTGAAAATCGAATTTTTGAAATCTTGGTGTTCTTGAAGTTTTTGAAGAATTTGCTCCAAATCTTCGAATCAAGTTGTTTGTTGGTTGTTTGTTGGATTAAACCATTGGGGTTTGCTTGTTATAGTCCAAAACAACTTTGGGTACCATTACATATCAAAAACTCCTTGAAAACATTGGAAAATCGGTTGCCAAAAACCAAGAAACGAACTTGAAACTGTGCAGAGAACAGACCTAGGCGGACCGCCCCTCTCTTTAGGCGGACCGCCTCTCCACTGCTTGGTCTCTGGACTTTGTGAGGCCCTCCGCCTCAGTCCATAGGCGGACCGCCTCCCACTGGGAAGGTGTCCGGGTAGTTTGTTTCGTAAGTTTTTGTGTTTTCTTTGCTTCCGTTACTTCCGGTTAGTACTTTGTGAGTAATTCTTCTACTCAACTAGTACTAATTCATTGAGCGCTTAGGATATTCGTGCGTGTTGGTGTTGATAACTTCAAAGAAGACTCGTAGAATTTCTTTGGCTCAAGTGCTCACTTAAAAGCCGAACGCCCATAGAGTCCCATTAACTCCACTCTTCCCGAAGAGCATTGGGAGCTTGTTGGATTGTTTGGTTGTTGAGGTAGTTGTTCAACTCCGAGGAAGACTTTTGAATTCGAGCTTGAGTGAACCTACCCCAAAAACAAGAGTGAACCCGAGGGACAATCAAAGGTAAGGGAGCGAGTGAGGACTTTTACTCTAATCTTTTTACTTGTTTTTTATTGTTGTAGGTACAATGGCGGATGAGAAGGCCAAATCAACCATTGAGGTTCCCGTTGACGTCTTGGCTAGTCTATTGGCCGAGGTTAAAACCTTGAACCTTAGAATGGAAGTCTTTGAAAAGGAAAGGACCCCGAGTGTCCAAAAGGATGCCAATGAAGGCACAAGTGATGATTCAATCATGAAGCCGGATCAATATGCGGAGTTAGTTCGTCGACAACGGTTGAGGGACGAGGCTCTTGCTAGAGAAAGATCGTTGGGCACTCCCCAACCCTTGGGCAATCCCCAAGGAGATGTCCCACTCTTAAGGCCCCGGAGAAATGTGGTTCCTCTTGAGCAAGTTGATGAAGCTCAAGAAGGGGAGGGTCTCGGTTTAGATGATGATTTTGATGCTCATTATCCACCTAGGAGAGCGATGAACGGAGGCCGAGGGATGGATGGAGGTCGTGGGCGAGGTCGAGGACCTCCAAGGGCTTTCATGGGAAGGGACTTGAGAAGGGAGTATGATGAGGTTGAAGACTACTACGGGGGTCAACCGGGACCACATCGTGGGGGTCGTGACACTAACCTCAATAGTGTAAAGATCACTATCCCGCCTTTCAAGGGGACTAGTGATCCGGAGGCTTTCTTAGAATGGAAGGTTCAATTGGAGCGGGTCTTTGACACGAATGATATGTCCGAGGAGAAGAAGGCTACCTATGCCATTGCTTTCTTTGAATCTTACGCCTCTACATGGTGGGAATCCATGAAGCGATCAAGGAGACGACTTGGGTTGCGGATGAACATCACTTGGGAAGAGTTGAAAGAAATAATGAGCAACAAGTATGTGACTCCCAAGTATCGACAAGAGCAACTCAAACGGCTCTATGAATTGAAACAAGGCTCCAAATCCGTTGATGAGTATTTCAATGACTTTGAGAAGAACCGGATGGCTCTTGATATGGAAACGGAGGATGAGGAACAAGCTATCATCCGTTTCAAAAGTGGCTTGAGTAGGGAGATTGCTTCCCAATTGAGGCTACACACCTTCCACTCTCTACAAGATGTGTGTGATGCCGCGGTTGAGGCCGAGAAGTGGTTCAAAGAAGAGAAGGCTCCTCGCTATAGGAGTACCACTACTACCACTCCAACAACTCGCCCCAAAGAATGGAAGACCCCATACACAAGTGGTGCAAGTGGGAGTCGAGATGTGAAGAAGCCTTTTGAGAAGGCTACCCCGAGAAGCGACCACAAAGAGGTTGGAGGTAATTCTAAAACTACTCTAAATACTCCTTCTTCTTCTTCTTTCCAATGCCATAAATGTAAGGGTTATGGCCACTTTGCCAAAGAGTGCCCTACCCGGAAGACAATGATTGTGATGGATGATGGGTTGGTCTATGAGGGGGAAAGTGAGTCCGAGGGAGAAGTTGAGGAGGAGAGTGAGGAAGTTGAGGGTGAGGGTGAAGAGAGAGTGACGGAGGGGGATGATCCTAATATGTTCCTTGTGGTTCGCCGCATTTTGGGAACCATGGTGAGTGAAGAGAGGGAAGATGAACAAAGGGAAAACTTGTTCCATGCTCGGTGTAGAGTGAAGGGGCAAGTGTGTTCCATGATCATAGACTCGGGTAGTTGTGCGAATGTGGTGAGCCAATCCTTGGTCTCACAATTGAAATTTACTACCCAAAAGCACCCTAATCCCTACCGTTTGCAATGGTTGAGTGAGTGTGGGGAATTGAGGGTCTTGAAGCAAGTCTTGATTAGGTTCAAGATTGGGAACTATCAAGATGAACACATGTTTGACTTGGTGCCAATGCAAGCATGCCACCTTTTATTTGGTAGGCCGTGGCAATACGACAAACAAGTGGTTCATGATGGCCGGGCCAACACTTACACGGTTACACATGAGGGGAAGAAGTTTGTGCTCACACCCTTGTCCCCAAAGCAAGTAAGTGAAGACTATCGGCGCATGAAAGAGTTGAGGGAAGCGGCTAAGGCCAAGTCCCCGGTTGTGGCCAAACCTTTGGCCGAGACTCCACCTTCTTCCACCGGTCGCATGTGTGCCATGATTCAACCGGGTGAGGTTTTGAAAGGTAATGATGGCACCAAAATGCTCATATGCCTAGTGCACAAAGGTATGGTTTTAAATTCCGAAAGTGATTATTTATCTAACCCTAACCCTTTGCCTAGTGCCATTGAAAATGTTTTGAAGGTCTATGAGGACATGTTCCCGGACGAGATGCCGGATGGATTGCCTCCTTTGAGGGGTGTTGAACATCAAATTGACTTTGTCCCGGGCTCTCAAATTCCCAACAAGCCGGCATATAGGAGCAATCCCGAGGACACAAGGGAGCTACAAAAGCAAATTGATGAGTTGCTCACCAAAGGCTTGGTGAGGGAGAGCTTGAGCCCTTGTGCCGTGCCCGTGATCCTTGTCCCGAAGAAGGATGGCACTTGGAGGATGTGTGTGGATTGTCGAGCGGTCAACAAGATCACGGTAAAGTATCGACATCCCATACCTCGTTTGGATGATATGTTAGATGAGCTTAGTGGTTCTAGCATTTTTTCAAAAATAGATCTTAGGTCCGGTTACCATCAAATCCGAATGAAACCCGGAGATGAATGGAAAACCGCATTCAAGACCAAGTTTGGTCTATACGAATGGTTGGTGATGCCCTTTGGCCTCTCCAACGCGCCTAGTACCTTCATGAGATTGATGAACCATGTGCTAAAACCCTTCATCAACAAATTCGTGGTCGTCTACTTTGATGACATATTGATCTATAGCAAGTCTATAGACGACCACGTTGGCCACTTGAGTCAAGTACTTGAAGTGCTACGAGCCGAAAAGCTCTATGCCAACTTTAAGAAGTGCGCCTTTTGTGTTGAAAAGGTTGTCTTTTTGGGCTTTGTTGTTAGTGTCAATGGTGTAGAAGTTGATGAGTCCAAAGTTGAAGCCATTAAAGATTGGCCTACTCCCACCACCGTTTCTCATGTGCGGAGTTTTCATGGCCTTGCTAGTTTCTATCGGCGCTTTGTTAGAGACTTTAGCACCATTGCCGCACCACTCACCGAGTTGGTGAAAAAGGACAAGTCCTTTGTTTGGGGAGAGCCGCAAGAGAAGGCTTTCCGAGAATTGAAAAGTAGGTTAAGTACCGCCCCATTGTTGCAATTGCCCGACTTCGGGAAGGCTTTTAAGGTAGAATGTGATGCCTCGGGGGTGGGTATTGGGGGTGTTCTCATGCAAGAAGGGAAACCCGTTGCCTACTTTAGTGAGAAGTTAAAGGGCGCAACCTTGAATTACTCTACGTATGACAAGGAGTTGTATGCCCTAGTGAGAGCTTTGGCCCATTGGCAACACTATCTATGGCCTCGGGAATTCGTGATCAAGAGTGACCATGAGTCACTCAAGCATCTAAGAGGTCAAGAGAAGTTGAACAAAAGACATGCCAAGTGGGTGGAGTTCATTGAGTCCTTCCCTTATGTAATTCATTACAA
Source organism: Petunia axillaris subsp. axillaris (assembly GCA_029990575.1). Classification (NCBI taxonomy): domain Eukaryota; kingdom Viridiplantae; phylum Streptophyta; class Magnoliopsida; order Solanales; family Solanaceae; genus Petunia; species Petunia axillaris. The sequence continues at coordinate 65,677,167 of JARKNS010000001.1, read as the reverse complement.
ACGGGGTAAGGACAATGTTGTAGCCGATGCGCTTTCTAGGAAGTTCGCCCTTGCTACCACTCTTGCTTCTAGACTTATGGGTTTTGAGAGTATAAAATCCTTGTATGAACATGACCCAAAGTTCAAGAGCATTCATGATGCTTTAGTGAGTGGGGAAAGGGTGGAAAAATACCAGTGGGTGGATGGCTACATTTTCAAGAATGGGAGAGTGTGTGTCCCCGAGTCCTCTTGGCGAGAATTGCTAGTGCGTGAAGCACATTGTGGAGGCTTGATGGGTCACTTTGGGAGGGATAAGACTTTGGCCATTCTTATGGAGCAATTCCATTGGCCTAAGATGGGAATGCATGTTGAGCGGCTATGCAATGCTTGTTTAGATTGCAAGCACGCCAAGTCTAAGTCGAATCCCCATGGCTTGTATACTCCTTTGCCTATTCCTACTAGCCCGTGGATGGACATTTCGATGGATTTTGTTATGGGTTTGCCGCGGTCTAGAGGGGGCCATGATAGCATTTATGTTGTCTTGGATCGGTTTTCCAAAATGGCTCACTTCATTCCTTGTAAGAAGAGTAGTGATGCACACCATGTAGCTTCCTTGTTCATTGATAATGTGTTAAAATTGCATGGCGTGCCTCAAACCATTGTAAGTGATAGGGACACTAAGTTCCTAAGCCATTTTTGGAGATGTTTGTGGGGTGCCCTTGGCACCAATTTGTTGTTCTCTACGTCCCACCACCCTCAAACGGATGGTCAAACCGAGGTGGTGAACCGAACCTTGGGGTCTCTTCTTAGAGCTATGACCCGAGGTAAGGCCGGAACTTGGGTGGAGAAGTTACCACTCATGGAGTTTGCATATAACCGCACTTTGCATAGAATGATTGGCATGACTCCGTTTGAGTGCGTTTATGGTTTTAATCCTTTGATTCCACTTGATCTCACCCCTTTGCCAAGGGAAATGGTTATTAATGTTGCAGGTACAAGCCGAGCTAAGGCCTTGATGGACCTTCATGCCAAAGCAAAGAAGAACTTGGAGGAAGCTTATGAAAAGTTGGCCACCAAGAAGAACAAGGGGAGGAAGAAAGTGGAATTCAAGAAAGGAGATTGGGTGTGGGTGCACTTCCGAAAAGAAAGATTCCCAAGCATTAGAAAAGGGAAGTTGGCACCCCGAGGAGATGGCCCGTTCCAAGTGATATCCAAGATCAACAACAATGCCTATGTGATTGATCTACCGGGTGAGTACAATGTGTCAAATACTTTCAATGTTAGTAACTTGGCTCCTTGTGATGTAGATGATGCCGTGGAGGATGACGCCTTAATTTCGAGGACGAAATCTTCTCAAGAAGGGGAGGATGATGCCGGGCAAACTAGCTCGAGACCCTTCACAAGAAGCCAAGCCAAGGCTATCCATGATGCTCACCTTCACTTGGTATGGAGAGGCTTGAACGAGGAAGATGGAAGCTCCGGAACAACCTTGAAGATCATGCATTGGAGCACCATGGAAGGGGAACCATCTAGGACACTTGGAGAGGCTCAAGAGACACAAAAGGAGGCACCCCAAGAAGCTTCAGGAAGAGGCGGACCGCCTACCTGAAGAGGCGGACCGCCTACAAAATGCACACTCTCTGGATTTAGGAGCGGCGGACCGCCTACCTCACAGAGGCGGACCGCCTCCTTGACTGGTGGCCTCAGGATGCTTGGACAGGGCGGAGCGCCTACTAGGGGTGGGCGGACCGCCTACCCCTGTTGTGACCCCATCCGAATTTTGACTATTTTGTGTGTATAATTCCAACTTTGGCCCTAAGTGGCTTCTATTGTTTAAACCCACTTAGGGGTATTTTAGACACTTCATTACATGTTGTAGAAGGCTATAAAAGCCTTCATTAGGTCTTGAACTCATTTAACCAATCTTGAATGCAAAACACAAGAGAAATACTCTCTATTGAAACCTTTGATTCTTGGCTTGAATTTCAATTGGACGATTCCAAGTTGAACCTCAAACCTCCCCGACCATTCTATTTGCAAGGACCACGTGATTCTTGAGGATAGTTGCATAGCGCTAGGTGATTCTTTCCAATCGCTCGGGGTGTAACGGAACAAGTTCTCCGTTGCTACTCGACTTTAGTGTAAGTCTCGTCTCACTTTTATCTTTACTCGCTTTCGTAGTTTTTCCCTACATCATACAATTACACGACTAGTTCAGGGCCTAGTTGTTTAGATCTATTACACAAAATCTCACCCAATGTCCCCAAATTTGTTTGGTTTCGAGGGCATGTCCTCATTTTGTATGGTTTTAAGTAAATGACATCTAGCTTGGCAAGTGTTGTCCTGCCAAAACTTCAAGACAATTTAAGGAGGAGGGGGTGAATGAGTTGAGGACACGTGTTGCCTATTTTTCAAGATATCACAGTAATTTATTTTTGAGAAGGGGTCGAGAGGAAATTTAGTTAGAAAAAGGGTGTGAAGGACTCAAGTACAAGTATTGCCTATTTGCCAAGACTTCAAGGCAATTTAGTTATAAATGGGAGGAAGTGATCGAGGAAAAGTGTTGCCCTACCAAGACTTCAAAGCTCGCATATTGTCAAAATATCAAGGCAATATAGTTGGATACATGTGGAAGGGGTGATATCAAGTATTATCAAGCCTAGACTTAAATATAATTTAGCTGGAGATGGCAGGACGGAGAACAGTTGTAATTAATTAGGTGTTGAGGTGTATTTCCATTTGAGTATTATCAGGGGGATTCATGCTTCCTAAACCATATTAAATGAGGTAAAAAATGCATGTTATTGCCTCCGATTTCATAGTTTTTATTGAGCCAGGTTTCGAGGCCAGTCCAACTGAATCGCGAGGTATAAAGTGAGTGAGCTAACTATAGACAACATTGGGCATTTAGGGTGTGTTTTGTATGAAGGAAAACGTTTTCCTATAAATGACGGTTGCCAAAGAATAAAATAATTTCTTAACCATCTAATAAGAGTAGGGTGAGAGTGCGAGTGCGAGTGAGGACAGGGTGGGGCAAGGGTGTAGGGGGTGCGGGTGCAAGGTGTAGGGGGTGTGGGGGGTCACAGGCTGGGGATGAGTGGGGGTAAGGCAGGGGGTAGGTTAGGAGTAGGCAAAGGGTGGGGTAGGATAAGAGGTGATGTGGGTGGTGTAAGGAGATAATAAATATGAATTGTCATATTTGAAAAATATTTTTCCTATTTTTGCGAGGGAAAATACTTTCTTCCTCCGATTACAGAAAAATAAGTTTTCATGAAAATGTTTTACAAACTCTTAGAACCAACCAACATAGGAAAATTGAAAAATATCTTTGAAAAAGATGTGTTCCTTCGTACCAAATACACCTTAGTCATGGAAATATTTTCAAATACTTGATAAGAATTACAGCCATCTAGTCAAAGAGAAAAAGAAAATTATTATGTGGATGCAGAAAGTAGCTCTCATTTTACCAATAGATAAATGATGGGAAAAATGTGCAAGTGTAGGGCTCACGTGTGCCATTTTGGAAATCAACCAAGTGAAATCTTAAATGCTCGCTCCATCATTTTGTTACACTAATCATAGTTTAGGGTAAACCTTATCTTAACCTGATCATTGTGTTGCCATTGACCACTATTTGTTAATTACGTGTTTTCTCTTTATAAATTCTTTTATATTCTCTAACTGTAAAGGAGTTCGTGGTTTTTTAGTATGGAGTGGGAATCACTACTTGTGCACCATCTAAGTAGCTTGTTAAATAATCCAACTATAGTTATAGAATAAGTAGAAAGTTGCCCTTGTTCAAGAAAGTGCACTTTGCTAACAGAAGTCAAGAAATAGCTCGATAGCAATAATGGGGTATTCTTGAGGAAAAAAAAAAACCGCTTTCTCTTTAATTGCCACTTTCGAAGAGGTTCAATGTACTCCCATAAAATGCCTCGTATTTCTAAAGTAAATAATCCCTCCGTTTATGTTTACTTGTTCATTTTCAGCTTTTCACTCCCACCAAGAAAAAATAAGAAAACTTAAACTTGATAAATATACCCTTATTAATTATACTTGAAATTTATAAGATATTTAATTGGGAAGAGATTTTGAAAGTACAAGATATTTAATATCAAGGGTAAATTAGGAAGATTATAGCCAATTTTATCTTGAATTGCTAAAAGGACAAGTAAACTTAGAATTTGACTTTGATGAATTTAGACAATTAAACATAAACGGAGGGAGTATTCTTTTTCCTCATAATGTATATGTTGTTTTACTTTAATTTTAGGTAACTACAAATAAACTTTAATAATTACAACTATTAAGCTTCTATATCGACGTCAAAGAAAGAAACATATTTTTATGTTGATAACTCTTCTAGGATCGGGGAATAAGCATTTAAAAAAATAATAAATAAAGAAGGATGGAGGAGAAAGGAGGAGGAGAAAAAGAGGTAAAGGACCTCCCAACTATTCAAATAAGAAAAGGAAAAACTGATCAAGTCAATGAAGTGAAGGTCAAATTATAACATTTAAAATTTGTGATTAGGATAAAAAAAACTTCTGAAATTTACAAAAATACCTGTAATTTAAAAAAAATTAAATATTTTATTTTCCCTCCTTCCTACCTACTTTTACTCTTTATTCAAATCATTTCAAACTTCTATTTCTCTCTCTTCTCTTCTTTCTCCCTCTTTTTTTTTCCTTTTCATTCTTTCTTCTAGATTTCTTTTCAAATTTTGTTTAATCACCATCCTTGTTATTTTTCTTTCTTCTTCTTCGTCTCCATTTTCTTTTCTTCTTCGTTATTCATTTTAAATTTTTTCATCGTTCTCCATTTTCTTCTTCTTCTTCGTTTTCGTTTCATTCTTTTTTATATATTTTTTAATTCTAATCGTTTTATACATCTTTTCGGATGTGTAAACATATTTTCTATATGTTTAAACAATTTTGGAGTTTTTTTCACGTCTGAAAAAAATATCTACACATCTCGTTAGATGTGTACACATTTCGACAGATGTGTACACATCTTGATTGATGTACGTATCCTTTTGTTAGAGTGGTGGAGGGTGGTGGGTGATGGTAGAAGATTGTAGAAGGTGGTGGTGGATGGTGGAGAGTTGTAGGAGGTGGCGGTGAGTGGTGGAGGATGATAGAAGGTAGTTGTAGGGTGGTAGAAGGTGGCGGTAGAGAGTGAGGGTGGTGGTGGAGTGGTGATGGACAGAAGGGTGGGGGTGATGGGGTGGTGAGGCCGATGGGGGGTGGGGGGTTGGAGAGGGGAGATGAAAAGGTGGGAGCTTGTGCAAATAAAAAAATTTGGGGGCTTTTAAAATATTAGTTAGTACTAATTTTAAAAGTATCCCTCACCCAATTCTTAAAGACGTTATCCCGTTTTATTTTTTAAGAGACTTGAAAGTCCTTCTCACCTATTAAACCCAAGAAAGATATATAAGTAAGAAATAAGTTTTGTACTATTCATTGCGTGTATGTATGTCGTAGATTTATCCCCATGTACTCTCGATCTGCGTAACCGATGCTTAAATTGGGTATTACTAGATATTTGTTTTTAATATCTAATTTATAAGACACTCATTTCACTTCAAAACGTAACAAAATATGTTGAAATATATAAATTATATTAAGTATATTTTAAAATCTGATATGTAACTTTTTTTTTTTGGGTAACAAACGTTACGCTAGAGGGAGTGATCTTTTTGCTGTTAGTGGGGTGTGCAATACTATATTATAGCCGTTCTTACCACTTGACAGAATAAATAGCTTAAGAAAAATTTAGAGAGATCAAGAAATATATAAAGATTAAGCTGCGTTTGGATATAAATTTGGTTGAAATATGAAAACGAAAAACAAAGAAAGAAGAGTTTTGGAAGATGAGATGAAAAATGTATTTGGGAAGTTGAAATCGTGTTTAGACATACATTTTATTTTAAAAAGGTGAAATTTTGCGAGTAAAAACCTTCAAAAACTTGAAATACTAGTCTAAACCACTTTTGAAACTTCAATTCTTCATATTAAAAACATTCTGAAAACCGATCACTTTTTATAAAAAAAATTATGTTTTCAAAATATATTATGTTTTCAAAATATATTTTTTATTTTAAAAAAATTAAAAATAACTCCTAAATGTCTTCTCTTGAGTCAATCAAGCTGGCTAATTTCCTTGGCTTTGCTTTACAGGGTATATATAGAGTATACACCTGAGTTTTGACTCTAATGATTAGATTTGGTCCATAAGATTTGCTAAATGGGAATAGCCACTCACAAAACCTTATCCCAAATAGGTAGAGCTACAATAATTGTAATCATTATATTGCACTAAATCTCTTGAGGCATCATAACTATGTGTCTTGAATGTTCGGTTTGTCTATTCTTTCTTATGAAATTTTTTAATATTAAGCTAATATATTATACTCCCTACATCTCGTTTTATTTGTCCTCTTTACTATAAATAATCGTCTCAAATTAGTTTTTCATTTAGGAGTTCAAGGCAAAATTAATTAATTTTTTCTCATTTTATCCTTAATAATTATTGTTCTTGAAAATAAAAAGTAGAGTTAATATTTATTGAAGAGGGAGTAATATGATGGGTAAAATAGTAAAAAAATACCTCATCAATAATAGTTTCTTAAGAGATGTGTAAAAGTAAAGAGAACAAATAAAATGAGACGGAGGGAGTATACTTTTTAAATTATTCACCTATCCCATAAAAACTAATCAATTACCTTGATATTTCTTTAAAATATCATTAATCTATCTTGAAGTGATGAATTGGAAAAAATAATGTTTCACTCAAATATTAAATATTTTAATTTGAAAGACACTTCTTTATTGTAGTTAGAAAGATTTAGCCAAACGACTAATATTTGAAAGTTAATTGAGCATATTTACCAATTAATCAAAAAGCGTAACGTTTTTATGATTATTGTCATGCCACTCACGATCACTCCACAAATTTAGTGGCAAAAGTTGTTACTATTTTTTACTAATTTCAACTCCCTAATTCAAAGAAGCTAACACAATTGATGACATTACTGTATTGGGTGAAAACCTAATGAGGCTTCAAAGGTAGGGCTCGAATTTTGGTGAGGTTGAATCTCTTATTAACGGGCTCTAAAGAGCTTGCCCAGCTCCCGCGGTTAGTTGCCTCGAGCACAAAATGCAAGTTGGCCACAAGCATCCCACGAGGCGGTTGGAAAACAGCCATCATGAGGCATGAAGTTCACCCCTCGTTGAAGCACAAATCGGAGAAGATTTGCCCCCTCGGCAAACGAGCCCTCACTTTTGTAACCGTCGACCGTTTCCCACATATTAAATAGGGAGATCATGGGTAGACCACTATTAAAGGTGGAGTAATGGCCATTAAGTGCAGTATATATTGCCCTCGCCCCTAAAAGCTATAAATAGCCATGTAAAGATTATGTAAAGCGTCTAGAAATATCAGAAAGACACTTATACTTTATCTTCATTCTTTTGTCTCATTATTCTTATTTAAATTCTTGTCTTTTTGTGGCTTTGATACGAATAATTTCTAGTGAACCTAATACAATTTCGATTTGTTGTTCTAATCAGATTTAGGCCAATACAAATTGGCGCCGTCTGTGGGGAACTAGCAATAACGATTGTTTCAAAATCACACTTCCAGTTTTATAGGTTACTCTTATTAACATCATCCAATGGCAGGCAACACCAACACCTCTGGTAACACAACAATCTAAACCCCCCGGCCCAACGACTAGGTCACCTCGTCAAGGGATGGAACGCCTATAACACCACCTAGCTTAACACCACCTGGTTTAATGCTACCCGGCTTGACGCCACCTGGCTTGGCGCCACCTAGCTTAACGCCTCCTAGCCTCACACCCCCTCGCGTGATTCAGCTTTGCTTAATGCCGCCCACTGGTTTGATTCCTTCAACTGGGTTAAATCTCCCGATTGGTGTTATTCTGCCACCACCAACCGACCCATCATCATCAAGTTTAAACGACCCATTTCTATTGTATGTGATGTCAAAGTTGCAACGGCTTCAAGAGCAGTTCACTGCTTTCTCTAGAAATGGGAGGAATGCCACAAATCCTGCCGAGCCCATACTCAATGGAAGCATCCCGAACGTTGTTCCTACGGGCGCAACAACAGGGGGACTTCTAAATGGAGCTGCTTCTAGGGGCTCAGGGTAGCTCCAACGGTGGATGAAACTAGCGTCCCGCCAGACTTTGAGAAAGAGAAGAAAGAATTTGAGGCCAGCATGAAAAAATGGCTCGAAAATGTCCCTGGGGTCAGGAAACTACAGCGAGCAATAGATATCGAAAAATGCAGAGAACAACCTTTTAAGCCCAAGGCTGTCTTTTTGTCATTCCCAAGCACTTCAAGTTGCAAATTTTGAAGAAATACGATGGGACAAGTGACCCTATAGACCACATAACTGAATATATTGCTATGGTAAAAAGAAATGACTTGACCCCAGTGGAAAGGGAGTCAATATTCCTCAAGAAGTTTGCTGACACACTTGAGAAATGAGCACTGCGCTGGTACTTGCACCTCCCCTCGAAGTCGATATCAAATTTCGAAGAGCTGGCTGATATGTTCATCAAAGCCCACGCTGGAGCCTAGAAGATCCTCAAGCGAAATGAAGATATCTTTGAGGTTAAACAAAAGTAACTCGAGCCGATCAAAGACTTCCTCGAGCGCTTTCAAGCTGAAAGAATGTACCTGCCTAAAATGGATGATACTTTGGCAGTAGTGGCTTTCGAAAAGAATTTGAATGTGAGTAATTCTGAGGCAGCTGCTGAACTGAAAAAAGAGGTCCAGCAGTATCACGCCCAAACTTGGGGGGAGCTGTATGACAGAGCCTTTACAAAAATTGGCCTCGAAGAGGCTGAGTGGAGGATGGCAGGACGATATAATTCGTACGGAGGCCATGCATAGTCATCTCGATGCGCTGATGCGCCATGAGCGAACTCAAAAGGGAGATACGGGCCCTATAATTCGCAAAGTCAACCTGTAAGCCAGCACCTCAGAGGACAGCAACATGTAAGTCAGAGGCTGGGGGGAAGGTTAGCACCAACGCTAATCCAAAGAGCTCCTCGAGGCCATCCTCGGTGGCCAAGGATAAAGTGTTGCCTCGAATCTCTGATTATAATTTTAATATCTCTGCCTCCGAGCTGGTGAATTCCATAAAAGGGATGTCGGATCAAGGTGTGAGATTACCGAGGGATATGAGAACGCCCCCGGGGAAAAGAGATCAGACTCAGCACTGTGAGTTTCATATAGATTATGGGCATGCCACTGCAGATTGTAAGGCATTGCGGCTTGAGGTGGCCATCTTCTCAAGAAAGGTGTGTTAGCTGAGTACCTTACTGACAAGGGGAAGCAGAATTTCTCCAAAAATAGAGGTAGGATACAGCTGCCAAAGGTAGAATCCCTAAAAAGAGTAGTGAATGTTATAACTGGAGGGTCGGAAGTGAATGGTGTTAACTTCGCCACATCGAAGAAATTTGCAAAAACTTTCGATCACTGTGGAGATAAGGACCCGAGTTGGTGGGTCGAAGAATGAGATTGTGTTTGATATAAAAGATTGTGATGGGATGATGTTCCCCCATCACAACGCTTTGGTGATTATGTTAAGAATTAATGACTGCTACGTCAAGAGGGTTTTGGTCGATCCTGGTTGCTCGGTGAATATCATCAATTATGGAGCAGTTAAAAAAATGTGGTGGAAGGACCTCGTCGTCCCGAAGGCAACCATATTGACAGGGTTCAACAATTCAACTGAAAAAATACATGGGGAAATTACTCTTACTACGACTGCCGAGGGAGTAGATAAAAAGATTGTTTTTAAGTAATGGTAGAGGATATGGCTTATAAGGTTATCCTTGGGAGGCCTTGGATCCTTGAAATGGAAGCTGTTCCATCTACCTTTCATCAGGTAATCAAGTTCCCCACACCATGGGGAATCCGTGCTATCCGAGAAGAACAACGTATAGCCCGTGAGTACTACTCGATTGCAATAAAAAGTGGAGTGGCTTTGGTTAAGCCACCTAAATAGAAATTACTAGGCCCGGGGCCTGACGTCCAGGTTTTTTACCCCTCGTTAAATTCAGCCGTGAGCCCACAGCTCCAAACCGTCGATGCCCCAACATTTGGGCCGAGTGATGGTCACCTCGCGTTCTCTTCGCCTATCCTTCTCAAGAAACTGAGAAAACGATAATCTATGCTCGAATCTGCTGTCTTCGCACAAGAACACTGGGGGTGAAAGAAGAATGGTACAGCTGGGAACTTCGAAAAAAAACTCGACGACTGTCGATTATTTTGTTGTCTGATGTTATTGCCCGAGGAGGCTATTTTAATAAAAATTTGCTTAAAGTTTTACCTAAGTCACACAATGAGTGAAACTTATGTAAATCGGCTCGTATTCCATCAATAAAACTTGAACTCGATTTCTTTTTTATTTGATGCCTAAAGCATGTTTTCATTTATGCCTCGGCTTGAGAACGAGATGTCATTCTAAGCTAGCCTTATTTTTATATTATCTAATGTCTTGCACGCAAAAAAACTCAAACGATATGAAATAGAAAACTTCCGTACGAAGTAAACGATAATATTCTTAATATTCATTTAGTGCCTCGAAAGGCCAAACAAGAAAGTTTACAGAGCATTGGCCCAAAGGCTTAAGGCTCGAAGCCCAGACAAAAAGCAAAAGGAGGAAAAGCTTATTCAGACGAGGCTTCAGAGTCTCGCTTCCTTCATCGCCACTTTCACTGCTTGAAGGAAGATTGCTCATCAATTGCTGAGCCTTAACAATGTCCTCTTGCACCTTAGCTATTTCTTCGTCAAAGTTCGCTCCAGCTTTGCACAGCTCAAGGGTCCTCAGCTTGGTCTTGATGATAGCCCAATTTCTGTCAACTTGAGCTCTGGTATCACGAGACTTCAGCTTAGCCTCGATCTTGGACTTGAGCTTAGAAGAGAACATGGCCCCCTCACTCTCAAGAATCTCAACCTTGGCCTCAAGGGTCTGGACTGGACATCAAGCTCATTCACCTTCGACGAGAGTTCTTTCCACTGGCTTTGAAGCTTCTCGTTTAGGTCATCGATCGTTGCATTTGCTACCTCGATCTCACCTTGGAGAATTTCTTCTTGAGCTTTCATTTCAGCTTCAAGTTTGGTAACGGCCTCTTGAGATTTTTTTAGCTCAAGATTAGACTCCTCGGCGGACTTGTGAGCTCTATCCAACTCCTTCAGACTATCCCCCACTTCGGGGACCCCAGGTTCTTGCTTCCCTCCTTTCTTCTTTTTCTTCTTCTCCTTTTTCTTCTCTTCCTTCTCTTTTTCTTCTTCCTCCTCCGGTTCGGTGACCGCTTTGTTGGGAAAACCTACAAAATAGGGAGGTAAGAATGAGGATAAATTTTGGAAGAAAGAACAAAGCTTAATTAACACTTACCGTGCCGTTTTCACAACCATTAGTTCTCTTTCAAAGACGCCAGGATCATCCATGTTCTCTTAGGCCTCGGTTTGGCATCGATGAGTGCTTGAACACATACAATCAAACCCTCTGGGGGGATTGATAGGAAGTTTCTCCGCAGGAAAAAGGGAAAACAATAAATTGGTTAAAACCTGGGGAGTTGTATGAATAAACGAGAAATCAAGGATCGACAACTTATGAATTCTATTCCACTCCTCGAGGAACTCCGCCTCGAAGGAAAGAAGAGCAGTGGGTATAAGAACTAACCGGTCGTACCAACCACGGTCCTGGGTGTCGTCACCTTTCGTTATTATGGAAAATTTGCCCAGTTTCTCAGCTGGACAACCACATCTTTGTGCATGGTGGGGAAAACAGGGGAAATGAGGTGATCGAAGGTAAAGTCGACTTTGGCTCGATGGCTCAGAAAGTCAAGGCACTGGATGATCCTCCAAACGCCAGGACCAAGCTGAGCCAAGCAAAGGTTGTATGTTCGGCAAAAGGTATCGGCTCTGTGATGGATTGGAAGAGAAAAACCTATCGTAATGGGTAGGTGTAGACAAACGAAAGACCGAGGACTATGATTTCGACCTCGGGGCCCTAACCACAATCCTCGCAAACCTGATCTACTTGATCTTGTGTGATCAAGCTCGAGGACTGTTGGACAGGAACTTTTCTATTTTTCTCAAGATCAGAAGCCGATTGCTTCTGCATCTTGAAATCTTTACTGTGATCAAACTTTGAAGGGATCATATGGTGCAGTTTTAGCTCCTCGGCAAAGGATTTCCTCGTGGGCTGTGAAGTTTCAGCGGCTTCAGAGTTATTATTAGCATTGGTGTTTTCTTCAAGCACAACTCCGTCTTCGCCGGTCAATATTTCTTCCTAGGCACCGGAGTCGCAGTGGTCTGAGGCAGTATCTTTGTCGCTTTCCTCTGGTAAAGTTACCCTCAACGGTACGGGCATATCAGCTAAAACGTCGCTCGTTGTCATAAGAGGGTAATCCATTGTTCTTGCCTCTGAAGTTTTTGAAGCATTCTTGGTAGAAGACATGACGACAAGATTTTAACAGGAAGAAGATTTGCAGAAAACTTGGCTATTGTTGATCAAAGATTTGAAAAACAACATAAGTGATGAACAAGTTGGAAGATTTATAGGAAGGACGGTACTCAAGTGCTTCGAAGGGTCGTCATTATTAATTTTACATTGGGAAGGTAAAACGAAGAGTTACAACCGCTCAGAAAATGCCGCGTGCAGAAGATGGGACATCGAAAGGACGGTTAACTTTTCTCTTTTCTTTTTTCTAGTAAATCCCTCCAAATAGAATCCTCCTAAGCACCTTTTGTCTTCCTCCAACAACCACAATTTTTCACTTCATTCACAAGCCTTTTAGGCTCATGACACCACAAGTAAAACTCACAGGTATTTAGCACAAGAAATAGAAATCTCAATTGCTATCAAAGAAAGGCTACAGGCTCAAAAGGGTTAGCTAGAGTCAAATTTTCACTGGTAAACATCTAATTCCGATGCTTCAAATAAATTGGCTATGAAAGGAATATCTATATCACTTCCTAACCTAGCAAACTTCTCATTTCGCTTTGCACACACGCCGGGCAAGTTCTAGACATCAAGTATTAAACATGGAGAAAATAAAATCCTCACTCACACACGGCACATAACCTACTCAAAACGGCTCAATTCACGCTCTTAAACAAAGCAAACACAGGCAAACTCTCAAGTAAATCTAGAGTCAACATCATGATCATAGGCTTCAATGAATGCACTCAACTTTTCTCAAGGCAAAATAGATTATGATAAAATATATGCATGAAGTTCACATACCCCAAATCAAGTATCTATATAAAACTAGTCAAAGTGGAGCCAAGACTCTCCCATCCATTTACTATAATCTAATCCTAAAAAAAATCTACCTATAACCGGTTTAAACTACTTCCTTTGGAAAAAAAAAAACCGATGCACAAAGAAAAACCAAAGGCGGTCATTAACACAAATAAGAAGAATCCCCCACCCCACACTTAAAATCATGCATTGTTCTCAATGCATTAACAATAAAATTAAGGGTGATAGAGAAACTCCCTGGGGCTCTAAGCCTCATCATCATCTCCATCTACAGCTGCACCAGACCCATCCTCACTGCAATAAGCTAAATCAACTCCACCAAAACAGTAAGCTAAATCATTGAAATCGCGGTTAAAAGTGTTACCACACGTCGTGACATATAACATAGCTCAAGTATGTTTCAACAAGCCCAAACCTTCATAAAATTAGATCCTCACACATTAATTCATGCCTACACACCTAAAAAAATAGGTTCAGTTACTCAGACTTCACTAAGCATATGAAAATTTTCGTTTAGGCATTCCATCGAAGATCTTGTGTGCATTAGCAATGGCTGCTAATATCGGGCAACCTTGTTTTTGCCTGATCCTCCCTACTCCGGGAGCTTTCCACACTCTCACAATACAACAACGCCAACTACTCAACCCCAGAATCATATACCAAATCAAGTATGAAAAACTTCAACAATGTTTTAAGAAAAAAATATATTACATACGTTTTTCTTTGGGTGAATTGGACAGCAAAGTTGGGAAAGGAATAAGAAAAGAGCATAGAGAACCGAGAACAGAGAAACGAAAGGGAGAAGAATAATCAAGAACGAAGTTCATACCTGAAGCTTTGATGTTTTAGCCGTGAGAGCAGAAGAAACAGAGAGGTGTTTTGTTGAATGTTAGCAGCATTCTGTTTTTGTTAGCAGCGTGCTGTTGTTATTTTTTTTGTTATTTTAAAAACCTAAGTAGTTAAGAAATTAGTATGCTGATGTTATGCTAGCGATAGGCTAGCATGAAGTACTGAGGAAATAAATTGAATGCTGGCCTTATGCTCGCACATACTCGGCCTGAAGTACTGAAACTGAATTTGGAGCGCTGGATACACACTGGCTCAAATCCCGCGCCAGGTACTAAGGAAATAAATTGAGTGATGGCCCTGTGCTAGCGCATCTTGAGCCTGAAGTACTGAAGGTTTTAATATTGTGCCCAAGTTGTGCTTGCACACACTTAGCCTGCGACGATAGATTTTTCAAGTGCCAATTCTTACCAACTTCTAATCCCTGTTACTTAACCACCTTTACTCCTCAAATAACACCTCGTTTCATGCTATATTTTCAACTAGTTGTATCTCGATTCACCTTGCATATCCCATGAACTTTCCAACCATCTATTACTTCTACAAAACTCAACAAACGTTACTTCCCTACAATTAAAATAAAAATAACAAACTAAAATCATGGGTTGCCTCCCACGCAGTGTCTTATTTAATGTCATGGCGCGACGTCTTTTTGTGTTTTTTTTTCTTCATATTTTTCTATTTTTTTGTTTTTTTTAAATTTTTACTTGTATACAATTACAACCACGGGTTGCCTTCCGAGAAGCGCCTTATTTATAGTTGTGGCACGACTTCAATCAGCTCAACCCATGGCTCATCCAGGCTCGCATTTATGCACACACAAACAATTCACATCATCACAATATCCCTTCAGCATTTTGCCAATGTCAACGACTATTTCTTCATCGTACAGCTTCAAGGTCATCTTCCCCTTATCAACATCAATCACTGCTCTACCAGTAGCCAAAAATGGACGGCTTAAGATAATTGGAACATCTTTATCAGTGGGGCAGCCAAGAATTACAAAATCTACTTGAAACATGAAACTACCCATATGAACAAGTACATCCTTTACTATTCCAATGAGGTGCTTTTGTCTTCTATCTGCCAGCTGGATTCACATTGAAGTCTCTCTCATACCAGTCAAACGCAACTTATTGTATACTTCCAGCGGCATCAAATTAATGCTTGCACTAGAATCACATTAGGCCTTACCAATTGTGAGATCACCAATAGAACATGGGACTGTAAAACTACCAGGATCATTCTTCTTTTTGGCTACAGGCTTTGTTATGACAACACTACAAACCTTATTCAACTCAACCATCTCTACCTGATTAAAGTCAACTTTCTTAGACAAAAGATCTTTTAACAACTTTGCATATCTTGGCACCTCTCGCATAACCTCCATGAAAGGCATAGTAAGCTTCAATTGTTTCAACAAATCAAAAAGCTTATTAAACTTCAAACCTTTTTGTTGCTTTGCCAATCTTCGAGGAAAAGGAGGTGGTGGTGTTTTTGCCTTGGAGTTCTACTCCCTTGACACTTCACCTTGTTCAACCACCTTCTCGGCTTCTATATTAGTTTTTTTAGCAATTACCTTCTCAGTACCAGGGACAGGTTTTGGAACGGTCTCTTTCTTAGGATGATCATTGCCAGTCAGTTTGGCAGAGTCATCAGCAGGCTCAATGTTTGGCATGGTAGGTAGTGCTCCTTTAGCTAAGCCTCTTCCATTCCTCAAAGTGACTGCCATCAATTGATAAGGATTTGGATCCTTAGGATTCACCAGAATGTCGCCCGGCAAAGCACCTTGAGGTCTATTATGTAAAGCATGGGACAATTGTCCCAACTTTGTCCCTATACCCTTTATAGCAGTATCATGTGCTGTAACTTGGTCTTGAAGATTCTTGTTAAATCTCATCATAGCCTGCACCATAATCTTAATCTCAGCTATATCATTCGCTTGTTGCAAGGGTAAAGCTGCTTGTTGTTGCACTGGCCTAAATTGACCCTGTTGATTGTGCTGCTGGTGCTACCCATAATTCATGAAGTTCACGTATTCAGTACTAGCAAGCAAATCAGCATCAGAAAAATTACCAGGATTGAGGACTTGAGTTTGAGCCCGTGAGTCCACTTGGTTAACAGGTTTTCGCATCTTCTCATTTAGTTGTTTCGACACAACATCAAGTGTAGACTGCAACTTTGACATCTGCTCTTCCATTGCAGAAGTAGTACCAATAGCTAAAGCCCTTGTACCTAGGCCAATAGATTCATCTCTTCTAAGCCAGCCTGAGTTTTGAGCCATCACGTCAAGTAGGGCCTTCGCTTCAGTGAATGTTTTACTCAAAAATGCTCCACCAGCTGCTGCATCCAAAGTGCCCTTAATTTGATCTCCCATGCCCATGTAGATCCTTTGCCCCAACATTCGGTCAGGAATACCATGATGAGGAAACTTTCTCAAATAACTTTTAAATCTCTCCCAAGCGTCTGGCAAAGTCTCTAGTGAGGTCTGCTTGAACATAAGTATCTCATCAACTAGCCTGGCAGTCTTATTGGGTGGTAAGAACTTCTTCATGAACTGTATAACCAAGTCATCCCACGACATAATAGAATTAACTGGAAATGAGTCCAACCCATCTTCCGTTAGTGAGAACGGGAACAACATCAATTTTACAACTTCTGCTGGCACTCGAGCCTGTTTTTGAGTTTCACAAACCCTTATGAACTTTTTCAAATGCTTTTGAGGATCCTCAGTAGTTCTACCTGCACATAAACCAGCATTAGCAAGCAAAGCCACCATCATCTGGGTGATGTAAAAATTTTCTACCTCGAACGTTGGGAGCAGAATAGCAGGCGCCAGATTCCTAGCCACAGGTTGCGCGAAAGCATTAAGAGCCAAATCTTCAGCCATCCTGAATTCTTTGGGATCTGAACTTTCAATTGTAAACACCAAAGAAACGAGATCAAGATGACAAGAATGAAGTTAATAGAAAAATAAAATAGATACTTAACAACTAAATAACACAGTGTTCCCCGGCAACGGCGCCAAAATTTGATCACACCCAACTACGCCCTATAAAAGGGACTAAGCGGTCGCGACAAATATAGCTCGGTATTTTAAGCTCCGATGCCAAATCCCACAGAGAACACGACTCCTAGTAGTGAATCTAGCTAAATATCTACTCAACCAACTTCAAGTTTATATCTTTGGTTTGGTTTTATACTAATACTACTAAACAAGAAAGTAAATAACAAGTGCAGAAAGATAGATTTGATTCAAGAGATAGAAAACCTAGGATTGATTTCCCCAACTCCTAACTTGTGATAAAGTATTGTGCTATCGATTCCCGCTAACTCTTCATATTGAACAAGTGCTACCAATTTACAACTACCCACTTCCATTAAGTAATCATAACTTTCATTAATTAACTATTCCAATTAACTAATAAAGATAGAGAGGCCTACACTTATGGTTCACAATAAGGATCAATATTCCTAATTCACCATTTTGACAACCTAAGCAATGCCTTTGTTTTAGATTGAAATACTGCTATGTGTTTAACCCTAACTCATGAATCTATTCCTAGTAATCACAAGAATAAAGGGCACAATTAATTGGGGATCCTACCAATTAATAGCAAAAAATTCGTAAACAACATAGATAGGAAGAATTAACAAAGTTAATTTATAACACAACAATTATCATCACACAAGTACATGGAGTTGGTTAATCAACCCTAGAATGGGTGATTTAGCCACTCATAGTCATGTTCTAAGACAAGAAATAACTAAAAGCATAGAAAACCACAAGAATATGGATAGATGGATGAAGTAGAGCATTGCATCTTGATCTTCTCTCTTCCTTGCCTCCTTTTGATGAAGAATAGGTCAAAAGTCTCTGTTCTAGAGGGTTTCAGGTGTATTTATAGTGTTATGAGAAATCTGTAAAATAGCCTTTTCCCGCTCAAGGTAGGACTTCTCAAGTTAAACGCTACTCTTGACTGTGTGCTGGCTGCGCGCTGGGCACAAGCTCTGCTCCGTATGCTGGGTAGATGCTCGTGCAGCACAAGGTGCTGAATGTATTCTCTGCATGCTGGAGTTGTGCTGGCTCAACTTGTGCACAAAGTACTGAGAGTTAATTTCCTGTGCTCAAGTTGTGCTGGCATGACTTTGGCACGACTTAACTCCAACTTTGAAATTCCTTCATGAAACGGTCCAAATCATCAATTGTTTTGCTACTTTCATCAAAATCAAAACCTACACATTCAAACACCATTATTAAGCTAAATCCGCTATCATAATCAATTTAAGCGCATAAAGATCACTAAGATACGGGGTACAAATTACCAAAGTATATATCTTTTTAGCCAAATATAATATTTACATTTTCATAATGCAATCATATCATATGATTTCATTAAGATTTATGAACCTATTATGTGTACATCAAAAGGTCCAATGATAAGCTCTCAGACTTCACAGGAGATGGAACAAATGAGAAGGGTTCCTTATGCCAATGCAATCAGTTATCTAATGTAAACTATGATGTGTACTAGACCTGATATCTATCAAGCTATTGGGTTAGCTAGAAGATGTCAGTCTAACCCACGACAACAAAGCAATTAAAAAGATATGATGTGATATGACTTAGCACTCAAAGCCGTGGAAGGTTCATGCTCAGCATCAAGAGCTTAGAGTGCTTCAAGATGGCATGGAAAGCAAGAGTCAAGTCAAAAAGATGGCTAAATGAGCAAAATGCAAGGCTACAGGATTCTGGATTCTGGATTCTGGATTTTCTGAATATGCTTCGTGATCGCGATGTCGTGAGCGCATTCGCGCAGAAAGACTCAATCAGAGTCCGCGATGGTGAAAGACATAGCGCTGTCGCGGGGAGATATCAAGTTACATGGCGCGATAGCGAGACCACGTGCGCAATCATGATGAAAGATGTTCTGGCAGATTCTAAGAATAAGCATTAGGGGCTTTTTAGTCCATTTATCATTGTAATTACCTAGCTACTATAAATAGTCTAATTCGAGGGTTTAGTCATTTAGTTAGAGATTTTGGATGATAGAGAATACTCTTGTGAGTGTGTGTGCGGGTTTAATCCCTTTTCCTCTTCTTGGATTTCTCTTTGATTCTCTTGTATGAGAGATCTACTGCTTGAGTTCAAGTCTCTTCCCCCTCGGATATTGGTCATTGATTGCATTCGTCTAGATTAGGGTGTTACAATTAGTTTTTAGTGTTCTTATTTACTTACAATTAGGGAATTTGATTCCTTTCTTTCTTCAATCTATCCCTTTCCCGTTTATCCTTTACTTTGTGTCGTTTATTTTATAGTCTTGTTGATCGTTTTCTACTCTTAGTATTTAGGATCGTATCATTTGGTATCAGAGCTCAGATCGGTATTTGTGGAATCCACAAACACTATCTTGGATTTGATTATCGAAATCTGAAAATTACAAAAAAAAATTGAAAAATTAAAAAATCTCAAAAAAAATTGATTCATAGATTTAGGGTTTCTTTGGATGAAATTCTTGTTGGAAGTTGTTTATTATTTATGCTAGAGGCTGGGATTGAAAGAAATTGAACAACAAACAACGTTTGAGACATCAATTTGAAGAATAAAAAAACTAGGGTTCTTCAACAATTGATTTGGGGTTGTTGCATTGTGGGTGTTGCTTTTACAATCATTGGTGTTTGTTCATAGACTTATAAGGAGCTTATATCTCAAATTTGAAGCAAAAAAAAGTTGATTGGGGAAGATTCAAATGAGGAAAATTTACAGAAATTCGGGCTTCAAGTTCTACATTAGACCCAGATTTTGTTCTTCGCTATTGCGCGCCAACAGTCGCAATCGCGCAGGCTTGTGTAATTATTGTTCTTTGCGATCATGCGGCGATACCGTAGGCTTGTTGAAATTTTTTCTTCGCAATCGCGCACCGACAGCGCAGGGTTATTGACTTTCTCTTCGTGATAACGCCCAAAATCATGCGATAGCGCTGAACAAAGAATCAGTCACTTTGTAGATTGCTCGGAACAGTTCTTAAACTGTATTAGATCACCCAAACCCCTTTAATATCATCAAATATAGTAAGTTTCTAGATCATACACAAAATTTCATGCAAACCCAAATTTATTTCGTGCCTATTCGATTCAGAATTTTCTCTTTTTAGTTCATTTCATGTTTTATTTGTTCATAGTTCATTTGTGTAGTCTTTTTCATTTCTTTGGTGTCTTATAAACTCCATTCCGAACCAAAGTGTGGATACTTATCTTGGGAGGTTTTAGAACCTTGACGATATTAAGGGAACTTTTGAGTGGAAAAAGGCTTGAGTGGTGAGAACATTAGAGTGTGATCACAAAAGCCATTGACCTTGAGTGTATACACGAGTGGAAAGAAAATTGAGTTATCAGATATTGAGTGATACATGTGAGGGAGTGAATTTGTGAGGTCCTTTTTCTCTTTATTGTTGCAACTATGTTCTCAGATGATGATTGCAGAGGTTATGACTCCTATGGAGATGACGGGAGTTGCTATGATGATTATGGAGACTGTGGTTCCTATGATGATGGTGGAAGTTGCTATGATGAACCATGGAACTATGGCTCTTGTGTTGATAAAGCGAGTTACTATGATGATCATGAAAGTTATGGAGACAAATGTGAAGATTCTTATGCTTCTAGTCATGAAGTTGATGATAGTGACGCTTCAAGGAACAATGTTCCTACTTACTCTTCTTGTGATAAACTTGAAAATGTAGATAGTGAAGTGGAGAGAATTAATGATGATGTTTATTATAGAGAATGTTCATTTGCATCTTCTCTTTGTATTTCTAACAATAAGCATAAGAGTAATAGTGGTATTTCCAATGGTTTGAGAAGAAGTTGTAGTTATTCCATGAGAAAAAAGGAGCTTACATCTTCTACTTGTGCTAAAACATTCAGTGCTTCCAATTCTTATGCTAAAGGAAATGTGTAGCCTAAAGTGAGAAAAAGTGCTACTTTTGCTACAAATAGTTGGCCATGTTCTAACAATGCGTTGAGAGGTTTGAAAGGTTATGGAGGTAAGTCAATTTGGATGAATACTTCTTGTGGACCGACTACTAGTGAAGATCTATTCAGCCATTATTATGAAGATGGACACAAGAATAAGCTAAGTAGATTTGCTGTTAGTGTTGAAGGACATGGAGGCTATATTCTACAAGTGATAACATTGATGCAAATTGCATTAGCCCTGCTTTGGTTAAGAAGTTGAGACTACCTTGTTATAATTTGGAAACTCTTTATGAGTATAATGGAGTATAGATTGATAGAGTAGCAAATATTTTCATTTCTAAAGGGAGATATAAGGAATATATATTTTGTGAAGTGTACTCTTTGTACACTTGTCATGTTTGGTTAGGAATTCCTTGGATGCAAAATAAAGAGTTTCAATATAATGCATCAAGGGACATGTACTATGTGGGAATGAATAGGAGATGCTATGACTTTGTTCCTAGGAGACAAGTCAAGAAATGTGACTTGGAGGGTGGTAGGAAAATTGGCACTTCAAGTGGTGTTAAGTTGAAAGTTGAGGTGAAGAGTACTCCTATCCCTTCCAAAGGGATTCTTGGCACGTGTCCCAGTCCAAATGAACTTGAGAGAGAAAAGATTGGGAGGAGTAAGGGAGTGGCAAGTGACAACTCAAGAGAGGAAAAATGAGAGCTTGAGTTGAGTGAAGTAAATGAGTTGTCATAAGAAAAGAGAGAAGAATTTGAAAATGAAATGAGAGAAAAGAAAGAGGGAAAACAAAAGAGTAAGGGTGAGGATTTTCCTTATTCTAACAATTCTAATCTTTTTTCGTTCTCTAGTTGTCTTGTGCATTTTCAAGGTACCTTTGGAAATGCTACATTGGGGAATCCTTCTTTAAAAGTAGTTCCATGCCTTGAAGAAAAAGAGGAGATCAAGGTGAAGTCTCCAAATGAACAAGTGAGCTTAGTTTTTAAAAGCCAAGGTAAAGAAGAACCTTTAGATGTGCTACAAGGTAACAAAGCTAATCCTAACTCTTGTAATTCATTGGGTGAGTTTGATAGAGACTTGAGTATGGTTGATAGCTTTACCTTTTGTGGAATTAATGATTCTTTATCTTGCATTGATGATAGTGGTTGTGAGCATACACTAGTTTGGCACACTTGTGAAAAGAAAATTGATGGATTTTATGTGTCTGAATCATTCCACACTAGTGATGTGCAAATTGATGAGCTTGAACATAATGAATTGTGTTATGACACTCAACCTTTGTTTGATAAATGTGCCAATGAGTTGCTTGATCTTGATGTAATAGCATTCGATAGCATTGTGGTGGTAGTTTGTGTCAAGGTTTTAAAATATTTGAAAATCCATTGTTTGTTGAAAATGAGCAAGATGAAGTGTTGGAAGGTGATTTTAGTATTGACAATCCATTATCTTCTCAAAATGATTCTTGTGACTTGCTTGAGAGTGATAATTGTGTGGATGTTAGCAAGCTAACTCTCAAAATGTTTGTTGAAAGCTTGTCTAATGTTTGGAAGACCTCCAAAGGTGAAGATTGCTCCTTAAAGAAGAAGGGAGGCACTAGTGATAGTAGTGGTAGATTGAGTGCTTCAAGAGGGCATGGAAAGCAAGAGCCAAGTCAAAAGGATGGCCAAATGAGCAAAATGCAAGGCTGCAGGATTCTGGATTTTCTGGATATGCTTCGCGATCGCGATCGCGACGCCATGAGCACATTCGCGTAAAAAGACTCAATCAGAGTCTGCGACCGCGAAAGACACAGCACGGTCGCGAGGAGATATCATATTACATGGCACGATCGCGAGAGCACGTGCACGATCGCGATGAAAGATGTTCTGGCATATTATCAGAATAAACATTATGGGCTTTAAAGTCCATTTATCATTGTAGTTACCTAGATACTATAAATAGTCTATTCCGAGGGTTTTTTCATTTAGTTAGAGATTTTGGATGATAGAGAATACTCTTATGAGAGTGTGTGTGGGTTTAAATACCTTTTCTTCTTCTTGGATCTCTCTTGGATTCTCTTGTGTGAGAGATCCATTGCTTGAGTTCAAGTCTCTTCCCACTCGGATATTGGTCTTTGAATGCATTTGTCTATATTAGGGTATTACAATTTATTTGTAGTGTTCTTATTTACTTGCAATTAAGGGATCTGATTCCCTTCTTTCTTCCATCTATCATTTTTCCTGTTTATCCTTTACTTTGTGTCATTTATTTTATCGTCTTTTTGATCGTTTCTATTCTTAGCGTTTAGAATCGTATCAAGATACTATGTTGTCTTAAAAGCACAGTTGACTACTCCTTGTGTTACCAAGGTGATGATCTACAACTCCGAGACTACACTAATGCTGATTGGGGAGGAGATTTAGATGAGAGAAATTCCACCTCCAGATATGTGTTCTTGCTGAACAATGGCGCCATATCATGGAGCAGAAAGAAACAATCATGCATAGCCTTATCTACAATGGAAGCTGAATTTGTAGCACCTTCAGCTACTATGCAAGAGTCTGTTTGGCTTAAACGTTTTATGGTGTAGTTGTGTGTGTATGACTATACTCTTGAACCAGTAACCATCAATTGCGACAGTCAAGCTGTAATAGCCTACAAAAAGGATCACAAGTACCATGGGAAGACAAAACATATTGATATAAAGTATAATTTTGTTAGAGACATAGTTGTACATAAAGAAGTGAATATGAAATATAATACATATCTATGGATCATATGGTAGCAGATCACTTAATTAAACCCAGAACATGTGATGCTTATGAGAGACATGTGAAGTTTTTGGGGTTGTCTAGGTTCTAACGTAATTTTTATTTTATTTTTCCAATTCACGTTCATGTTAAAAAGTTCATTCTTTAAGTTACTGATAATTGAAATGTAATTATCCATTCTTGTTGGTTCATATACCACCTATATTTATTACTTATATTTAGAATATAAATTTAAGTATAAGAAGTATGTCGGATAGACAAAAGATTGGCTTATTCACACAGGCAATCGCCTCTATTATCTAAGTGACTAATAGAGATGAGACAAATATAAATTTATTACTATCAGAGGTGATAATAATAGAGAGCTAACAGTTTATACTATAAATATCATTTGTTTAATGGTTAATCAAGTGTGATTAAATGTGATAGACTGTCTTAAGTGCCAGATGTGAGTTCTATTGATAGAAAATTGAATGAGTAGATTTGTGAAGTCAAAGTTAGACATAGGTCGTCTGAACTATCATCTGCACAGTATTTTTTTAAATACACATACACTCCACTAGAGAAGAGTTAATACTATGATACATGAATCATACCACGTATGCATAAGATGACCTTATGGCGGTATAAGTTAAAATCTCTACTTGCTATTGTGTAAAGTCTTGAAAATCACAAGTATTTTTTCCCATTTGTACCCTCATGACTTTGACTAGTTTCTCGAGATTCAATTTGGTTTTTGCTATCTTAGGGTGTTTCCAAGAGATCATAGATGATTCGGTCTGGCAGGGCATTTCTAGAAAAGCATCAAGTTGAGATTAAGAGATTCTTAAAATGAGGAAGATCATTGAGTATTATCATATTAATTGTTTTCATTGACCAGTCTTTTATATTTGTCTTTGCGATAAGAACATAATGATGAACTCAAATTAATACAAAGAGATTTTGAGAGAGATAAATGTGATAAATGATCTAGGGTACTACATACTTTAATCTACTCCAAAACTCCGTTCATCGAGATGCTATATATTCCTAAGAGATGTATAGCAATGGGCTCTCGTATTATGCACTAGTCACACGGTCTAGTCGTAATGTATGAAAGTTATAGACTTGGAATGAGAATTTTCCCACTTATGTGTGAGTGGGAGATAAAAAAAATTGGATCGATCACCCATATAGGTCAACCCGGATCCATTCCAAAATAATTAAGTTGTTATTAAATATATATTAGTTCTATATTTATTATTTATTATTATTATTATTAAACAAGTAAGAAAGTGGAAAAAACACAACATTTCTTTAAATGTTGTTTTTACCAGATAAAAAAGAAGCGTCCTTTTTTTACGGACTTCACCCTAACGAAAAAGAAAAAACAATTTTACTTCTTCTTCTTCTTCTTCTTCTTCTTCTTCTTCTTCTTCTTCTTCCTCCTCCTCCTCCTCCTCCTCCTTATTCTATCAAATCCTTAGTTACTAAGAAATTTTCATTAAAGAAGCTTCACCAAAATTAGCAGGATTGTATACGATACGACCTTAGATTGTGGATATTTTGATACGATTCGTGTTAAACCTACATGTGACTGTATTATAGACTAATGAAACAAATACCGTTGTCTTGTGAACTTTGTGTTCTTGTATTTTTCTTTAGTATATTTCAAATTTAAATAATATATCCATAACTTATTAGATTGTACGATAATGATTGATCGTGGCTCACTACATGGACCTGACTGATAAGCAGGCTTTACATCAATATGCATGGGCTAATAATCTAACACATCCAAAGAGATGCTAATATATCTCAAAAATATGACATGGTCTATGAAATTTTCTATCAGCTATGATAGGCATCGATGAAGATCCCATTAAGAAACGAGTAGTGATAGGGAGTGTCAATGAATTTGGGGAGAAAATTATGGAAACTTGTGCTTGTAGTGAACATGATGCAGTAGAATTTGGTGCAATAGACAAAGCAGATAGACGTGGCCTAGATGTGCTTGAGAGATATGTAGGTGATCACCAACGACAAGTGGAGATACAAGCTACAGAGATGTTTATACCTAATTTTGTCCCTCCTATTTCAATAGCCATTATTCAGACAAAATTGCTCTTATAATCACATGATTATCCTACACCCACACACCTTTCAAAATCATCATTCCGTACAAGCATAGTAACGGGGATACTTTTTGAAAACCTTATTGCAAATCGCGGCTGTTTTACAAAATGTACACACCCAATTACACATTTCGCAATTGTCTTTATTTTGACAAAATTATCAAAATCCTTTAAATCTTGCAATATTACCGTATACACTTTGTTTATCAAGCCTAGCATTTTTAAAATCAGTTTCACAATTTTTTCTAGGGTTTTATACGTATTTTATAGGTATTTATATATATTTTATACTATTTCATACACTAGATATACACTCAGCATATACACCTCACGCCTCTCTCACTCATCCACGTAAGCACCACATCAGATCCTAGTCACGCCTAAGTGGCTTAATCCCAACCCTCCATTTGTTCCATCCAACTGCCAGAACACCCATTTCCATTTTTATTTACACGCGGACCCCTCAAACCCTACGTCTCTCTCTCATTTTCTCACAAGGTCATGCTGCCTCTTTCCCTTACCTTTTCTCTCACGAAACCCTATCTCCATCACTGTCACTACCACTTTTCGGCCGATTCTGTCGGAGAAACTCAAAACAAATTATGTCATCGTGCTCCTCTCTTCTTCCGCTAAAAAACCCCTATGGTCTGTTACCGTTTTGACGAGGGCCAAAATCGACCCCTCGTCGAGGAAAGTTTCACTCCTCGGAAAAAGTCTCCGACCATGTCCAAATGGAACCTAGGGCATTCCCACAATGAAAGAAGGAACGAGATCCTTCATGCGAATACGTTTCAGATGGGTCAAGACTGACCCAACTCCATATACGGGTAGCCCTACACTTTTTGTCCTTTTTCTATTTTTTTTCTATCATTCCTGAACTTGTGTGATGTTAAGTCTAAGACTTGCCTAAGTTTTAAGTGATTAAGCATGACTTTTTATTTGCTAATCGATTTGGGTAAAACTCTACATGATCATTAGTTCTCATAAAAAATTTTAAGTGTAGTTTGAATCTTTGTGCGTATGAATTTCAATATATGAAAAATTTTAAGTGTAGTTTGAATCTTTGTGTGTATGAATTTGAATATATGAGCAGCTTGTACTCTGTGTCTTATTGCTCAAATCCCTATCTTTAGAATCTATGACTATTTGAAGCATTATCTTAATGTTTTACAGTGCTTTGATCATCTACCCTGTTAAAAATTGCACAGTTTCCATGATCACTTATGTTCTACATTGTACTTGCCCTTTTATTATGGCTAGATACAGGATGTTCATGATTTAATGCCTAAAACTGAGGTAGTAATCTGATTAGAGGGATTTTGGATTGATTAAATTAGAATTCTTGATTGAAAACATAAAGGGAAGTTGGTTCTGTGATTGATATGATATCAATTGGAGTTCTTTTCAAAATCTATTAAGTTTATTTTAGTAATTCTGAGCCTAAGACTTGTTAAGGATTAGTCTATTGAACCTAGACAGTGTCAAAGCTAAGGGGAGGGAGTCCAAAGTGATTTAGGAATAGGTTTGCCTTAATTTTGGGGATTTGATTGGTTTATTTTTTGTAAGGCCACCTAATGGCATCTTTTAAGTTTGGAAAAAACTTTTTCTTGCCTTTTGCATGTCACCCATTTGAATTATAAATCCCCATCCCACAACTATATAAACTTGTCTGCTTCTCACATTCCCACAAGTTTTCAATACACACAAACATATAGAATATTTCACAGGCATACACTTATTATTGCATACTACTCTTTTCTGATTGTCTTCCAATATTATTTGAAGATCCCTGCTCTCTTGCTTAGTGATTCTGCCTTTGCAAAAATTAACAACCATCTGCACTCTGTTTACTTGTTGCTTGGAAGGCATTTCTCTATTTTTATCACTGGTTGCCTACCCTTTGAACTTGCATATGCCTAGCTTGCCTACTCTTCCTTTCTTTGTCTATATTTGTATAACCTGAACTATCGATGCTTGTCTGGATCCTTAGCACTTTACACCTGGATTTTGGGTTTCCTCTTAGCCTCTGTTAACTCTTATAAAGTTCTTAGGATGGTCTGAAAAGACCATACCAGTATTACTAAATGCAGGATATTGAATGAACATATTTTCTCAGCAATTACACCTTACTGTTGTGGATTTTTGAAGCCTAATCACTATGATCATAGGCTATTAGGACAGTTTTAAACCAATAGGGGCTCTAACACATGCTTTCCCTCTATAGTATCCCCTTTATATGTATATTTGTTAGGACTTGCCCTGTTGTATCTAACTAAAACAAGTTACACAGTTACAATTAGCTATCCAGGGGCCTTCCCTTACTCCTTCCTCTTTATGTGATTGCATCATACATTAGAAATAGAGGTCTTTGCATTCAATCGATGAATTGAAAACTTATCACATAGTGTCTAACGGTTTAGATTTGGCCTGACAGTGACATTTACAATTATGATGAAGATTTTACCTTTTAGTCGACTAAAATCTAAAATGCAGAAATGCTTTTTCGTACTTAAACCGTTAAAATACATATTTTTTGTCAAACAGAGGCTTATTACGTGATTAGTTGCCTAAATTGAGTCGATTTTGAGACTGCCCCTTTGCATAATTAAGCTGGGCCCAAAACCTTTTCAAAATCTGGCCCTATTTCTGTGTTTAAACTAATTTTACAACTCCTAAGCTCTTATACACTGACTTTATAGTGTATAGGGGTGTATGGGTTATTTGGGGTCAACCATACTACACTTATATGTATTTTCTAAAGCTCGGACAAATATTATCATGTACTTTACGTGCCTATACTTATATATATTATGTGTGATAACCCTAATGTGCATTTGCGTGTTTCGTGATACCCTTTACCAAAACAACCCCTTCTATACGTATATATTTTCAAAAATAATCCCAAAAATAAAATAGCCATTAAGGTTAGGGCTCGACAATTAATGTCAAGTCACACCAACCCTAAATGGCTAACATTTTATTTAAAAATTAACCTCAACCCGTTTTCTAACCAATGCCAAACTGTTTCTCACCAAAACTGGTTATTTTTTCAAACTAGACATTTTTTAACTGGTTATTATTGCAAATTATAAATAGGTACTGAAAATTGCACATATAATTTGATATGAACCATTTTCTTATGAAATTGGCCTGATTGATTTAATGTTTATAAAATTGAGGGCTAAATGTGCGATTACGCATTGGGCTTAGTTCGTTTCTGCAAAATTTTGATTCCCAATCTTTAGACCTCACTGACCATTAAATTGATTGCATAAGTAGATCTTTTATTTGACTGATTCGCGACTTTCACCTTCAAGTTGGTAAAGTAGTTTGCAATTATAACTCTTATTTGTCTACAACTTTTAAACATCCCAAAAATAAACTCGGGCGAGAACCACTTTTTGTGGGACTTGGAAAAGTGCCTAACACCTTCTTCCCCGAGTCATTTGGACTTCTTACCCTCGAATCTCTGAAGCTAGACCTGCTTAACAACAAACAATTTCAAACGATAGTTGGTCCATGGTACAACAGACAATTTCAAACGATTCCACCCCTTGGTTGTCCACCTTGGAATGTAATATGCATGCACCATGCCGTATTAAGGGCTTCCCGTAAGCCGGTAGTCTTCAACTTGTGCAAACAACTTGATGGATTTTCAACCCCGAAGGAGCGTTTGGAAATGCTTATGTGCATTTGAGGAAAAAAAAAAGATAGAAAAGAAAAGTGAGTATAAAATAAATACACATTTTGATTTGTCCATTTGTTCTCAAAAGATAGAAAAGAAAAGTGAGGATAAAATAAATACACATTTTGATTTGTCCATTTGTTCTCAAAAGGGGAGGGTAATTTAAATCATTTACTTTCTTTTTCTTATAGGTCATCATGAGTCAAAAGTTTTACCATTTTGGGATGACTATGGACGCACCTCTTTTGTTAACTAATTGGTGGAATAATTTGTCGTTGGGTAAACAAACCGTAGTACGCCAATATTTGGGTCATTTGGTTTCTCCGTTAGAAATGGAACCATGTAGAGAAATGATTGAAGCGTCGGTGTCATTTTGGGATAAAAAACTAAATGTGTTTAAGTTTGGGGACGTTGAGTTAATGTATTTGCTGGAGGAGATAGGAGGATTCATATCACACTCAGGGTTAGACAAACACCGATGGCAAGGGAGTCGCATTTTGGCTCTCAGCGTCCCTACACCTAAGGATTTTCGTGACAAATTAGGGATGGTAGTAAGCGCAAACGTAGAATTTTTACAACAAAAGAAAATACCCTTCTCTTATTTCTACAGCAGGTTTGGGTATTTGAGTGCATTCGACAGCCGCAAAAAAGATTTCAAATCCTACAGTGACTGGAGGAGAGCTAGACCAATTGCATTTTCTATTTGTTTCCTAGGAATAATGGTATTTCTTGGACGCTCGAATTACGATATATGTTCAAGTCTTGTCATGGTTACTTATGAGGTATTTAAAGGGATTGATGGTTATCGATTTATTGGGCTCTGGGAAGTTGTAAAAGAGGAGTGAAATATTTTCAAGGTTGCATTCTTCTACTGCGAGCATGGTTCAAGGAGCATTTGAGGAAAGTGAGAGGTGTGCAAGAATTATCCAAGCCAACTGGTTCAAACTACTTGTTTGGAGAACGGTACGGGGTTCCAAAATTCAAGCAGCCAAGAAGCACAGAGAAATGGGTAAGGTTGTTTGAAAGCATTACAAAGGATTCAATTCAATGGATGTTCACTTGGTTTTCTTCATCAGATTTTATCATAAGCTCTGAAAAGGCATCTTTTGTGGTAGTTATGGGATTACGAGGTCTCCTGCCCTATCAACCACTAAAGGTGATGAGGCAAGCAGGGAGAAAGCAAATCATCCCACTCATATCAGACACGAAGGCCTGCAAGTGCGATTATACTGAAGACATTGTTCCAAAAGTCAAAAACATTAGAAAATCCTAGATAGGTAGATAGGTCATGGGGGAGAAGTCATTAGCGTCAGACAGATACAATGCTGGATGCGCACCAAATTACAACAGCTGGTTGCGTTCTAGCATAAAGGGAAATATGGTAGTAGGGCCAAGCCGAGGGAATGACATAAGAGACCGAGATGTGGAAGCTCAAGTTTGGTACCGTGATTTCATGTTAATAGTTTTTAAAATGGAAAAAGAAAACAAAGAAGAGATCGAAGTGTAGAGAAAGCATACATTAGAGTTGGAAGGAAAGATAGAGGCGTTGGGGATGAAGCTAGAACAATGGAATTCAGAGTGTGCTGAGGTAAACATCTTACACTTAGTCGCGGCCAAGGGATACTTAACCAAAGCTATGGAAGAAGTCAAGGAGGTTTCCCAAGAAGCAAAAGGAGCCAGGCTGGAGGAAGAGCGTGTTGCTTAGTCTAGTGTCATTTTCACTTCTTTTGTATTTTTTATTTCCAAAAGTCGTCATGAATTGAATTTGAAAATTGTTTTGGGAATCTGTGGAAACAATTGGCAACAAAATGCGTATTTATTTTCCTTGCATCATAATGAACCTAGGAAGGCTAGACGTCCTTGGCACGTCATAGTCCATTAGTAAACCTATTCCAAATAGCGAAAGGGTTCTCGACCCTAAAAAAGACAAAAAACTACATCCTCGTATGGACTCGAAGAAATGTTTGGGCAAAATATTGATCGTTTGCCTAGTGTGATCAAGACTATAAGATTGTTTTGATCTTTTCTTTTCCTATTTTTTTTCAGACTATGGCTGCAAGAGGTCCACTTCAACTTGAGACTGTCTCCCAAGCTCCTCACTTGATCAGGCTCTGGTGGGAAGATTTGGCTACCGTCAGTAAGCTCCACGTTCAAAAGTTGTTGGGGGAACTGGTAGCTCTCAAGGCTTACACTGCTATGCCTGGTTTGGTCGAGGCTGCTAAGCATTTCTGGGATTATAGAAGGGCGATATTTCATTTCAATGGTTTGGAGTTGGCACCAATGCTAGAAGAGTTTGGAGGACTAGCAGGGTTAGAGCCTGGGTCCGAGACCATGATTTATCCCTGAGACGTGGACCCTAAGGAGTTCATTGAGTTGTTGCACGCCCCTTATTATCCGTACGTCGAGGGACTGCATGATGGAAATGTCACTTTGGAGTATCTATATTCTAGATTTGGAGATCCAACTGTTAGGCACAATTGGACTGGGGCATGGGAAATTCAAGATTGGGAATGGGCTGAATCTACTACTTTCTCGTTGCTTTTCTGGGATGTATGGTCTTCCCCGATAAAGAAGGAATGATCGACATAAGGCTGGGAAGGGTAGTTGAAGGGTTGCGCAAAGATGCTCACAAGCGCCAAGTGAGTTTGGTTCCAATGATCGTGGGAAAAATTTATAGGTCTCTAACCAAATCTAGAAGAGGAGGAGACTTCTTTGAAGGGTGCAGCCTTTTGCTGCATAAATGGTTGATAGAGCACCTACACAGTGTCCCTATCAATCCAATAGCGCCAAGGGAATCATCGGATGGGGGCATACGTTCACATAGCACCCGTATGGCTGGGACGACAATATGGGAATACCCTGCAAATATGCGAGGATGGTACACCAAGTTTTAAGAGTTACAAGAAGTGCAATGGGTAATCGAAAATTGTGTCAGTTCCATCGTTTCCATATAAGGTCAAGACACCACCTTCTTGACATTGATTGGATTTTGAGGAACTCATCACTATGTTCCTCTAAGAATCCTCCGAGAAGTAGGCATGACACAACGAACTCCTCAGCTGATAAAAGGAAGAAGTTTCAATATTAACATAAAATACATTGAGCACCCGATGGTTAGTACAATATTGACAATGTGGGAATGAAGGATTTCTACGCAATTTTGCTGTGGCCGAGACAGCAAAGTGAACCCCGATTCTACTTTGACCTATCCTCAGTGCCTCAACGAAGATACAAAGAAGTTCCGATCAAAGACCTTACTGAAAAGGAAAGCCGAAGCTCCAAGTGTCGCCGAGAAGTACAAGAAACTACGACATAAGTTCGACAAAAATAAGAAAGAGCTAAGGGTGACACAAGAAAGGGAGATGAGAAGGAAATCCAAGGAAAGAATCAAATGAGATGAACTTAAGTACTGGATAGGAAAAACCATAGTAGAGAGACAAGTCGCTGGAAATCTGCAAGACCTGCTCAAAGGATGGGGAGATTATTTCAAATCACTGTCGTTCGTGGAAAATAAAGAAATAGGGATAGAAATATATGAGTTCTTCACAAAGGCTTTGGGTGATATGCAATCTGGGAAAACCCTGATGGAGATGTTCGTTACCACTTCACCAGCAAACTTGGTTAACAAACCTAAGGAAGAAACCGAAGGAAACAAGGAGGAAGAAGATGCTGGAGCTGATGCTTGATTCAAGAACCTTTTTGCTTTGCACATAGTCCAGTCGTTTTAGTCAAGTCGTTTTTTTTTTGTCTTTTTGATTTCGTCAAGTCATTGTCTCTAAATTAGTGATTGTAGTAAAGCCAAGTAAATCAAATAAAATTTTGTTATTTTTGAGTTTTAAGACTTGTGTTGATTATGCTTAAGCAAACGAAACGATGTATTTGGCGCAAACATTACTTTGAATCTTCGATAGGCCTACCTTTGGCACAAAAGAAGTCCCTACATAATAGGACGCGAATTTATTAATGCTAACCCTTACTCACATTATTTTCTCTGTTTTTGTTATTAAAGTCCCAAATCCCTGAAGTTGGGTTTGTGCATTTTAGCTGCGCCGCAGTACCGGTTGAGATCCAGAGGATCAATTCCAACACCTCCCCCTTTACCTACAAGGACAAGGAAGAGATGCAATATCATGGCTGAGTTTGACAAAGCTGGAAATGGAACCCGTGAAAGGCAAGGTGTTGTTGCCTATGATGATTATGCTAAGTTGGAGCAAAGGCTGTTTGAGTTTGAGAATAGTATTCCTCTTGTCCATGCCGATGGAACCACTGAAGCAAATAAAGTTGCCCGCCCTCACGGCAAAGATCTACTATTACCCGAGAAAGATATCACATACCCCACCTATATTGCACCACCAAAAGCACCGCAAAACAACCTACCTCCTTTCACCATTGAAACCAAAATTGTTGCATCACCTACCAAAGATCATGACATGTATGCATGGACAAGGGAAGACTCAGACAGCACCAAGGAGTAAATCAAGTGGCTGGTGGAGAAACTCAAGCAACTCCAAGGCACGAAGGAAACTAGAGGACTAGCTTATGAAGATCTCTGCATGTACCCTAACTTGAAGCTGCACAATGGTTATAAGATAACCAAGTTCAACATGTTCGATGATAGTGGCGACCCAATGGCTCACCTAAGGTCTTACTATGACAAGCTAGTTAGGGTTGGACATGACGAAAAGATTCGTATACAGTTGTTCAACCGTAGTGTGACTGGAGATGCACTGGTATGGTACTCAAAGCAGTAAACAAAGAAGTGGACAATCTGGGAAGCAATGGCTGGTGATTTTGTTGATAGCTTTGGGCACAACACTGATGCCATGCCTGATAGATTCTATTTGGAAAAGCTGAAGAAGAAGCCCACTGAGACTTTTAGGGAGTTTGTAAATAGGTGGAGAGCTGAATCCTCCAAAGTCCAACCTCCTATGGAGGATACAGAGATAGTGGCAACTTTCATCTGCATACAAGAGGATGTCTACTTTGACAAGATGATGAACATGCAAGACAAGAAGTTTGGAGATTTGATCAAGATTGGATACATGGTTGAAGATGGGTTGAAAACTAGTAGGATTGTTAACTTGGCCGCACTACAAGCCATTAACAAAGCACTACAAACCGGTAGCACCGGGGCATCAAAGAAAAAGAAGGATGACGTCTCCTTCGTTGCTACATCACTTGACCATTCTCCTACCCATAAACATTACTACCAAACACCACCTCCATCATACCCATATATTCCACCACATGCACCTATCCAGTCTACAACACCCAGCCCATGTTCCAAAACTCATCGCCACAAAGACCACTATACCCACAAAGTCCTAACTACATAAATACCAACACCTATCCACCAAGACCTCACACAAACAACAACCCAAAACCCAAAAGAAGCTATACCCTACTAGCTGAATCCCGCACTCAGTTATTTGAAAGGCTCAAAGCAGCTGGCCACATACAACCCATCCCATTCAAAATGCTTGATAAAATGTCACCCCTACATCGACCAAAACAAAACCTGTGCCTATCACTCTGGAGGACCCGGTCATGATACCAAAAAGTGCTATGCCTTGAGAGATAAAATACAAGACCTGATTGATCAAAAGGTGATCCACTTGAAAATACCAAACGTGCACAATAACCTCTACCTAAACGCAGAGATAATAGGGTAAACTTTATCGAATTGGATGAAGAATGAAACTTGGAAGGAACCATTAACAAAGCAAAGAAGACTACACGAGCACTTGCTTCTGTTGCCCAAGCGGCTTAAGCACCAGAGCCTATTGAAGCACCCGTGGGATTATGAAGCAGAGAAGAAGGGTAAGTCAATAGTCGAGACCATTGCAGGACAAGGAATGACTAGGAGTTGGAGGATCTATACTCTGAGCATCTTGTTCAAGGTAGATAAGGCACCAGCGAGGAGGAGTTTGAGGAATTGTGGAAGAAGGTTCAAGAAAAAGAATATTCTGTGGTTGAACATTTGGGCACACTTCTGCACAGATCTCTGTTCTGGCTTTACTTCTCAAGTCAGAGAGCCATCAAAACGCCTTGATGAAAGTATTAGATGAAGCACATGTCCCCGTGGATACCATAGTTGAGAATCTGGCTAGCATGGTTGGGCATGTCATGGAGTCCAACCGAATTGCTTTCCACGAAAATGAACTACCACGAGAGGGGTTAAGTCACAACAAGGCTTTGCATGTCACCATCAAATGCAAAGATTGGTTCGTGGGAAGAGTTCTAATAGACGGAAGGTTCAGTTTTAACATATGTCTATTTATCACTCTGAAGAGAATGGGGATTGACCAAAGCAAGATAAGAGAAAGTGACATAAAGTTAAAAGCGTTCAATGGTTCACAAAGAAGCACCCCTTGGGGAAATCGACTTAACTATCATGGTTGGTCCCGTGGAGTTCAATGCTGAATTTCATGGGATGGACATCTCCGCTTCTTACAACCTGCTACTAGGAAGACCTTGAATTCACATGGCTGGGGCAGTGCCTTCCACATTGCACCAGACAGTGAAGTTCGAGTGGGACAACAAAGAGGTAGTAGTATTTGGTAAAGGGAAAACTCCATCTACAATGAACAAACCATACAAGAAATTGAAGGGAATGTTCCTGACGGACAGACCTTCTATACTGTGGAGCTTGTGGGAGCAGTACAACGCACTCGAAGGGGATACCGCAAAAGCTGTAACAAAAGTTGGGACACCACTGATGCAGTCCAAGGAGGTTATAACGTACACTTCGCTCCTATACTGATCAACACGCCGCTTGGGACTGAAGAGAAAAGGAGAAGTTTCTACAGTGCTTATTAGGATGGACGAGGCAGAGGATATGAAGGGAGGAACTTGATCTGGGAACAGGTAATATCTGATTGAGGTGTGCTTTCATTCGAATTTCGTGAGACCAGACCTGCTAAAACAGATAAGCAACTGATATACTCACCTAATGCTCGTTCTAACTGGAGCCGTATTTCTGAAGAAACAAAGGGAAAGCAAGTATGGCTACCTAAAACACCTGAACCTATGGAGGTAGTGATTGAAGAGCCATACATATGCCCACAACCTGCAAAATGGCCTGGAGAATGAGTTGTAGGTATCATGATAAGGAAAGACTATGAACCTGAAAAAAGTTTAGGCAAAAACCTGGATTGCATGGTCCAACCGATTCAAATTGTGATTAGGCTCGACAACGAGAAAGCTAGCATAGGGTACATTGTGACTTATGAAAAGAGCATGGAAGAAGCTTCACTGGACTTCAAGTACTACAAGAAAATCACCAAAACTCTCCTACATATTTTCGTCTCGTCTGGTTACTTGGATGGTCTTAAAGGGGAGGTATCTGAAGCACAAGGGGTTGAACCGAAGATTGTTGATGCTGAAGAAGATTTACTGGCAAGCGTGCAAAAGATATTCCTATCTGATGAAGATTGATGTGTGATCCTAGAAGAACATGTTGAACCTCCTCGACTGGCAAAAGCTGAATCTGGAGCTGCACTAAACAACTGGATCAGGAACCTGGCCCGAGCTTACCGCGGACTTTGGTAGAGCTGCGGGATAGAGTTTATTTTATGCTTTCTAAAATAAAACCCTACCTCGAGTCGTGGAACTTGCATTTCCCTTTCTTTTTTACATGACTCCCTACAAACTTTGTTTTGCAAGTATTCATAAATAAAAAATTGTACTATTTCCTTTCACCTTTGTTTTAATCTTTTAATTACGCAATGTTTTATTTTTCAGCCTTCAAACTAATAATTCCATTGAGTCCGTAACCGCAATGTGTAATGAAACTATGGAGCTTGAAGAATCTGATTTTGATTATGATGAGTTTGATGAAGCAACACAAGAGGAAATTGAAAGATTTGAAAATAAGCCTAAATCGAATCTAGAATAGTCTGAGGTGATAAATCTGGGAGATGATAAAACTATAAAAGAGACAAGAATTAGTGTGCATCTCACTGCAGAAGATAGAAAGCGGTACATTGAATTTCTTAAAGAATATGAGGATGTGTTTGCGTGGTCATACGATGACATGACCGCCATAAGCACGGACGTGGTGACTCACAAATTGCCCATCAATTCGGGCTTTCCGCCTGTCAAGCAAAAAGCCCAAAATTTCAAGTCATCTACCTTGCTAAATATTGGGGAAGAGGTAACCAAACAGCTCAATATGGGAATTTTGAAAACGGTCAAATACCCAACTTGGTTATCCAACATTGTCCCGGTGCCAAAGAAAGATGGGAAACTCATAGTTTGTGTAGACTACAGAGATCTGAATTGAGCTAGCCCAAAAGATGATTTTCCTTTGCCAAATATACATATCCTGATTGGCAACTGTGCGAAGCATGAACTACAGTCTTTCGTGGATTGTTTTTCCGGTTACCATCAAGTGCGTATGGATGAAGAAGATGCCGAGAAGACAACTTTCACTACATCTTGGGGAACCTAGTGCTACAAGGTTAAGCTATTTGGGTTGAAGAATGTTTGGGAAACTTACCTGAGGGCAATGACAACCATGTTTCATGACCTGATGCACAAAGAAATTGAAGTATATATGGACGATGAGATCATCAAGTCAAAGAAGAGCTTAGAGCACCTTTTTAATCTGCGTAAGTTTTTCAATCGCTTGCGTGGATACAACTTGAAGCTGAATCCAGCAAAATGTGCTTTTGGTATTCCAGCAGGGAAGCTCCTGGGTTTCTTTGTCAGTAGGAGAGGATCGAGTTAGATTCATCCAAGATCAAAGCCATTAAAGAATTTCCACAGCCAAAGAGTAAGAAGGAGGTCATGAGTTTTTTAGGACGGCTCAATTATATCAGCCGATTCATAGCCCAATCCACGGTCATCTGTGAAGCAATCATCAAGTTATTGAAGAAAGATGCAACGATTCAGTGGACGGGGGATCACCAAAAAGCATTCGATCGAACAAAGGAGTATCTGTCTTGCCCCCTTCCCCCCGTGCTGGTTCAACCCAAACCTGGGCGACCTTTGATCTTGTACCTGTCAGTGGTAGATTCAACATTTGGATGTGTATTAGGGCAACATGACTCAACTAGAAGAAAGGAGCAAGCAATATACTATCTGAGTAAGAAGTTCACTCCCTATGAAGCCAAGTACACATTGCTGGAGCGCACTTGCTGCGCACTGACCTGGATAACAAAAAAGTTGAGGCACTACCTATCGCCCTATGCAACTTTGCTGATATCAAGGATGGACCTTCTTAAGTACATCTTCCAAAAGCCAATGCCTACTGGGAAGTTGGCTAAATGGAAAATGCTACTCAGTGAATTCGGCATTACTTTTGTCACTCAAAAGGCGGTGAAAGCTCAAGCCTTGGCAGATCATATGGCCGAGAATCCAGTGGATGTTGATTATGAACCTCTGCACACTTATTTCGCTTACGAAGAAGTCACATTTGTAGGAGAAGACATCATAGAGGAATACGAAGGCTGGAGATTATTCTTTGATGGAGCAGTGAGAGAGTGGGCATTGGAGCAGTGATAGTTTCTGAGACTGGGCAACATTACCCTATCACGGCCAAACAGAGGTTTCCTTGCACCAACAACATGGAAAAATATGAAGCTTGCATCTTGGGTCTTAGGACGGCGGTGGACATGAACGTACAAGAGCTGTTAGCAATTGGAGATTCTGATTTGTTGATTCACCAAGTTCGAGGAGAATGGACGGCAAAGAATTCCAAGATATTTCCATACCTCGAGTGCATAAAAGAGCTGAAGCAAAGGTTCACCAAGATAGAGTTCCGGCATGTACCTAGGCTACAAAATGAGTTCACAGACGCATTGGCCACTATATCTTCCATGATCAAATACCCTGACAAGAACTACTTTGACTCAATACCCGTGGCAATGAGGAAGCAACCGACATATTATTATCATGTAGAAGAAGAAGTGGATGGACGGCCTTGGTTCTAAGACATCAAGAGATTTCTCAGAGATAGCACTTATCCAAAAGATGCAACAAGCCCTCAAAAGAAGACCTTGAGGAGATTAGAAAATGGTTTCTTTTTGAATGGTGAAGTCCTATACAAAAGGACGCGTGATCTAGGTTTGCTGAGATGCGTAGATGCTAAAGAAGCTATGAGATTTTTAGAAAAAAATACATTCTGGGACATGTGGCCCACACATGAATAGTTTTGTACTCGCAAAGAATATTTTAAGGGCTGGGTATTTCTGGATGACAATGGAGCACGATTGCATAAAGCATGCAAAGAGATGTCACCAATGCCAAGTCCAAGGAGACATGATTCGAGTACTTCCAAGCGAGTTGAATATTATGGGATCACCATGGCCTTTTATTGCCTGGGGAATGGATGTCGTAGGACCAATCGAACCTGCCGCTTCAAACGGACACCATTTCATATTGGTGGCTATTGATTACTTTACTAAATGGGTGGAAGCCGCATCATACAAGTCAGTGATTAAGAAAGTGGTAGCAAATTTTATTCGTGACAAGATGATCCACATATTTGGCATCCCCAAATCAATCATCATTGACAATAGGTCTAATCTCAATAGTGACCTAATGAAAGAAACTTGTGAAGACTTCAAGATCAAGCACCATAATTCCACTGCATATAGACCTCAAATTAATGGAGCAATTGAGGCAGCCAACAAGAACATCAAGAAAATACTGCACAAGATGACTGACAATTTAGAGCAATGGCATAAGAACTTACCCTATGCTTTGCTAGGGTACCGCACTACAGTGAGAATATGAACAGGGACTACTCCTTACTTGTTAGTGTATGACACTGAAGTAGTGATACCAGCAGAGGTCGAGATACCATCTCTAAGGATCATTCAAGAGTCACAGTTGAAAGATGCTGAATTGGTCAAGGAAAGAATGGAGCACTTAGCACTCATCGATGGCAAGAGAATAAATACAATATATCATGGGCAATTGTATACGAGGAGAATGACTAAAGCATTTAACAGCAATGTTCGAGAAAGGTCTATCGAACCTGGACAATTAGTGTTGAAGAAGATATTCCCCAATCAAGAAGAAGCAAGAGGAGAGTTTGCACCAAATTGGCAGGGGCTATACATGGTCCACTGAGTTCTAATTGGAGGAGAACTAATACTGGCAGACATGGACGGAGAAGTTTGGCCGAAACCAATCAACGCAGATGCTGTCAAAAGATATTATGTCTGAGAGCTTACATTAGCAAATGGTTTTATTATTCTGCAATGTATCATGTAATCTGGAACTACATTACGATCTGATTCCCCAAGTGGGATACGCAGGCAACCTACCGAAGGTTCGGTCGCATAGATATAAAAATTTTATTTTCCTATAAAGCAGACACTGGGGCGGAAGTTTTGAGGAACTCTAAAAAATTCTAAAAGGACAGATAGAGTTGACACTAGGCAGAAATTTTTGAGACCCTCTCAAAAATTTCAAAACAAACAAACTGGGGCAAAATTTTGAGGTTGCCCAAAAAATTCATTTAATGGAAACTTGGGACAATCTGAGGAACAATGTCCATGATCTTACACAATGCAATTCATGACTCAATGGAATAAAATATTTTGTTCTTACAAAATTTTTTTTTTTCAATATATGTGCATTACTTACTACTTTATACATATTCCTATCAGCTTGACCGAGGTCCCGAAATTCGCAAGAAGCAGGCACAAAGCGAGCCAAAAATGAACAAACTAAACTACCCTGCAGAACTAAAAAATAATTCTTTGAATGCAGACCTTAGGGTACGCAGCCCGACACCACATGGCAAACACTCCTTGACAAGTAGGTATTTAGTTTACTTTCACTACGCTTTTATTTTGCAGAGTAGACAGTCCTGGAGGTAAACAGCTTAGAGGGTAGACAGCCTAGTGAAAGGATTGGTTTGACTGAGGGTAGACAGCCCGATGTCGAGTTTGGCATAGCAGAGGGTAGACATCCCGATGCATTGACTGAGGGTAGACAGCCCGATGTCGAGTTTGGCATGACGGAGGGTAGACAGCCCGATGCAGAGTTTTGTATTGACAAAGGGTAGACAGCCCGATGTCGAGTTTGGCATGGCAGAGGGTGGACAATCTGATGCATTGACTGAGGGTAGACAACTCGATGTCAAGTTTGGCATGGCGGATGGTAGATAGCCCGATGCAGAGTTTGGCATTGACTGAGGGTAGACAGCCCGATGTCGAGTTTGGCATGGGGGAGGGTAGACAGCTCGATGCAGAGTTTTGCATTGACTTAGAGTAGACAGCCCGATGTCGAGTTTGGCATGGCGGAGGGTAGACAGTCCGATGTAGAGTTTTGCATTGACTGATGGTAGACAGCCCGATATCGAGTTTGGCATGGCGGAGGGTAGACAGCCCGATACATTGACTGAGGGTAGACAGCCGGATGTCGAGTTTGGCATGGAGGAGGGTAGATAGCCCAATGCATTGACTGAGAGTAGACAGCCCGATGTCGAGTTTGGCATGGCGGAGGGTAGACAGCCCGATGCATTGATTGAGGGTAGACAGCCCGATGCCAAGTTTGGCATGGCGGAGGGTAGATAGCCCAATGCAGATTTTGGCATTGTAAGAGGAAGGCAGCCTAGAAGGTAGACAGTCCAGTGAGAGGATGGACATGACAAAGGGTAGACAACCCAATGGAAAAGAACGGCATAATATGCGATGGATAATTTTGCATAGCAAAGGGTATACAGCCAAACATGACGAATACACCTACATATGATGAGAAATTTTGGCAAGACGATCCAGCCCAACAGGAAAGTACACTTTATATTCGTATATATATACACATTGTTTTTGCAAGCTCACT
Organism: Petunia axillaris subsp. axillaris; assembly: GCA_029990575.1. NCBI lineage: Eukaryota > Viridiplantae > Streptophyta > Magnoliopsida > Solanales > Solanaceae > Petunia > Petunia axillaris. Next base: position 65,634,703 of record JARKNS010000001.1, on the reverse strand, counting down.
TTTAGTGTAGGATATACAATCCGACAATGCAAAACATTACGATTTAGCACCTCGTCAATTCCAATAATCCATAAGCACTCCTCAAAAGTCGTGACAAAATTAGTCGTTCTATCAACGTCTTTGCCCGAAGACTCTTTCATTATCCCCGTGTAAAGAGGGGGAGCTGTTGTCACCTAATTTTACCCCTGTCGTTTCAATAGTCATTATTCAGAAAAAATTGCTCTCATAATAACATGATTATCCTACACCCACATACCTTTCAAAATTATCATTTCGTACAAGCATAGTAACTGGGATATTTTTGAAAACCTCACTGCAAATCGCAGCTGTTTTACAAAATGTACACACCCAATTACACATTTCGCAATTGTTTTTATCATGCACCCAATTACCTTATACACTTCTTTGATCAAGCTTAGCATTTTTAAAATCAATTTCACAATTTTTTCTAGGGTTTTATACGTATTTTATAGGTATTTATATGTATTTTATACAATTTCATACACTAGATATACACTCAGCATATACACCTCACACCCCTCTCACTTATCCACGTAAGCACTGCATCAGATCCTAGTCACGCCTACGTGGCTTAATCCCAACCCTTCATTTGTTCCATCCAACGGCCAGAACGCCCATTTCCATTTTTAATTACACACGGACCCCCCAAACCCTATGTCTCACTCTCATTTTCTCACAAGGTCACGCCGCCTCTCTTGCCTTCTCTCTTATGAAACCCTACCGCCATCACTGTCACTACCACTTTCCGGCCGATTCCGCCGGTGAAACTCAAAGCAAATTATGCCATCGTGCTTCTCTCTTTGTCCGCTATAAAACCCCTATGGTCTGTTGCCCTTTTTACGAGCGCCAAAATCAACCACTCATCGGGGAAAGTTTCAGTCGCCGAAAAAAGTCTCCGACCATGTCCAAATGGAACCTAGGGCATTCCCACTATGAAAGAAGGAAGGAGATCCTTCATGCGAAGACGTTTGAGACGGGTCAAGAGTAACTCGACTCCGTATACGGGTAACCCTAAACTTTTTGTCCTTTCTCCATTTTTTCTGTCGTTCCTGAACTTGTGTGATGTTAAGTCTAAGACTTGCCTAAGTTTTATGTGATTAAGCATGAATTTTCATTTGCTAATCGATTATTAGTTCTCATCTAAAATTCTAAGTGTTGTTTGAATCTTTGTGTGTATGAATTTCGATATATGAGCAGCTTGTACTCTGTGTCTTATTGCTCAAATCCCTATCTTTAGAATCTGTGACGGTCTGAAGCATTATCCTAATGTTTTACAATGTTTTGATCATCTGCCCTGTTTAAAATTGCACAGTTTCCATGATCACTTATGTTCTACATTGTATTTGCCCTTTTGTTATGGCTAGATACACGATGTTCATTATTTAATGCCTAAAACTGAGGTAGTAATCTGATTAGAGGGATTTTTGACTGATTAAATTAGAATTCTTGATTGAAAACATAAAAGGGAAGTTGGTTCTGTGATTGATATGATATCAATTGGAGTTCTTTTCAAAATATGTTAAGTTTATTAAAGTAATTCCGAGCCTAAGACTTGTTAAGGATTAGTTATTGAACCTAGATAGTGTCAAAGCTAAGGGGAGGGAGTCCAAAGTGATTTAGGAATAGGTTTGCCTTAATTCTGGGGATTTGATTGGTTTTTTTTTTGTAAGTCCACCTAATGGCGTCTTTTAAGTTTGGAAGAAATTTTTCCTTGCTTTTTGCATGTCACCCGTTTGAATTTTAAATCTCCATCCCACAACTATATAAACTGGTCTGCTTCTCACATTCCCACAAGTTTTCAATATACAGAAACATATAGAATATTTCACAGGCATACACTTATTATTGCATACTACTCTTTTCTGATTGTCTTCCAATATTATTGGAAGATCCCTGCTCTCTTGCTTACTGATTCTGCCTTTGCAAGCATTAACCACCATCTGCACTCTGTTTACTAGTTGCTTAGAAGGTATTTCTCTATTTTTATCACTGGTTGCCTATCCTTTGAACTTGCATATGCCTAACTTTCCTGCTCTCCCTTTCTTTGTCTATGTTTGAATAACCTGAACTATCTATGCTTGTCTGGATCCTTATCACTTTACACCTGGGTTTTGGGTTTCCTCTTAGCCTCTGTTAACTCTTATACAGTTGTTAGGATGGTCTGAAAAGATCATATTATTATTACTAAATGCAGGATATTGAATGAACATGTTTTTTCAACAAATACACCTTACTGCTGTGGATTTTTTAAGCCTAAACACTAAGATCAAAGGCTATTGGGACAGTTTTAAATCAATAGGGCTTTAACACATGCTTTTCCTCTCTAGTATTCCCTTTATGTGTGAATTTTTTAGGACTTGCCCTGTTGTATCTAACAAAAACAGGTTATACAGTTACAAGGATGTGTAATTGGAAATCCAGGGGCCTTCCCTTACTCCTTCCTCTTTATGTGATTGCATCATACATTAGAAATAGAGGTCTTTGCATTCAATCGATGAATTGAAAACTTATCACACAGTGTCTAACGGTTTAGATTTGGCCTGACAGTGACATTTACAATTCTGATAAAGATTTTACCTTATAGTCGACAAAAATCTAAAATGCAGAAATGCTTTTTCATACTTAAACCGTTAAAATACATATTTTTTTGGTCAAACTGAGGCTTATTACGTGATTAGTTGCCTAAATTAAGTCGATTTTGAGACTTCCCCTTTGCATAATTAAGCTGGGCCCAAAACCTTTTTAGAATCTGGCCCTATTTCTGTGTTTAAACTAATTTTACAACTCCTAAGCTCTTATACACTGACTTCATAGTGTATAGGGGTGTATGGGTTATTTGGGGTCAACCATACTACACTTATATGTATTTTCTAAAGCTCGGACAAATATTATCATGTACTTTGAGTGCCTATACTTATATATATTATGTGTGATAACCCTTATGTGCATTGGCGTGTTTCGTGATACCTTTTACCAAAACAGCCCCCTCTATACGTATATATTTTCAAAAGTGATCCCAAAAATAAAATAGCCATTAAGGTCAGGGCTCGATAATTAATGTCAAGTCACACCGACCCTAAATGGCTAACATTTTATTTCAAAAATAACCTCAACTCATTTTCTAACCAATGCAAAACTGTTTCTCGCCAAAACTGGTTATTTTTTCAACCTAGACATTTTTAAACTGGTTATTATTGTAAATTATAAATAGGTACTGAAAAACGCACATATAATTTGATATGAACCATTTTCTTATGAAATTGGCCTGATTGATTTAATGTTTATAAAATTGAGGGCTAAATGTGTGATTAGGCATTTGGCTTAGATCGTTTCTGCAAAATTTTGATTCCCAATCTTTAGACCTCACTGCCCAGTAAATTGATTGAACGAGTAGATCTTTCACGCGAGCACCCATAATTTTGAAATCCTAGGTCTGCCACCGATCATAATACAGCGAAATAACTAATAATAACTTAGAAACTAGCACAAACTATAAGAAAAGATAGCGTATAAAGTAAATTACTTAGTTACACAAATAATCAATTAAGCATTAATTAATTTATGAGTAAATGTAAATAACTTCACTAATTTGTATAATTTTACCAAAACTTAAGTAAGATTCACTTTAGATAAAATTTTGACTTTTATAATTGAAATAGTGTATGACTCATACTGTATTTAACTTAAAAGTTCAAATATAAACTAAATAAAGAAGAAAAGTAAAAAAGAGTTAAGGCATTGGGAAACATCGGCGCTCACGAGTCACACACTGACATAGAAAAAAAGATATAATAATAACAAAAATAGAAAGAGCAGTAATGGAGTGTCGAACTCTCAGCCTTCATGCAAATTAACATCGCCTGGACCATCTCGGCAGACATTCAACTTGGTTCAAGCGGGTTCATTTATTACATATATTCGTACTTTACAAAATTTAACCTATATATATTACTAAGATTTCTCGACGAAGTGGTTTCAGTTAACCCCATTCGGAACAACGTGGGTCCGCCCCTAATTGGATCTAAAGAAGAAATACAAAGTATGAATTTCATTATTTTGGCTCAAATATTTTTACTTGAATAAATAGAGCTTTTACAAAGTTTTATTACCGATTTGAGTAAATATATGAAGTAAAATAGTCATTATAGATAAACAAAGAATTAAAAAAAAATAAAAAGTTTCATATTCTGTATATATGTTGTATATGAAGAATAAGTTAAAACAACATGCAATTGGGACAAACAAGTCATTGTATAATTGTGCGGTAATTAATCGTTATAAAATACTAACTTATTTGACAATTATTTTTTTTTTTACTCCCACGCATTTAAAAGTGAGTGGGTATTCAGGGGTAATCAATGAAATATCCTAATTGGGAAAGGTTTGGATTATAAATAGTTTAAATTAAACTTGATAAAACCTACTTAGAGAGTAAAAATGTATTTTGCCCAAAAACGAAAAGGTGACTGCCAAAAGACATCTAGCTAATCGCTTCTTGCTTTGCTACAGGTACAGCTGCATTCTGACTCTCTGTGTAGATAAGCTTTAACTGACAGAAACCCCTCGACTTTTTCGCGGGGGTTTTTACTGATTCAGTCACTGCGTGTTTGTCTCTCTCGGCACTTCTGTTTTGCCCGAGCCCCACATCCATAAAAAAGTCTCAGCCTTTCTTCGTACTTTAGTCACATCATTGAATTGTTTTTACACGTTCTTTCATGTTGTATTGTATGACCTTTATTTACCACCCGCCAAGAGCTCTAATCCAGGAGCAACCGCAAAACTTTAATAGGTCATTTATGACTTATCGTTTTCCTACCCTGCACGTGTCCAAATCTAGTCGTTACAAGTATACGATCTCACTGGAAATTTGATACTTAAACATCTTTAGTAATTAACAGCAAGAAATTCAATCGTTAAACCTCTCGTTAGCTAGATTTATGTTCATTCCAAAAAAACGTTATGATTATTAGAACTCAAATTTCTTATTACAACAAAAAGATAGTTGCATAACCAGTACTAGAAATTGGGCCAATTTCGAGGAAGCGTTTGGAGAGGAAATTCCCAAGCCAAAAAATGGAGAAGGATTACCCTCTACAAACAAGTACTTTCTCTCGCCAAAAGGAAAAAAAATCGACATTAGAGAGGGAAGTCCTTCGCCAGTCCAAAAAATTTAAAATTTCTCTCTCCTACACGGCTTGGGAATTCCCTCGCCAAAATTTAAAAAAAAAAAATAAAATAAAAAACAGCTTGGGAATTCTCTCGCCAAGCAAAAACAATAAATATTCTATTTTTTGATTGGCTTGGGAATTCCCTCGCCAATCAAACGCTGCAGATCTGTCAGCTGTTTGGCGAGGGACTTCCTTATCCGGAAATAAAAACTTATACTCCCTCCGTGTATAAAAGAATCGCACACTCCACACCAAACAAAACAAAAACTTTCTCCCTCACTGCCTCATCTGTTTCCTTCACTGCCACACCGTTGGCGCCACTTACTCCAGCGACTCCATTTTTATTTCTCCGTCAACCCATCGCAAGGTAAGTTTGGTAAGTTTTTCCCTTCTTTTTATTTTTTACTTTTTCTCGATAAAATTTAAACATAAGCGGGTTTAATTTTTTTTCAAAATTTGCAGCCCCTCCGTCAAGATCTATCATGGATATCATCTTCAAAGACTCAATTGATATTGCTCAAGAATCAATCGAAGACTCAATTGAAATCGTTCAACATACGATTGAAGATTCAACTGATATGGTACCCGAATCGGACTTGGATGAAGATGTTAATTTACCGGAGTTGGACTTGGACGAAGATGTTGAAGAAAAAAAGAAATCAATACAAAAAATGTTGGACATATTTCTCCATACCACTATAATGATTCTCGGTAGTTTGTTATTTTTGTGTCGAATTAAACTTGAAAGTGGGACGTGTTTAATATTTTTAAGAATTATTTTAGTGTTTTATTTGTTTGTGTTAGTTGATATGAAACAAGTGTGTTTCATTGCCCGGATATAGCTTTATTACTATGTTAGATAGGTTGTGGTGACACTGTAATGGTGGTGTTGTGTAATTCTGTGCTATTTATGCTGTGAATCGTTTTGGTGTTTTGGTGCTGCTGTAATTGCTTTGTTATGATGTTGTTGTTGATGTGCTGCTTTGTATCGTATTACTGATTTTTGTGTTTCAGGTATACTACGCTTGGCGAGGGAACTCCCTAGCCAAGTGTTATGGTAAAAATATTTTTATTGTACTTGGAGAGGGAATTCCCTAGCCAAAATGAATTAAAAATATATAATTTTTATACTTGGAGAGGGAATGCCCTAGCCAACAGTGTGTAAAAAATATAATTTTTGTACTTGGAGAGGGAATTCCCTAGCCAAAGTGTACTAAAAATATTTCTCTCCTTGTTTTGGCAAGGGACAACCTTAGCAGAGACAAAATTACACAATATATAAAAATAGGCCAACACAACAGTTGGCTAAGCCATTCCCTCGCGAAAATTGCTCAACGACGAGCCGAATTCCGAGGCGCGTGTTGCTAGGGACTTTCCTTTCTATTGGGCGTTTGGAGAGGGAACTCCCTCGCCGATCTCCCTCGGCAAACGCGTGAATTCTAGTAGTGAACATAAAATATAACTCATGCAATATTACTACCTCCAGTTCAAAATAACTAGTTGTTGAACTCCATTTCAATCCGTATAAATCTTTTAAAACAATACAAAATATAACAATATCTGCTTGGGTGACATAAATTCGAAATGAAAACTATAAAGTGTACAACGTAATTATATTGGGCAAACATCTATGTGCTCGGATAGCACTTCGGTATGACGAATCGAAGATAATCGAACTGATGTTCCGAAGGCAAAAGAGCGAAGCAAGCGATTGAATTACCGAAGTCGAGCACCAATGTAACCACCGAAGGCGAGCTGCGAGCTGAGCTTCGGTGACACTCACTTCGGCCTAACAGCAAGGTCATACAGTTGGGCCTCGGTGGAGCACCTCGGTTCAAGGGGATCAGCAGCCCACTACTTCAGCCCACTAACTCCATCAATAAATGCTCAGGACGTGGGTTTGGTGACTACCAGTCATGAGGAACGTGGATCAGGCCCTTGTATCTATAAATAGCACTTCATTTTACATTGTAGGCATTCAAAAATACATACAGAAACTCTGACAAAATTTGTACTCACATCCATATATTGAAATCACTATTACTTCTTGTATTTACGCTTGTTATTTACATTGTTTCGACTTTGATACTGAGAATTGCTTGTATTCACTACCCAAATTCGATTTGTGACCCTAAACCAGTTTTAGGCCCACTACAAATTGGCGCCGTCTGTGGGGATACAGGCATAAACGCTTTGTTCCAAAGTTGAACGCCTTCTTCATTGAATTCACGCTTTTTACTCAACACACTCGACGATATGGCTTATAATAGCAGAAATCCTATTGAATAACAGTTAGCTCCCGATGGACAGACTAGCATTCAATCAGATCCAACTGCTTCATCGCCGATGACAACCGAAGCGTTTCAAGCTTACGTTGTTGCCACACTAAGAGCTCTGCAAAAGTAACAGGCCGAACAGGCTAACATTAATGCTGAGTTTCGTGCTTCGTTAGGGGCAAGGAATAGTTCAACCCCGAATAGAGCCCAGCCTGTGGCCCTAAATGGAGGTATCCATCTCTTCGTTCCTACGGGCGCGATAACAGGGGGACCTCAAATGGAGCTACATCTGGGGGTTCGGGTACCTTACCGAGCACAACGCCACACATCGGGACGCGTCCCACAGTGGCAGAAACTACATCTTCAGTTGACGTTGAAAAGTTAACCAAAGAAATCGAAGCTCGAGTTGAGGCTCGCGTCAAGGTGCGCGTGGAAAAGCGCCTCGAAAGCATCCCCGGGGTGACTAAGGTTCAAGATGACCTCGATATCGACCAATATAGGGAGTTTCCATTCTTGAAGAAATATGATGGGACCACTGATCCAAAAGAGCATGTCACTGAATTTATGGCGATAGTAAAGAGCAATGACTTAACAGAAATAGAGAAGGAGTCAATGTTTCTGAAAAAATTCGGTGAATCTCTTGAGAAGGGAGCACTTCGGTGGTACATGCGCCTACCATCGGGATCGATTTCCACATTTAAGGAGCTAGTTAATGCGTTCGTCAAAGCGCACACCGGGGCACAGAAAATCCTCCAGAGTAAGGAAGATATATTTGAAGTCAAGCAACGGCCCGGTGAGCCATTAAAGGACTTCCTCGAACTCTTTCATGCTGAGCGCATGGAACTACCTCCTACGGATGACACTCTAGCCATCATGGCGTTTGAGAAATGCATCAATGTTCGCAACTCTGATGCCGTTGCTGAGTTGCAAAGGGAGCTTCAGTAATATCAGACCCTGAAGTGGGATGATTTGCACAATAGAGTTTATACCAAGATGAGGCTGGAAGAAGCCGAATGGAAAAACAATGGCCGAAGCCGCAACTATAAGAACTGAAGCGAATCCGCTTATCGTGCCGAGGCACCGCGAGGAAACTCGAAGGGGAGGTATGAGCCATACACCTCCTCGTCGAGGCAGCCTATCAGTCAGAGGCTGGGAAATTCTCTTGGAAACTCATTTGGAAATGCTCATGTGAATCAACGGCTCGACGGAAAGATTTTCCCTAATACGAACCAAAAGAACTCTTCGGGCCCAGCTCTGGTCGCAAAGAATAAAGAGCTACCTCGTATTCCCGACTGCAACTTCAGCATATCTACCTTGGAGCTGGTCAATATTGTGAAAGGGACTACCGGGGTAAGAATACCCAAAGACATGAGAACTCCAGCAGACAAAAGGGATCAAAATTAGCACTGTGAGTTTCATGCGGATTATGGCCACGGCACCGAGAATTGCAAAGAATTGCGCCTTGAAGTGGCACACTTGTTGAAGAAGGGAGTGTTAGTTGAATTCCTCACTGATAAGGGGAAGGAGAACTACACCAAGAATCGAGGTGATGGGCAACCACCTCGGGCACTACTCCCTGAGAGAGTCGTAAATGTTATCACCGGGGGGTCGGAGGTAAACGGGGTGAATTTTGCAGCGGCAAAGAAATTCGCAAAGCTGTCAATCACCATGGAGAAGAGAACGCGAGTTGGAGGGTCGTGTAAAGAAATTGTGTTTGATCATGACGATTGTGATGGGATGATGTTCCCTCATCATGATGCCTTGGTCATCATATTGAGAATTAATGACTCGGACATCAAACAAGTCCCGATTGACCCCGGTAGCTCGATTAACATAATCAGCTACGGGGCCATTAAAAAGATGTGGCTAAAGGGAGAACTTATCCCTAAGGCAACAATGTTGTCTGGCTTCAACAACTCCACGGAGAAAACATTGGGTTAAATCACACTCAAAATGTTTGCTGAAGGAGTAGCAAGAAAACACTATTTCAAGTCTTGCCCGAGGACATGGCGTACAATGTGATCCTCCGTAGACCATGGATCTACTCCATGGAAGCTGTTCCATCCACTCTTCATCAAGTGATCAAGTTCCCTACCCCATGAGGAGTTCGATCAATAAAAGTAGAGCAACGAATAGCAAGAGAATGTTATTCGGTTGCATTGAAGAGTGGAGTCATCCCGATCGGACCAAAATAATAGCAACCAATGTAACCGGGGTCAGATGAGGAAGATTCCTGAAAAGAAGTGGAGAAGATCCCGGTTTGCATTCGAGAACCTCGGAAGCAGAAAGTCGAGGACCCCATAATAGAAGAGCTGGAATCTTTCATGCTATCGAAAGATTTCCCAGAGAGGAAACTGTTTGTCGGCTCGGAGTTTCACCTGGAGTCGAAAAAAGCCATCATCAAAGTCTTAAAGTCCAACAACGATTGCTTTGCTTGGTTCCATTCGGACGTGGTTGGTATCGATCCGGAGATCATGACCCACAAATTGAATGGGGATCCCCAATTCACCCCGGTGAAGCAGAAGAAAAGACCTCACGCCGGGGTCAAAAAGAAAGCAATCGAAGATGAAACCATGAAGCTGCAGGAGAATGGCTTCATAAGAGAGGAGAAATACCCTGAATGGCTGGCTAATGTGGTCATTGTGCCGAAGCAGAACGGCAAGTGGAGAATGTGTGTAGATTACACTGATCTAAACAAGGCTTGCCCCAAAGACTCCTATCCACTGCCACAAATTGACAGGTTAATAGACTCCACGGCTGGACACAAACTATTAACCTTCTTTGATACTTATTCGGGGTACAACCAGATCCTCATGGACCCGAAGGACGAAGAAAAGACCTCATTCATCACTGACCAGGGTACCTTCTGCTACAAGGTGATGCCCTTCGGTCTGAAGAATGCTGGGGCGATATACCAAAGACTAGTATGTCGCATGTTCAAAGAATACATTGGAAAATCTATGGAGGTCTACATAGATGATATGCTAATCAAGTCTATTCGAATGAAGGATCATTTAAACCATTTGAGAGAAGCTTTCGCTGTCCTGAGGCGATATGGCATGAAATTGAATCCTGAGAAGTGTGCCATTGGTGTAGGGTCGGGCAAATTTTTGGGATTCATAGTCTCTGAACGAGGGATCAAAGCTAACCTAGATAAGATAAAAGTCATCGAGGAGATCCCCGAGTAGTTGACCGGGGTAAAAGAAGTCTAGCGCTTCACTGGCCGAGTCGCTGCCTTGAGTCGATTTATTTCAAGGTCTTCAGAGCGATGCCACAAATTCTTCTCGGTATTAAGGAAGAACAATCACTTCGAATGGACACCGGAGTGTAAAGAAGCATTGAGGGAATTGAAACGTTATTTGGCTAACACGTCGTTGCGCGCCAAGCCAAAAGATGGTGAAACTCTGCTAGTTTACTTGGCTGTATCCGAGGTGTTAGTCAGTGTTGTGTTGGTTCGAGGAAAAGATGGCACCCATCTACTATGTGAGCAAGATACTCCTCGATGCTGAGACTAGGTATCCTCATTTGGAGAAACTAGCACTTGCTTTAATTGTTACTGCTCAGAAACTACGACCCTATTTTCAATTTCATCCGATAGCAGTAGTTTCCACCTTCCCCTTGAGAAGTATATTGCATAAAACTGAGTTATCGGAGAGGTTCTTAAAATGGGCAGTAGAAGTGAGTGAGTATGACATCACCTATCAACCCCGAACAACCATTAAATTCCAAGTCTTGGCTGACTTCGTAGCTGATTTTAGTGTTGGGATCCTACCCGAAGCCGAAAAGGTTAACTCAATGTCGAAAGGGATAGCTTCGGGACTATGGGTACTTTACACCGATGGGGCGACTAATTCCAAGGATTCGGGATTAGGCATAGTGTTGAAAGCGCCCACCGGGGAGAAAATCAAGCACTCCGTTCGGTTTAAAAAGGTGACTAACAAAGAAGCCGAATACGAAGCGGCTTTAGCTTGATTGAAATTAGCTAAAGAAATGGGAGTGGAGAGAGTTGAGTTGAGATGCGACTCACAACTGGTGGTAAACCAAGTGCTTGGTGAATACACGACCCGGGAGCCCAGAATGCAGCTATTTTTGGACTAAGCACAGAAGATCTTGGCCCAATTCCAAAAATGGCAAATTAAACAAGTGCCTCGAGAGGAAAATACCGAAGGCGATGCCTTGGCGAACTTGGGTTTGGCAGTCGACGAAGTTCACTTGGGGACTGATTTAGTGGATCGGTTGTTTCTGCGCAAATAAGAGAAATGAAATTCCAAGTCAACTTGGTGGACCCAAGCGGCTTCATACTCTATGATCGACGGTAATTTATATAGAAGGTTGTATTGCGGCCCGATGGCCAAGTATTTGGGTCCAGACGAAGCTAGATACGTGATGGCTGAAATACACGAAGGCGAGTGTGGCAACCACTCGGGGGGAGAAACCCTAGTGCGCAAGTTACTTCGAGCTGGGTACTATTGGCCCACTATCAGCGCAGATGCAAAGGTCTTCGTAAAAAAATATGATAAGTGTCAGCGCCACGCCCGAATGATTCATCAACAAGCCGAACCCCTATATTCGGTCTTGTCACCATGGCCCTTCATGAAATGGGAGATGGATATTGTTAGCCCTTTACCGAAGGAAAAAGGTGGTGTTCGGTTCATTCTGGTCCTAACCGATTATTTTACGAAGTGGGTGGGAGCAGGAGCTCTCACCGAAGTCAAACAAAAGGAAGTAATCAATTTCATTAGGAAGAATATCATCTACAAGTTTGGTGTCCCAAGGGAGATTACTATCGACAATGGTAAATATTTCATGGGAGCAGCAATCACATATTTCTTCAAACAATAGGGAATAAAAAGAATAGCATCGACCCCCTATCATCCAAGTGCCAATGGCCAAGCCGAGTCTTCGAATAGGGTGATAGTTGAAAACCTTAAGAAGAGGCTTGATGAGAAAAAAGGCCCTTGGCCCGAGGAGTTGCCAGGTGTGTTGTGGGCTATGCAAACAATAGAGAAGAACAGCACCGGCGAAACCCCATTTTCCCTCGCCTATGGCATGGATTCACTTATTTCCGTGGAGGTGGGCGAACCAAGTCTTCGGTACGCTCACACCACTAAGGATGCCAACCAACAAGCCATGCGCATAGAGTTGTACTTGCTCGAGGAGAAAAGAGAATTAGCTTTGGTTCAGTTAGCAGCACAAAAGAGGCAGATCGAGGCATATCTCCACAGGAAGGCCAAACTTAGAGATTTTAAAGTTGGCGATTATGTGCAAAAGGCTGTGAACCAATCGACAAAAGAAAAGAATAGGGGAAATCTCGTTGTGAATTAGGAAGGACCATACCGAGTCAAAGCAATTGTTGGGAAAGGATCCTATCAGATCGAAGACTTACAAGGCAGGCCCGAGCCCTTAAATTTGAATTCTCCAATTTGAAGTGGTACTACTTTTAAATCGAGGTAAATATTCCTTCGCCAGTTAAAATTTTACCCACAGCCTCGAGCCGAAAAATGCTCCCAGGGCTTCGGTTGAAATGTAGTAACTTGCTCCTTGTTTCATCTTGCTTGACCTTTTCAGGAAGCGGATAAAACGATTTCCAGTGCTTGGATCTTCATCAAGATTCAAACTCGAACACTGGGGGGAAGTAAGAGGCGGATTGCAACCGAGGTCGACACTGAGCCTCCCAACCGAAGTCTATCTATTCAGCAACCGGGGACTGACTCCAGGAAATAGATTAGTACTCTGTTTTGCAATTACGCCCGATAGTGGGATGTTATCAATTTCTTTTCTACGCCCAAGTGTAACATCGACCAGAATCTATGTAAAAAGACGATTTTGGCTCGTTATCATTATCAATGAAAGGAACTTGATTCAAAAGCTCTTTGTTTCTATGATTTTACACGCACTTTAAATGCATCGACTTGAGAGCGAGACGTCTCTCTAAGTTTGCATCGATTTTATTTGGTTAATTCCTGCAAGAAAATTATTTTACGTGTTCGGCTCAAAGTTTCCCAAGAAAGACAATACAAAAGCTAACACTTAAAGTAAGAAACATGAAATCATTTCATGTAAAAGCCCGAAGGCTGCGAGTTATTTACAACAGAAAAGACCCGAAGCTCCAAGGCATACACATTAAAAGCCCGAAGGCTTACATCAAAAAAGGCACAAGGGCCTACACAAAAAATACAAAATACATAAGATGAACTATTTGCTCCTAAGGGTTTCCCCCTTTGGCATCTTCACTTCCCTCTTCGGCGCTTTCACCCCTCTCATCGCCTTCGGACTCACCATCATCCGAATCCTCACTCGAGGGAAAGTCATCTACAATCTTTTGGGCTTCGGCAGCAGCGTCCCTGCTTTAGCTATCTCCTCTTCGAGCATAATCTGCCCAGCTTGGACTTGCTCAAGTGTGCTGAGCCTAGTCTTAACGACATCCCAAGCCTCCTCAAACTTCGCCCTCGTCTCTTTGACTTCGGCCCGCTTGTTGAGGTAAGCAATTCTTCCTTGGAGTTTTGAAACTTTGCCCCAAAGGGCAGGTACTTGATCTACCTGGCTTTGCAACCCAACAAGCTTGGCGTTGTATTCCTCAAGCTTGGCATGATACTTCTCGCCTACCTCAAGCACTTCGGTCTTGGTTCGAAAGAGTTCGGCTTCAAGTCGAGCATTTTCAAGGCTCAGCCTCGAACGCTCGTTAGCAAATTCTTTTGTCACAGCTTGAACCCTGGCTTCGGCGGACTCCAAAACTCCGTGCAGATCAGCCTCGGCCTTAGCTGCTACCTCGTTAGCACGGCCCAAAATCTTCGTTCAAAGTAACAAATTGGGCTTCCAGCTCGGCAATTCTACCCAAAAATCCCCTCTTTTGCTCTCCCCAGGCAGCGGTCGCCGCCTGAACTTGCTCTGCTCGGTCGCGCCCGAGATGGATTGCTTGCAATGCGATGACCAAGATCTGCATAAGACCAAAGTTAGCATCAGGAAAAAAGAAAAGGTAAGTCACGCGAACAAGAATGCATGAAAACTTACACGAAGGGCAGAGGCGGTTGAAACACCCATCAAGCTCATAGGGCTAAGATTCCGAAGGGCATGAGCCTCGGTAGACCCGAGCATAGCATCAAGGGCAGCGATGTCCTCCTTGGTAGGATACAGCAGATTGGCCTCGGGAGCAATTTCTAATGCCCAACGTGCAATGTTCAAAGCGTTAGCCAAAATTCGGGAAGCTTTAACCATGCTTTTGATCAAGCCTTCGCTTGCTTTAGCCTTGCCCTTCTGCTTGGCAGCTTTTTGGTCAGACTCCTCCACATTTATCACCTCGGTAGCCCTAGGGACCTCGGCCGCCCTAGGGAACTCGGCAGCTGGCTCTGGAGTCACCTCGGGAATTGGCTTTGGAGCTACCTCGGGAGCCGCTAGGTGAACATCTTCATCGCTGGGCTCATCAACAAGAACTCGGCGCTTTGTGGCCACCGCTTCGGAAGCGGGAGCGGCAGCTTCCTCAACCCGAGGTCCTTTCGCCTTAGTGGCTCTCTTCGATTCAGCCCTCTTCCTTTTAGAGCCTGGGGAAGGGAGAGAAGCAATCTCATAAGTATGAGATGAAGTAGAAGTGGGTATGCATATAAACCGACCTATAAAGACGTCATCACCTTGCAAAGTCCCCCGACGAGCCCTTAGCATTCCTGTCCCCGGCGAGCTTCTTCACCAAACTCGCCATTTGAGTGACGCCTTCGGTGGCGTCAATCACCTTCTTTTATTTCTTTTTCTTCTCTTTCTTCTCCTTTTTCTCCCCCTTCTCCATCTCCCCTCTCCTCGATTTCCTCCTCCTCTTCCTCTTCGGCATCTTTAACAGCCCTGTTGGAAAAACCTAAGGGGGAAGGAAAAAAAAAAGAAACATTAAGGAGCAATTACTCAGAGCAAACATTAGGAATTCCAAACATCGGTGGTTAACGTACCATGCCTCTTGCATACCCATCGGTTCCTTTTCAAAGCGGTTAAGATCACCCACTGCCGACGAGGGCGCGTCTCCTGCTTCATGACCTCGATGGCACATTCGAGTAAATCCCCTGGCAGGTTGACTGGAACCTTTTCAGCTAGAAGTCACAAACAGGAAAGTAAGCACAAGCTATGGTAATCAAAGGCCAAATAAAGACAAACACTTATGTTGAGCATTCCACTCTTTGAGGAAGCCAGGCTCAGTCGACAGTAGCCTCATAGGAATGAGCACGTAGCAATCGTTCCAACCTCGGTCACCATGGTCTTCGCTCTTACTCAGAATGGCGTAAGATCCCCGAGGCAAGAGAGCTACCACCCCGGCTTTATAAAAATAGGGGTAGTAAAGGGAGATCAAGTGTTGAAAGGTGAAGGGCAATCCAGCTAACTTACTTAAATATTCGAAAGCCTGTACAAACCTCCAAACCCTGGGGCCCAGTTGAGCCAAAAAACAAGTTGTACGATCGACAAAATGTGTCCATTATGGGGTGAACTAGCAAATTGAATCCTATGGTGAAAGGGTACGTGAAGATCGAGGAATACCCTACAACATGAATGGAGGCAGCCGTGTCCGGGGCTGGAATCCTAGTTTCCACCTCGGACCCCCAACGGCAATCGGCCCGAACAACCTCAATCACATCTTCGGTTATCACGCTCGGGATAACGTGCACCGATATGTTTCTTTTCTTCCCGTTTTGGGTATCAGATTGAGCTTGGACTTTGAGGTCCTTATGATTGTTGAATTTCAAAGGGATAACCAACCGAGGGTCTATCTCCACTTCGAGGGGAATCTTCTTCCTCGACTTCTTTAAAGTGCTAGCTTCGGTCTGAGACCCCTCCTTGCTGGCTTCAGCTTCGCTTGCTTGGCCACTTGCCTCTCTACTGACTTCGGTCACGCCTATTTGGCCACCTACTTCTTTGGTACTGATGACGTCGTCACCCTCGACGTCATCCCTGTCACCTCTGTTATCATCGTGGTCATCGCCACCAACATCGACATCAAAGCTCACTTCAGCTTTATAGCGACCAGCCCTCTCCTTGCGTTGCCTTGGATCGCATGCCGTTAATGTCACTTCTCCACCGCCTTCTGCCTCTATGACTTGCAGTGGTGGCACAGTGGGGATGAAGTCGCCGGTGATAAGCGCAGCGGCAAAACAGGCAGCTCTCTCACCGGAATCGCTAGACCCTTGTCCAGAGGTTGCAGCTGACATAGTGTGAGATTTGAAAGAAGGTTTTTATCGCAAGGAAGAAGATGAAAGTCAAGGAAGTTGCTTGAGAAATGGAAGCTTCCTTGCTGTTTTTCTACTGTTTGCAAAAGGTTGTCAAGTGGAGAAGAAGGTCTCCAAGTGATGTATTTATAGGGAATATGCCCGTGTAAGTGGGAATTTAATGATGGTTATAATGTTGGAGAAAGCGAATAAGTCGGCGCGACCATTCGGTAGCCAACAAACGACCGCCACGTAACGAGGAATGGCGACTTGAAGAGACGTGTGACTTTTCGAAACTCTTGGATAGGGTTGAGCCACGTCACCTTCCCGCTTAAATCATTCCACTCCTCGGCGACCCTAGCACTCACCCGAGGAGTGGGGAGACTATCTGTATTGGGTAAACATCGACGTGCTCGAATAGTACTTCGGTATGACGAACCGTAGATAATCGAGCTGATGTTTCGAAGGCGAAAGAGCGAAGCAAGCGATTGAATTACTGAAGTCGAGCACCAATGTCACCGCCGAAAGCGAGTCGCGAGCTGAGCTTCGGTGACACTTACTTCGGCCGAACAACAAGGTCATACCAACGAGGTCATGCACTTGGGCCTCAGTGGAGCACCTCGGTTCAAGCAGCTCAGAAGCCCACTACTTCAGCCCACTAACTCCATCAATAAATGCTCAGGACATGGGTTTGGCCACTACCAGTCATGGGAAACATGGATCAGGCCCTTGTATCTATAAAGAGCACTTCATTTTACATTGTACGCATTCAGAAATACATACAGAAACTCCGGCAAAATTTATACTCACATCCATATAATGAAATCACTATTACTTCTTGCATTTACGCTAGTTATTTACATTGTTTCGACTTTGATACTGAGAATTACTTGTATTCACTACCCAAATTTGATTTGTGATCCTAAATCAGTTTTAGGCCCATACAGTAATTTAATTAAGTGGTATTAAATAATACATGATCAGACTAATTGTGTTGAGATGATATACACTAAATGTACAGAAATGACTAGTGGTGTTGTACCATGTCTCTGAAAATTCTACTCCTCCATAGAACACCTTCTCCACCAAGAGCAAACATTACTAACATAAAATTTTGCGAAGTCCGACTTTTTTCTATTTTAATTACCATTTAGATTAGTACAATCGAACTCTTGGCCACTTTGATGACCATTCCTATTACAAGGATACAACTCTTCAAATTCTACATATTTGATTTGATATAGCAATATTACAGATTTAATCCAAATAAAATAAACTTACCAACGATTTCTTGGGCTAGTGTAATTTTCAATTTGGACCACAAGGCATGATAAAAATTACTTTCCAAAATAACTTGGATATAAAGAGAACTATGTCGTACGTACTCATGGAACTTATCTTCTATGTATGTCCATTTATTTTCCTTCACAGCTAACTTATAGTACAACGGGTCAAAAACTTAAATGTAAAATAGAATATTTCTTTAAAAAATTCAAATTATTCTACAGTGTACACATTTGTAATAATAAATTAGCTGTAAAGGAAGATATTATTTGTAAATAATAGCACAGATAATCTCTTGCTAATTAATAAGTTAGCTGTGAATACTTATTTGCTAATATTAACAGAATAAAATCTTGCTATAAAACTAATTAATTAATTAGCAAATAATTAGAGATCAAATAATTTGTAATAAAGGCTTTACTTTTGGAATCAATAATTATCCAAACATATGAGAACCTAATTAGTGGGTATAAAACAAAACAAAACAAAATAATGGCCTAACCGCACGAGGAGACTGAAAGAGCATCCTTCTTTTGTTGTTTCGGTGAGGAGCCAGGAGCTTCCAATTTCTTGACTCTCTTTTCCATAGAAATTGAAGTAATATCAATGCATTCATTTTGAGATACTTATTCTTCTGTGTATCAATAAATAGTAGTAGTAGTAGTAGTCTATTAATGAGAAATGATTCTTGAGATACATTTATATTGAAGAGAGTTCCGTTCATGACGTAATAGTAATTGCAACTCAGCAACTCCTCAAATTCGGGTATAGCTAATTTAGTGTATCAACATTAGAGAAAGATGAAAATTCAAAATAGAAAAAGTAATATGGTCTTTCACATTTTAACTTTAAGGATTTATATTTTTATAATAATAATATGATGATTGGCCATTTCAGTGTGACACATCTAATAAAAAATGTTTAATTTAATATATTAGTTGAAATCAGTCGCATTATAATCAAATGTAAATTTATTGAGGAGTACTATATAATATCTAAACTTCGAGTGACATTTTTTATGATAAAAATTATGAACAGATATTTAAGATCTTTTTGTATTACGGTCATTACACTCTTTCAGGTCCAAATTAAGTCGTTATTTCCTTTTTGGAAACAAAAAGGGTTTGACCTTTTATTAAATATTTTTTTTAAAAAAATAATTATTATTCCCTCTGTTCTACAAAGTATGTCATAGTTTTGATTTCAGTCGGAATTTAGAATGTAAGAAAATTTTAATTTTATGGTCTAAAGTAAGTCATAGATAAATGAGTGGCTATAAAATCTGGTTAAGGGTAAGTGATAAATTTAAAGTTAAATTATTTCTAAAATTAGAATTGTGCTACTTCTTTTGAATGGACTAATATGAAAATCATGTCATCCTTTGTGGAACGGATGATATGCGATAGTATTTCCACTTTTATTATCACTTCCAACCGTTATTGTTCACATTTGCTTTCACGGGAGAAACCATTTTACTACTAAGTACTACTAATAAGTATTTTGAAATCAGTCTCTATCTATTTTATAATTTAAATCATACAAAATTTCAAAAACCCCATAAAGTAAGATGAGAAGTACAAGTAGAAGAAGATTGGATTTAAGTGGTCAAATTATTCTTTTTCTTGGCACAAATATAGGTTCGAGCGAGAGACAAAATTGAAATCAATGACTCGGATAATTTCATATACTAACTAGTTAAAAGAAAATAACAACCAGAATTCAGAAAAGTCATAAACTCTTTTTCAAATTGCAACTAAACGTTGTTTTAGTTATTTTCCAACTAGCAATCTTATTTGAGCCAAAAAGACTGAGAAGTTGAAACAATATACTCTACGAAAAGAATTTATACATTGAGAAGAACCAAAAAGAGGTGAATATGGGAACTCACATCCTAAAGCGTTAGAATAACGTGGCAGGAAATGATAGGTGAATAGTAGGACCGAAGTACGGTTTGCCAAAAGGAACTAGACCGGTCTTTGTCTGAACCAATGGGTGTGGGCTTACTCACTCGGTTACATCGCTGATTTGCTGAAACAGGGAGGGGATGCATTTGCCACCGCCCACCCCACCCCCACCCCCAGCAGGTGTGGGTAGAACGTAAAAATCTACAGATTTTTCGGAGTTACATTATGTACATTTATTTATTTTTGATAGATATAATAAAGTTAAGTGGAAATATGTTAGTAATTAACTATAATATGAAAACTGTATTCATCTAAATCTTATTAGAATAATAAATCGAATTTGTTTTGGATTAACTAGCAATTAGTTGTATCAAAGCCGTAAAATAACAAGAAATTCAGTAAGAAATTGGACAATAGCTAAGAGACAAAAAGTAAGTGATTGTGATATATTTTATAGATGCCTTTCCTTGATTACATAGCACCTATTTATAGTTTAAAATGATGAAGGAATAATAAATACACTTAATAGTTATTACACCACGTTCCATGATGGTCAGCCCATGTATCTCCCTCTTAAATGCCCGCATAACGGTCGACAGTTACAGAAGACAAAAACTTCCCCGAGAGGTGAATTGCGCGGCTCGTAATAGTTACCTTTTAGTCGCCCCAAACGGTAACTTGTAGCCAAGATTTACTCTTGACCGAGGCATCTAACCTCGGGATCATAGAAAGCTTTTTTGAGGGGTCATCTTCAGAGGATTCAACCAAACGTGCCCCGAGCCTTAGTGCCGAGGCTCCGTAAATTTTCACCCAATACAGTAGTCCCCCCATCCCTCGAATGATTGCCAAAATTTTTCGAGGAGTGGAATGAATTCCGCGGGAAAGCGACGTGGCAAATTATCCACCAAGGAATTTGAAAAAGTAGTAGTCTCTTCAACGTCACATTCACCGCACACTGCGTTTTTTGAGTGGTCGTGACCCTTCGTTATACCTTCCCAATGTAAAAGTAATGATGACAACTTTTAAGGCACTTGAACAATCCTTCTCCTATAAATTAGCCAACTTGTCCACCATCTTCACTGTTTCTTAATCCCTTGATCAAGAGTAAAAACGTGTTGTAACCCTTATTTCCTCTTTACAAAAACATTCCAACATGTTTTCTACTCACTCTATCCAAAATTCTCCTAGATCATCTGAGGAGAAAACTACTGATGACAGCACTTTGGCAATGAGTGATGAATTGGTGAGCGTGCCTGTGCCGCTGAAAGCTATTCTATCGGAAAAAGGTGGTAATGAAGTCACTTCACACTTAGATGACCGCCGTGATACCACCAATCAAGAATGGGTATCTATTGAAGACAATGAAGCCGCGACTGAGGAAGTTGCAAATGACGGTAATGAAAAAGCAGAAACCGCTGAAGCTGCAAAACCCAAGAAAAAATCTTACACCGGAGAACTTAAACCTCATCAAGGGATCCCCTCAAAATATGACCCTGATAAAGATTTCAGATTGCAAAAAAAAAAAAAAAAAAAAAAAAAAAAAAAGCCTCCGACCTTGAGAAGATTGCAATTGGGTCCCGAGGTCCAAATCATTGTTCCTGCTCCGGAGAGTCGAACTTGCGATAGAGTCGCCACGCTCTCCTTTGTTTATACTTATCCCTTTACGATAGGTTTTACCCTCTCCATTCACCATATATCTGACACCTTTTACCGAACCTACAAGTTGTGCTTGGCTCAGCTGGGTTTCGACTTTTGTTGGGTTATTCAATATCTTGATTTCTTAAGCCAACGAGCCAAGGTCCTTTTTACTTTCGACCACTTGATCTCTTTATTCTATCCCACTATGCACAAGGATGCAGTTGTTCAATTGAACAAATGAGGCAAATTTTCTTGAATCACGAAGGGTGATGTTATTGAGGACCGTGGCTGGTGTGATCGGTCCGTTCTCATCCCCACTGCTCTTATTTCTGTCGAGGCTGGGTTCCTCGAAGCGTGGAACAGATTTCGTAAGTAGCCGAACCCTGACTTCTCATTTTTCACCTCCATAATCCCTCAAACATTAAGCAATCTTTTGTATTTCCAGCGGGAAAACTTCCAATCAATCCTCTGAAGGGTTTGACTGCCTGGCCAGGCGATTATCGACGCTAAGCCGAGGCTAAAGAGATCGTGGATGATCATGGCAGAATTGGATTAAACCAGTGGTCGTGCAAACGGCACAGTAAGTGTGTATTATGCTATTTTCTTCTTAGCACAAAGACTCGTCCTCACTCTGTCTCCTTCTTTTGCAGACTTCCCTAATAGGGCAGCTACCGAGCCGGAGGAAGTAAAAACAAATGAGAAGAAGGAGGAAAAGAAGAAGAAAAAGAAGAAGGAAGAGAAAAAGGAACCCAAAGTCCCCGAGGCTGATGATAGTTTGAAAGACTTGGAGGACTTAATTGAGGTCCTTTCTAAAGCCAAAGCTTTAAAAGAGTCGCCCAGTCGAAGGACTTCAAAAGGTTTGAATGATCGGGTTAATTGCTTTCTTCATCTCCTCTCGTTTTCTTTAAATAATCCCCTTATCCGCTCAGATTCTAAGAAAATGAAGGAAACACCAACCAACCTTTCCAAAGCCAAATGTCCTCGGGTAGAATCCCTTGAAGCTCCTTGGCGAGACCTGATTGACGAGCCTGTGGATGATAACGCTTGTGATGAAGTCGAGGTGACTATCCTCGAAGAACCAAACCGAGCCACCGCAAAGGCTAAGGGTAAGGCCAAGGTGGCTAAGAGCCTTCCCACCTAGGAGAAGACAGTTGTTGAACTTGCCCGAGCTGAAGAGAGGGCATCTGATGATTTTGCTCGGGCTGCATCCCGACCTGACCTCCCCTCGACCTCCAAGACGAGCCCTAGAATGATTGGCATACCCCATGATCTATGCATGTTGGATGACTCAGCGGCCGTTCCTACGAGTCTGTTGAGAGCTGGTTTTGAAGCATGACAAACAAGAAGGACTCCTAGGTTCTCACTAAGGACCAGGTCCTTAGAATGAAGGGCACAGGTGATCGAAAAGAGTACGGGTTGCAAATCCCTGCGGAACTAGGAGTAGTGGCGCGTGATTGAACATACATCCTAGTCAGACTAAAAGAAGCTGTGTCCAGGCTGTGTCTGCGAAGTGTGAAAAGGAGTTGGACTTCAACAAGGAAAGGAGTTACTGGGAATCCTGACTTGCCTTAATTAAAAGGATTCCTTGTAGAACTCTACTAGGGTTAAGAAGACCCATATATATGCAAGTAGCAGCAGCAGCCGAAATCGATTATTCACAAATAGAGAGTTGAGAGCATATAAAGGCGATCCAGCATCTTTCTACGTGAGTAATCAGCAGAAGACAACTTGTGTGCAAGCAGAGTAACGAGACTAGATTTTCTGTCTAGGTTCGTCAAATTGCAAGTTGACTTAAATTAGATCTTTCATAGTTTTACCTATTAGCTTATTCAGAAGCACATGTATTAGGTGAACCGTTGTGTATTTACTGAGAAGCTAGAGTTTAGCTTTGAGTAGTAAGTAGGGTCTAGAGTGTAGCCCCTTGGTTACAGAGTTTGTAATCAGAAACATTGCTCTTGTGTTAGTGGATTCAGTGCTAAAATCCCAGAGTGTGGGTCGTGGTTTTTTCTCCCTTGAGCAAGGAGTTTTTCCACGTAAAAATCCTTGTGTTCTTGTGTGTATGTTTTGTGTGGTTCAGTGTTCCAGGTAGCAGGAGAGAAAACCTGAGAACTAGGTTTTTCTCCAGGAGAAAAGGGTTCTTGAACGAAAATCGGAGGACACTATTCAACCCCCCCTTCTAGTGTCTCAAGGAGGTGCATAAAGTATAACAAGTGGTATCAGAGCAGGTCGTCTTGTGAGAGGTTAACACCTTAAGAAGGATCAAAATGAGTGCATCACCTACCATCACTGAAGGTCAGTCAGTTCAGAGACCTCCACAGTTCAACGGGCAATACTATGCTTGGTGGAAAAGCAGGATGGAGAACTACATATGTGCTGAAGACTATCAACTCTGGCTGATAGTCTCTGAAGGAAATCTGATCCCCACCAAAGTAGTAGGTGAAGGAGATGCTGCTAAGCCGGAACCTAAACCAAAAGAAGAGTTCAATGAAACGGATTATAAGATGATTGAAAAAAATCACAAAGCCAAAAGGCTGGTCATTTGTGGTCTTGGCCCTGAAGAGTTCAATCGTGTATCATCTTATGAGACTGCTAAGGAAATATGTGATGCGCTGCAGGTTGCACATGAAGGAACTACTGAAGTGAAGGATTCCAAGCGAAGAATGCTGAAAAGGCAATTTGAACTTTTCACCATGGGTGAGAAAGAATCAATTCAGGACATGATGACGAGGTTGACGATCATCACTAATGAAATGAGATCCCTGGACATGGAATTGCCTGAAATAGAGATGGTCGATAAAGTCCTGAATGTGCTGCCTGAAGCATGGGAACCCAAAATGACTGCTATCATTGAATCCAAACCACTGAAACCGATCAAACTTGAAGAACTAGTTGGAAGCTTGAAGACTCATGAGATGATGAAAGACTCAAAGGATAAGCCTTCTGTAAAGAAGGACAAGACCCTTGCTCTTGAAGCAACTGAAGAAACTGATGAGTATATTGACCTTCAATCAGTTGAAGCGGCAATGGTGAGTTCCTTAAGACAGAAGCTGAATCTGGGAAGGTTCAAGGGATTCAAGTGAGGTGGAAAAGAGGGGTCTAGCAGGAAGAACATAGTTGACAGTCCTGACTACTCAGGGTGCTTCAAATGCTTCAAAAAGGATCATGCTGTAGTAGATTGTCCTATGTGGAAAATAGAATGGATGAAAAATAAAGCATCCAAGGAAAAGGAGAAGGAGACACCAAAGGAAGCTAATAAAGATAAAAGGAAGTCAAGACGACCTCCAAACTTCAGAGCAGAAAGAAGAAAGAGAAAGGAGGCATTCTATGCCACATGGGGACCTACTGACAGTGAATCCGACCATGAAAAGGATTCTGGAGATGACTCACCACTAGCACTGATGGCTATGTCAGAAAATAGTTCTGATGAAGAAGATCTTCGAGAGATGAGAGGAGGAAGAGATCCGTCAAAACCCCCTGCGTTTAACGGAACCTACTACAGGAACTAGAAGAAACAGATGAAGACCTTCTTGCAAGCTGCAGACTATAGTCTTTGGCTGATTGTGAAAAGAGGACCTCACGTCCCAGTGACGAGGGCTGCAAATGGTGTCTTAGTTCCAAAGAAGGTGGAAGAACTGGATCCCCAAGATCTTGACTGGCTTCAGGCAAATGCCAAAGCTGAATGGTACTTGAAAAGAGGACTTACCTATGACGTGCTGGCTAAAATTTCTGAGTGTAAGTCAGCCAAGGAAGTCTGGGAAAGGCTGAAAGAGGTGTACTCAGATGATGTTCAAAATAAGGACTCAGCTCTCATGGCAACAGATGGAACTGAAGACTCTCACTCTGCAGAGGTATGTCTATCCGAACTAAAAGAAACCTTGCATACATACTCTTCTGAAAATCTGATCTTAATTACTGCTACCTTGATTGAGGGTTATGAAAAGGAGAAGCTTGAAAAAAACAAACTAGCTGAAGAACTAAGTAATCTTAGAACTAAGCACAAGAGTCTCCTAGAACAGAACATTGAACTAGAAGAAGTCAATGCCGTTTTGAAAGGACAGACTCTGGTGTCCAACTCTAAAATTACTGATCTTGAACTGGAATGCAATCAGTTAAAAGAAAGTGCTAATGGTAAGCAAATAATAAGTGAAGTTCAAACCTTTTTAGAAAATGAATTAAAAAGGGCAAATGAAATTCTATATCAGGAAACTGAGAAGAACAAGGTCCTAAGTCAAAAGGTTGAAAAAACAAATTTTGAGCTTACCAGGTTAACTAAGTGGAACAAATCATCTGAGGCAATGAACTGGGTCCTTGAAAATCAAAATAGAGGAAAAAAAGGATTAGGATTCAAGAAACCATTGCCTCCCTATAACCCTAAAAGCAAGTACGTAGGGTTACCCTGCAACATGCTGTGTACTTTTTGTGGTGAAACAGGTCATATCAAACAAAAATGCATGCACGTAAGCAAGGCAAAGGTTAAAAACAAAAGAAGTGTTTTACCTAAATGGGCTAGACAGGACCTGATTTATCCATTTTCTAGTAAGAAGGGACCCAAGCTTGTCTGGGTTCCTAAGTCTAACCCCTAATTTGTTTTGCAGGCTGGAGTGAGGGAGAACAACCCAAGATGGATTCTTGACAGTGGTTATTCGAGGCACATGACAGGAGATAGAAGAAACTTTCTCTCACTTGCAGCATTTCAAGGAGGCATTCTGGCCTTCGGAGGACGAAAAAGTGGTCAAATAGTTGGAATTGGAAAGATTGGAAGAACTCTAGATCATGCCATTGAGAATGTTTATTGTGTTGATGGTCTTAGACACAATCTGTTGAGTATCTCCCAACTATGTGACAGAGGAAATGAAGTAAAGTTCACATCTGTAGGATGCATTGTGAAGAACCTACAGAGTGGAGAAACTGTAATGGAAGGAAAAAGGGTGAACAATGTTTACAAGGCATCGCTGAAGTCATTACCTGAAAACAACCTTACATGCCTAAATGTACAGGAGAGTGACTCTCAGCTGTGGCACAAAAGAATGGGACATGCAAGTCTCTCACAACTGAACAAGCTTGTATCAAAGGAGCTGGTTCGCGGACTGCGGAGTAAGAGATTTGAAAACATTAAGATGTGTGATGCGTGTGTGAAGGGAAAGCATGTGAGATCGTCCTTCAAGTCCAAGAAGGTTGTAAGCACATCAAAACCACTGGAACTGCTGCATATGGATCTGTGTGGACCTATGAGAGTCAGAAGTAGAGGAGGAAAGAGATTCGTGTTTGTGATTGTTGATGACTACTCTCGATACACGTGGACTCTGTTCTTGGCAACTAAAGATGAAGCCTTTGACAGCTTTAAAGACTGGGCTGGTGTAGTTCAGAAGAGGTTAAGTCTGGATCTTATCAACATCAGATCTGATCATGGAACTGAGTTTGAAAACTCGAAATTTTCTGAATATTGTGCAAGGAACAGCATAGATCATAACTTCTCCGCTCCAAGAACTCCCCAAAAAAATAGAGTGGTAGAGAGGAAGAACAGATCTCTGGAAGATATGGCCAGGACTATGCTGTTGTCAAGTGGTCTTGCAAGAAATTTTTAGGCTGAGGCTATAAATACTGCCTGTTACTTGCTGAACAAATGTTCAATCAGAGCAATTCTTGACAAGACTCCATATGAGTTACTCAGAGGTAGAAAGCCAAACATTGCTCACCTAAGACCTTTTGGGTGCAGATGCTTTGTGCACAACAATAGAAAAGAACCCCTGGAAAAGTTTGATGCTAGGAGTGATGAAGCAATATTTCTTGGCTATTCGACTCAGACCAAGGCATATAAAGTGTTTAATAAAAGGACACAGATAGTGGAAGAAAGTATGCATGTGGTCTTTGATGAATCAGACAGGGCACTGGAGGAACGTGAGACAGATGATCAAGAAATTGGGCTTAGCAGGGAAGAAGGTGTGCATCAACTGGATGATTCTGAAGACAAGGAGACATCAGGAGAAGATCCAAGTGTATCAGAACAAGGGGTAAATCTGACAGGGGGAACTTCTGATGAAGCTGATGACTCAGCAAGTCAAGAAGAAACTCACCAGGATGATAACATGAGTTCTTCCAGTCATGTTAAACTAAGACCATGGAAATACCAAAGATCCGATCCTTTGGAGAATGTCCTATCAGAACTAGATACAGGAATCATGACCAGGTCAGCCTTGAAGAATTTCTGTGCTTTCTTTGCGTTTCTTTCAACTCTGGAACCAAAAAACGTGAAGGAGGCTCTAGAAGATCCAGAGTGGATTTTGGCTATGCAAGAGGAACTGCATCAATTTTAAAGAAGCAAAGTATGGCATCTGGTTCCTAAGCCGAAGGACAGATCAATAATTGGAACCAAATGGGTATTCAGGAACAAACTAGATGAGCATGGCATAGTGACGAGAAACAAAGCAAGATTAGTAGTGCAAGGCTATAGTCAAGAAGAAGGAATTGACTATGATGAAACCTTTGCACCTGTGGCAAGGATGGAGGCTATCAGAATGCTAATTGCTTTTGCCACATACATGGAGTTCACACTATATCAGATGGATGTGAATAGTGCCTTCTTAAATGGATACCTGAATGAAGAAGTCTATGTTATTCAGCCACCAGGCTTTGTGAATAATGAATTCCCTGATCATGTTTACAAACTGGACAAGGCTCTCTATCGACTGAAGCAAGCCCCTAGAGCTTGGTATGAAAGGCTATCAGGTTTCCTATTGAAGAATGGGTTCTTAAGAGGAAAAATTGACAACATACTGTTCCTCAAAAAGAAAGGAAAGGACCTGTTGGTGGTTCAAGTGTATGTTGATGATATTATTTTTGGAGCCACTGATGAGGGGCTATGCAAAGGCTTTGCTGATCTGATGGGAAGTGGATTTGAAATGAGCATGGTGGGAGAACTGAATTTCATCCTTGGATTGCAAATAAAGCAAATGCCTGAAGGAACTATGATTCACCAGCAGAAGTATGTCAAGGAACTGCTGAAGAAGTTTGACATGGAAGGAGCAAAAGAAATGACGACTCCCATTGCACCTGGGACAAAGCTGGATATGGATGAACTCGGTCCTTCAACACACGAGACCAAATATAGAGGAATCATAGGATCACTTCTTTACCTCACAGCCAGTCGGCCTGATATTGTATACAGTGTTGGACTGTGTGCTAGATTTCAATCCAAACCCAAGGAATCATATTTGACAGCTGTGAAGA
Organism: Petunia axillaris subsp. axillaris; assembly: GCA_029990575.1. Lineage (NCBI taxonomy): Eukaryota > Viridiplantae > Streptophyta > Magnoliopsida > Solanales > Solanaceae > Petunia > Petunia axillaris. The sequence continues at coordinate 65,606,009 of JARKNS010000001.1, read as the reverse complement.
GGATCCTGAGATACTTGAAAGGAACTCAGGACCTTTGTCTCTGGTACCCAAGAGGAGGTACTTTTGAACTAATTGGTTTTGCTGATGCAGACTATGCAGGTCACCTGGTGGACAGGAAAAGCACTTGAGGAATGACACACTTTCTTGGTCCTTGTTTGATCTCTTGGGCTACAAAGAAGCAAAACTCTATTGCTTTATCAACTGCTGAAGCCGAGTATGTAGCAGCTGCATTATGCTGTTCACAATTGTTGTGGATCAAACAATAACTGGAGGACTTCGGCATCAAGTGTGGAGCTGTGCCAATTTTCTGTGACAATACTAGTGCAGTGACATTGCCAAGAACCCAGTCCAACATAAAAGAACCAAGCACATTGATATTAGACACCACTTCTTGAGAGATAATGTGGAAAAGGGTCTAATCACTATAAATTCTTGCAGGACTGAGGATCAAATTGCTGACATTTTTACTAAAGCATTGGACAAAGTACAGTTTGAGAGGAACAAGTTGGAATTAGGGATGACCAAAATACACGGATGATCCAGCAGGAGAATCCTCATGATTGGTTAGTAAAGTATTTGAGTGTCTATTATTGAATTTTTGTCATTCATATTCTAGTCTAACATCGTACTTTTGTTAGTACACTTGTTCAGTTTTTAGCACCAGGTAAGAATAATGTGATCCCATGAAGAACCTACCATGTACTAAGAAGGAACCAGTCAAAGCATGAGGAATCATGTCCAGGTACACTCACACTACCCTATATGTTAAAAGTCATAACTGAATTAAATTGTCAATCACACGTGTGTCAAGGAGATCCTCCATGTTCTTATAACTGTTCAAAATCATAGGAGTACATTCCTTTTCTGGGAAGAATTTTAAATTGATGATTTGGACCCCACTACTCAATTAAGTCCATAACCGTCAAAACTCCTAACTCTTCCCGGCTTTCAAAACATTCAAAAAGGCTGCTTTTTTTCCTTTTTATCATTACTACCTTGTCTTCCCAATACATTGTCTAATCACCGAAAACCCTCCCTCTTCACATTACCTCCCAATCCCACACTTCTCCCTTCCAAAATCAAAATTCCCTCAAAACCCCAACACCAGAAAATTCTGTCTATCTCTGTGGCAACACATAAAGACCATATCAGAATGTCTGAAAAACCACCACCATCTACGCTTGCCCAAAGGATTGCAAAGGCTCGTGCAAAAATTCTTCAAAAAGGGGACAAAAAGCTGATAAAGAAGTTGGGGTTAAGGACGACTTCTGCTACACCCATCGCACAAAGTTCATCTCAACCACTACATGAGGTAATCCCGGTTCCTGTTTTATATACACCTGTTACTTTAGTAGAGATGCACAGCCCTTGAATGGCTGAAACTGAAACCCTAGTGACTGGGTTAGACAAAATAATAGGTGTTGAGCATGTTGACAAATATATAGGGGAAACTCATGTGAGGCAGAGCGTGACCATGTAGGAGATGAACTTAGGGAAGAACTGCAGGTGCCTGTGGTAGCTGAGTCTGGTGTAAGTTTGAATGTTGCGGAAACAGTAATAGAGAAGTTCAAGGAGGATGATAGGGTTGGGAGAGCTAGGGAAAAATCAGTGCCAGGAAGTCCAGATGTTAGAGGACTTGAATATGCTGAAGCCCCAGAGAATTTGGTGCAAGAGCCTGTTGCTTGCCCAAATTCAACTGAGGTTGATGATGTAGACATAGATTGGACAGATTCTGAGGAAGAAGGAAAGAAGGAGGCAATGTTGAAGGAGACTGAACTAAGAGACACTCCCAAAATGGTTGAAGAACCAAAAAGAAAAAGGAAGTTTGGAGAAGAAGATGAAAAATTGGCAGGGGAGGAAGAGGAGGAGGAAGTTGTATTCCTGAAAGAAAATATAGTGGAGCCTGAAAAGAGAAGAAGGTTAGTGAAAGGGGGAAAACCAGTGTTGAAGACAAGGCTAGTTGATGAAGATTGTGATGAGAGTGGTAGTGTTGACAAGGTTAAACCTGTGGCTAGAAAGGTTGGCACCAGGTCTGTCTTAAAACAACAATTGGAAAAGGTTGGAAAGCTGGAGAGAACAGTAACTAATGTCAGAGAGAGAGAGAAGCTAGGAAGAAGGAGGAAGAAAAAAGAGCTGAGAAAAACCAGGAGGAAAGTGATGATGATGCAGGTAGTTATGCTGAGCCTAGTGACTCAGATACTGACAGTGAAGCTGAGACAAGAAGAAGAAGAAGAGGCAGTGAGGATGAAACTGATAGAGTGGCTTTCTTCTCTAAACATCAGGTGTTGCATGGCAGCATCCTGCATGATGTGAAAGAGTTTCATTTGAAGCCATTACTCAGAATGATTGGACACCAAGGCTAGTTGGGGCTGTTTAGCAACAAAAATAGGAAGTTGTATGCTGAAGAGGTCACAGAGTTCTATACAAACTGCAAAGTCAATACAAGGAGGGTGTTCACTACTGTGAAAGGTGTTGAGATTGAATTTGGGAGAACTGAGCTTGGGATAATTCTTGACGTACCTGCAGAAGGTTATTGCAGGTACATTAAGCTCAAATGGCCAAAGAGGACTGATGGAGTCACTCCTCTAGCTGTTGTCAAGAAATTCTCAGGGAAACCCAAGTTGAGAAATGAGAGAAAAATAGACAAGAAGGAAATGGAACCTGCACACCAGCTGTTGTTTGAGTTTGTGCACATGTTTCTTCTACCAAGAGGAGAGAGGAACTGCGAGCCCAGTGCTTTGGACCTAACGTACATGGATCTGCTGGACAGGGGAGTGAAGATTAATTTGCCTGGGCTGATAATTAGACACATCAAAAGAATTGCTGATACTGAGCAGAAGCCACACTTCCCTGTTCATTCCTATATCATTCAGCAGGTTCTAGAGCACTTTGGGGTCCCTTTAGAAGCTGGCAAGAAGCCAACCATTCACCAGATGTTTGGAATTAATGTGCTGAAAAACTGTGACTTCTTCAGAGAAAGCAGAGCTTCAAAGAGACCAATGCAGGCTAAGCAAGAGCAGGAGGAGGAAAGTGAGGATTATGGACCCGAGGAGGCCATTGATGCTGTGAAGGAGCTGGAGACGCATGTCCTGGAGGTGAATGAAGAAAACACATAGCTCCACAGACAGCTGAAGTTGAAGGATCCAGAAATTGATCGTTTGAAGATAGCTTGCCACAAGTATGAGGCCGAGTTGTTGATGGAAAGGGCCAAAAATACGAAGCAACTTGAGGCACTTCTCAAACACTTCAATGTTCAGCTTTGAATCCTCCTATCATATCCCATTCTGCTCTAATTCCTTCTCTTCACCTGTTGTCTACCCTCTCTTATGATCATCTTGATTTCATGTTGTTGGATGCTTAATACAATTTGTTCTGTTGTGTACTTAATATTGGGGTTGTGCTGCTGACACAACCTGGATGATGATTTTAAATTTTCCTTGTGATTATGCATGGTTTCTGCTTTAGTCATTGGTTTTGATTGGGCCGTCATTCTTGGTTATATGTGCTATTATTACTGACTTGTTGCCTTGTGCTTTAGACTAAGTTTCACTGGCAAGTTCATGTAGGGATTCGAATCTTTTCGATGATGCCAAAAGGGGGAAGATGGAAATGTTGGAGTGTTTGTGACCTAATTCATCATCTGTTTTTTATATACTATTTTTGTTTGTTTGCTGGTATTTTTGTCTACTCAGGTTCTTGGGCAACATTTGTTTGTCATCATTAAAAAGGAGAATTTGTTGAGAGCTGGTTTTGAAGCATGACAAACAAGAAAGACTCCTAGGTTCTCACTAAGGACCAGGTCCTTAGAATGAAGGGCACATGTGATCGAAAAGAGTACGGGTTGCAAATCCCTGCGGAACTAGGAGTAGTGGCGCGTGATTGAACATACATCCTAGTCAGACTAAAAGAAGCTGTGTCCAGGCTGTGTCTGCAAAGTGTGAAAAGGAGTTGGACTTCAACAAGGAAAGGAGTTACTGGAAATCCTGACTTGCCTTAATTAAAAGGATTCCTTGTAGAACTCTACTAGGGTTAAGAAGACCCATATATATGCAAGTAGCAGCAGCAGTCGAAATCGATTATTCACAAATAGAGAGTTGAGAGCATACAAAGGCGATCCAGCATCTTTCTACGCGAGTAATCAGCAGAAGACAACTTGTGTGCAAGTAGAGTAACGAGACTAGATTTTCTGTCTAGGTTCGTCAAATTGCAAGTTGGCTTAAATTAGATCTTTCATAGTTTTACCTATTAGCTTATTCAGAAGCACATGTATTAGGTGAACCGTTGTGTATTTACTGAGAAGCTAGAGTTTAGCTTTGAGTAGTAAGTAGGGTCTAGAGTGTAGCCCCTTGGTTACAGAGTTTGTAATCAGAAACATTGCTTTTGTGTTAGTGGATTCAGTGCTAAAATCCCAGAGTGTGGGTCGTGGTTTTTTCTCCCTTGAGCAAGGAGTTTTTCCACGTAAAAATCCTTGTGTTCTTGTGTGTATGTTTTGTGTGGTTCAGTGTTCCAGGTAGCAGGAGAGAAAATCTGAGAACTAGGTTCTTCTCCAGGAGAACAGGGTTCTTGAATGAAAATCGGAGGACACTATTCAACCCTCCCCTTCTAGTGTCTCAAGGAGGTGCATAAAGTGTAACAGAGTCTTAAGGATTTTCTTGGACCGACCGAGCGAGAGCGCCTCAAAGATTTTCTTATCGATGACTTCATGGCTTATGCAGCTCAACATGCAGTTCATGTAACCTCCTTCTGACTTAAATCCTTTCATCCTTAATTACCTTTTCATGTCTATGACCCCTTTCTCCATATTTGTAAAGTTATGTTTACACTATGAATGCGACTAAGATTGAAGCTTACCGAGCGGCAAATCTTAGGAAAATTGGGGAGCGATGGGATCGCGTAAAGGCTGAACTTCAAGCCAAAATATCTGAGCTCGAGAAACACTTGCTTGATTCCGAAGTTGGTCTGGACCGAGCCCGCAAAGTGGCTGAAGAATCGGACCTTGAGCTAACCATGTCTCGTGAGATCATTACCAAAATTAAAGCTGAAAAGAGGACTTAAGAAGAAAACCTCTGGGCTGAAGTTGATGCAGCGAATGCAACGATCAATGATTTTATCGGACAGCTTTAAAACCAGTCAAGGGAGTTCTCATCAAAGGTGACCGAGCTCGTGGCCCAAACCTAAGCCCTCGAGGCAAAAGTTGAGACACTTCAGGGTGGTAAAGCCATTTTTTCATCTGAGTTTAAGTTTAAGATCAAAGCTAAGCTGAAGTTTAGAGATACTAGGGCCCGTGTTGATAGAAATTGGGCTATCATCAAGACCAAGCTAAAGACTCTCGAGCAATGCAAAGCTGGAGTAAACTTGGATGGAGAACTAGCCAAGGCAAAAGATGGTGTTGCCAATGCTTAGCAGCTAATGAGAAAACTTTCCTTGAGTAGTGAAAGCTCGAGTGATGAAGATGAAGAGAGTGAAGTTCCGTAGCTTCATCTTCGAGTGCTGACAAGTGAACTTCGTCGGTGTTCTCTTTTTTTTTGTCGTTGTTTGGGCCTTCGAGCCTTAGGCCTTCGAGCCGTTATTTTGTAAATGTTATTATGCTAGCCTTCGAGCCTTTGGTGAACTTTAGAATGCTTCAAAATGCTAGTCCTTACTTTGTATTGAAATTGCTTGACATGTCCTATAAGTATTTTTCTTACAAGACTTAGATAAATTTTGCTTAGAATAAAGCTAGCTTAGGATGATGTCTCGTCCTCGAGCCGGGGCTTAAAATAAAAAAACTAGCTTCATACATTCGTTAAAAAAGAAGCTGAATCAAGTTTTATTCTATTTGAGCCGGTTTACATAAATCCTAGCCATGATAAGACTTAGGCAAATTCTTATTGCAACAGCCACCTCGGGCGATTACGAAAGACAACTAGGCTAACTCGTAATTGAGGGAACAGTCCCCGGTGAATGGATTGCTAGTCTTTAGGTTTCGTTCGAAGTCCTCGGTTATGGAATGAGTTGAAGACTGACTGAACTGACTCCCCTTGCATCCCCCAATGATCGGGTGTGAATAACGAAGACCTAAGCACTGTGTGTCATTCCCTTCACTTCCTGAAAAGGACAGGAAAAGAAAAACGACGGGTAAGTACCATTCGATCCAGGCATTGACGACTCGATGTCGTAGGTGAAATTTTGAGCATGACGAAGGTTAACATTCCTCAATATCAGAAATAATGGTTCACGAGGTTTCTGCATGAATAATGGGACCCTCTTCAATTTTCCATAAGACCTTACCCTTAGAATCGAGCTCTCCTCCTAATCAGGCCCCTGGCTAAGTAATTGCTATTTGAATGGCTCAATCAGAGCGACTCCACTCTTCATCGCAACCGAATAGCATTCGCGAGCTATTCGTTGCTCAGCTCGGATGACATGAATTCCCCATGGGATTGCGAATTTAATTACTTGGTGCAAGGTAGATGGAAAAACATTCATCTCATGGATCCAAGGCCTTATAAGGATAACATTATAAGCCATATCCTCGGCCATCACTTGAAAAACAATCTTCTTATCGACTCCTACAGCAGTGCTAGTAAGAGTAATTTCTCTAAGTGTCTTCTCGGTGGAATTGTTGAACCCCGTTAATATGGCTGTTTTGGGGACGACGAGGTCCTTCAACCACATCTTCTTAACAGTCCTATAATTGATGATATTTACCAAGCTCCCAGGATCGATCATGACTCGCTTGACATCACAATCATAATCCTTAACATGATTACTAGAGCATCATGATGGGAAAAGTTTATCCCATCACAATCTCTTGCATCGAAAACGATTTCATTCTCTGACCCACGAGCTCGGGTCCTTTTCTCCACAGTGATTAAAAGTTTCGCAAATTTCTTTGCGGCAACGAAGTTAACACTATTCACCTCTGATCCCCAGTTATAACTTTCACCACTCTTTTTAGAGACCGTACGCTCTGCGGCTGTCCCTTTCCCATGTTTTTAGCAAAATTCTGCTTTCCCTTATCGGTGAGATACTCAAGTAACAAACCTTTTTTGAGAAGATGGGCTACCTCGAGGTGCAATGCTTTGCAGTCCTCGGTGGCATACCAATAATCCATATGAAACTCACAATGTTGTGTCTGATTTCTTTTCCCCAGGGGTGTTCTTATGACCCTTGGCAAACTTACACCTTGATCCGTCAATCCTTTTATAGCATTCACCAACTCGAAGGTTTAAAACTGTAATAAGGGATTCAGGGTAGATCTTTATCTTTGGACACCAAGGATGGTCCTGGGGAGTTCTTTTGATTGGCATTCGTGCTGACTTTTCCCCTACCCTTTGACTTATATGTTGTTGCCCTCCGAGGCGTTGACTCACATGCTGCCTCTGTGAATTATAAGGATCCTACCTCCTTTTAGAGTTCCCTCATGGCACATCGGGGCGTCGAGAGAACTCTGAGTGACCTCGGTACGAATTATACCAGCCTGTCATCCTCCATTCGGCCTCCTCGAGCCTAATTTTTGCAAAAGCCTTGTCGTGCAACAGTCTGGGTCTGATACTGCTGGAGCTCTTTCTTCAATTCAGTAACAGCCTCGAAATTTCTCACATTTATGTTTCTTTCAAAAGCCATGACTGCCAAATTATCATCCATTTTTGGCAGGTCCATCCTTTCAGCCTGAAAGCACTTAAGCAAAATCCTTGATTGGTTCGAGGTATTTTTGTTTAACCTTGAAAATATTCTCCCTTCACTTGAAGATTTACTGGGCTCCAGTATGAGCTTTGATAAACATAACAGCCAATTCTTCAAAGTTCGATATTGACTCAGAGGGGAGGTGCATGTACCAACGCAGCGCTCCTTTCTCAAGGGTATCACAAACCTCTTAAGAAACATGGACTCCCTTTCCGCCGAGGTTAAGTCGTTTCTTTTGACCATAGCCATATATTCAGTTATGTGATCAACTGGGTCAGTTGTCCCATCGTATTCTTAAAAGATTTGCAACTTAAAATGCTTGGGAATGGGGGAAGGAGCAACCTCGGGCTTGAAAGGTCGATGTCTCCACTTCTCAATGTCTATCACTCGTTGAGGCTTTCTGACCCCAGGGAAATTTTCAAGCCACTTATCTATGCTGGCCTCAAACTCCTTTTTTCACTTTTTAAAGTCTGACGGAATGCTAGTTTCAGCCACCATTGGAGCTATCCCGAAGGGCTGAGCACCTAATGGGGTGGACCCCGAGCCTCCAGATCCGGCTCTATTTGAAAGTCCCTCTTTTGTTGCTCCCATGGGAACAACGTTCGGGATGCTTCCATTAACTGTAGTAGGTGGAGGCACGGTGGGATTTTTTGAGCTTCCCCCATTTTCAGGACAAGTAGGAAATTGTTCTTAAAGCCATTGCAAAGTGGCCATCACATATACTTGAAAAGGATAATTTGAACTCGATGAGGAGAGATCGATCGGTGGTACCATTGGGGGGTTAAGCTAGTGGGTGATGTTAAACCAGTTGGTGGAGTTGAGCTAGTTTGTGGCACCACACTGGTTAGTTGAATTGGTGTTCCTCTACCTGACGAAGTAGCGCCAGTAGTCGTGTCGGGAGTTTGGACCGTTGTGTTGTCGAAATTGTTAGTATTATCTGCCATTGAATGAAATTGAGAAAGATAATACGTAAGCTAAAACCAGACGTTGGAAAAAATGTTATTGCTAGTTCCCCACAGTCGGCGGCAATTTATGTTGGCCTAAATCTGATTAGGACAATAAATCAAATTTGTTTTGGGTTAACTAGCAATTGTTTGTATCAAAGCCGTAAAATAACAAGAAATTCAGTAAGAAAATTGGACAATAGCTAAGAGACAAAAAGTAAGTGTTTGTGATATATTTCATGGATGCCTTTCCTTGATTACATAGCACCTATTTATAGTTTACTAGGATGAAGGAATAATAAATACACTTAATAGCCATTACACTATGTTCTATCATGGTCAGCCATGATTTCCCTCTAATACTGGCATAACGGTCGACAGTTCCATAAGACAAAAACTCGTTCGTCAAAGAGTAAAACTTCCCCGAGGGGTGAATTGCGCGCCTCGTAATGGTTATTTTTTATTCGCTCTGAGCGGTAACTTGTAGCCAAGATTCACTCTTGACCGAGGCATCCAACCTCGGGATCATAGCAAGCTTTTTCAAGGGGTCATTTTCAGAGGATTCAACCAAACCATGCCCCGAGCCTTAGTGTCGAGGCTCAGTAAATTTTCACCCAATACAAAAATAAAAGTTGTTTTTATTTTTCATCAAAAGATCATTGCATGGCTACGATTTAACCTTTGCATCTATTTACTTATGCCTACAATTTTTTCACTAGGTAAATTAGTTAAATTTATTAAGAGGTCATAGACAATAATGAAATATTGAAAAAAGCAAATAAATTGAATTCGTATTCCTTGTATAAAGAAGAAGGATTCTACTTGAATCTCTGTGTCTCGTTAAAAGACGTTTATAATAGTTTGGCCAATTAGCCTACATATTTTGGACAGAAGTTTTTCCTAAACAAAATTCTCCTAAGACTACATTGTAGAATTTTGATGATGTTGTTGTTGTCATAGAAATCATCTATTTATAGTTGTCAAGACTTCTTCTCCAAGAATAAGATAGGAATAGAAGGAGATTTACTTTTTTTAGAAATATTTATCCTTCTTTCAACAAGGAAGTCCTAATATGTTAGAAATTCATGGCAAAACATCCTAAAAATTCTCCCATAAGCCTGAATTTTCTCACAAAATAATTTTGATCTATCTTTTTGCACATGATTTTCACACTGCTTCTTGCCATATTAAAAATCTTATTTTGGTTGAAAAGAGACCAACAATGGGTTAAAAAGGAGCCCAAATATGGGTTAAAACTGGCATTTGGAGCCCATGCATTACAAAGGCATGGGTTAAAATTGTCGTTCGTTTAAAGTTGCCCAAACATGGGTTAAGAATAGATTTTGAATATATGGTTGTAAAATTTTCTCCACATGTATCTTATCACGTTCAAATTTTTGGATAAAAATCTTCTTTATTGTTAACTTTATTGCGATTAGAACTGAACCCGCCTTGAATATGTCTTCAACCTCGTTGAACCATTAGCTCTGATACCACTTGTTGAGATCGAAATAATATGGTGCATGCGGAAGCTAACAAAACAAACTTTGATGACGATAAATCAGATATAAAAAGATATCTATTAAAAGATATTTATTTAAAGTGGTTTGGCCAGTTGGCCTACTTTTTTGGGAGAGAAGTCTCTCTTAAATACAATTCTCCTAAAACTACATTGTAGAATTTTTGTGGTGGTGTTGTTTTCATAGAGATAATCTATTTATAGTTGTCAAGACTTCTTCTCCAAGAATAAGATAGGCATAGAAGGAGATTTACTTTTATTAGAAGTCTTTTTGCTTCCTTCAATGAGGAGAGTCCTAATAGGTTACAAATTCAAGGTAAAAACTGTAACGATATGCTTAGTTTTACCCCAGTTTAATTATTGTATAATACGTATACTAATAACCTTAGGCCCATTACAAGAGGGTGCCTTTAGTTAAGGTCGAGCTGAATCTCTTCACTAGAGCAGATTTTGTTTCTTCTTCAGTAATCTCGTTACTTTTGATGGCTGTATAATAAGCAGCAATATGCTCGTCTGGATCAATAGTTCCGTCGTACTTAAGGTTATCCGGAAGGCAGAAGTACTTAGGTACGCGGACCGGTGCAACACTTGCCTTATATGCATGTTTATTGAACTTCTGCTCATCTACGACAGTAACCTGAGGTGGAGCACCCGACATGTTACCGATCCGATCGTGGATGACCTTCATCTCCTTCACATGTCCTGAATGAAAGGTGTTCCTTTAAGATCTTGATTTTTAACTGTTTTGAAGCTTCCATGGATGGCCTCCATGTTGAGTCTTCGAATGGGAATGGATGCTGGTGATTCGTTCACGGGCGTTGGTCCTCTCGGGGATGCTGGCCTCTGAGATAATCTAGCGAACATCGCTCCTAACTTCTTAGCCATGCTTTCGACCATGTTGGCCGAGTTTTGCTTTGCCCGTTCTGCCTGGGTCTTGAAGAGATCAACAAGGAAATCTTTGAGCCTGGAGTTGCCTCCGCGTGGTTGATCATCTTCTCCGTCACTGCCTAAAGAGATCGGATCCTTGGCAGAATCTTTCGACTGTCTGTTCGGATTGTTGGGATCTTTTACGAAATTGTCTACTACGTCAGTAGTGTTCTTTGGAATGTTGTCATTGCCGGCTGGGATGACTGCGCCTTTTTCCTTCATAAAAACCTATAATTTGCCTTGGCCCCATGGTAGGCGCATAACTGTTTAGGCATAAATTTGGTCGTTTAGGTAAAACAATTAAATTTGTTAGAGGGTCACAAGAAATATGGTAAATATGAAGGAAAATACAAGAAATAAAGAGAGAAAGTAATAGACAAGAAGTAATGACGCAATGCAAATTGGAGCCAAAGCGCCAACCATCAAGAGTGAAGCTCGAGAGCACAAAAAGGCAAGTCAAGGGCTCCGGATGAGGGTTCGAGAGTGATTTTAAGCCGCATGCTACCATTGGTGTGGAGGGTGGAGCACCACAAGATGAAGGGAGAGCACCCCAAGATGAGGGCAGAGCACCCCAAGAAGAGGGCGGGCGCCCCAAGCACTCAAAAACGGCTAAGTGTCAAGAACCACACTCTCTGGATTTTGGAGGGTCGAGCGCCCCAAGCACTTCACTGAGACAAAGCGGGGGCGCCCTGGAGGGAGGGTGGAGCACCTCCCCCTGTTGGAAGCCTTACGGGATTTTGCTAACTTTTGTATGTCATTTCTATACTAGCCCTATGTGGCCTTATTTGTTTTAACCCACTTTGAGGGTGTTTTAGACCTTTCATTTAGCATAGGAGAAGACTATAAATGTCTTCCTTAGGTCTTCATTTTATTTAGCCTACTTTGAATGATATACATGAAAGTTGAAAGCTTGAGAGCATTTCAATAAAAACCTCTGGTGCGGGCTTGATTTCACTTGGTGGATTCCAAGTTGAACTTCAATCCTTTGTTGGTCATTCTATTTATGAGAGCCAAGTGTCTCTCGAGGATAGTTTCTTAGTGTAGGTGTCCCTTGACAATCACCCAAGGTGTATCGAAACAAGTTCTTCGGTGCTACTTAGGTAATTCGTTCGAGCCACGTCTCGCTTTTATCTTTACTGTATTGCTTCCGTATTTTCCGCTACATCAGTTGGTATCAGAGCAAGGCTCGGGTGTTGTTCCTACAAATCCTCGTTCCTTATTCGTTTCTTTATCTTGTTGTTTATGTTCTTGTTCTTGAAAATTTGAAAAAAGAGGAAAGAAATTTAAAAAGTTGAAAAATCCAAAAATTTGCTAGATCTTGTTGGTTGTATCGATTTTGTTGGTGTTATTTATCGGGGATTGTTTGTGACATATTCCCGTTGATTGGGTACCCTCAAAACACGATTTAGAGTGGCGAATCAAAATCTTGAAAATCAAATCTAAAAAGTTGAAAATCACAAAATTTTCTAGATTTGATTTGATGTAATGATTTCTTGAATGTTTGTTGTCGGAGATTGTTCTATGATGTTCACCCATCGTTTTGATACCCCCATAACATCATTTGGTATTGCGGTTTGAGAATCAAAATTTTGAAACCAAAAAATTTCTTGAAAACCCTTGAAAATTCATGTTCAAATCTTGAAACAATCTTGTTGTGGGTTGTTTGTTGGATAAAATAATTGGGGTTTGCTTGTAGTATTGTAAAAAAACCTTTGGGTATCATTTGATTGGAAGAACACCTTGAAAAACATTGGAAAATCTGGTGCCAAGAACCTAGAAAACATTTTTGAAGCATGTTGAAGCTACCCGTGGGCGGAGCGCCCTCCCATTGGGGTGGCCGCCTCCCCTCTTCCTCCACTCTCTGAAGTTTGAGGGCGGAGCACCCTGACACAGGGGCGGGCGCCCTTGCCTGAAGGGGGTACCAGGTAGTTGAAATTTGTAGGTTTTTGCTTGTTCTTTGCTTCCATAACTTCCGGCTAGTACTTTTCAAGTAACACTCCTACTTTACTAGTACTAGTTCATTGAGCGATTAGGACCTTCGTGCTTAGAGGAGAGTAGAAATCAAAGAAGACTCATAGTACATTGTTTGCTTCAAGTGCTCACTTAAATAGCGTAGTGTTCATCGAGTCCCATTAATTTCCACTCTTCCCAGAGAGTATTTGGTTCTTGTGAACTTGAATGGTTATCGAGGAAGGTTGTTCAACTACGAGGAAACCTTTGGAATCAAGCTTGAGTGAAAAATTCCCCACTACTAAACGAGTGTACCCGAGTGATATTCAAAGTGAGGGACGGGTGAGGTTTTTACTTCAACCTCTTTCTTGTCTTTGATATTTGTAGGTGAATGGCCGGAGACGTTGACGAGACCATTACGGTCCCGGTAAGCACTTTGGCCTACCTCTTGGACGAGGTGAGATCTATAAACCAAAGGCTTGATAGCCTTGAAGGAGAAAGGACCCCGAGTGTCCAAGAATGTGTCGGAGAAGGTACAAGTGATGGAATGTTGGGAAATCCCCAACAAGTGGGCATTCACTAAGGTGATGATGAGCTTAAAATGACACTTATGGTACAGAGGAGTTTGGGTGCCATGAGTCTTGAAGAGGAAGACAATGTGCAAAGGGAGAATCTCTTACATGCTAGGTGTCGAGTGATGGGTCTAGTGTGCTCAATGATCGTTGATTCGGGAAGTTGTGCTAACATAGTGAGTGAAACCTTGATTTCCCAATTGAAATTGCCTACTATAAAGCATCCACACCCCTACCATTTACAATGGTTGAGTGAGTGGAGAGTTGAGGGTGGTGAAGCGAGCCTCGATTGAGTTTAGCATTGGAAATTATCAAGATAAGATAATGTTCGATGTAGTACCTATGCAAGCTTGCCATCTCTTGTTTGGAAGGCCATGGAAATATGATCGGAGCGTAGTGCATGATGGTACAACCAACTCTTACACGGTCTTGCATGGTTCTAGAAAGTATGTACTGAAGCCCTTGACGACGAAGCAAGTAAGTAATGACTATAGGATTATGAGGGAGCTGAGAGAAGCGGCTAAAGCCAAGTCACCTATGGTACTTGAGCCCAAGCCCAACAATCTTATAGTCATGCCCTTGCAAGTTGAAAGTGAAAGTCACTCTACTCCAAGTGAAGACAATCTTGAGTCTCACTCCTTTGTACTTGAACATGAGAGACAAAAGAAAGAAAGGAGTGAGGGAGTGACCGGTGACAATCCAAGAGAGGAAAAAGGAGAGAAAGTGAGGAGTGATGTGAGTGGATTGTCACCCAAATCTACACTTGGCATTGAGAGAAAAATGAAAGAAAGGAGAGGAGAGGAAATACAAAATGAGAGTGAGGACACCCTTTGTTCAACCATGTTTTATCTTCTTCTTCTTCTACTTGCTTTGGCTTATGTGTAGGTACTCTTGGAGGCAAGCTAGTGGAGCCTCAACCGTTTGGTAAGGAAGGAAGGCAAGGTAATGAAGATTCTCATTGCGAGCTTCATGAATAGGAAGTCGAACTTGATACTTCACGTGCTATGAGTGCTCAAGGAAGCAACTCAAGTGTAAGTGTTCCTTCACATTTTGATGAACATGTTAGTTCCTTGTCTTATGGAGATCAATGCTAGTTGGTGCTTGTAATGTCTCTATTGAGCTTGCAACTAGTGAAGAGTCTAATGGTCAACTTGTGTGTGCATGTGAACCGCTAGTAGAGAGGAATGAAAAGCCACATCATGATGTGAGTCCGATAGTCAAAGAACCTCTCTTTAGTGAAAATGTGGTAGTTGACCTTGCTTGTGACCCTTGTTATGACACCCCACCCATATTTGATAAAGGGGAAGATGAGATTTGTGACTCTACCCATGTTGATATAATTGATTTTGGTGGATTTGTGTGTCGTAGTAAGGATGAAAATGACCTTGAGAAGTATAAATTGCATGAATTGGACAAGGTTGTCTATGATGACTCCTCAAGTGAGAGTGAAGAACCTAGTGTTGATACTATAATTTATTTGACCATGAAATTAACGTGCATGCCTTTATATTTCCGTTGTTTGAAGACAATTTGATTGATAGTAGTGAATCATATCGGACTAGGGTTGGTAGTAAAATAGAGCCTCCATGGTATGAAGGATTTGACTCCTTAGGCAACCCATTCTTTGAGAGCTTGAATGAGGTAAATGACTCTTTGAGTGACCCTACTATTGATTGTTTGGGTTATGATGAAGAAAAAGTCATTATCAATGCCTTTCTTGAGGGTTTGTCTTATAGGAAGGGTTGCTTAGGTGATGATATTGGAGGTGAAAAGGAAACCCCTGGTGTGAGTAAGTATGCTCTAAAGAAGGGGAATGGAGTAATTGATTCTAGTTGTAGCTTGGGCTATTTGACTTACTCCGTTCCACATGTTGATCACACTTTGAGGGTGGATTGGTGTGTTTATCGTGAGCTTAAGGGTCAAGGGGATTTTGATAGCTTTATCTTACATTTCCCATGTTCCCTTGACCTATTTGCTCATTCTTGTGTTGAGTGCATGTTTCCATTAAACCAAGTACTTGATGATCTCCTTGGAGACTTGATTTTTGTGCTTATTATTGATGCTTGGTTATACCACAAGAGTGTGTTTTCCCATACTGCTTGCACTTATTCTTGTTAAGCTAACCTACTTGTGAAGTAAGAAACTTTTTTTTTTTTGTGCTTGTTTTGAATGTAGGTTTTGATGGTTTGATTTCGAGGACGAAATTCTTTCAAGAAGGGGAGGATGATACAATGCAAATTGGAGCCAAAGCGCCAACCATCAAGAGTCAAGCTCGAGAGCACAAAAAGGCAAGTCAAGGGCTCCGGAGAAGGGTTCGAGAGTGATTTGAAGCCGCATGCTACCATTGGTGTGGAGGGTGGAGCACTCCAAGATGAAGGTGGAGCACCCCAAGATGAGGGAGGAGTACCCCAAGAAGAGGGCGGGTGCCCCAAGTAGTCAATAACGGCTAACTGTCAAGAACCACACTCTCTGGATTTTGAAGGGTTGAGCGCCCCTTAGACAGGGCGGGCGCCAAGCACTTCACTAAGACAAAGGGAGGGCGCCCTGGAGGGAGGGTGGAGCGCCTCCCCTATTGGAAGCCTTATGGGATTTTGCTAACTTTTGTATGTAATTCCTATACTAGCCCTATGTGGCCTTATTTGTTTTAACCCACTTTGGGGGTGTTTTAGACCTTTCATTTAGCATAGGAGAAGACTATAGATGTATTCCTTAGGTCTTCATTTCATTTAACCTACTTTGAATGATAAACATGAAACTTGAAAGCTTGAGAGCATTTCAATGAAAACCCTTTGTGCGGGCTTGATTTCACTTGGTGGATTCCAAGTTGAACTTCAATCCTTTGTTGATCATTCTATTTGCGAGAGCCAAGTGTCTCTCGAGGATAGTTGTTTAGTGTAGGTATTCCTTGATAATCACCCGAGGTGTATCGAAACAAGTTCTTCGGTGCTACTTAGGTAATTCATTCGAGCCACGTCTCGCTTTTATCTTTACTTTATCGCTTCCGTATTTTCCGCTGCATCAAGTAAGGTGTATTATTCCTTGAGAATAGTCGGATTCAATGTGAATCGCTTGATGTACAATACAATGCCAGTAGGGGTATTTATAGAATGCTCCCCAAGTTACGACCGCTTAGCCGGCACGAGCTATAGCATGCAAGGTATACATTCCGCCGCCTTAGGGTTTACAGTCTCCTAGTTAGGGTTTAGCATATACCACCGCCTTGAGTAAACATGCCCACAGACTTATTAATTTTTTTATTTACCATAATTAGGACTGAGTAAATTATATCTATGATAACCCTCCTTACATTGTATTGTACAATCATGCAATTCACAAGATTTCGGCTATTCTCAAGGAATAAGATTATTTACTTTCTTGCTTATTACTTTTTTCTTAATTTAATACTTTCTTTCCTGCGTATTTACTGTATTACTTGTGACAATTTCATAAATTTAATTTTTTAACCTATACGATCATTTTTAGGAATAAACAGTTTGGTGCCCAGGCAATTGTAGGTTTCTTCGAAGGAAGAAGCGCAGTCATGTCGGACGACAATGATAATGTTTTAAATAACACTGCTGATGCGGTAGACGACTCTGCAAAGGATCTCAGCGATCCGAATGGATAGCAAAAAGACCCTGCTAGAGATCCGATCTTTGTATGCAGTGACGGCGAAGATGATCAAGCACGCGGCAGCAACTCGAAACTCGAAGATTTCGTTGCTGGTCTCTTCATATCGAAGGCGGAACGAGAAGAGCGAAGCTCGGCCAACTTGGTCCAAAACATGGCTCAAAGGTTGGTAAAGATCTTCACTGGTTCGTCCCAGAGGCCAGCATCCCCACGAGGACCCGCGCTCGTAAACGAGTCACCAGCGTCCGTTCCCAATTAAAGACTCAACATGGAGGGATGCAGCCAACAATCAAAGTCTCAAAGGAACACATGTCATTCAAGACATCTTCAAGAAGTTGAAGGTCATCCCCGATCGGATAGGTAACGGGTCAGGTGCTTTACCCTAGATTACCACCGTAGATGAGCAAAAGTTCTACAAACATTCTAATAAAGTGAGTCCTACACCGGCCCGTATACCTAAATACTTTCGCCTGCCGGATAACCTCAAGTACGATAGAACTACTGATCCTGATGAGCACATCGCGGTTGTATATATACAACCGTTAAGAGCAATGAGATCACTGAAGAAGAAACCCAGTCTGCTCGGGTGTAGAGGTTTGTCTTGATCTTAACTAAAGGTTCCCTTGCATGGTACACCCAACTACCAGTGGGATCAATCGAGTCATTCACCCAGATACAAGATCTATTCAAGAAGGCGCATTCCGAAGCCTTGAAGCGTGAGAACCGTATTGAAGATATCCTTGAGATCCGGAAATACGACGATGCATGGAGCTCCCTCCAGTTCTCGATAACATTGCCGAGATAGCTTTCGGCAAGAGCTTGAACTCCAGAGGTTCACTAGCCACTCGATAGTTACAGTGGAGTCTCACTGACACCACCCGAATTCCAGCTAGGCCGTGCAGGCACCAGACAATCTTCCCTAGACCCATCGGGCAAACTCTTTTGAGTCGAAATAATAAATTAAGCACAAAACTAATTCATCGACAAGAGACAAGGCTTAGAAAACATAAACAGACTTATATACAAATCGAAGCTCTATAGAAGAAACAACAACAAATAACTCGATAAACCAAGTTTAGAGTTATCCAGATCAGACATCTAAGAGTACAAGGAATATATATATCTCTGAATGGAGCAAAATATGGATAATATGACAGTACTAGAGTTGGTGGCCATCGCGGACAAAAGGTGGCTCATCCTGATAGCTGAACACGCATCCACTCCTCAATCACGCCTCAAAATCATTCCTAGAGCGAAACCTGCCGAAACGAAATAAATAAAAAAGGAACAATAAAAGGTTGAGTCGAAAGGACTCAGTAAATCGGACTGGCTAGCCACCTCCAAGAATAGATAAACTAACTAGAGAGAAGAGAGGGCAAATAACAACCACATATAAATAACCAAAAGCATATGTTACATGTACAAACATAGATCAACCAGTGACATAATGTTCAACAATATGTACAACGCTGATGAGATGAATGCATTATTATGGAATGGGGTCACATGTGCCCAAATGACTGATAACCATTACCAGTGCGGAACTCTCATCGCCACTATGAGATATATAACTCAATATTATCGTGTACCGGCTTGGACACTCATCGACTCCAGCAGTATAATATACAATCTGAGCGGAATACTCCTGCCCTTTGAACGGAATATTCCCGCTCCCAATATGTTTACCAAGCTCAGTCATGAAATATAGGATGCAATGCAATGTTATCCAAGCCATGGCGCATTAAACACACTCAAAAATCCTACAAAAGTTCATAACTTAATCGAAAACTTCTATTTTTCCAAGTTCCATTTCCATAATCGCATCAAAACTTCTATCCTGACCATAATCAAGCCTTAAGCTTAAAAATTGATGTTTACAATAACCTTAGAATACTTAAGTACTTAACTAGATACTACATCTAAAGCAACACAATCCAATAAATAACACAATAAAAAGTAAATAAGCTATGGCATAGAAAGTACGCCTAACGACAACTACACACGCAAGAACACGTAGGTAGAAGTTCTAGAATCCAAAGGCCGTCAAAGAAATAGAATAAAATACTTACCTTAACCTTGTTAAGTACTTAATACCTTCCAAGCAACTCTTCGAACAACTCAACTTAATCTATAATAGCATAAGGAGATTCATAATCAGTTCAACAAAACAACATTTTCCGATCTTTATCTTACAAGTTTTCAATCATACGAGCTAGCTATAACTCCTATAAGCTTAGATACATAAAAGAGATGAAATATATTCCCTCAAAACAAAAAGGAAAATCCAAATCCAAGCTTACTTCACCAATGAAGAAACCCTCAAATTCAACAACAAGATGAGAGATAAGAATCATCCAACCTTTACGCACTTTTCGAGAGTTGATTCACGTTATAACCTTATAGGTATTGGTATAATTAGGAGGGGTACAGTTAGAGGGCATTTGGTACTATTTTTGAGTAAGATAAGAATGAAAAATTAAAGCTGAAACGAGTAATATGTACACTACAAAGTTCCACCGCCTTAATCTCCAAGCAGGTGGGTAAACTGCCTGCTTGGCAGCTTGAGCTGTCCGACTTCGGATGCTTGTATCTCCATACTGTGATTTCGTATTGACGAACGATTTTCTGCCTTAGAAACTAGACACATGGGGTTTTAATTCCATATAAAGATCTCCTCTTAACTCTTAGTAGATTGGAAGAAAACTGCATCATAATATGACCCATTAACCTGCCTGTGAAGCTGCTTACAGTGCAGATTTTTGCAGCAGCATCTGCATGTCTACAATTTTGGTCCAAACAGGACTCTAAAAGGCTTAGAATGACCCTAATTTTTTGCAAAAGTCATAAAGATTTAACTCTTATCGGAACTCCAGAACTCAAGATGTGACTCACATGGAAAGATGTCGATTATTTAACTTTTGAAATTTTTGCGTAATTATTCGAACGACCTCGAGATTCACTTTTGAAAGTTGCTACATGTCACAAATGATCAAATGAACCTAACACAACATTCATATCTCTAATCGGAGCTCACGTACTTAAATCGAGCTTGAAAACCTCTTTTAAGCTTTACCAACAATTGAAACGGAGACCGTCTAAAAAATCATACCAAACGAGGTCCGAATCAGCTCAAATTTTTACAGACAGGTCCTAATGTACCTTACAAAGCTTTTAATACTATCGGCACGCCAATCGGAGTTCTAACTCCTAAAATGACTAGCTAAGGTCATTTCATTCTCCTCCACTTAGACTCTCGTTCTTTCTCGAACGAGCTAGAGTCTAGAGCAGATTTCATATGACTGATGGAAATTTTTATACCAACTTTCAACAACTATTAAACACATAAATATACCATACAGAACCGGAAACATCAATACTGATGAGATCTTTTTAAGTTTTAGAAATTAAGGTAATACCCAAGTCATCGATGCGATGAGGAAATCTCCACGCATGATGGACTCAAGCTCCCAAGTGTCCTCCTCTTAAGAACGATTATGCCATTATACTCGAACCATCAAAATCTGCTTCGAACGAAGTTTCCTGACATCTCTGGAAACTACGGACACTAGGAACTCATCATAGGCTAGATTCACATCCAGCTGAGTAGGATCAAACTTATTTGCTTTAGAAGGATCCCGGATACACTTATGAAGCATCGATACATAAAACACCGAATGAACTAGCATAGAAGCTGGTAAATCGAGCTGATAAGCCACCTTACCAATACGCTTTTGGTTTCTTGAAACTCAACTTACACTTTGATGATGCTTGAAAGATTTACCCTTGGCATCTAAAGTTGGAGGAAATCTCCTCCACTTAGAGTTCAACCATCTAACCAATTAGGAATTAGGATTTCCATGTTGTCCTTCCTTAGTCCACTCGACCAAGGTACCAAAGTACACTCCCGAGTTGCCAAGGAACTACAACTCTCGAGTTCACAACTTCTGCCCCTTTACCACAATCAGCACTCCTTGATGACTTCGATTCACGAGTCAGTTGATGTTTCCCATTACCCTTAGGGGGCTTGGGACACCAACAATCCGCTACCTGATTACATTGACATTCATCCATGCTAAAATAAGAAACACCATGAGCGGCTACGAATTCCCTTAAGCTTACTAGTGCCAGAAAAAGGAAGGATAGCACTTAGACTGAGGGTTACAATTGTTAGAGCTTTTAAAAGATCATTTTTATTACAACTGGAGCTAGGCTACTTCTGAGTCAAGCTAGCCAGGAAACCACGTTGGAAGAAATAGATATTGAGTGGAGTAA
This sequence comes from Petunia axillaris subsp. axillaris, assembly GCA_029990575.1. Lineage (NCBI taxonomy): Eukaryota > Viridiplantae > Streptophyta > Magnoliopsida > Solanales > Solanaceae > Petunia > Petunia axillaris. The sequence goes on along the minus strand of JARKNS010000001.1, from coordinate 65,584,527 downwards.
GGAGGTAATGGCAGAACATTCATGCCAATCCAACCTTCTAATCAGAAGGAAGCCCCAACATGTCGCCAAACACATACATCACTCCATGGTGAGATGCATATATCAATCCTAACTTAGTGATCGCTTAACACTAGAAGGAACAACAATACTCACTGATTGTGGTGAAGAAATCTCATAATTCTACCAACGCTGAACCCAGAGAGAGAGAAAAACTGACTTTTAACACATCAATTAGAGGTGGCACATCACGATGCCAAGAAGACTACACCGGTATCGCTTCCAAATCCCTTACACCCTACCTAGATAAACAACTGGGGTTTCACAATCTCAAATAAAACATACCAAAAACTCACCCTCTACCACTAGATGAAATGATCATACTGGTATCTCGAACCAAAGCGAGATTCATAGGTTAGATTTTACTTGCTGATTGCTTTCACTCATAAAAAAGATGGTATGCTCCGTAGGTGGAAAATGAACAACATACCATACTCATGATACCAAACTGGAAAGAAAGACAAACTGACTCGGCACAACCGTCGAGGGTGGCATACTAAAACGCTAGCTCGATAAATTCGCACCCATTCGGAAATTCCTTCTTCTGGACTTGGGGGATAATTAGGGTCTCATAACCCTCAACAAATATAAAAGGATAAAAATCTATCCTCCTATGTGGGCCTTAATCTGATTAGGACAATAAATCGAATTTGTTTTGGGTTAACTAGCAATAGTTTGTATCAAAGCCTTAAAATAACAAGAAATGCGGTAACGAAATTTGGTCAATAATCAAAGAGACAAAAATTAAGTATTTTTGATATATTTCTGGATCCCTTTCCTTGATTACATAGCACTTATTTATAGTTTACAAGGATGAAAGAATAATAAATATATTTAATGGCCATTACACCGCGTTCCATCATAGTCAGCCCATGATCTCCCTCTTAAATGCCCACATAATGGTTGACAGTTATAGAACACAAAAGCTCGATCGTCAAAGAGTAAAACTTCCCCGAGGAGTGAACTGCGCGCCTCCTGATGGTTATCCTTTAGTCGCCCGAGCAATAATTGTAGCCAAGATTCACTCTTGACCGAGGCATCTAGCCTCGGAACTATGCGAGCTTTTTCGAGGGGTTGTTGCTAGAGGATCTAACCAAACCGTGCCACGAGCTCTGGCGCTGAGGCTTGATAAATTTCTACCCAATACAGATAGTCCCCCTACCCCTCAAATAATTGTCAGGATATTTTTAGGGGTGGAATGAATTTGGCGGGAAACCGTCGTGGCCACATGCGCACCACGAAATTTGAAAACGGTGGTTGTCACTCCACATTCCCGTCTATCACATGGAATCTGTTGATTGGGAGTGACTCCTTATTCCTCTTTCCCAATGTAATGCAATGATGATCCTTCTCCTATAAATGCCTCAACTTGGCTTCCTTCCTCTTCACTTTCAGTTTCTCTATCAATAGTGATTTTCCATAGCAAAATTGCACCTTGAATTCCTTCTTCTTGATTAAGAATACTACCAATAGCCCAGCAAAAATGCCTGCTACATACTCTGCACAAAACTCCGGAGGTCCCTCTAAAGAGAGGATCCCTGATATTGCTACCATGATTATTGGCGACGAATTGGTAAACGTCCCGGTGCCTTTAAACATTCTTCCGCCGTTGGATGATAACACAGAAGAAAAATCAGACCCATCAGTTTAAACCCAAGGCGGCGCAAAGCCATCGCCAACCGCGGCAACATTTAAGAGATAGGTGGCGAAGAAGAAGACGCCACCACTGAAGTTGGTAATGCCGGAACAAAAGTTCTAAATCCCAAGAAAAAGATATCTCCCTTGAGGGATCTCACACCTGAGGACGTTATCCCCTCGAAGCTCAACCTTTCGAACGACTTCATGATGCAAGTCAAAACTGAGGCCGATATTAGGAGGAATAGAAATATTCCAGTTTAAGACACTCCGAGCCTGATCACACAAACCAATATTTGCTTGGTTTGGGAGGACTGTAACTGGGTCCTGAGGTCCAAGTCAGTATCCCCGCCCCGGAGAGCCGGACCTGTGATATAGTGGACGGGAGCTTTTCCGTGTACACCTACCCCTTCACAATTGGATATACTCTACCTATTCACGAGGTGGTGGACACGTTCTACCGAACCTACAACTTATGCATAGCTCAAATTGTTCCAGGATTCTGGAAGGTTAGACAGTGCCTCCATTACTTGAGCAAAATAGCTCGCGTCTCTTTCACATTTAATCATTTCATCTACCTCTTTTTTCCCACTCTGCATAAAGACGGGATGGTTCAACTCAATTAACAAGGCAAGTTTTTGATGATCACAAAAGACGAAGACACTGAGGACCGGGGATGGAAAGAGCGCTTCATTGTATTGCCTACTAGCCTTCTATCCTCGAAGCCTTGTTTTCTCGAGCAATGGAACTGAACACGTAAGCTTTTGCCTCGATTACTTTCAACAGCTTTTCCCCTCATCATTTTCTATCTTTAACTTTTTAACTTTGACTACCTTAGCCAAGTCAATCTCGATTACACCTTCAGATGATCTTATTACTTAGGTGCAAGCCATTATCAAGGTGAAGCCAAGAGAAGAGCGATCATGGATGATCTTGGCTGCCTTAAGTGAAAACCAATAGGCATGCAAATGTCATGGTTAGTCACATTTTAGCTCTGTTGAATTCCCTTTTTAAGGTTTTTTCCTTACTAGTCTTTGTTTTTCGCTTTTTTTAGGACTCCCCAGTAGGGCGGTTACCGCACCGAAGGAAAATAAGAAGAAGGATAAAGGGAACAGAAAGAAGAAAGTCCCCGAGACTGGGGAAGCATTGGATGAGCTCGAGGATTTAGTTGGAGACCTCGAGAAGGAAAAGATGGATAAGAAAGAAGGAAAGACTGCTCCCAAGGGGCCATCTGACCAAGGTAATCATATCTTTTCTTTCCTTTCTAACATCTAACCCCATTGTCCTTTGCTGACTCCTGTTTTTTCTTTCGTAGCTCCAAAAAGGAAGAGGTAGGCTTCAAAGAAGTACACATGGGCCAAACGGGCCAGAATGGAAGAGAATGTCAACCCCGAGGTAGTCGCTTCTCCTCATAGGGGTTTGATCGACGAGCTCGAAGAGGAAGAGGGTCAAAGAGAAATTGAGACTATCGGCCTTGAGGCGTCGAATCAACCGGCCGATAAAGCTGAAGAGGCAATCCCTTCGTCAGCAAACAAGGAGAAGAGTAAGGATGTGCCCCTTCGCACTGAGGAAAGAGCCGCTCGAGCTGCGTCTGAGCCTGCTCACAACTCGATTCCCTGTAGGTAGGTTAGGAGAGTTGAACTTCCCTCCGACCTCAGCCTTCTAGACAATGATGTGGCAGTCGCATCATCTGTAGAGGGCTCCTCGGGACACTATTATGAGAGTGCCTCGAGAGATCACACATGACTGAGTTGATGGCTGATTGTAGTAGTAGTACTAATAATAATAATAATAATAATAATAATAATAATAATAATAACAATAATAATAATAATAATAATAACAACAACATATTTGTGAATATTGGAGTAAAATTTTGAGGCCTAAAAGAAAAGATATTGGCCCATCTACAATCTCTATGCCTGCTAAAAAAAAAAAAAAACAAAGAAAAAAAGGGAAATCCAAAAAAAACAAAAACGTGAATTGGAGCAGCACCGCACGAAGTCAAGAACAAACGAAATAGATTTTGTTGGAAGCCATTATAGAGTTCTTGATTTCTCTCTCAAGGTAAGCTTGCTAATTTATTATCTAGCCCTTATACTTGTGTTTCCTAATTTAGTACTTTTTTGTAGGATTTAAAAATTTGATTATGGGAAAGGAAAAGAAGCTTAAGGAAAAGTCAAGTAAGATAGAGAAAGAACCGGTATAAGATGTTGACATTGAATTATGAAATATAAATCAAGTATTGAGTAATTGGATTCTTAGTCTTATGAAAATTACTTCACTATGTATTATGGTAATAGAGCCTTAATAGTTGGGCAAGGTGTTGTAGCTTCACTAATTTTAATCAAGTAGAGAATTAGAGAAGGAAGGTTAATAAAGTTTAACAAGTAGAATTATCTTATGATCCTTGCAATTGATATATAATTGGTGGTACTTTATTCTAGATTGTGGAAAAAGCAAATTGTAGCCTGCGAGCACACGTTCGGGACAACGGAAACTAGTAGTGTTAGTAAAATATCTCCCATAGTTGGTTTTAAACTATAGCATGTTTGTAACTCACTTTCTTGTATCAATACTATTTTTATTAAATTGTTTATTGCATGGGACAAGCGCTAGTATAACTGATATATTATTATATCTTAATATTATTTTGATACTTGAGTTGTGATACAATTATTTCTAAACCTTGGTTTATTCAAGAGTTGCTATATATCTTATGATTTGATATCTTGTCAGGAAGAAAGTACAAAGATTAATATATTGTATTATAAAATAAATGTTGTTTTGGGAATTAACTTAGCCAGATCACCGTTATCTAACGTGGGGATCGTTAGGCCTGGTGCACCTTGTACTGTATTTCTCCTCCACTAGTAGGACAGAACTAGTCCACCCTCTAGAAAGGAACCCATCTGATGGGGTAGTCAGACGGCCATGTTAAACTCATGGTTTCAGAAAGTAATATTTGACTCTGGCTTAGGAACCTCCCACTTTATATAGATATGTGCTTCAAAGGTTGAAAGGTTCGATAAATGTTTCAATGCAAGTACTGTTGATTTTTTTATTTATGCATGTTTCTTATTCAAGCTTGTCCTGAATAGAAATGCTATTGTTGTTGTTGTTGTCCTCACAAAGCTTGTGGGACTAACCTTTTTCCTTTTTTTCCACCCACAGATAAGCTAGTTGAGGTTGATACTCTGAGTCAAGGCGAGTGACAAGCTGTGCATTGATCCAGTAAGCCCCACATTTGCTTCGTGTGGGCCATTATTTATTCCTTAATTTATTATTCATTAGTTCGTTTGAATCTAGTATTTTGCTCCTTTGTCAGTCTTGGGATGTCGTTTTAATAAAGTTAGTGTTAAAGTACTTTATATTTTAATTGTTGTCGTGGACAATGTGGATTTGGTTTTGTTGAACCTTACTTAGACCTTGAATGTGCGTAATGAGGCAGTAGTTGATTATTAGACTGTTTTTGGCTGTTTGTTGACAAGTTTAAAATTTTGGTTTGCTTCCGGTACAGGGGAAACTCTGCCGAACTTTTTTGTGCGAATTTGATAGGCTTGCTAGGTAGGCTTAGTCTTGTCTAGCGCCAATTGTGGCCCTAAATAGGATCGTGATAAAGTAGTACCAGAGCCAGGTTTAGGGTATGACTAAGGAGCACCTGTTATAGTGGAGGCTTAATTGTGTATATGTTGTGCAACATATGCACGATTGGGACTCTGCAATGACCGGATATGATGTGTCTGTCTCATTTTCATTCATTATCTTGACTTTGTTTGTATGCGGTCTAGAGCCAAGTAAGAATACTAATACGTTTGTTATGATTATAGATGGAAAAACGTGGGGCCATAACTGGGAACAATGCGAGAAACAGAGATGGGATATGAGCTGAATCAAAGGAAACAATTCATGCTCCACTGGACATAGGTGATGAGCATAGGAGGAGAGGTTATGATACACCAGCTATACAGGTTACCGATGCCGGCACTAAGAGTAAACACCACTACCACCCCCACAGCCTCAAGTTGCTACTGATGTTGTTAATATGGTAGCTATTGCACAAAGCTGTTGAAAGCTTGGTGGAAAAAGTTCAAGCACAACCTGGTGTTAACGTACTGCAAGGAGGGGATACTTTCGGTAACATTCTCCCAAAGTTTCTGAAGTTGAAACCTCCCGTGTTCACAGGTGTTAGTGAGACAGAAGATCCACAATTTTTCTTGGATGGAATTCAGAAGGCTTTAGATGCACTTCAGTGTACCAGCACGAGATCTGCTGAGCTTCATGTGTATCAATTAGAAAATGTTGCTGAGACTTGGTTTAAGTCCTTTAAGAGGGGACGTTCTATTGGTTCACCTCCCTTGACTTGGGACGAATTCTATTAAGCATTCATGGATTGATTTCTACCTCATAGCAAAATGGATTCTTTTGGAATGCAATTCGAGGGATTAAGGCAGACCGTAGGGATGTCTGTTGATGAGTATGATAGAGAGTTCACTCGGTTATCCCGGTATGCACCACACTTGGTAGAAAAGAACACTATGCGGGTTAAGATGTTCATACAAGGCTTATAGAAGAATATATTCGACCACTAGCAACACACCTAACTAAGTGCGACATCAATTACTCTCATGCTCTGGATGTTGCCAGAGAAGTAGAGGCTAGAGGGATTAAAGAGAGAGAAATTCAAGCACAGTATAAGAGGACCAGGATCACAGGATTCTATGAAGGAAATACTGGTTCTAACCGAAGTAGTGGATCGAAAGGGGCAATAGAACTTCGCGGAAAACATATTTATGAAATAATAAAAGCTAATAATTAAATTAAAACTAATAATTAAAGTAAATATTAAAAATATTTAAAAGAACAGAAAACTTACTATTAAAATCAGAACTGTTTATTGGACTTCAAAGAACATTTGTTTACAGAGAGAGTAATACAGAGAGAGTAGGCAATATTTCGAAGGGGATTTTCGAGTGATGCCTTACTTCTGATTTCTATTCGTATTTTTAGCTGCTAATAATACTATTCTCCTTTACAGGTGGAGAGCTATTAACGGGGAATCTTTATCTTTTATAAAGTAAGATAAGATTTACATTATTGCTGATAATGGGTTCCTGTCAGGAATCTTATCTTCACAAAAGTAAAGTAAGATCTATTTGTCGTCTTCTTCTTTAAAATTCCGTGAGATACGCTTGAGCAATCCCGTGTGGGTCCTCCATATCTCCATTATCTTCTGCTGATGCTGTTGATGATGCAGTATCCAATAATTCAGTAATTTGAGCTATTTTATTGCCGTTTGCTTGGTCTAAATTCGCCAAGGCCTGTTGAAGTTTCTTTTTCAATGCTTCTTTGGATAATCTGTTAGCTGATTCGGTCTTTATCTGACTTTGTACCTGTTTATTTTTAGGGGTCCATCCCTTGATTTTAATAGTCTTAACAAGGTATCTGACCTTGTATAGTACTTCAATGTTAAACTCCGAACTGATAATGTAGGACACTCTTTTTGCCACAAAGAATTTACATAATTGTATATATTCTGGTAATGCCGCTAATTCTTCATTTTCTTTTTGATAATTTGTGTGTAGCTGTTTGAAAGAAGGTGATAATACTCTTTCATCTGCTCCGAATATACTCCACCATTCATAGAACCATCTGGGAATGGGACTTGTTGAAATCTGTTCACAGAACTTGACAAACCATGAATGGCTGCCAAGTCTTAAATATATAAAGTTAATCCATGCGTTTTTATAGTCATAAAAATTGTAACTTGATATTTTAAAATCAACTGGTAATGGGAATTGGATTGGCGTGTGTAGATGATCTACTGGCCAGTCCGCAGGGCTTAAAATCTTTTTTATAGTAAACTTGGAGTATCGAATACTCCTCGGATCATTTTTGTCTGCTAATTCATTTTCGATTTCTATTGAATTTGTTGCTATTAATATGGCCTCATAAAACTCTCTTGTTTTATAAGGGTTATCGGTTTCTATGTAATTCCTGTCTGAGTAGCAGGTCTTGATAATTTCTGTAATTCGTTTTTCAACGAACTTTCTTTCGATGGCAATAACTGGTATCTGTTGACTATTTATCCAATCGAATTTCTGAGGGTTTGCTGTTGAAGAGCTTGCTGCTTGTTCATGTTTGATAGGAGGCTGTACCGCCTCAGAATAACTGTTTATACTTCTCCTGGCATAACTATTTAATGACTGTTTCGAAGTTCCGGATATTGTTTCCTTCTTTACCGGGGTTGGAGGAGGTAATTGAGGAAATTCTGCTAGGGCTGTATATCTGTTTATGTGTGAGTTCTGGTTATGGTGCTGCTCCATGAATTGCCTTGGGGGCCTTACTGGAAATAAGGGCCGCATGATTTTTCTGTAAGAATTCTCTGGTTAAAAAATCTGGAAGACTATTGTCTTCTCCTTTAATAAATTCTATTTGAAAATCAAAGCTAGATAATAAAGCTTGCCATCTGGCAAATATTTGTTTTGAAACTAAATTTTTAACATCTTTTTGCAAAACATCTTTTGCTGCTTTACAGTCAACTCTTAAAAGAAATTCTTTGTTTATTAGATCATCTTGAAATTTAGTTATACATAAAACTATTGATAAAATTTCTTTTTTAATAGTACTATAATTTTTTTGAGTTCCGTTCCATATGCCAGAGCAGTATCGGACTAATTGTTCAGACTCTTTTGGAGAGAGACGCTGTTTAAGAATTCCTCCGAAACTTATTTCAGAGGCATCGGTTTCAACAATCATAAAGGCATCCGGATGTGGTATGCCTAGACATGGAAGTCTTTGAACAATTCTTTTGACCTTTTGGACTGTTTGTGTTTGTTCTTGGCTCCAAGGAATTGGATTTTTCCTAAGACGCTGATAAAGGGGTTCACATATTCGTCTAAGATTTGGAATAAAATCTGAGACATAGTTGAGGCTTCCTAAAAATCTTTGTAACTGAGTTTTATCTGTTAAAACATCTGGAAATTTTGTAGAGAATTCTATGGCTCTATAAATTGGTTTATACATGCCTTGAGATAAGTCATGTCCTAAAAATCTGATAGAGGTTTGAAATAATTTGATCTTTTTGGCACTCACTACCAGCCCATTTTTCTTAATAATATTAAGAAATATCTTTAAATGCTTAAAATGTTGATCTATATTTTCTGAAAATATTAATACGTCATCTATGTAAACTATTGAGAATGAACTATATGGATTAAATATATTATTCATTATATTTTGAAATTCTGATGGGGCATTTTTTAACCCAAAAGGCATAACATTCCATTCATATTGGCCAAAGGGCACATTAAATGCTGTTTTATACTTATCCCTTTCATCTATTTGGATTTGCCAAAATCCTGATTTCATATCAAATTTACTATATATTTTAGCCTTATACGTTCTTTTTAATAAATCTCTTTTATTTGGAATTGGATATCGTATCCATCTTAATACTTTGTTTAAAGGTTTATAATTTATAGCTAATCTTGGAGCTCCTCTTTCTCGTTCAGCATTGTTATTAACATAAAATGCGGAACAACTCCAAGGTGACTTAGAGGGACGAATTATTTTCTTTTCTAATAATTCATTAATTTCCTTTTTACAATATTCCATTAATTCTTGGTTCATTTGAATTGGTCTAGCCTTAGTGGGGATAGATCCATCTTCAAATCCTTCTATATATGGTAATCGTACTATATGCCTTTTTCTTTCCCAAAAGGCATTAGGTAGATCTGAACAAACTTCAGATTCTATTTCTTTTTGGGCTTGTAGTATTTTATCTTGAATTAATTTATCTTTAAGCTGGTCTTCTATTTTAATAATTTTAATTTCATCTTTTATGTAGTTTATTTGATTTTTTATCATTTGTATTTTATAGATACTTCTTTCTTTTAGAGTATCTATTTCTTTTTGTTTTGGACCATTTAGGAAATAAAATATTATTTCTTTACCAAGATTATTGGTAGTAATACCTGTTGTATTTACTGTAAAAGGAGATATCTGAGTTAAAAAGGGAGTTCCTAATATGACTTCTTCGTTCAATTCTTTTATTAGAATAAATGTATTTTTAAAGCATATGTTATTATTACATATATGTGCATTAGATAATTTATATTTTATTTTAAGTTTTTCTCCTGATGCAGAGAATAATTTTGCTGATGTTTTATCACAATATTTTGTTGGAATCAATCCTTCTACTATACAATTTTGGTCAGCACCAGAGTCTAGTAAAGCTACTGTCTGGATACTGTATTCACTATTTATGACTAATTTTATTGGTACATACCATTTTTGAGACTTAATTTTAGAGATAGCCAAGACTCCTAATTCGTCGTCTTGTGCTTCTACTTGTTTAGTATTTGAACTTTCTCCTATTATTTTAGAATTTAACTCCTTTTGAGTTTCTTGAATCAATTCTAGAGCAAGGTTTTCTTCCTCTATTTTATTAACTTTTTGTTTTAAAATGTTAACTTCTTGTTTTAATGTTGCTAATTCTGCATAAAGATCTGATATAGATATTTTTTCTTCTTTTTTATCAAATTTTTGTAGAATATTTTTCATACTAAAAGGATTGGATATGTTAGGTTTATTTGATTCTCTACTTAAGACTATATCTTTTAATTTTAAAAGATATTCTCTTTTAATTTCTTCATCCTTTATTTGATCTATTAGATCAAAGAAGAATTCTTTATTTTCATTTGATATGACTTTTATTGAACCTGTCCCGCAGGTACATAATCCTCTAGGACAATCACACTCTGATTCGGAAGTGTAACTATCACTAGACTCATATGCTATATTAATTTGTTCATCATCACTTATGATATCCGTGGATGAACTTTCTTCTTCACTATTATCATTTTCGTCTAGTATAGCATATATTTTATTTTTAATGTCTTCATCTAATTCTAGACTATTAATCTTATTTTTCTTCTTTGTTTTGACTCTACAATCATTTGCTTTATGGCCTTGTTTTCCACAATTATAGCATCTTTCTTTAAAAGAAGGTTGCTTATTTTGACTTGCATTTTTTGGATTTTTCTTCTTATATCTTTTGGAAGATTTTCTTTTATAATTACTATTGCTACTTTTGTCTTTTCTATTTATCCTTTTGGATCTTTTTGTTGCCTCGGTAGACGGGGCAGTTATCTTAGTATAACCAAAATCACTACAGAAATTTCCTAATTCTTTCTTAGTGATTTTATAATCTCTTTTTAACTGATTTTTTAATTTCATATCAGTACATAGTTCTAAAGCTGTTATGTTAATAAAGCTTACTATATCACCATAGGTTAATCCGTCATAAGGTATTTCACCGTTAAATCTATCTTTTATTTTTTGTCTAACTTTATCTGCAAATAAATGTGGTAGTCCACTTATAAATTTTTCTTTCCAATAACTATGATTACAATCTTCTCTAATCATTACTTTGTTTAGAAATATGTCTTTATACCATTTAAAGTCATGTAATTTTGGACATGATAAATTAGATAATATTTCTAAGCTTCTATCTTTAAATACTTTTGGTTCTCCAATAAAGTGTTTAATTATGGCATATAATAAAGTGTTTATGGCATCTTCACGTACTTGTTCTTCTATTATTTGATTAGTACTACTACCTTCTTGTTTAACTATTTTTATGATTGTAGTAGCATTAAGGACAGTTTCTCTATCTTTATCCGATAGATAGTTGTCCCACCAATTTTTTAACATTCCTGTAAATCCGTAAGAAAGCAGGGTTGCTGCTTGCTTATCTGTATTACCTTTTATCTTATAGGCCGTTGCTGCTATTCCCATTTCATGTAATCTATTAAGTATTTGATGTTCTGCTTGTCCATCTATATTCCATTCAGTTATAGCATCACCTGAGTGAGAACTAAATGATACTAGATGTTCTTCTTCATACTGTATATCAGGAAATGTGGGTTTTTTATAATAATTTTTTTTATGATGATAATTAGATCCTAATTTATTTAATTGATTATTTAATTCAGATAAGGTTTTTACCGAATTTTCTTTTTCTTTTGGAATTGTATTTATCGTTAAAGATGATTTTAACCTTCTAGTAATTTCATCTAGAACATCACCTTTTATTTCTAATCCACCTTTAGGAAGACTAGGGAATTTATCTTTTGACATACTAGGTAGCCTGAAAATTGGATTTTCTTCAATATTTTCTTCAAATTTTATTCTTTTCTCTGGGAATGGTTTAAAAGAAGACTTGCTTCTTGCTTCTTCTACTTGATTGGCTATGACATGTAGTATTTGATTTGTATAATTACTTTGTTCTATTAATTTATTAATATCTTTGTTTTTAGGTTCTCCTTGGGCATCTATTGATGTTCTTTTAAAAGGATTTCCTATTACTACTTTATCACCTACTGGTATATTTATTTCTTCTAATGGGGGAATGGTAGATTCTATTATTTTATTACTTTTCGTATACCATTTTTTAACTACCATATTTAAAGATTCACAGTTAGCTAATTTTCCTGTATATTCAAACCATTTAAAAAATTCTAAACTACACTTCCATTTTTTCATATCTTTCATCCATTTATCTCTAAATGATTTCCTCTGTTCTAAAGTGTAATTGTTTCTATACCATTCTCTTTTAATATTATTTTCTGGTTTTACCCAGAGTTGTTGAAGATATTTTATATCTGGTTCAAATGGTTCTTCTAATGTTATCATTCCTAAGGAATCATTTATTTCACTAAAAGTTGGGCTTGATGGTTGATTGATTATGACAGGTTTGTATTCTGGTTGTGGAATTTTTTTATTGAAGTTAACACCTTTTAAATTTTTGCTTATTATGTCTTCTTCCTCCAGGGGACAAGAAGTAGATGGCCTTGAAAAGGACATCCTGGAAGATGAAGATGTAGCGTTAAATGATCTAGATTTTAGGAATTTTAAATCTATTGATCCATCTGTATGTTGTATAACTTGTTCTATTTGTATAGATTCATCTTCCACTTTTGGTTCCGTGATGGAATCAAAGTGCCATTCATCTTTTGATAAGACTTCATCCCATTTAAGTAATCTTGGGACAAATATATTATGATGTTTAATATTTGCTTCCATTAACATTGTAACTCCTTTATGAGCTCTACTTGGTTTAGCTTTGGGAGCTAAAGTAGTTTTCATTAATTTATAATATACTCTATATATTATAGCTATTTCTCTGGCTTGATGTTTACTATTTAAATGTTTTGTTTTAATATTTAATGTTAGAGTATCTAATATTGTTGGATCATTAATATCAACCGAGAAATTTGGATAACAATTAAAGTATACTGGCCCATTTGCCATGTTACTTTGTAATACAGCTATTAATGAATCATCAAAGTTTAAGAATCTATTATCTCTTAATAATAGACATATAGGAATATCTAATCCTAGTCTATGAAGTGGTTTTACAGCCACTTGTACTAGTCCTATATGTAGGAACTTATAACTTTTTCTATATTTTTCTATATCTTTTATAGACAATAGTTGAATTGTTTCAACTGACTGATTTATAGCAATTGTTGATTCACATGTTTTAATATTAAATCTATTTATGAAGTCAAATGTTCCGACTTCATATATTTTTTCTAACTTTTCTTTGGGAATATTCCAATTTAATAGATTATTTTCTATTTTTGATATTTTATCTATTTCTGTTGATATGTTTATACTGTTTAATACTGACTGCGATGATCCTTCCATTTTAATAATGAACTCCTGGACCGTCACAAGCTTTTCTATAATAACTTTCAGCTATAGGTTTTAACCTAAGTATTTCTGAAATATTATTTTGCATATAATGTAGAAAATCAATATTTCCTGTTAAGAGATATCTATGTAGATTATCTTTTAAAAGCTTTTCATGGTCATTAATTTCTTTATCAATATTTATCCAGAGTTCTAGATAACCTGGATCCATATTTATTTTTAAAATATTATATTTTTATTTTTATTAAGGAAATCTCTTCTCCAAAGTTTATAATATAGCAGAAGAGTTTCTTCTACGTAAGGATTATCGTTGTTTATTAAATCTGAGAAACATATATTCATAAAATAGATATAATATTCATTATCATTATATTTATTAAACCAATGTTTCATATAATACGGGAGTTAAGTGTTTTTTGTTTTCTTATGGGGGGGGGGGGGGGGGTTATCCTATAGTTAACTCTACTCTTTTCTATTAAGGTGTTTTCTTTATTCAGATTTCCTTCGTTCTTATCCTATGTAGCTAAGCGACGGGAACACCAATCCGGGTCCGGCCCTACGTCCTCCTAGACTCAACGGGCTAATCCAACGGAACTTTATGGCTTGCCAACGTCTAAACCGGAGATTAATCGGTTACCTCGACACAAGGATAAGGACTAAGAGATATGAACAAGAAAACAGGCTTAACAGAAAATTTCGAGTTAACAAGGATAACAGATGATTTAGCCGACGATCATATTGGCTCTGATACCATAGGGGCAATATGATCGTCGGCTAAATCATCTGTTATCCTTGTTAACTCGAAATTTTCTGTTAAGCCTGTTTTCTTGTTCATATCTCTTAGTCCTTATCCTTGTGTCGAGGTAACCGATTAATCTCCGGTTTAGACGTTGGCAAGCCATAAAGTTCCGTTGGATTAGCCCGTTGAGTCTAGGAGGACGTAGGGCCGGACCCGGATTGGTGTTCCCGTCGCTTAGCTACATAGGATAAGAACGAAGGAAATCTGAATAAAGAAAACACCTTAATAGAAAAGAGTAGAGTTAACCAATAGAACTTCGCGGAAAACATATTTATGAAATAATAAAGCTAATAATTAAATTAAAACTAATAATTAAAGTAAATATTAAAAATATTTAAAAGAACAGAAAACTTACTATTAAAATCAGAACTGTTTATTGGACTTCAAAGAACATTTGTTTACAGAGAGAGTAATACAGAGAGAGTAGGCAATATTTCGAAGGGGATTTTCGAGTGATGCCTTACTTCTGATTTCTATTCGTATTTATAGCTGCTAATAATACTATTCTCCTTTACAGGTGGAGAGCTATTAACGGGGAATCTTTATCTTTTATAAAGTAAGATAAGATTTACATTATTGCTGATAATGGGTTCCTGTCAGGAATCTTATCTTCACAAAAGTAAAGTAAGATCTATTTGTCGTCTTCTTCTTTAAAATTCCGTGAGATACGCTTGAGCAATCCCGTGTGGGTCCTCCATATCTCCATTATCTTCTGCTGATGCTGTTGATGATGCAGTATCCAATAATTCAGTAATTTGAGCTATTTCATTGCCGTTTGCTTGGTCTAAATTCGCCAAGGCCTGTTGAAGTTTCCTTTTCAATGCTTCTTTGGATAATCTGTTAGCTGATTCGGTCTTTATCTGACTTTGTACCTGTTTATTTTTAGGGGTCCATCCCTTGATTTTAATAGTCTTAACAAGGTATCTGACCTTGTATAGTACTTCAATGTTAAACTCCCAACTGATAATGTAGGACACTCTTTTTGCCACAAAGAATTTACATAATTGTATATATTCTGGTAATGCCGCTAATTCTTCATTTTCTTTTTGATAAGTTGTGTGTAGCTGTTTGAAAGAAGGTGATAATACTCTTTCATCTGCTCCGAATATACTCCACCATTCATAGAACCATCTGGGAATGGGACTTGTTGAAATCTGTTCACAGAACTTGACAAACCATGAATGGTTGCCAGGTCTTAAATATATAAAGTTAATCCATGCGTTTTTATAGTCATAAAAATTGTAACTTGATATTTTGAAATCAACTGGTAATGGGAATTGGATTGGCGTGTGTAGATGATCTACTGGCCAGTCCGCAGGGCTTAAAATCTTTTTTTATAGTAAACTTGGAGTATCGAATACTCCTCGGATCATTTTTGTCTGCTAATTCATTCTCGATTTCTATTGAATCTGTTGCTATTAATATGGCCTCATAAAACTCTCTTGTTTTATAAGGGTTATCGGTTTCTATGTAATTCCTGTCTGAGTAGCAGGTCTTGATAATTTATGTAATTCGTTTTTCAACGAACTTTCTTTCAATGGCAATAACTGGTATCTGTTGACTATTTATCCAATCGAATTTCTGAGGGTTTGCTGTTGAAGAGCTTGCTGCTTGTTCATGTTTGATAGGAGGCTGTACCGCCTCAGAATAACTGTTTATACTTCTCCTGGCATAACTATTTAATGACTGTTTTGAAGTTCCGGATATTGTTTCCTTCTTTACCGGGGTTGGAGGAGGTAATTGAGGAAATTCTGCTAGGGCTGTATATCTGTTTATGTGTGGGTTCTGGTTATGGTGCTGCTCCATGAATTGCCTTGGGGGCCTTACTGGAAATAAGGGCCGCATGATTTTTCTGTAAGAATTCTCTGGTTAAAAAATCTGGAAGACTATTGTCTTCTCCTTTAATAAATTCTATTTGAAAATCAAAGCTAGATAATAAAGCTTGCCATCTGGCAAATATTTGTTTTGAAACTAAATTTTTAACATCTTTTTGCAAAACATCTTTTGCTGCTTTACAGTCAACTCTTAAAAGAAATTCTTTGTTTATTAGATCATCTTGAAATTTAGTTATACATAAAACTATTGATAAAATTTCTTTATTAATAGTACTATAATTTTTTTGAGTTCCGTTCCATATGCCAGAGCAGTATCGGACTAATTGTTCAGACTCTTTTGGAGAGAGACGCTGTTTAAGAATTCCTCCGAAACCTATTTCAGAGGCATCGGTTTCAACAATCATAAAGGCATCCGGATGTGGTATGCCTAGACATGGAAGTCTTTGAACAATTCTTTTGACCTTTTGGACTGTTTGTGTTTGTTCTTGGCTCCAAGGAATTGGATTTTTCCTAAGACGCTGATAAAGGGGTTCACATATTTGTCTAAGATTTGGAATAAAATCTGAGACATAGTTGAGGCTTCCTAAAAATCTTTGTAACTGAGTTTTATATGTTAAAACATCTGGAAATTTTGTAGAGAATTCTATGGCTCTATAAATTGGTTTATACATGCCTTGAGATAAGTCATGTCCTAAAAATCTGATAGAGGTTTGAAATAATTTGATCTTTTTGGCCCTCACTACCAGCCCATTTTTCTTAATAATATTAAGAAATATCTTTAAATGCTTAAAATGTTGATCTATATTTTCTGAAAATATTAATACGTCATCTATGTAAACTATTGAGAATGAACTATATGGATTAAATATATTATTCATTATATTTTGAAATTCTGATGGGGCATTTTTTAACCCAAAAGGCATAACATTCCATTCATATTGGCCAAAGGGCACATTAAATGCTGTTTTATACTTATCCCTTTCATCTATTTGGATTTGCCAAAATCCTGATTTCATATCAAATTTACTATATATTTTAGCCTTATACGTTCTTTTTAATAAATCTCTTTTATTTGGAATTGGATATCGTATCCATCTTAATACTTTGTTTAAAGGTTTATAATTTATAACTAATCTTGGAGCTCCTCTTTCTCGTTCAGCATTGTTATTAACATAAAATGCGGAACAACTCCAAGGTGACTTAGAGGGACGAATTATTTTCTTTTCTAATAATTCATTAATTTCCTTTTTACAATATTCCATTAATTCTTGGTTCATTTGAATTGGTCTAGCCTTAGTGGGGATAGATCCATCTTCAAATCCTTCTATATATGGTAATCGTACTATATGCCTTTTTCTTTCCCAAAAGGCATTAGGTAGATCTGAACAAACTTCAGATGCAATTTCTTTTTGGGCTTGTAGTATTTTATCTTGAATTAATTTATCTTTAAGCTGGTCTTCTATTTTAACAATTTTAATTTCATCTTTTATGTAGTTTATTTGATTTTTTATCATTTGTATTTTATAGATACTTCTTTCTTTTAGAGTATCTATTTCTTTTTGTTTTGGACCATTTAGGAAATAAAATATTATTTCTTTACCAAGATTATTGGTAGTAATACCTGTTGTATTTACTGTAAAAGGAGATATCTGAGTTAAAAAGGGAGTTCCTAATATGACTTCTTCGTTCAATTCTTTTATTAGAATAAATGTATTTTTAAAGCATATGTTATTATTACATATATGTGCATTAGATAATTTATATTTTATTTTAAGTTTTTCTCCTGATGCAGAGAATAATTTTGCTGATGTTTTATCACAATATTTTGTTGGAATCAATCCTTCTACTATACAATTTTGGTCAGCACCAGAGTCTAGTAAAGCTACTGTCTGGATACTGTATTCACTATTTATGACTAATTTTATTGGTACATACCATTTTTGAGACTTAATTTTAGAGATAGCCAAGACTCCTAATTCGTCGTCTTGTGCTTCTACTTGTTTAGTATTTGAACTTTCTCCTATTATTTTAGAATTTAACTCCTTTTGAGTTTCTTGAATCAATTCTAGAATAAGGTTTTCTTCCTCTATTTTATTAACTTTTTGTTTTAAAATGTTAACTTCTTGTTTTAATGTTGCTAATTCTGCATAAAGATCTGATATAGATATTTTTTCTTCTTTTTTATCAAATTTTTGTAGAATATTTTTCATACTAAAAGGATTGGATATGTTAGGTTTATTTGATTCTCTACGTAAGACTATATCTTTTAATTTTAAAAGATATTCTCTTTTAATTTCTTCATCCTTTATTTGATCTATTAGATCAAAGAAGAATTCTTTATTTTCATTTGATATGACTTTTATTGAACCTGTCCCGCAGGTACATAATCCTCTAGGACAATCACACTCTGATTCGGAAGTGTAACTATCACTAGACTCATATGCTATATTAATTTGTTCATCATCACTTATGATATCCGTGGATGAACTTTCTTCTTCACTATTATCATTTTCGTCTAGTATAGCATATATTTTATTTTTAATGTCTTCATCTAATTCTAGACTATTAATCTTATTTTTCTTCTTTGTTTTGACTCTACGATCATTTGCTTTATGGCCTTGTTTTCCACAATTATAGCATCTTTCTTTAAAAGAAGGTTGCTTATTTTGACTTGCATTTTTTGGATTTTTCTTCTTATATCTTTTGGAAGATTTTCTTTTATTATTACTATTGCTACTTTTGTCTTTTCTATTTATCCTTTTGGATCTTTTTGTTGCCTCGGTAGACGGGGCAGTTATCTTAGTATAACCAAAATCACTACAGAAATTTCCTAATTCTTTCTTAGTGATTTTATAATCTCTTTTTAACTGATTTTTTAATTTCATATCAGTACATAGTTCTAAAGCTGTTATGTTAATAAAGCTTACTATATCACCATAGGTTAATCCGTCATAAGGTATTTCACCGTTAAATCTATCTTTTATTTTTTGTCTAACTTTATCTGCAAATAAATGTGGTAGTCCACTTATAAATTTTTCTTTCCAATAACTATGATTACAATCTTCTCTAATCATTACTTTGTTTAGAAATATGTCTTTATACCATTTAAAGTCATGTAATTTTGGACATGATAAATTAGATAATATTTCTAAGCTTCTATCTTTAAATACTTTTGGTTCTCCAATAAAGTGTTTAATTATGACATATAATAAAGTGTTTATGGCATCTTCACGTACTTGTTCTTCTATTATTTGATTAGTACTACTACCTTCTTGTTTAACTATTTTTATGATTGTAGTAGCATTAAGGACAGTTTCTCTATCTTTATCCGATAGATAGTTGTCCCACCAATTTTTTAACATTCCTGTAAATCCGTAAGAAAGCAGGGTTGCTGCTTGCTTATCTGTATTACCTTTTATCTTATAGGCCGTTGCTGCTATTCCCATTTCATGTAATCTATTAAGTATTTGATGTTCTGCTTGTCCATCTATATTCCATTCAGTTATAGCATCACCTGAGTGAGAACTAAATGATACTAGATGTTCTTCTTCATACTGTATATCAGGAAATGTGGGTTTTTTATAATAATTTTTTTTATGATGATAATTAGATCCTAATTTATTTAATTGATTATTTAATTCAGATAAGGTTTTTACCGAATTTTCTTTTTCTTTTGGAATTGTATTTATCGTTAAAGATGATTTTAACCTTCTAGTAATTTCATCTAGAACATCACCTTTTATTTCTAATCCACCTTTAGGAAGACTAGGGAATTTATCTTTTGACATACTAGGTAGCCTGAAAATTGGATTTTCTTCAATATTTTCTTCAAATTTTATTCTTTTCTCTGGGAATGGTTTAAAAGAAGACTTGCTTCTTGCTTCTTCTACTTGATTGGCTATGACATGTAGTATTTGATTTGTATAATTACTTTGTTCTATTAATTTATTAATATCTTTGTTTTTAGGTTCTCCTTGGGCATCTATTGATGTTCTTTTAAAAGGATTTCCTATTACTACTTTATCACCTACTGGTATATTTATTTCTTCTAATGGGGGAATGGTAGATTCTATTATTTTATTACTTTTCGTATACCATTTTTTAACTACCATATTTAAAGATTCACAGTTAGCTAATTTTCCTGTATATTCAAACCATTTAAAAAATTCTAAACTACACTTTCATTTTTTCATATCTTTCATCCATTTATCTCTAAATGATTTCCTCTGTTCTAAAGTGTAATTGTTTCTATACCATTCTCTTTTAATATTATTTTCTGGTTTTACCCAGAGTTGTTGAAGATATTTTATATCTGGTTCAAATGGTTCTTCTAATGTTATCATTCCTAAGGAATCATTTATTTCACTAAAAGTTGGGCTTGATGGTTGATTGATTATGACAGGTTTGTATTCTGGTTGTGGAATTTTTTTATTGAAGTTAACACCTTTTAAATTTTTGCTTATTATGTCTTCTTCCTCCAGGGGACAAGAAGTAGATGGCCTTGAAAAGGACATCCTGGAAGATGAAGATGTAGCGTTAAATGATCTAGATTTTAGGAATTTTAAATCTATTGATCCATCTGTATGTTGTATAACTTGTTCTATTTGTATAGATTCATCTTCCACTTTTGGTTCCGTGATGGAATCAAAGTGCCATTCATCTTTTGATAAGACTTCATCCCATTTAAGTAATCTTGGGACAAATATATTATGATGTTTAATATTTGCTTCCATTAACATTGTAACTCCTTTATGAGCTCTACTTGGTTTAGCTTTGGGAGCTAAAGTAGTTTTCATTAATTTATAATATACTCTATATATTATAGCTATTTCTCTGGCTTGATGTTTACTATTTAAATGTTTTGTTTTAATATTTAATGTTAGAGTATCTAATATTGTTGGATCATTAATATCAACCGAGAAATTTGGATAACAATTAAAGTATACTGGCCCATTTGCCATGTTACTTTGTAATACAGCTATTAATGAATCATCAAAGTTTAAGAATCTATTATCTCTTAATAATAGACATATAGGAATATCTAATCCTAGTCTATGAAGTGGTTTTACAGCCACTTGTACTAGTCCTATATGTAGGAACTTATAACTTTTTCTATATTTTTCTATATCTTTTATAGACAATAGTTGAATTGTTTCAACTGACTGATTTATAGCAATTGTTGATTCACATGTTTTAATATTAAATCTATTTATGAAGTCAAATGTTCCGACTTCATATATTTTTTCTAACTTTTCTTTGGGAATATTCCAATTTAATAGATTATTTTCTATTTTTGATATTTTATCTATTTCTGTTGATATGTTTATACTGTTTAATACTGACTGCGATGATCCTTCCATTTTAATAATGAACTCCTGGACCGTCACAAGCTTTTCTATAATAACTTTCAGCTATAGGTTTTAACCTAAGTATTTCTGAAATATTATTTTGCATATAATGTAGAAAATCAATATTTCCTGTTAAGAGATATCTATGTAGATTATCTTTTAAAAGCTTTTCATGGTCATTAATTTCTTTATCAATATTTATCCAGAGTTCTAGATAACCTGGATCCATATTTATTTTTAAAATATTATATTTTTATTTTTATTAAGGAAATCTCTTCTCCAAAGTTTATAATATAGCAGAAGAGTTTCTTCTACGTAAGGATTATCGTTGTTTATTAAATCTGAGAAACATATATTCATAAAATAGATATAATATTCATTATCATTATATTTATTAAACCAATGTTTCATATAATACGGGAGTTAAGTGTTTTTTGTTTTCTTATGGGGGGGGGGGGGGGGGTTATCCTATAGTTAACTCTACTCTTTTCTATTAAGGTGTTTTCTTTATTCAGATTTCCTTCGTTCTTATCCTATGTAGCTAAGCGACGGGAACACCAATCCGGGTCCGGCCCTACGTCCTCCTAGACTCAACGGGCTAATCCAACGGAACTTTATGGCTTGCCAACGTCTAAACCGGAGATTAATCGGTTACCTCGACACAAGGATAAGGACTAAGAGATATGAACAAGAAAACAGGCTTAACAGAAAATTTCGAGTTAACAAGGATAACAGATGATTTAGCCGACGATCATATTGGCTCTGATACCATAGGGGCAATATGATCGTCGGCTAAATCATCTGTTATCCTTGTTAACTCGAAATTTTCTGTTAAGCCTGTTTTCTTGTTCATATCTCTTAGTCCTTATCCTTGTGTCGAGGTAACCGATTAATCTCCGGTTTAGACGTTGGCAAGCCATAAAGTTCCGTTGGATTAGCCCGTTGAGTCTAGGAGGACGTAGGGCCGGACCCGGATTGGTGTTCCCGTCGCTTAGCTACATAGGATAAGAACGAAGGAAATCTGAATAAAGAAAACACCTTAATAGAAAAGAGTAGAGTTAACCAATAGAACTTCGCGGAAAACATATTTATGAAATAATAAAGCTAATAATTAAATTAAAACTAATAATTAAAGTAAATATTAGAAATATTTAAAAGAACAGAAAACTTACTATTAAAATCAGAACTGTTTATTGGACTTCAAAGAACATTTGTTTACAGAGAGAGTAATACAGAGAGAGTAGGCAATATTTCGAAGGGGATTTTCGAGTGATGCCTTACTTCTGATTTCTATTCGTATTTATAGCTGCTAATAATACTATTCTCCTTTACAGGTGGAGAGCTATTAACGGGGAATCTTTATCTTTTATAAAGTAAGATAAGATTTACATTATTGCTGATAATGGGTTCCTGTCAGGAATCTTATCTTCACAAAAGTAAAGTAAGATCTATTTGTCGTCTTCTTCTTTAAAATTCCGTGAGATACGCTTGAGCAATCCCGTGTGGGTCCTCCATATCTCCATTATCTTCTGCTGATGCTGTTGATGATGCAGTATCCAATAATTCAGTAATTTGAGCTATTTCATTGCCGTTTGCTTGGTCTAAATTCGCCAAGGCCTGTTGAAGTTTCCTTTTCAATGCTTCTTTGGATAATCTGTTAGCTGATTCGGTCTTTATCTGACTTTGTACCTGTTTATTTTTAGGGGTCCATCCCTTGATTTTAATAGTCTTAACAAGGTATCTGACCTTGTATAGTACTTCAATGTTAAACTCCCAACTGATAATGTAGGACACTCTTTTTGCCACAAAGAATTTACATAATTGTATATATTCTGGTAATGCCGCTAATTCTTCATTTTCTTTTTGATAAGTTGTGTGTAGCTGTTTGAAAGAAGGTGATAATACTCTTTCATCTGCTCCGAATATACTCCACCATTCATAGAACCATCTGGGAATGGGACTTGTTGAAATCTGTTCACAGAACTTGACAAACCATGAATGGCTGCCAGGTCTTAAATATATAAAGTTAATCCATGCGTTTTTATAGTCATAAAAATTGTAACTTGATATTTTGAAATCAACTGGTAATGGGAATTGGATTGGCGTGTGTAGATGATCTACTGGCCAGTCCGCAGGGCTTAAAATCTTTTTTATAGTAAACTTGGAGTATCGAATACTCCTCGGATCATTTTTGTCTGCTAATTCATTCTCGATTTCTATTGAATCTGTTGCTATTAATATGGCCTCATAAAACTCTCTTGTTTTATAAGGGTTATCGGTTTCTATGTAATTCCTGTCTGAGTAGCAGGTCTTGATAATTTATGTAATTCGTTTTTCAACGAACTTTCTTTCAATGGCAATAACTGGTATCTGTTGACTATTTATCCAATCGAATTTCTGAGGGTTTGCTGTTGAAGAGCTTGCTGCTTGTTCATGTTTGATAGGAGGCTGTACCGCCTCAGAATAACTGTTTATACTTCTCCTGGCATAACTATTTAATGACTGTTTTGAAGTTCCGGATATTGTTTCCTTCTTTACCGGGGTTGGAGGAGGTAATTGAGGAAATTCTGCTAGGGCTGTATATCTGTTTATGTGTGGGTTCTGGTTATGGTGCTGCTCCATGAATTGCCTTGGGGGCCTTACTGGAAATAAGGGCCGCATGATTTTTCTGTAAGAATTCTCTGGTTAAAAAATCTGGAAGACTATTGTCTTCTCCTTTAATAAATTCTATTTGAAAATCAAAGCTAGATAATAAAGCTTGCCATCTGGCAAATATTTGTTTTGAAACTAAATTTTTAACATCTTTTTGCAAAACATCTTTTGCTGCTTTACAGTCAACTCTTAAAAGAAATTCTTTGTTTATTAGATCATCTTGAAATTTAGTTATACATAAAACTATTGATAAAATTTCTTTATTAATAGTACTATAATTTTTTTGAGTTCCGTTCCATATGCCAGAGCAGTATCGGACTAATTGTTCAGACTCTTTTGGAGAGAGACGCTGTTTAAGAATTCCTCCGAAACCTATTTCAGAGGCATCGGTTTCAACAATCATAAAGGCATCCGGATGTGGTATGCCTAGACATGGAAGTCTTTGAACAATTCTTTTGACCTTTTGGACTGTTTGTGTTTGTTCTTGGCTCCAAGGAATTGGATTTTTCCTAAGACGCTGATAAAGGGGTTCACATATTTGTCTAAGATTTGGAATAAAATCTGAGACATAGTTGAGGCTTTCTAAAAATCTTTGTAACTGAGTTTTATCTGTTAAAACATCTGGAAATTTTGTAGAGAATTCTATGGCTCTATAAATTGGTTTATACATGCCTTGAGATAAGTCATGTCCTAAAAATCTGATAGAGGTTTGAAATAATTTGATCTTTTTGGCACTCACTACCAGCCCATTTTTCTTAATAATATTAAGAAATATCTTTAAATGCTTAAAATGTTGATCTATATTTTCTGAAAATATTAATACGTCATCTATGTAAACTATTGAGAATGAACTATATGGATTAAATATATTATTCATTATATTTTGAAATTCTGATGGGGCATTTTTTAACCCAAAAGGCATAACATTCCATTCATATTGGCCAAAGGGCACATTAAATGCTGTTTTATACTTATCCCTTTCATCTATTTGGATTTGCCAAAATCCTGATTTCATATCAAATTTACTATATATTTTAGCCTTATACGTTCTTTTTAATAAATCTCTTTTATTTGGAATTGGATATCGTATCCATCTTAATACTTTGTTTAAAGGTTTATAATTTATAACTAATCTTGGAGCTCCTCTTTCTCGTTCAGCATTGTTATTAACATAAAATGCGGAACAACTCCAAGGTGACTTAGAGGGACGAATTATTTTCTTTTCTAATAATTCATTAATTTCCTTTTTACAATATTCCATTAATTCTTGGTTCATTTGAATTGGTCTAGCCTTAGTGGGGATAGATCCATCTTCAAATCCTTCTATATATGGTAATCGTACTATATGCCTTTTTCTTTCCCAAAAGGCATTAGGTAGATCTGAACAAACTTCAGATTCAATTTCTTTTTGGGCTTGTAGTATTTTATCTTGAATTAATTTATCTTTAAGCTGGTCTTCTATTTTAACAATTTTAATTTCATCTTTTATGTAGTTTATTTGATTTTTTATCATTTGTATTTTATAGATACTTCTTTCTTTTAGAGTATCTATTTCTTTTTGTTTTGGACCATTTAGGAAATAAAATATTATTTCTTTACCAAGATTATTGGTAGTAATACCTGTTGTATTTACTGTAAAAGGAGATATCTGAGTTAAAAAGGGAGTTCCTAATATGACTTCTTCGTTCAATTCTTTTATTAGAATAAATGTATTTTTAAAGCATATGTTATTATTACATATATGTGCATTAGATAATTTATATTTTATTTTAAGTTTTTCTCCTGATGCAGAGAATAATTTTGCTGATGTTTTATCACAATATTTTGTTGGAATCAATCCTTCTACTATACAATTTTGGTCAGCACCAGAGTCTAGTAAAGCTACTGTCTGGATACTGTATTCACTATTTATGACTAATTTTATTGGTACATACCATTTTTGAGACTTAATTTTAGAGATAGCCAAGACTCCTAATTCGTCGTCTTGTGCTTCTACTTGTTTAGTATTTGAACTTTCTCCTATTATTTTAGAATTTAACTCCTTTTGAGTTTCTTGAATCAATTCTAGAATAAGGTTTTCTTCCTCTATTTTATTAACTTTTTGTTTTAAAATGTTAACTTCTTGTTTTAATGTTGCTAATTCTGCATAAAGATCTGATATAGATATTTTTTCTTCTTTTTTATCAAATTTTTGTAGAATATTTTTCATACTAAAAGGATTGGATATGTTAGGTTTATTTGATTCTCTACTTAAGACTATATCTTTTAATTTTAAAAGATATTCTCTTTTAATTTCTTCATCCTTTATTTGATCTATTAGATCAAAGAAGAATTCTTTATATTCATTTGATATGACTTTTATTGAACCTGTCCCGCAGGTACATAATCCTCTAGGACAATCACACTCTGATTCGGAAGTGTAACTATCACTAGACTCATATGCTATATTAATTTGTTCATCATCACTTATGATATCCGTGGATGAACTTTCTTCTTCACTATTATCATTTTCGTCTAGTATAGCATATATTTTATTTTTAATGTCTTCATCTAATTCTAGACTATTAATCTTATTTTTCTTCTTTGTTTTGACTCTACAATCATTTGCTTTATGGCCTTGTTTTCCACAATTATAGCATCTTTCTTTAAAAGAAGGTTGCTTATTTTGACTTGCATTTTTTGGATTTTTCTTCTTATATCTTTAGGAAGATTTTCTTTTATAATTACTATTGCTACTTTTGTCTTTTCTATTTATCCTTTTGGATCTTTTTGTTGCCTCGGTAGACGGGGCAGTTATCTTAGTATAACCAAAATCACTACAGAAATTTCCTAATTCTTTCTTAGTGATTTTATAATCTCTTTTTAACTGATTTTTTAATTTCATATCAGTACATAGTTCTAAAGCTGTTATGTTAATAAAGCTTACTATATCACCATAGGTTAATCCGTCATAAGGTATTTCACCGTTAAATCTATCTTTTATTTTTTGTCTAACTTTATCTGCAAATAAATGTGGTAGTCCACTTATAAATTTTTCTTTCCAATAACTATGATTACAATCTTCTCTAATCATTACTTTGTTTAGAAATATGTCTTTATACCATTTAAAGTCATGTAATTTTGGACATGATAAATTAGATAATATTTCTAAGCTTCTATCTTTAAATACTTTTGGTTCTCCAATAAAGTGTTTAATTATGGCATATAATAAAGTGTTTATGGCATCTTCACGTACTTGTTCTTCTATTATTTGATTAGTACTACTACCTTCTTGTTTAACTATTTTTATGATTGTAGTAGCATTAAGGACAGTTTCTCTATCTTTATCCGATAGATAGTTGTCCCACCAATTTTTTAACATTCCTGTAAATCCGTAAGAAAGCAGGGTTGCTGCTTGCTTATCTGTATTACCTTTTATCTTATAGGCCGTTGCTGCTATTCCCATTTCATGTAATCTATTAAGTATTTGATGTTCTGCTTGTCCATCTATATTCCATTCAGTTATAGCATCACCTGAGTGAGAACTAAATGATACTAGATGTTCTTCTTCATACTGTATATCAGGAAATGTGGGTTTTTTATAATAATTTTTTTTATGATGATAATTAGATCCTAATTTATTTAATTGATTATTTAATTCAGATAAGGTTTTTACCGAATTTTCTTTTTCTTTTGGAATTGTATTTATCGTTAAAGATGATTTTAACCTTCTAGTAATTTCATCTAGAACATCACCTTTTATTTCTAATCCACCTTTAGGAAGACTAGGGAATTTATCTTTTGACATACTAGGTAGCCTGAAAATTGGATTTTCTTCAATATTTTCTTCAAATTTTATTCTTTTCTCTGGGAATGGTTTAAAAGAAGACTTGCTTCTTGCTTCTTCTACTTGATTGGCTATGACATGTAGTATTTGATTTGTATAATTACTTTGTTCTATTAATTTATTAATATCTTTGTTTTTAGGTTCTCCTTGGGCATCTATTGATGTTCTTTTAAAAGGATTTCCTATTACTACTTTATCACCTACTGGTATATTTATTTCTTCTAATGGGGGAATGGTAGATTCTATTATTTTATTACTTTTCGTATACCATTTTTTAACTACCATATTTAAAGATTCACAGTTAGCTAATTTTCCTGTATATTCAAACCATTTAAAAAATTCTAAACTACACTTCCATTTTTTCATATCTTTCATCCATTTATCTCTAAATGATTTCCTCTGTTCTAAAGTGTAATTGTTTCTATACCATTCTCTTTTAATATTATTTTCTGGTTTTACCCAGAGTTGTTGAAGATATTTTATATCTGGTTCAAATGGTTCTTCTAATGTTATCATTCCTAAGGAATCATTTATTTCACTAAAAGTTGGGCTTGATGGTTAATTGATTATGACAGGTTTGTATTCTGGTTGTGGAATTTTTTTATTGAAGTTAACACCTTTTAAATTTTTGCTTATTATGTCTTCTTCCTCCAGGGGACAAGAAGTAGATGGCCTTGAAAAGGACATCCTGGAAGATGAAGATGTAGCGTTAAATGATCTAGATTTTAGGAATTTTAAATCTATTGATCCATCTGTATGTTGTATAACTTGTTCTATTTGTATAGATTCATCTTCCACTTTTGGTTCCGTGATGGAATCAAAGTGCCATTCATCTTTTGATAAGACTTCATCCCATTTAAGTAATCTTGGGACAAATATATTATGATGTTTAATATTTGCTTCCATTAACATTGTAACTCCTTTATGAGCTCTACTTGGTTTAGCTTTGGGAGCTAAAGTAGTTTTCATTAATTTATAATATACTCTATATATTATAGCTATTTCTGTGGCTTGATGTTTACTATTTAAATGT
This sequence comes from Petunia axillaris subsp. axillaris, assembly GCA_029990575.1. NCBI lineage: Eukaryota > Viridiplantae > Streptophyta > Magnoliopsida > Solanales > Solanaceae > Petunia > Petunia axillaris. The sequence continues at coordinate 65,555,621 of JARKNS010000001.1, read as the reverse complement.
TTTGTTTTAATATTTAATGTTAGAGTATCTAATATTGTTGGATCATTAATATCAACCGAGAAATTTGGATAACAATTAAAGTATACTGGCCCATTTGCCATGTTACTTTGTAATACAGCTATTAATGAATCATCAAAGTTTAAGAATCTATTATCTCTTAATAATAGACATATAGGAATATCTAATCCTAGTCTATGAAGTGGTTTTACAGCCACTTGTACTAGTCCTATATGTAGGAACTTATAACTTTTTCTATATTTTTCTATATCTTTTATAGACAATAGTTGAATTGTTTCAACTGACTGATTTATAGCAATTGTTGATTCACATGTTTTAATATTAAATCTATTTATGAAGTCAAATGTTCCGACTTCATATATTTTTTCTAACTTTTCTTTGGGAATATTCCAATTTAATAGATTATTTTCTATTTTTGATATTTTATCTATTTCTGTTGATATGTTTATACTGTTTAATACTGACTGCGATGATCCTTCCATTTTAATAATGAACTCCTGGACCGTCACAAGCTTTTCTATAATAACTTTCAGCTATAGGTTTTAACCTAAGTATTTCTGAAATATTATTTTGCATATAATGTAGAAAATCAATATTTCCTGTTAAGAGATATCTATGTAGATTATCTTTTAAAAGCTTTTCATGGTCATTAATTTCTTTATCAATATTTATCCAGAGTTCTAGATAACCTGGATCCATATTTATTTTTAAAATATTATATTTTTATTTTTATTAAGGAAATCTCTTCTCCAAAGTTTATAATATAGCAGAAGAGTTTCTTCTACGTAAGGATTATCGTTGTTTATTAAATCTGAGAAACATATATTCATAAAATAGATATAATATTCATTATCATTATATTTATTAAACCAATGTTTCATATAATACGGGAGTTAAGTGTTTTTTGTTTTCTTATGGGGGGGGGGGGGGGGGTTATCCTATAGTTAACTCTACTCTTTTCTATTAAGGTGTTTTCTTTATTCAGATTTCCTTCGTTCTTATCCTATGTAGCTAAGCGACGGGAACACCAATCCGGGTCCGGCCCTACGTCCTCCTAGACTCAACGGGCTAATCCAACGGAACTTTATGGCTTGCCAACGTCTAAACCGGAGATTAATCGGTTACCTCGACACAAGGATAAGGACTAAGAGATATGAACAAGAAAACAGGCTTAACAGAAAATTTCGAGTTAACAAGGATAACAGATGATTTAGCCGACGATCATATTGGCTCTGATACCATAGGGGCAATATGATCGTCGGCTAAATCATCTGTTATCCTTGTTAACTCGAAATTTTCTGTTAAGCCTGTTTTCTTGTTCATATCTCTTAGTCCTTATCCTTGTGTCGAGGTAACCGATTAATCTCCGGTTTAGACGTTGGCAAGCCATAAAGTTCCGTTGGATTAGCCCGTTGAGTCTAGGAGGACGTAGGGCCGGACCCGGATTGGTGTTCCCGTCGCTTAGCTACATAGGATAAGAACGAAGGAAATCTGAATAAAGAAAACACCTTAATAGAAAAGAGTAGAGTTAACCAATAGAACTTCGCGGAAAACATATTTATGAAATAATAAAGCTAATAATTAAATTAAAACTAATAATTAAAGTAAATATTAAAAATATTTAAAAGAACAGAAAACTTACTATTAAAATCAGAACTGTTTATTGGACTTCAAAGAACATTTGTTTACAGAGAGAGTAATACAGAGAGAGTAGGCAATATTTCGAAGGGGATTTTCGAGTGATGCCTTACTTCTGATTTCTATTCGTATTTATAGCTGCTAATAATACTATTCTCCTTTACAGGTGGAGAGCTATTAACGGGGAATCTTTATCTTTTATAAAGTAAGATAAGATTTACATTATTGCTGATAATGGGTTCCTGTCAGGAATCTTATCTTCACAAAAGTAAAGTAAGATCTATTTGTCGTCTTCTTCTTTAAAATTCCGTGAGATACGCTTGAGCAATCCCGTGTGGGTCCTCCATATCTCCATTATCTTCTGCTGATGCTGTTGATGATGCAGTATCCAATAATTCAGTAATTTGAGCTATTTCATTGCCGTTTGCTTGGTCTAAATTCGCCAAGGCCTGTTGAAGTTTCTTTTTCAATGCTTCTTTGGATAATCTGTTAGCTGATTCGGTCTTTATCTGACTTTGTACCTGTTTATTTTTAGGGGTCCATCCCTTGATTTTAATAGTCTTAACAAGGTATCTGACCTTGTATAGTACTTCAATGTTAAACTCCCAACTGATAATGTAGGACACTCTTTTTGCCACAAAGAATTTACATAATTGTATATATTCTGGTAATGCCGCTAATTCTTCATTTTCTTTTTGATAATTTGTGTGTAGCTGTTTGAAAGAAGGTGATAATACTCTTTCATCTGCTCCGAATATACTCCACCATTCATAGAACCATCTGGGAATGGGACTTGTTGAAATCTGTTCACAGAACTTGACAAACCATGAATGGCTGCCAGGTCTTAAATATATAAAGTTAATCCATGCGTTTTTATAGTCATAAAAATTGTAACTTGATATTTTAAAATCAACTGGTAATGGGAATTGGATTGGCGTGTGTAGATGATCTACTGGCCAGTCCGCAGGGCTTAAAATCTTTTTTATAGTAAACTTTGAGTATCGAATACTCCTCGGATCATTTTTGTCTGCTAATTCATTCTCGATTTCTATTGAATTTGTTGCTATTAATATGGCCTCATAAAACTCTCTTGTTTTATAAGGGTTATCGGTTTCTATGTAATTCCTGTCTGAGTAGCAGGTCTTGATAATTTCTGTAATTCGTTTTTCAACGAACTTTCTTTCAATGGCAATAACTGGTATCTGTTGACTATTTATCCAATCGAATTTCTGAGGGTTTGCTGTTGAAGAGCTTGCTGCTTGTTCATGTTTGATAGGAGGCCGTACCGCCTCAGAATAACTGTTTATACTTCTCCTGGCATAACTATTTAATGACTGTTTCGAAGTTCCGGATATTGTTTCCTTCTTTACCGGGGTTGGAGGAGGTAATTGAGGAAATTCTGCTAGGGCTGTATATCTGTTTATGTGTGAGTTCTGGTTATGGTGCTGCTCCATGAATTGCCTTGGGGGCCTTACTGGAAATAAGGGCCGCATGATTTTTCTGTAAGAATTCTCTGGTTAAAAAATCTGGAAGACTATTGTCTTCTCCTTTAATAAATTCTATTTGAAAATCAAAGCTAGATAATAAAGCTTGCCATCTGGCAAATATTTGTTTTGAAACTAAATTTTTAACATCTTTTTGCAAAACATCTTTTGCTGCTTTACAGTCAACTCTTAAAAGAAATTCTTTGTTTATTAGATCATCTTGAAATTTAGTTATACATAAAACTATTGATAAAATTTCTTTTTTAATAGTACTATAATTTTTTTGAGTTCCGTTCCATATGCCAGAGCAGTATCGGACTAATTGTTCAGACTCTTTTGGAGAGAGACGCTGTTTAAGAATTCCTCCGAAACCTATTTCAGAGGCATCGGTTTCAACAATCATAAAGGCATCCGGATGTGGTATGCCTAGACATGGAAGTCTTTGAACAATTCTTTTGACCTTTTGGACTGTTTGTGTTTGTTCTTGGCTCCAAGGAATTGGATTTTTCCTAAGACGCTGATAAAGGGGTTCACATATTCGTCTAAGATTTGGAATAAAATCTGAGACATAGTTGAGGCTTCCTAAAAATCTTTGTAACTGAGTTTTATCTGTTAAAACATCTGGAAATTTTGTAGAGAATTCTATGGCTCTATAAATTGGTTTATACATGCCTTGAGATAAGTCATGTCCTAAAAATCTGATAGAGGTTTGAAATAATTTGATCTTTTTGGCACTCACTACCAGCCCATTTTTCTTAATAATATTAAGAAATATCTTTAAATGCTTAAAATGTTGATCTATATTTTCTGAAAATATTAATACGTCATCTATGTAAACTATTGAGAATGAACTATATGGATTAAATATATTATTCATTATATTTTGAAATTCTGATGGGGCATTTTTTAACCCAAAAGGCATAACATTCCATTCATATTGGCCAAAGGGCACATTAAATGCTGTTTTATACTTATCCCTTTCATCTATTTGGATTTGCCAAAATCCTGATTTCATATCAAATTTACTATATATTTTAGCCTTATACGTTGTTTTTAATAAATCTCTTTTATTTGGAATTGGATATCGTATCCATCTTAATACTTTGTTTAAAGGTTTATAATTTATAACTAATCTTGGAGCTCCTCTTTCTCGTTCAGCATTGTTATTAACATAAAATGCGGAACAACTCCAAGGTGACTTAGAGGGACGAATTATTTTCTTTTCTAATAATTCATTAATTTCCTTTTTACAATATTCCATTAATTCTTGGTTCATTTGAATTGGTCTAGCCTTAGTGGGGATAGATCCATCTTCAAATCCTTCTATATATGGTAATCGTACTATATGCCTTTTTCTTTCCCAAAAGGCATTAGGTAGATCTGAACAAACTTCAGATTCTATTTCTTTTTGGGCTTGTAGTATTTTATCTTGAATTAATTTATCTTTAAGCTGGTCTTCTATTTTAATAATTTTAATTTCATCTTTTATGTAGTTTATTTGATTTTTTATCATTTGTATTTTATAGATACTTCTTTCTTTTAGAGTATCTATTTCTTTTTGTTTTGGACCATTTAGGAAATAAAATATTATTTCTTTACCAAGATTATTGGTAGTAATACCTGTTGTATTCACTGTAAAAGGAGATATCTGAGTTAAAAAGGGAGTTCCTAATATGACTTCTTCGTTCAATTCTTTTATTAGAATAAATGTATTTTTAAAGCATATGTTATTATTACATATATGTGCATTAGATAATTTATATTTTATTTTAAGTTTTTCTCCTGATGCAGAGAATAATTTTGCTGATGTTTTATCACAATATTTTGTTGGAATCAATCCTTCTACTATACAATTTTGGTCAGCACCAGAGTCTAGTAAAGCTACTGTCTGGATACTGTATTCACTATTTATGACTAATTTTATTGGTACATACCATTTTTGAGACTTAATTTTAGAGATAGCCAAGACTCCTAATTCGTCTTCTTGTGCTTCTACTTGTTTAGTATTTGAACTTTCTCCTATTATTTTAGAATTTAACTCCTTTTGAGTTTCTTGAATTAATTCTAGAGCAAGATTTTCTTCCTCTATTTTATTAACTTTTTGTTTTAAAATGTTAACTTCTTGTTTTAATGTTGCTAATTCTGCATAAAGATCTGATATAGATATTTTTTCTTCTTTTTTATCAAATTTTTGTAGAATATTTTTCATACTAAAAGGATTGGATATGTTAGGTTTATTTGATTCTCTACTTAAGACTATATCTTTTAATTTTAAAAGATATTCTCTTTTAATTTCTTCATCCTTTATTTGATCTATTAGATCAAAGAAGAATTCTTTATTTTCATTTGATATGACTTTTATTGAACCTGTCCCGCAGGTACATAATCCTCTAGGACAATCACACTCTGATTCGGAAGTGTAACTATCACTAGACTCATATGCTATATTAATTTGTTCATCATCACTTATGATATCCGTGGATGAACTTTCTTCTTCACTATTATCATTTTCGTCTAGTATAGCATATATTTTATTCTTAATGTCTTCATCTAATTCTAAATTATTAATCTTATTTTTCTTCTTTGTCTTGACTCTACAATCATTTGCTTTATGGCCTTGTTTTCCACAATTATAGCATCTTTCTTTAAAAGAAGGTTGCTTATTTTGACTTGCATTTTTTGGATTTTTCTTCTTATATCTTTTGGAAGATTTTCTTTTATAATTACTATTGCTACTTTTGTCTTTTCTATTTATCCTTTTGGATCTTTTTGTTGCCTCGGTAGACGGGGCAGTTATCTTAGTATAACCAAAATCACTACAGAAATTTCCTAATTCTTTCTTAGTGATTTTATAATCTCTTTTTAACTGATTTTTTAATTTCATATCAGTACATAGTTCTAAAGCTGTTATGTTAATAAAGCTTACTATATCACCATAGGTTAATCCGTCATAAGGTATTTCACCGTTAAATCTATCTTTTATTTTTTGTCTAACTTTATCTGCAAATAAATGTGGTAGTCCACTTATAAATTTTTCTTTCCAATAACTATGATTACAATCTTCTCTAATCATTACTTTATTTAAAAATATGTCTTTATACCATTTAAAGTCATGTAATTTTGGACATGATAAATTAGATAATATTTCTAAGCTTCTATCTTTAAATACTTTTGGTTCTCCAATAAAGTGTTTAATTATGGCATATAATAAAGTGTTTATGGCATCTTCACGTACTTGTTCTTCTATTATTTGATTAGTACTACTACCTTCTTGTTTAACTATTTTTATGATTGTAGTAGCATTAAGGACAGTTTCTCTATCTTTATCCGATAGATAGTTGTCCCACCAATTTTTTAACATTCCTGTAAATCCGTAAGAAAGCAGGGTTGCTGCTTGCTTATCTGTATTACCTTTTATCTTATAGGCCGTTGCTGCTATTCCCATTTCATGTAATCTATTAAGTATTTGATGTTCTGCTTGTCCATCTATATTCCATTCAGTTATAGCATCACCTGAGTGAGAACTAAATGATACTAGATGTTCTTCTTCATACTGTATATCAGGAAATGTGGGTTTTTTATAATAATTTTTCTTATGATGATAATTAGATCCTAATTTATTTAATTGATTATTTAATTCAGATAAGGTTTTTACCGAATTTTCTTTTTCTTTTGGAATTGTATTTATCGTTAAAGATGATTTTAACCTTCTAGTAATTTCATCTAGAACATCACCTTTTATTTCTAATCCACCTTTAGGAAGACTAGGGAATTTATCTTTTGACATACTAGGTAGCCTGAAAATTGGATTTTCTTCAATATTTTCTTCAAATTTTATTCTTTTATCTGGGAATGGTTTAAAAGAAGACTTGCTTCTTGCTTCTTCTACTTGATTGGCTATGACATGTAGTATTTGATTTGTATAATTACTTTGTTCTATTAATTTATTAATATCTTTGTTTTTAGGTTCTCCTTGGGCATCTATTGATGTTCTTTTAAAAGGATTTCCTATTACTACTTTATCACCTACTGGTATATTTATTTCTTCTAATGGGGGAATGGTAGATTCTATTATTTTATTACTTTTCGTATACCATTTTTTAACTACCATATTTAAAGATTCACAGTTAGCTAATTTTCCTGTATATTCAAACCATTTAAAAAATTCTAAACTACACTTCCATTTTTTCATATCTTTCATCCATTTATCTCTAAATGATTTCCTCTGTTCTAAAGTGTAATTGTTTCTATACCATTCTCTTTTAATATTATTTTCTGGTTTTACCCAGAGTTGTTGAAGATATTTTATATCTGGTTCAAATGGTTCTTCTAATGTTATCATTCCTAAGGAATCATTTATTTCACTAAAAGTTGGGCTTGATGGTTGATTGATTATGACAGGTTTGTATTCTGGTTGTGGAATTTTTTTATTGAAGTTAACACCTTTTAAATTTTTGCTTATTATGTCTTCTTCCTCCAGGGGACAAGAAGTAGATGGCCTTGAAAAGGACATCCTGGAAGATGAAGATGTAGCGTTAAATGATCTAGATTTTAGGAATTTTAAATCTATTGATCCATCTGTATGTTGTATAACTTGTTCTATTTGTATAGATTCATCTTCCACTTTTGGTTCCGTGATGGAATCAAAGTGCCATTCATCTTTTGATAAGACTTCATCCCATTTAAGTAATCTTGGGACAAATATATTATGATGTTTAATATTTGCTTCCATTAACATTGTAACTCCTTTATGAGCTCTACTTGGTTTAGCTTTGGGAGCTAAAGTAGTTTTCATTAATTTATAATATACTCTATATATTATAGCTATTTCTCTGGCTTGATGTTTACTATTTAAATGTTTTGTTTTAATATTTAATGTTAGAGTATCTAATATTGTTGGATCATTAATATCAACCGAGAAATTTGGATAACAATTAAAGTATACTGGCCCATTTGCCATGTTACTTTGTAATACAGCTATTAATGAATCATCAAAGTTTAAGAATCTATTATCTCTTAATAATAGACATATAGGAATATCTAATCCTAGTCTATGAAGTGGTTTTACAGCCACTTGTACTAGTCCTATATGTAGGAACTTATAACTTTTTCTATATTTTTCTATATCTTTTATAGACAATAGTTGAATTGTTTCAACTGACTGATTTATAGCAATTGTTGATTCACATGTTTTAATATTAAATCTATTTATGAAGTCAAATGTTCCGACTTCATATATTTTTTCTAACTTTTCTTTGGGAATATTCCAATTTAACAGATTATTTTCTATTTTTGATATTTTATCTATCTCTGTTGATAGGTTTATACTGTTTAATACTGACTGTGATGATCCTTCCATTTTAATAATGAACTCCTGGACCGTCACAAGCTTTTCTATAATAACTTTCAGCTATAGGTTTTAACCTAAGTATTTCTGAAATATTATTTTGCATATAATGTAGAAAATCAATATTTCCTGTTAAGAGATATCTATGTAGATTATCTTTTAAAAGCTTTTCATGGTCATTAATTTCTTTATCAATATTTATCCAGAGTTCTAAATAACCTGGATTCATATTCATTTTTAAAATATTATATTTTTATTTTTATTAAGGAAATCTCTTCTCCAAAGTTTATAATATAGCAGAAGAGTTTCTTCTACGTAAGGATTATCGTTGTTTATTAAATCAGAAAAACATATATTCATAAAATAGATATAATAATCATTATCATTATATTTATTAAACCAGTGTTTCATATAATACGAGAGTTAAGTGTCTTTTGTTTTCTTATGGGGGGGTTATCCTATAGTTAATTCTACTCTTTTCTATTAAGGTGTTTTCTTTATTCAGATTTCCTTCGTTCTTATCCTATGTAGCTAAGCGACGGGAACACCAATCCGGGTCCGGCCCTACGTCCTCCTAGACTCAACGGGCTAATCCAACGGAACTTTATGGCTTGCCAACGTCTAAACCGGAGATTAATCGGTTACCTCGACACAAGGATAAGGACTAAGAGATATGAACAAGAAAACAGGCTTAACAGAAAATTTCGAGTTAACAAGGATAACAGATTCGTGTGGGCCATTATTTATTCCTTAATTTATTATTCATTAGTTCGTTTGAATCTAGTATTTTGCTCCTTTGTCAGTCTTGGGATGTCGTTTTAATAAAGTTAGTGTTAAAGTACTTTATATTTTAATTGTTGTCGTGGACAATGTGGATTTGGTTTTGTTGAACCTTACTTAGACCTTGAATGTGCGTAATGAGGCAGTAGTTGATTATTAGACTGTTTTTGGCTGTTTGTTGACAAGTTTAAAATTTTGGTTTGCTTCCGGTACAGGGGAAACTCTGCCGAACTTTTTTGTGCGAATTTGATAGGCTTGCTAGGTAGGCTTAGTCTTGTCTAGCGCCAATTGTGGCCCTAAATAGGATCGTGATAAAGTAGTACCAGAGCCAGGTTTAGGGTATGACTAAGGAGCACCTGTTATAGTGGAGGCTTAATTGTGTATATGTTGTGCAACATATGCACGATTGGGACTCTGCAATGACCGGATATGATGTGTCTGTCTCATTTTCATTCATTATCTTGACTTTGTTTGTATGCGGTCTAGAGCCAAGTAAGAATACTAATACGTTTGTTATGATTATAGATGGAAAAACGTGGGGCCATAACTGGGAACAATGCGAGAAACAGAGATGGGATATGAGCTGAATCAAAGGAAACAATTCATGCTCCACTGGACATAGGTGATGAGCATAGGAGGAGAGGTTATGATACACCAGCTATACAGGTTACCGATGCCGGCACTAAGAGTAAACACCACTACCACCCCCACAGCCTCAAGTTGCTACTGATGTTGTTAATATGGTAGCTATTGCACAAAGCTGTTGAAAGCTTGGTGGAAAAAGTTCAAGCACAACCTGGTGTTAACGTACTGCAAGGAGGGGATACTTTCGGTAACATTCTCCCAAAGTTTCTGAAGTTGAAACCTCCCGTGTTCACAGGTGTTAGTGAGACAGAAGATCCACAATTTTTCTTGGATGGAATTCAGAAGGCTTTAGATGCACTTCAGTGTACCAGCACGAGATCTGCTGAGCTTCATGTGTATCAATTAGAAAATGTTGCTGAGACTTGGTTTAAGTCCTTTAAGAGGGGACGTTCTATTGGTTCACCTCCCTTGACTTGGGACGAATTCTATGAAGCATTCATGGATTGATTTCTACCTCATAGCAAAATGGATTCTTTTGGAATGCAATTCGAGGGATTAAGGCAGACCGTAGGGATGTCGGTTGATGAGTATGATAGAGAGTTCACTCGGTTATCCCGGTATGCACCACACTTGGTAGAAAAGAACACTATGCGGGTTAAGATGTTCATACAAGGCTTATAGAAGAATATATTCGACCACTAGCAACACACCTAACTAAGTGCGACATCAATTACTCTCATGCTCTGGATGTTGCCAGAGAAGTAGAGGCTAGAGGGATTAAAGAGAGAGAAATTCAAGCACAGTATAAGAGGACCAGGATCACAGGATTCTATGAAGGAAATACTGGTTCTAACCGAAGTAGTGGATCGAAGAACCACCATAGGACTGCAAATTCTGGGGCTACATCTGTTGTTAACTCATTTGTCAGTACACCTGCCCCTGGGCAGAGTTATAAAAATTCAACACCATCGTTCAGGCAAGCCAACCCCTCCTGCATCTACTTGAAATTTTCGTCACAAGAACTATTGGGGTGAATGTTGGGGAAAAATTGGCGGGTATCTTCCTTGCGGTCAGATGGGGAATTTCAAGAATGATTGCCCTTGTTGGAGAAAGGTATACAATCAAGTTTCAGCACCAGCAAATTCTACACCAATAATTTCCATACCTCAGAATACTAGGGGCAATTTAGGAACAGCAGGCAGAGGCGCTGGGTACAAGGGTTCTAATACTAAAGGTTTAGGAGTGGCTGGTAGAGGTCAATCCCGAACATTTGCTCTTACTAGGCAGGATGCTCAAGCATCAAATGCTGTGGTTACAAGTATTCTTATAATGTATTTAATTGATGTTATTACCTTACTTGATCTTGAATTAGTTCATTCATGTGTGTCCCCTTTATGTATGTGAAAGCTAATACAGAAATTACAGGTATACTCTCAGTATGTTCATGTGGCGCTATAGCTTTAATTGATCGTGGATCCACCTATTCTTATGTGTCTCCAAGTTTTGCCACAAGGTTTGGCAGACAACCTGAGTTGTTAATGGTTCCTTTTGATGTTGCAACACCGGTCGGGGAATCATTATTAGTGGACCGGATGTAACGCTCTTGCCAAATCAGTGTAGAAAGAAATGACATGTCAGCAGACTTGATCTAGTTAGACATGGTAGATTGTGATAAGCTTATGGGCATGGACAGGATAGCTTCATGTCATGCCACTTTTGATTGTCATTCTAAGACAGTCCAGTTCGACATCCCCGGCGAACCAGACTTTGTCTTACAGGGTGAATGGGGTTCGACTCAAAAAAACTTGATATCATTCATGGCTGCTACTCGTATGTTGAACAAAGATTGCCAGGAATTTTTGGCATTCGTCAAAGATACAAAGACGGTAGTACCAGAGTTAGCGACGGTTTCACTAGTTAATAAATTTACAGATGTGTTTCCAAAAGACTTACCTGGGTTGCCTCCTGCTAGAGAGATCAATTTCGGTATTGATCTAGTACCTAGCATAGAGCCTATATCGATACCTCCATATCGTATGGCACCAGTAGAGTTGAAAGAGCTGAAAGAACAACTGCAAGATCTAATGGATAAGGGTTTCATAAGACCTAGCACTTCGCCTTGAGGTGCACCAGTCTTTTCGTAAAGAAGAAAGATGGATCTATGAGGCTTTGCATTGATTACAGACCAATAAATAAAGCCACAGTCCGCAACAAGTACCCACTACCACGTATCGATGACTTGTTCGATCAATTGCATGGTGCTAAGAGATTCTCAAAGATCGACTTAAGATCTGGATACCGTCAGTCACACAGTAAAGGGGAGGACGTATGCACGACAGCTTTCAGGACCAGATATAGGCACTATGAATTCTTGGTAATGCCTTTCGGATTGATAAATGCACCAACACCCTTCATGGATATGATTAATCGGGTGTTTAAACCATATTTGGACAAATTTGTGATTGTCTTCATTGATGACATCCTTGTGTATTCTAAGAATAATGAAAATCATGAACAACACTTGAGGATAGTATTGCAGACACTAAGGGAACATAAGCTATATGCTAAGTTCTCGAAGTATGAGTTCTGTTTGGATAAAGTTGCTTTCTTAGGTCACATCGTATCTTAGGAAGGCATCTTGGTCGATCCGAAGAAGGTGGAGGCAGTACAAAAATGGGCAAGGCCAACTACCGCGTGCGAGATACGAAGCTTCTTGGGTCTTGCACAGTATTACAGGCATTTTGTGTAGGATTTCTCAATGATAGCTGCACCGCTGACTAAATTGACCTAAAAGAATGTGAAGTTTCAATGGCCAAATGCGTACCAGCAAAGCTTTCAGAAACTGAAGAAATGTTTGACTACAGCTCCAGTTTTAGCTCTACCAGTTGGAACTTGGGTTTTTGCAGTTTATTGTGATGCCTCTCTAGTAGGAATTGGGTGTGTTCTTATGCAAAATGGACGAGCTATAGCTTATGCTTCGAGACAGTTGATGAAGCATGATCAAAACTATCCTACCCATGATCTAGAGATGGCGACAATTATCTTCGCACTCAAGATTTGGCGTCATTATCTGTATAGTGAGATATGCGAGATTTATACTGACCACAAAAGTCTTCAATATATCTTCCTACAGAAAGATTTGAACATACGACAACGAAGATGGCTGGAGCTACTAAAAGACTATGATTGCAAAATCTTGTATCACCCAGGCAAGGCTAATGTTGTGGCGGACGCGTTAAGTCAGAAATCCATGGGCAGTTTGGAGTACATTGCACCAGTGAGGAGGCTTATTGTGAGGGAAATCCACGAGTTGAAGGGAAGTGTAATTCATTTTGAGATGGGAGCTATAGGTATGTTGTTAGCTTGTGTTCAAGCCAAATAATATTTGCTAGAAAATATCAAGGAAAAGCAGTATCGAGACTCTAAATTGTGCAAACTCAGAGATGAGATCGATACCAGTAAGGGAAAGGGATTTACTATTCATGATGAAGGGGTACTACGACTTGGTAAACACATCTGTGTACCTGATATCGATGGGTTAAGATAGGTTGTGCTCGAGAAAGCACATGGCTCCAAGTACTCGGTTCACCCTAGTTCCAAAAATATGTATCAAGATCTTCGACAGTTATACTAGTGGGAAGGTATGAAGAAGGATGTTGCTGATTATGTCATGCTCTGTCTGACTTGCCAGCAAGTTAAGGCAGCGCATCAGCGACCTGCAGGGTTGATGCAGCGGCTTGAAATTCCGTAATGGAAGTGGGAACGAATCAAAATGGACTTTGTGACTGGGTTGCCACAGACACCTAAGGATTACGACTCTATATGGGTGATTGTGGATCGACTAACGAAGTCAACACACTTCTTTCCAGTCAACACCACATACAATGGTGCATGTTATGCACAATTATTTATTGATGAGATCGTAAAGCTTCATGGAGTTCATGTGTCTATAACTTCTGTTAGAGGGTCCCATTTCACCTCTCATTTTTGGAAGGAATTCCAGCGAGAGTTGGGAACGCGAGTGGATTTGAGTACTGCGTTCCACCTGCAGAGAGATGGGCAGTCAGAGCGGACTATACAGACCTTGGAAGACATGTTGAGGTCTTGCGTCCTTGATTTCGGTGGTAGCTGGGATAAATACCTATCATTGGTTGAGTTTGCATACAAAAACAACTTTCAAGCAAGTATTCAGATGGCTCCATATGAGGCTTTATATGGAAGACGATGTCGGTCTCCTATTGGCTGGTTCGAGACTGGTTAGTTAAGATTTTGGGTCCAGAGTTGGTACAATTACAACTTGACAAAGTTCAATTGATAAGGCAGAGGTTGCTCGCAACACATAGTCGGCAAAACGCATACGCGGATAAGAGACATCGTGAGTTAGAGTTTTCGGTAGGAGATCATGTGTTCTTATGGATTTCACCGATGAAAAGTGTGTTGAGATTTGGGAGAAAGGGGAAGTTGAGTCCAAGGTATATTGGACCATATGAAATACTTGAAAGAATTGGAAATGTAGCCTACCGCCTTGCACTTCCTCCCGAGTTGTCTTCCATCCATTCAGTATTCCATGTATCTATGTTGCTGAAGTACATACCCGACCCATCTCACGTGCTTGAGACAACGAATGTTCAGCTAGATGAGAACTTGGCTTATGAAGAGCAACCTGTGGCTATAGTTGATAGGTAAGTGAGGAAGTTGCGGTCAAAAGAGATTGCAACAGTAAAGGTTGCGTAGAAGAATCACATTGTGAATGAAGAAACATGGAAAGATGAGGAGGAGATGCGAGCCAAGTATCCTCACCTATTCTAAATCAAGGGTACGCAATATTTTAAATTCGGGGACCGAATTTCCTTAAGGGGAGAAGAATATAATAACCCTATAATAATAATAATTGTGAATATTGGGGTAAAAGTTTGAGGCCCAAACGAAAAGATACTGGCCCATCTACAATCTCTAAACCTGCTTACAAAAAAAAAAAAAAAATAAAAATAAAAAAAAATAAAACAAAGGAAAAAAAAAAGGGGAAATCCAAAGAAACAAAAATGTGAATTGGAGCAGCGCTCGCACGAAGTCAAGAAAAAACGAAATAGGATCTGTTGAAAGCCATTATAGAGTTCTTGATGTCCTTCTCAAGGTAAGCTTTATAATTTATTATCTAGCCCTTATAATTATCTTTCCCAATTTAGTACTTTTTTGTAGGATTTAAAAATTTGATTATGGGAAAGAAAAAGAAGCTTAAGGAAAAGTCATGTAAGATAGAGAAAGAACCAGTATAAGATGTTGACATTGAATTATCAAATATAAATCAAGTATTGAGTAATTGGATTCTTAGTCTTATGAAAATTACTTCACTATGTATTATGGTAATAGAGCCTTAATAGTTGGGCAAGGTGTTATAGCTTCACTAATTTTAATCAAGTAGAGAATTAGAGAAGGAAGGTATATAGGTTTCAAAAATATAGTTTAACAAGTAGAATTATCTTATGATCCTTGCAATTGATATATAAATGGTGGTACTTTATTCTAGATTGTGGAACAAGCAAATTGTAGCCTGCGAGCACACGTTCGGGACAACAGAAGCTAGTACTGTGAGTGAAATATCTCCCATAGTTGGTTTTCAACTATAGCGGGTTTGAAACTCACTTTCTTGCGTCAATACTATTTTTGTTAAATTGTTTATTGCATGGGATAAGCGCTAGTATAACTGATATATTGTTATATCTGAATATTATTTTAATACTTGAGTTGTGATACAACTATTTCTAAACCTTGGTTTATTCAAGAGTTGCTATATACCTTATGATTTGATATCTTGTCAAGAAGAAAGTACAAAGATTGATATATTGTATTATAAAATAAAATATTATTTTGGGAATTACCTTAGCCAGATCACCCTTATCTAACATCGGGATCATTAGGCTTGGTGCACCTTGTACTGTATTTCTCCTCCACTAGTAGGAAAGAACTAGTACACCCTCCAGAAGAGAACCCAGCTGACGGGGTAGTCAGACGGCCAACTCACTTGCTTGCGTCAATACTATTTTTGTTAAATTGTTTATTGCATGGGATAAGCGCTAGTATAACTGATATATTGTTATATCTGAATATTATTTTGATACTTGAGTTGTGATACAACTATTTCTAAACCTTGGTTTATTCAAGAGTTGCTATATACCTTATGATTTGATATCTTGTCAAGAAGAAAGTACAAAGATTGATATATTGTATTATAAAATAAAATATTATTTTGGGAATTACCTTAGCCAGATCACCCTTATCTAACATCGGGATCATTAGGCTTGGTGCACTTTGTACTGTATTTCTCCTCCACTAGTAGGAAAGAACTAGTACACCCTCCAGAAGAGAACCCAGCTGACGGGGTAGTCAGACGGCCATGTTAAACTCATGGTGTCAGAAAGTAATATTCGACTCTGGCTTAGGAACCTCCCACTTTATATAGATATGAGCTACAAAGATTGAAAGGTTTGATTAATCTTTCAATTCATGTACTGTTGATTATTTTATTTATGCATGTTTCTTATACAAGCTTGTCCCGAATAAAAATGCTATTGTTGATGTTTTCCTCACTTAGCCTCTGTGATTAACCCGTTTTCTTTTTCTTTCTTCCCACCCACAGATAAGCTAGTTGAGGCTGATACTCTGAGTTAAGGTGAGTGACAAGCTTAGGATTGATCCAGTAAGCCCCGCATTTGCTTCGCGTTGGCCACGTTTTATTCCTTAATTTATTTTAGTCATTAGTACGTTTGAATCTAGTGTTTTGCTCCTTAGTCAGTCTTCAAATGTCGTTTTGATAATGTTAGTGTTAAAGTACTTTATAGTTTAATTATTATTGTGGACTACGTGGATTTGGTTTTGTTGAACCTTACTTAGACCTTGAATGTGTGTAATGAGGTAGTAGTTGATTATTAGACTTTTTCTGGCTGTTTGTTGACAGGTTTAAAATTTTGGTTTGCTCCCTGTACAGGAGAAACTCTGCCAAGTTTTCTGCGCGAATTTGATAGGCTTTCTAGGTAGGCTTAGGCTTGTCTAGCGCCAATCACGGTCCTAAATAGGGTCGTGAAATCGATGCAGCTCAGCATGCCATTCAAGTATTTTTACCTCACTTACCCTTCTTTATATTCTATCGTTTCTCTTTCTTGCCTTAAACTTTTGGTTAATTCTTTGAATGAGTACATCTACTCAATCAGGGCTGCCGATGAATAGGACCGAATAAGAGTTGACCTCGAATCTCGAGTAGTCGATTTGGAGAAACGACTTCTCAATGTCATAATTGAGTTGGATGACGCTCGAATGGCTGCTGAAAAATCTGACCTCGAGGCAGCCAATGCTCATGAGGCTGCATCTTCTGCCTAGGCTAGAATGGCCGCTCTGAAGGAATCTTGCAAGGTTGAGCGGGCAACTACGCTGAAAAAAATGATCGATGAGGCCAAAGCTACCATCACAAAGAATGCTGAGAAATATCACTCCAAAATGAAGGAAAGCTCCCTCAAGATAAACGAGCTAACTAAAAGGGTAGAACAACTCGAGGCTGAAGTTGTGACCCTTGGGGTAAAATAGCCTTTTCCTCTTCGAAGAAGAAAATAAGAGTAACGAGGGCTAAAGTTGGTAAGAATTAGACCATTATTCAAACAAAACTGAAGACTCTCAAACAATGCCAAGGTGGGGCGGATTTGAAGCAGAAATAGCCAAGGCTGAAGATGATGCTGTGAAAGCCCAGCAGTTGATGAGCAAACTTCTCTCGAGCAGCGAAAGCTTGAGCGACGAAGATGAAAAGAACGAGGGTTCTGATGCTTCAACTTCCGAGGCCGATGAGTTATATCTAATCAGTGTATTTTGTGTTTTTTCTTAGGCCTTCGAATTGTTGTTTTGTAAATATTTTCATATTGGCCTCCGAGCCTTTTTAATGAATTTCAATGTTTCTAAGTGTTAATCTCTACTTTGTATTTAAAACTTTTGACATGCCACTCGAATATCTGCTTGCAAGACTTAGACGAATTTAAGTGTAAGCTAGCTTAGAACAACGTCTTTTTCTCGAGCCGAGGCGCAGAAATAGAAGCTGGCTTCATGCATCGAATAATAAAGAAACATGATCAAGTTTTATTCCATCAATGAGATTAAAGCCAATTTACATAAATCCTAGTCATTTTAAGACTTAGGCAAATTCTTATTACAAGAGCCACATCGGGAGATCACAATAAATAACTAGGCTAAGTCCTAAGGGAACAGTACCCAGTGTACGAATAGCCAGTCTTCAGGATTCGAAGTCCCCGGTTGTGGAGTGAGTCCACTCTTTGAGATTCGAAGTCCCCAATTATAGAGTGAGCCCAGTCTTGGGGATTCGAAGTCCCCTGTTATGGAGCGAGTCGAAGGCTGACTAAGCTAACTCCCTTTGTATCCCCCCAGTGGTCGGGTGTGAACAATGAAGACTCGAGCACTGTGTACCGTTCCCTTTGCTTCCTAAAAAGGACAAGCAAAGAAAACCAAGGGGTTAATAGTTAATAACATTTGACCCAAGCATTGGAGCATTGTCAGTTCGATACCGTAGGTGAAATATTATACTTTACGAAGAGTAACGTACATCAATGTCAGAAGTAATAGCGCTTTAAGTTTGAAATATTCGTGTTTAAAGGCTCTTGATTGCCTCGGAGATCCTCGAGCTGATAAGATACTTTTCGTGTGATGGCCTTAATTCGATAAGGCCCTTCCCAGTTAGCAGCCAATTTTCCTGCATTCTTTTCCTTAATCGTTTGATTCAAAGCCCTTAAGACGTAATCATCAACCTTAAAGGTTCTGATTTTAGCCTTTCTATTCAAGTTGGCTTCAATCTGATGCTTTTGGGCAACCAATCGAACCAAAGCCATTTCCCTTCTCCCTTTGAGTAAATCTAATTCTATGCGCATAACTTGTTGATTCGACTCATCAGATGCATAAGCATACCAAAGGCTGGGCTCACCAACCTCGACTAGAATCAATAAGTCGATCCCATAAGCGAGGGAAAATGGGGTTTCTCCAATGCTATTTTTTTCAGTTGTTGTCATTACCCACAACACCCTAGGTAGCTCATCGGGCCACAAGCCTTTAACTTCATCCATCCTCTTCTTAAGATTGTCCACGATTATCCTAATCGAGGACTACACCTTCCCATTAGTACTGGGATGATAAGGTGTTGAAATCACTCTTTTGATTTCCCATTTGGAAAAGAAAGTAGTTACCTCTGAACCTATGAAATGTTTTCCATTATCACACGTTATCTCCTTCGGAACTCCAAATCTGTATATGATATTCTTCCAAATGAAGTCGATAATTTCTCTCTGCCGAATCCTAGCAAAAGATCCTGCCTCTACCCACTTGGGGAAATAATCTGTGAGCACATGAATGAGTTTGACACAACCCTTTGCTTTGGGAAATGGGCCTACAATATCCATCCCCCACTTTATAAATGACCATGGCGACACGATTGAATGCAATGGCTCCGCTTGTTGATAGATCATCGAAGCATGCTTCTTACACTTGTCACATTTTTTAAGAAATGACTTAGTATCTTCACTCATTTCAGGCCAGTAGTAGTCAGCTTGAAGGAGATTTCGTACTAAGGCTTTCTCCCTAGAATGATTTCCACACTCGCCCTTATGTACCTCTCTCATCACATAGCCGTATTCTCCTAGCCCCAAACATTTGGCCATCAGGTTGCAATAGAGCTTTTTATATAATTGCCTTTGAACAAGCGAATATGGAACCACTTGCCTTCGGAGTTTTTTAGCCTCTCTCTTGCCTGCTGGTAGGATTCTCAAATCTAAGTATGAAATAAACTTGGTTTGCCAGTTCCAATGTCTATTTACTGCATTTACTTCCAACTTCATTTTTCCCACCTCAAACATGAGTATACAAACGTCTTCATCTGTCCCCGAGTCCCCAGCTTCGATAGCAGAAGCTAAGTTAGCCAATGCATCAGCTTTGGCATTTTCCTCTCGAGGGATTTGCTGAATTTTCCATTCTTGGAAACCACCGAGGGTTTGTTGTGCTCGGACCACATATTGCTTCGTTTTGGGCTCTCGAGCCGAAAAGTCACTGAGGATCTTGTTCACGGCCAACTGCGAATCACTTTTTAGCTCAATTTTCTCAGACCTTATTTTCCTAGCCAATTCTAAACTCGCTATTGCAGCCTCATACTCAGCTTCATTGTTGGTCAATTTCCCTTTCTGCCTCGGGGAGTATCCTAGCACTGAAATCAGCTATGAAATCTGCCAACACTTGAGATTTTATGGCAGTTTGAGGCTGATATAAAATGTCGTACTCACTTAGCTCAACTGCGCATTTAGAAAATCTCCCCGACAGTTCAGGCTTATGTAGTATTGTTCTCAAGGGAAAGGTTGTGATTACAGCTATGAGATGACATTGAATATAAGGGCGATGTTTACGAGCTGCCATAATCAATGCAAGTGCTAATTTCTCTAAGTAAGGGTACCTTGTTTTAACGTCGAGAATAGTCTTTCTGAAGTAATAAATTGGTTGCTGCTTCCCATCTTTTTCTCATACATAAACTGCACTGACCACCACCTCGGAGACAGCTAAATACACCAACAACATTTCCCCATCCTTTGGTTTAGCGAGCAATGGTGCTTTTGCCATGTATTGCTTTTGCTCTTTCAATGCTTCTCTACGTTCGGAAGTCCACTCGAAGGTAGTGTTCTTTTTCAGAATATAAAAGAACCTGTGGCACCGCTCAGACGACCCTGAGATAAATCTGCTTAGAGTGGCAAGTCGGTCAGTCAGACGCTGAACTTCTTTTGGGCTTGACAATTCCTCGAGAATTTCTTGTATAGCCTTGATCTTATCAGGATTTGCCTCGATGCCTCGTTCAGAGACAATAAACCCCAAGAACTTACCCAAGCCGACCCCAAAAGCACACTTTTTAGGGTTTAGCTTCATGCAATATTGCCTTAAAATTGCAAAAGCTTCTTTAAATGGTTCAAATGATTCTCCAATCGAATTGATTTTACCAATATGTCATCTATATAGGCCTACATTGTGTTACCGATATAATCTTTGAACATCGGACATACCAACCTTTGATAAGTCGCCCCAACATTTTTTAGACCAAAGGGCATCACCTTTTAACAATATGTTCCTTCATCTGTGATGAAAGAAGTTTTTTCTCCATCGCTTGGCTCCATTAAAATTTTATTATACCCCGAATATGCATTCAGAAAGTTCAACAGTTTATGTCCAGCCGTGGATTCTATCAACCTATCTATCTGAGGTAAAGGGTATGAATCCTTTGGACAAGTCTTATTCAAGTCGGTGTAATCAACACACATCCTCCACTTGCCATTTTTCTTTGATAGCACCACCACATTGGCGATCCAATCGAGATATTTCACTTCCTTGATGAAGCCATTATTGAGTAGCCTCTTTGTCTAATCTTGAATTGCCTTCTTCTTAACGCCAGCATGTGGCCTCTTTTTTTGTTTCATCGGGGGTGGTTGGGATCCACATTCAACTGATGTGTCATTATCTCTAGGTCAATTCCTACCATGTCTATGTGAGACTAGGTGAAGCAGTCATCATTAGCTTTCAACAACTCAATGAGAGCTTTCTTTGACTCGGTATCCAACTCCGAGCCTACAAACACCTTTCTTTCTGAAAATTTCTCTCATAAAGCAAAAGATTCTGACTCCTCGATGGTGGAATCCTCAGTCTTTTGCTTTCAAGGCTCCTGTATGAATGCCGGAACCTTCTCTATTTCTCTTAGAGAGCTTACTTCAAGTATCGGGCCCCCCTCATCATCAGGCTCCGAGCCAATTAATTGCAATTTGGATGGCCCAGCCGGGGCATCTCCACTCTTCATAGCAATTGAATAGCATTTTCGAGCTATTTGCTGCTCACATCGGATGGCTCGAATTCCCCATGGAGTTTGAAATTTAACAACTTGGTGCAAGATAGATTGAACGGCTTCCATCTCATGAATCCAAGGTCTTCTGAGGATATTATTGTGAGCCATATCCTCAGCCATCGCTCAAAAAATGATTTTCTTATTAACTCATTTGGCGGTTGTAGTAAGGGTGATTTCCCCTAGCGTCTTTTCTGTGGAGTTGTTGAACCCTATTAATGTGATTGCTTTCGGGACGATGAGTTCCTCCGACAACATCTTCTTAACAGCCCCACAATTGATGATATTATACCGAGCTGCCAGGGGTCGATCAAGACTTACTTGACATCACATTCATTAATTCTCAGCATGAACACTAGGGCATCATGATGGGAAAACATCATCCAGTCAAGATCTTCTTTATCGAAGACGATTTCATTATCCGACCTACCAGCTCGGGTCCTCCTTTCCATGGTGATTGATACTTTTGAGAATTTCTTCGGAGAAGCAAAATTGATACCATTCACCTCTAATCCACCAGTCATAATGCTCGCAACTCTCTTAGGAGACTGTGCCCTTGGCAGCTGCCCCCCTGTGGCTGTGCCTGTAAGATTAGTGTTATCCGTCATCGGATGAAATTGATAGAAATGGTGTGTAAGCTCAAAGCGTGACTTTGGAACAAATGTTATTGCTAGTTTCCCACGGACGGCGCCAATTTGTGTTGGCCTAAATTTGATTAGGACAATAAATTGATTTTTTTTTTGGGTTAACTAGAAATAGTTTGTATCAAAGCCTTAAAATAAAAAGAAATTCGGTAACAAAATTTGGACAATAATCAAAGAGACAAAAGTCTGTTTTTGATATATTTCTGGATCCCTTTCCTTGATTACATAGCACATATTTATAGTTAATAAGGATGAATAAATAATAAATACACTTAATAGCTATTACACCGCGTTCCATCATGGTCAGCCCATGATCTCCCTCTTAAATGCCCGCATAACGGTCGACAGTTACAGAAAACAAAATCTCGTTCGTCAAAGAGTAAAACTTCCCCGAGGGGTGAACTGCGCGCCTCATGATGGTTATCCTTTAGTCGCCCGAGCAGTAACTATAGCCAAGATTCAGTCTTGACCGAGGCATCTAGCTTCGGGAACCAAAAAAGGTTTTTCAAGGGTTTTTTCCAGAAGATCTAACCACACGGTGCCCCGAGCTCTGGCGCCAAGGTTTGGTAAATTTCTACCCAATACGCCCCCTCTACCACAACAGTCCTCAACTAGAAAAACATTCCAGAAGAATCATAGAAATATATTAGAGTATATGAACCTCAAATCAATTCAAAAAGTGAAGATCATATTTACAGATAAGGAAAAGAGAAATTACCTGGGTCTATTGCATTGGACACCGTAGCATTCTGCCTGATCGACAATTCATAAAATTGCCTTTGCGGCTAGACCGATATCTGGGGTCAAGGGAAATGGTGTTCATCCCCTTGCTCTGGAAGAGGACATTTCTTTTTATGATAACCAGGATCGAGACAACGGAAACACCTCAAACGATAATAAAGCTGAACATACTACTGATGGCGATGGAAAGGAAATCAAGGCTGATTCTGTCGAGGCATTGGCGTTCTATAAGGATCATGCATCGAGGGCTGAATTGATTCGATAGGTGGCCTCCCCTGGTAATGAAAACCCTCACCCCTTGATGAGGTACTAGAATGAGCCCTAAAACCACGAGGCCTCTTGCCATATTCCTGCTGACGTCTGGGACAATATTTCTTATGATGACCCGTGTAACAACAGAGATAACATCCTAAATTACACTGATGATGAATGAATTGTTGTTGATACTGAGGAAAGAACCTCTTTGGGGTCCTAGGCGGAACCACTACCTGGCCTGGGTTGACAACTTGAGGCATAACACCTACTACTACCACCTTTGACTGGCCCTTATTCACGAAATCATTATTGTGATCCACACCTCTTGCCATCTGAACCTCTCCAGCCCTAGGCTGGGCTAAAGCCTGATGTTGAACTTTACGTTCACCTCGGTCAGCACCCTTATCATCACCACACAGAGTAGCAAACATCTCTCTAGTTCCGTTCGACTATCCTGCTTCTTGCTTAGATAATGCAAAAATTAGCACTATTGGCCGGTGAATTAGCTAAATAAAGTTAGTCTCATATAAGAAACTGACGCACGACCGGAGAAAGAGAAAGGGGAAACTTCCTAAATGCCATCATAGCCTATCATAGATGAGTACGGACATCATCGTACCCATCGGTGAGACTCTATTAGGCACTGTCTTAGTCTGGATAAACTCTAAACTAGGCTCTGATACCAACTGACATGATCTAGATTCCGACTAGGCCGTGCGGTCAACCCGAAAATCTCCTCTAGACCCAGCTGGTGAACCCTTTTCAATCGAAATAATAAACTAAGCACAAAACTAACTCATCGACAAGAGACAAAGCTTAGAAAACTTAGATATACTTATATACAAATATAAGCTGTATAGAAGAAACAACAGATAACTCGATATAATAAATTTAGAGCTATCCAAAGCAGACATCTAAGAGTATAAGGAATATATACATCTCTCGAATGGAGCAAAATATGGATAATATGACAGCACTAGAGTTGGTGGCCATCACGGACAAAAAGTAGCTCAACCTGACAATTGAACACGCCTCTGCTCCTCAATCACGCCTCGTACTCGGTCCTGAAGCGAAACCTTCCGAAACGAAATAAATAGGGAAGGAACAACAAAAACGTGAGTTGAAAGGACTCAGTAAGTGGGGCTGGCAGGACTCAGTAAGTGGGGCTGGCTAGACCACCTCCAAGAACAGATAAACTAGCTAGGGAGAAGAGAGGAGCAGATAACAACTAGAAATATTTAAATAACCAGAAACATATATTACATGTACAAACATAGATACATAATGTTCAACAGTCTATGCAATGATGATTAGATTAATGCATTATAATGAAATGGGATCCCATATGACTAAAGAACTGATAACCCTCACCGGTGCGGAACTCTCATTGCCACCGTGAGATATATAACTCAATATTATCCTGCCCCGGCTTGGGACACTCATCGCCTCCGGCGGTATAATATACAATCTGAACGGAATACTCCTCCCCTTGAGCGGAATACTCCTGCTCCCAATATGTTACCGAGCTCAGTCATAAAATATAGGATGCAATGCAATGTTATCCCAGCCCTTGCGTAGTAAAAAAACTCAACAATCCTACTAAAGTTCATAACTTAATCGAATACCTCTATTTTCCCAAGATCCATTACCATAATTTCATCAAAACTTTTATACTCCACATAATCAAGTCTTAAGCTTAACAATTGATGTTTACGATAATCTCGTAATACTTTAGTCTTAACCAGATACTGCATCTAAAGCAATAAAATCCAATAAATAACACAATAAAAAAACTAATCAAGCTATGGCGTAGTAAGTATGCCTAACGACGGCTACACACGCAAGAACACGTGGGTAGAAGTTCCACAACGCCGAAGGCCGTCAAAGAAATAGAATAAAAAACTTACCTTAACCCTGCTAAGTACTTAATACCTTCCAAGCAAGCCTTCGAACAACTCAACTTAATATATAATAGCATGAGGAGATTCATAATCAGTTTAACAAAACTACGATTTCAAATCTTGATCTTACAGGTTTTCAATCTTACGAGCTAGCCATAACTCCTATAAGCTTAGATACATTAAAGAGATGAAATATATTATCTAAAACAGCAAGGATAATCCAAATCTAAGCTTACTTCACCTTGAAGAAACCCTCAAATTCAACAACAAGATGAGCCAGGGTCGATTCACGTTATAACCTTGTAGATATTGGTCAAATTAAGAGGGGTACACTTAGAGGGTATTTGGTACTATTTTGGAATAAGAGAAGAATGAAAAACTAAAGCTGAAATGAGTAATATATATACTAGGTAGTTCCACCGCCTCAATCTCCAAACATGTGGGTAAGCTGCCTGCTTGGCAGCTTGAGCTGTCCGACTTCGGATGCTTGTATCTCTATACTCTGATGTCGTATTGACAAAAGATTTTCGGTGTTAGAAACTAGACACATGGGGCTTTAATTACATATAAAGATCTCCCTTTAAAGCTATGTATATTGGGAGGAAACTGCATCATAGTATGATCCATTAACCTGTATGTGAAGCTGCTTACGGTGCAGATTTTTGCACCAGCATCTGCATGTCTGCAATTTGGGTCAGAACGGGACTCTAAAAGGCTCGGAATAACCCCAAATTTGGTACAAAGGTCATACAAGAATTTTTTGACATACTCGCAAAGACAAAACTCGAATTGGATCTCCAGATCTCAAGATATGACTCCTACAGAAATAGGTCGATTTCTTAACTTTTGGAATTTTTGCGAATTTGTCCAGACGACCTCGAAATTCACTTTCAAAAGTTTCTACAGGTCAAAACATGACCATAAAAACCCAACACAACTTTTGGAGCTCGACTCAGAGCTCCTTTCCTTTAATCGAGCTCGAAAATCTGTTTTAAGCTTTATCGACAACTGAAACGTAAATCTTCTCAAATATCATACCAAACAAGGTCCGAATCAGCTCAAATTTTTACAGACAGATCCTAATAGACCCTACGAAGCTTTTAAGACTGTCGGCACACCAATCAGAGTTCTAACTTCTGAAATGACTAGCTAAGGTCATTTCACTCACTCAAAACCCGGTGACAACATGGAATGCCCTACACCAGCGGTATAACGAGAAACTTCATCTCGAGCCTGAGCCACCCTTGAGCACGGAGAAGACGTATAGAGAAAGCGAGTAGGAAGCCCACCTTTGGAAGGAGAAGGTGGTGTGAGAAGGATAAAAGGAAGAACTCAATATCAAATAGAGTCAAGGAAGATATCAGAAAAGCAAAGTAGCTCCCGAGGAACCTGATCACATGAGATGAGTTCAGAACATTGCAGCTTCAAAGACTTTAGGCTACTGGTCAATGTCGTGGAACTAGTCACCAATTACTGTGGAAAAATAGGTTCGAGGGTGCATTGGCCACCCACCATTAAGAGCGAGACCGAAAGAAATCAACGGCCTACCGCGATTTTCATTGAAGCGACAACCATGCCATAGTCGATTGAAAAGCTTTGATGCTTGAGATTGAACACTTGTTGAAGGAAGGACACCTTAAGGACCTAATCACAGAGGGGGCGAAAATATCCAGAGCGCCCGACCCCAAGGACAAGCGAGTGTCAATGCGATCTTTGCTACGCTCGGGCTCGATCAAACTTGGAAGACTGTGGCAATAGAATCATCGGTCAGCCCAATCACGTTCAGGTTGGAGAATAGAGAGGGAGACCACAAAGAAGCCATTGTCGTGCCAATAAAGGTGCTAGACTTTTAGTTCCAGGAAGCTCTAATTGATCCAGGAAGTGAGGTCAATATCATTCGGTAGAAGATAGTGTAGAACATGGGCCAACATCATCGGATAAGCCCAAGCCCCTGTAAAGTAACTAGCTTCAACAATATCTGCAAAAAGTCTATTGGGGAAATAGTTTTTCCGGTCTATATCCCTGATGTGATGAGCATAACACATTTTTAGGTAATGACTTGCACCCTCTTATATGATGTCATCTTAGGGAGACCTTGGATACATGGAGTAAAAGGAGTATCCTCGACACTTCATCAAGTCTTCAGATACTTGACTCCATGCGGGATCGGTGTGTATCGAGTGAGCGGTCCGTCCCCATAGAGAGTCAAGCACCCGATGAGGACACTAACGTGAGGTTGAAAGTAGAAGCAAATATGATGGATAGAGAGCCACTATGAGATGCGTATATCAAGCGAAGGACTAGAATAGTAGTAGAAGAGCTCAGAAAGCGGGTCTCCGATATGAGTAACTTGGTCCCAAAGGCAGTAGTAGAGTTGTAGTATCAACTCTCCAAGGTAATGGTAAAACATTAAGATCCCGAATGGCAAATACTCTGCTGCTAAGTGCTGACACCGGTAAAGATGAACCTCCAAAAGCCTCCAACGAAAAAAGACCAGTTCAGGGGGAGCACCTGCTGCTGTACGTCACAATCTTAGAAGTGCCATGGAGTGCAGTCCTTATGCTAGAAAAGGGCAGGAGGAAACTTCCTGATCATTATGCTAGTAAGCGGCTTTTGTGGGCGGATGCGCACCTTCCGCTACCAGTACAGTTCGTGGTAGCGGTGGTAATGGCAATGCAGGGGTTGTATCCATATTTCCTTAATCATACGGTCAGTATGGTTTCTTATATCTCGATACGGACGATTATGTCTAAACCTGGGTTCTCAAAAAGGCTAGGAGAATGGGCTGTAGAACTTGGAGAATATGATATTATTTATCAGCCACGAATGACCATCAGGGCTTCCCTGGCGAACACGTACGGATTTTAGCACAGAGTTGGCATTAGAAGCTTAGGAAGCAATGAAGAACGCAGAGATAGTTGGCCCTTGACAATGGATAATCCATATGGGTGTAGTGCTCAATGAAGAAGAAGCCGACCTCGACTATGGATTAAAGCACCATATGGGAGGATCTTTTGCAAGGTTGCAAGATACTCATGCGGCGAGGCAGAATATGAAGCCATAACTGAAGTTCTAGATTTAGCCTACATATTACGGGCTGGGAGATCAGTCTGTACTGCGGCACCCAACTGGTGGTCAATCACATAAATGAGGTTTTCACAGTTGAAGATATCAGCTCACCTGAGCGACTGGCAAAAATAAGAGCACTTCTGAAAAGCATTCAGCAATGAAAGTTTATATCTCGGGAGGAATGCGCAAAAGTCGATGTACTGGAGGAGGATACAAGTATTAACTTAAGCAACCGGCTAACGATGATCGAGGTAACCCTTGTGGACCTGATGAACCTCAAAGTTCCAAAGAAAGGATTCATTTTAGAATGGCGACATGCATTAATTGAGCACTTGGACAAGGAATACTCCCTAGAAACAAGGCAGAAGGCAGACAGTTGCGAAGACAGGTAGTTCATTATTGTTTAATTAATGGGCAGTTGTATTATCGGGAGGTTAATGACCCATAGATTATGCACTTAGATCCAACGCTGGGTGGTGGAGGATCGTCGAGCACCTCCAAACCTCCCGAAAGCCAGTTCTTCATCAAGCAGGCATTAGCACTATCAGGAAGATGAAAGCATCCAAAGATGTGGAAGGAACAACCATTCCTAACAACTAGAACATCTCTTGGCTTAAGAAGTACTACTCTTGAAAGGTCAACTACACCAGTATACTCGAGATATGTATTTTCTCCTTTCTTGCTCTTTGTTTTCATATTTACTTCTAACGGGCACTCAGCCCCGTCATTGATAAAAAAATTTATTTGGTTCATGCTTTTTTTAATCAATAAACTACTATTTTTCTTACTCAGTTTTACTAACAGATCCATCTATGATCCAACTATTCAAAGCGTCGGCACAAGTTATGTTAAATTAATACACCCACTTTTCATTACAAAAGTAGAGTAAACTACTCGCTTAAAGCTAGATCACTTCTAGCTAAGCCACCAGGCATTATTCGTAAGTTGAAATCATCAATGCAATAGATTGCACCAGCATGTCGGTGGGGACGCCCACCCGCATATTGCCTGTAAAAAGTTAAGCGCTCGAGTGGACAAGCGTAGATGTTCTAGCTTGAACGCAAAAATGCCTCATTACAAACAACGGGCTAAAGACGTCCCCTTGCGGGCGCAGGCCTTGCCCTAAAAGTTGTCTATTGTAGACGCAAATAAGCCAGCCTTGCTGATGAGCACTATGCGGGCGGCCATCCCCACTGACATGTTGGTATAATTTGTTGCATTGATGATTTCAGCATACGTATAATGCCCGGTGGCTGAAGTAGAAGTGAACTAGCTTTAAGCGAGTAGTTTACTCTACTTTTTGTAGCGAAAAGTGAGTGTATTACTTCAACTAAAGTTGTGTTGGGGCTATGAATAGTTGGATCGTAGATAGATTTGATTGTAAAATTGACTAAGTAGAATGGTAGTTTTATTGATAAAAGAGGCGTGGAGACAAATAAAAACTTAACAGAAACAGGGCTAAGTGTCCGTATAAAATATCGATAAAGAAAAAGCGCAAGAAAGGAGAAAATACATGTGTCGATTATATAGGCCCAGTCGACCTTTCAAGAGTAGTACTTTTTAAGCTATATGACAACTGTTGCTTTCACGTCTTTGGGTGCTTCCACCTTTTTGATAGTGCTGCTCCATACTTGATGAAGGACTAGCTTTTGGGATACTCGAAGTGTTCGTGAGGTTCCCTCACTAATTGATGCTGGACCATGGTGTGTAACTTATGGGTCGTTCACCGCTCGGTGATATAGCTCTCCATTAGTCAAACAGTAATGAACTGCCCGGCATCATAGCTGCCTACTTTCCGCCTTGTCCCTATGGAGTATTCCCTTGTCCAAGTACTCTAGTAGTGCAGAGTGCCAATTCATAGTGGATCTTATGTTTGGTCAGCAGGGGTTAGCTCAATCTCTGCAAGCCCCCCGAGTTAGTATTCGTATTTTTAGTCGCTTCGTCGTCTTTTATGCCTCCTCACAAAAAACGAGCTTCTACTTGGGAAGATTTTCCAGAAGTGCCCTTATCTTTGCTTGCCGATTTGGCGTGCAAATATCTTTTACAAAAAAGATCTCGTTCACTCGATCGACCACCGATTGGGAGCCACTATGAAGACTCATATCTCTGGCCACCAATATGTAGCATAAGTCAAGAGCTTGAATTTTATGGCTTCATATTCTACTTAGTTGTTCGGGCATCTCGCGGCCTTGTGAAAGATCATCCTAGTGGGTGATTTAATCCATAAATCAAGGCCGGCCTCTTCTCCCTCGAGAACCACACCCGTATAGACTGCCAGTGTCAGGGATCAACCATCTCTGCATTCTTTTTCACATCCACTGCCTATGATGCCAACTCCTTAATAAAATCCATGGTAAAGCCTTCCAGGGCTTGTGATCTAATAGTCGTTCGTTGTTTATAAATGATATCATATTCTCCCAGATCCTCGACCTATTCTGCTAACCTTTTTTAGATTCAAGCTTGGACGGAATGGTCCGCCACGGCAGAGAGGAAATCACGCTGACCATATGCCTGAGAAAATACGAGAGCAACTCCTGCATTGCCATAATTATGGCTGCTATGAACTGGACTGGTAGCGAGAGGCGTCTAGCTGCCCATAAGAGCTCTTTACTAGCGTATCGTAAACGAAGCTGCTTCCCATCATCCTCTCGCATAAGGACAGCATTCCAGGTCACTTATGAGATTGTGACGTATAGCAGCAAGTGCTCTCCCAAAATCGGTTTGGTTATAGTTGGAAGCTTTTAGGAGATGCATCTTCGCTCGAGTCAAAAATTGGCAGCAATGTATCGTCCATTTGGGCTCTTCATGTTTTATCAATACTTTTGAGAGTTGGTACCACAGTTCTGCAACCCTGCAAATTAAATGACTCATCTCCGACACCCGCTCTCTTAGCTCTCCTACTTCTATTCTGGGTTTTCGCTCGATAGACACATCCCATAATGGCTCTCCGTTGATCATATTCACCTCTACTTTCAGCCTTACATCGGGGCTCTTACCGGATGCTGGACACTCTCTAGGCGAGAACCACTCATTCTGTAAGTCACTGATCCCGTGTGAGGTTGGGTATCTGAAGACTTGGTAAAATGTAAAGGGTACTTCCTTTACGTTGTGTATCCATAGTCATCCCAGGATAACACCATATAAGAGATCAAAAGTCAGTACATGAAAAGGTGTTATGCTCGTCATGCCCATAATATGGACCGGCAGAGCTACTTCCTCGATAGGGTTTTCGTAAATACCGTTGAAGCTGGTGATCCTACAGGAGCTCGGAATCATCCGGCGATGCTGGCCTATCTTCTACAATATCTCTCATTGATTGACGTTGACATCGCTTCCCAGGTCAATCAGAGCTTGTTTAATCTGAAAACCAAGCACCTCAACCGGGACTACGAGGGCTTCTTGGTGCTTTATTTTCTCTTCTCCTGAGCTGAATGTAATCGGACTAGCGGGTATTCCGATGCTTCCGTCTTCCAAGCGTTGATTGACTTCGGTGTAGTGATGATCCCGTTGTCGCTTCGCTTTTCCTTAGGGTCCAGCGCTCTTGAAAAGGGCTTTGCAATCAGGGCTTTGCAATCGATTATAGCCTGGTCGTTACTCCGATGAAAAATCGCAGCAGGAAATTGAACCCTTCCCAGTCGCGTTCTTAATAGTGGGCGGCTAACGCATCCTAGAGCCTAGTTTCCCACAGTGATTAGAAACTAGTTCCACTACATTCACCCGTAGCCTGAAGTCTTTGAAGTTGTGTTGCTTTATGTTTTTCTCATGGGATCCAGTTCCTTGGGAGCTGCTTTGCTTTGTTGACCCTGCTTGGTTCTGAATCCTTCATCTTGTTCCCCTACCGTCGCCTTCACCCTCCAGAGATAGACTGCCCGTTCACTTCTTTTGTGTATCCTCGCTAGGCTCTACAAGCGGCTCAGGTTCAAGATGAAGTTTCTCGTTATCCCACTGGTGGAAGGCATTCCAAGTCGTCACCGGGTGTTGAGTTAGATTCCACTGTAGTTCCCGGGTGGCTAGTGAACCCTTTGAGTTACAATGTTGTCGGGAATTGGAGGGAGTTCCATGTGTTCCCTCTAAAATCTCTCCAGGTAGTCTTTCACAAGTCGTCGTTGCGTTGCGGATCTCAAAAGATATCTTCCATACGCTTCTCCCAATTACGGGCTCCAGAATGCGCTTTCTTGAACAAATCCTTCATTTGGGTAAATGACTCGATTGAACCAGTTGGTAGCTAAGTGAACCATGTGAGGGCGCCGTTAACTAAGGTTGAGCCAAATCTCTTCACCAGATCAGATTATGTTTCTTCTTCAGTAATCTCGTTAATTTTAACGGTTGTATAATAAGGAGAAATATGCTCATCCGGATCTGTAGTTCCATCGTACTTAAGGTTATTCGGAAGGCAGAATTACTTAGGTACGCGGACCGGTGCAACACTGGCCTTATATGCATGCTTAATAAACTTATGCTCATCTACGGTGGTAATCTTAGGTGGAGCACCCGGCACGTTACCGATTCGATCATGGATGGCCTTCATCTCCTTCAGGATCTCCTGAATGACAAGTGTTCCTTTAAGATCTGGATTGTTAACTGTTGTGGAGCTTCCATGGACAGACTCCATGTTGAGTCTTCAAATAGGAATGGGCGCTGGTGATTCGTTCGCGGGCGCTGGTCCTCACGGGGACGCTGGCCTTTGAGACGATCCAGCAAACATCGCTCCTAACTTCTTAGCCATTATTTCGACCATGTTGGCCGAGTTTTACTCTGCATGTTCTACCTGGGTTAGAAGACATCAACAAGGAAATCTTTGAGCCTACAATTGCCTCCGCATGGTTGATCGTCTTCACCTTCACTGCCTATAGAGATTGGATCGTTAGCAGGATCTTTTGACTATCTGTTAAGATCGTTGGGATCCTTTATGGAATTGTCTACTACGTCAGCAGTGTTTTATGGAACGATGTCGTTGTCATCTGACATGACTACGCCTTTTTCCTTTGTAAAAACCTACAATTGCCTGGGCCCCACGTTAGGTGCCAAAATGTTTATGCCTAAATTTGGTCATTTAGGTAAAATCTGAAGGAAAATACAAGAAATAAAGAGAGAAAGTAATTGACAAGAAGTAAAAAGTATTATTCCTTGAGAATTGTCGGATTCGGTGTGAATCGCTTGATGCACAATACAATGCAAGGAGAGGTATTTATGGCTAAGATTTACCCAGTCCTAATTATGGTAAAATACAAAGACTAATAAGGCCATGGGCCTATATACTCAAGGCGACGGTATATACAAAATCCTTACTTGGAGACTGTAAATCCTAAGGCAGCGGAATGTGTACCTTACATCCTACGCCCGTACCGGCTGAATGGCCGTGGCTTAAGGAGCAGGCATGTATCCTCTGCACCAGGTGACTTGTAAGCTAATTCTAGTCTCCCCAGCTGGACTTGTATCCCCTTAATCATAGGTGGCGTATTTTTCCCACACACACGCGTGCTCCTCAAGCTACGACCGCTTAGCCAGCACGGGCCATAGCATGCAAGGTATACATCCCGCCGCCTTAGGGTTTACAGTCTCCTAGTTAGGGTTTAGTATATACCACTCCCTTGAGTAAATTGGCACACGGTGATGTTTGGCATTTTATGCTTATATTTCCTTAATATTTCCTTACGTTTGAATACTTTATTCGCTCGTTTTATGGTTTATGAATGTGGTTTTGCACTAATTTTATGTCGTGTGTATGTAGGTTGTTATGCAGTGCAATTGGAGCTTTTAAGAGCATGATTGAGCAAGAAAAGATTGGATTTTGATTGAGGATTGGATCGAGCACACGAAGGCACAACACGAAACGAGAAAAGGAGAAACGAAACAGAAAAATAGCTTGGCGCTACCAGTGGCGCGGCGCGCCAGCCAAAGCGCCCAGCTTCTGGCGCGTTTGGCTGCGCACCACGTCCCAAAAGCGGGCTGATTTTGGCGTCTTCTGGTTGGGTGCACGCATTCCGAGGCGCGGGGCGCCCGTTATAGCGCCCCTTGTGCGCGTTTTTACGTCCTATTTCGTCTAGGATTGGGTCTAACTTATTACTAGGTTTTTGTAAACTCTATAAATACTCTTTTACTTAGTTTTTTAGAGGAGTTCAGACCTTTGGAGCAAGTTTTGGAGGAGAGGGGAGGAGCCCTAGATGTCTTCTACACAAGTTCTTTCTCTCTTTCTCTTATTCTTCTCTTTAATTCTATAGTTTGTTTGTTCTCGGGTTAGAGTAAATACATGAAGGTTGATGTTTGAAAGTTGATTTCTATATATTGATTTACCATTATGGATTGTTTATTCTTTCTTGATCATAATTGTTTGATTTTTGAGGCCTGATAATTGAACACTATCTATGGTTTTTAGATTGAACTCGAAAGATAGAATCTAATTACGTAATAAGAAAGGATAGAACTAGTCTTTGAACCCGGGCATCGGGGAACCAATTTGTGAGTAGGATAGACATATACTTGCTCGCCTAGCTTAACTAATCATAGAATTCGTTAATGCGTGCACGTGATTCAACCCATAGACATATAGGGATTGGAGTAGCCTGCATAGACCGTGAAGAATCGAAAGGTTTTCATGGGTACATTTAACCTGTAGTTAGCAATCTAGGAAATCAAGAAGTAGAATCAACTGGAAAACTCAACTGGATTGTTCGTAACTCTGACCCGGGACCGTCATCTTTTATTGATAACAACGTAGAATTTGCTCTGTTACTTGATTTCAATTACTTGTTTTAATTACTGTATTTAGTTAGTAAAATCTCAACCATTGGAAAAAGATCCCTGAATAGTTCTTAGGAAATTGTTTGCTAAAATTCAGTCTGAATAGTCCTCGTGGGAACGATACTC
Source organism: Petunia axillaris subsp. axillaris (assembly GCA_029990575.1). NCBI lineage: Eukaryota > Viridiplantae > Streptophyta > Magnoliopsida > Solanales > Solanaceae > Petunia > Petunia axillaris. The sequence goes on along the minus strand of JARKNS010000001.1, from coordinate 65,520,381 downwards.
TACTTATCACTTTATTACTTGTCGACCACGTATACTTGCGTGTGCGTTGGGAGCAACAAGTTTTTGGCGTCGTTGCCGGGGACTAAATTGACTGTTTTCTTTTTGAACAATTTATTATTTTCTATTCAGGTTTAATTTTTTTTTATTTTATTTTTAGTTTATTATTGTATTACTAGTTTACATGGCATCTTTTAATGAAAGTGGGTTGAATGATGGTTGCTCAAATTTTATTGATTCTTGTCTACTTTGTGGAGGACATCACTTTTGGGAAAATTGCCCGAGTCTTCCAACCCTGCGAAACTGGTTATGTGAATTTTCTACCACCTTTGATTGGAATTTTTGTAAATTGTGTGGTGGTCGGTGGAATGATTGTCCTAAGTGTCATGCTCCTTCCCCCAATAATTTTTGTGATGATTCTAATGATATTTGTGAGTTTGACAGGAGCGATAAAGTGCAGGTTGTTAGCGAAACTTGGCTAATGGAGCAAGCCAAACTCTTAGAAGCTTATGGGGATTTCAGGAGTGAACTTACAAATATGACAATGCAATTTATGGAAGAAAGAGTGGTGCTCAGGCAAGAGATCGACGAATTTGGCTTGACTATTCACGACTTGGAGGAGAATTTGAGTGATATGGTTGAGGTGTCTAATGCCCAATTATCAGTTGTCATGAATAGTAGATTTGAGATAGAAGAGCTTAGAAGCCAATTTGAGGAGCAAAAAGTGGAATTCCTACCATTCGACCCAATAGCAGTTGATGATGCCAAGGTTGAGGAAATCACATTAGAGTCAAGTGAGGAAATAGAAAACATCATAGGTGAGGACTCTAGTGTTTCTGCAAGTGAGGGTGTCAAAAGTAATGCAACTTTAGAATTGAAGCGCATTGGACCTCATTCCAATCATTTTTCAACATTGTGTTTGGATGGTGACATGAAAATTGAGCCACCCGAGCCTATGAAGAAACAAAAGGAGGAGGAACAAGGTGCCTATATTTTAGAGTTTGTGATGCCGAGGAGACAAAACGACATCCCTCATTTAAAGGCTAAGAAGTGCAAAATGCGGTATTGTTTACTTGGTCCTGTTGTATTTTTGCCACCACCCCAATACCATAGTTGTAAACTTGAGGCAAAGTTGGGGATTCAATTCATTAGTTCAAGGTGTAGACAAAAGTGATGAAGTTGTCTTCGTCATGCCACGACGTTAACTAAGGCGCTTCTTGGGAGGCAACCCAATTTGCTTGCTTTACTTTTATTTATTTTTATTAGTATTTTTATAGTTGTATATTACTTTGGGTGATTCTTTGGATTGCAGGTTCATGTAATGTCGAGGCTAAGTGTGGGCTGTCCTCACCCTTGCCCAATATTGATGACCTGATGAGGGAAGTCTGAGTACCTCATACTATATGGAAGCTTGGAGGATGCTAGCACCAAGGACTAGAATCTTCAGGGATGTTTTTTTTACCTTGCACTTCCTTATTTTTAGCACTGAGGACAGTGCTTAGTTTAAGTGTGGGGTGGGGGAACTACCCTTTATCTATTTTTGAGGTTAGGATGCATGTACCATAGGATTTTTGTTTTGTCACTTGACTTTATTTTTATTTATTTCTTGCTTTAATATATGAAAAAAAAAATTAGAAAACCAATGAAAAAGTCCAAAAAGATTTTCCTTTTAGTTTTATTAGTGGTACATGTCATCCACCCTGTGGTTTTTCTTATGGCCTCGGTTCTTTTCCACGGGGAGGCCTTTGAACCGGGTAGTATTTTTATTTTTAGGATTAGGATAGTTAGTATAGGTGACCCTAGACGAAAGGAATAGGTGGAATGCCAGGTGCCTTTGATGTGTTTGATACCGGTAGACTTGAACTTGATTGCATGTGTTATTTGTGGTGTCCTTGGGTTTTAATTTGATGCATGCCTAAAAAATGAAACGACCCCCTTGAGATGCTTGAGTCCGCTTGCTTGACTTGATTGTGAACCTTTGTGCATTAGTGCTTAATTTTTCACAAGTTGCATTCTAGATGCTTGATTGAGAGTTGTTGATGGAACCTTTTTGTGTGGACCATGTGCGATGTGTGTGTGAGGCATATTCTTGTTTACTCCATGTTGCATGTTAATGTCTAGAACTTGCCCCGTGTGTGTGCAAAGCGAAATCCTAGGTTTGCTCTAGTTGGGAAATGATACAAGGCCTTCTTTTGATTTGCCTGCCCTTACATATATACCTTGGAAAAAAATTGTTGTTGTGATTTCTTTGACCCTTTTTGTTGGCACCCACACCCCGAGCCTACCCATTTGTTCTAAATTGTCTCTTTTGGCCCTTTACTCCTTAAGCACTTTAGTTGATATTGTGTAGTTGATTTGAGTTGTGGTTGGAATTGGGAGGTTTTTGAGTGGAGCTAATGAAGGGGAATAATTGAAAATTTGTGAAGTAGTGAAAGGCATTGGCAAGGTTGGATGAAATTGAAATAAGAAAAGAAAAAAAAAGAGCAAAGTTGAAAAAAAAATTGTGGAAAAAGAAATAAAGAGAAAAAGATATCCATTCCTTGCTAGTGTGTGCTCAAAAGAAAAAAATGGCTACTTGTTGAGAAGGTGTATGTGTAGAAGTTGTTGTTTGGGTGGCTTGATGAGATTGATGATTAATTTAAATTGTGATGTATTAAAGTGCTTAGGGAGGTAGTCACTATTACCATATGTATCCTACCCGCCCCTTAGCCTACATTCCGACCTTTTTAAAGTCCTAGTTAATCCCGATTGGAGTGAGCTTACATTAGTGGAGTCCTACATTACGGGCAAGCCTATGGTACATTGCGTGTGACGTGTGAGATTTTCATGAGAGTGAGTGAGTTCATTGGTTATTGCCCCATTCTATGCGTGATATTTATTGTTGTGTGGGATATTTGGGGGGCACTCTTTTGCTTCATATTGGTGAGGGCACATGATTTGCATGAAATAGGTGAAGTTGATGGTTCTTGGTTGAGTAGATAGATGTGATTTTGTGGGAGCATGGTTGCATTAAGTTGAGTTTGTGCATTTAAGCTATTTTGGGGTGGTTGTTTCAATATTTTTGATTTTGATAATTTGTTGGCACGTTGTGGATCCATAGTAGTCATGTGTGCATTGGTTCAATGGTCGGTATCAACCATAGTCATAGGCAGACCTGTTTTACCTAGGTTGGGGAAGTGAGATGTGACTTGCTCGAGGGCGAGCAAAGGTTCAAGTGTGGGGTGGTGATGTTTGGCATTTAATGCCTATATTTCCTTAATATTTCCTTACGTTTGAATACTTTATTCGCTCGTTTTATGGTTTATGAATGTGGTTTTGCACTAATTTTATGTCGTGTGTATGTAGGTTGTTATACAGTGCAATTGGAGCTTTTAAGAGCATGATTGAGCAAGAAAAGATTGGATTTTGATTGAGGATTGGATCGAGCACACGAAGGCACAACACGAAACGAGAAAAGGAGAAACGAAACAGAAAAATAGCCTGGCAGCTTCTGGCGCGTTTGGCTGCGCGCCACGTCCCAAAAGCGGGCTGATTTTGGAGTCTTCTGGTTGGGTGCACGCGTTCTGAGGCGCGGGGCGCCCGTTATAGCGCCCCTTGTGCGCGTTTTTACGTCCTATTTCGTCTAGGATTGGGTCTAACTTATTACTAGGTGTTTGTAAACTCTATAAATACTCTTTTACTTAGTTTTTGAGAGGAGTTCAGACCTTTGGAGCAAGTTTTGGAGGAGAGGGGAGGAGCCCTAGATGTCTTCTACACAAGTTCTTTCTCTCTTTCTCTTATTCTTCTCTTTAATTCTATAGTTTGTTTGTTCTCGGGTTAGAGTAAATACATGAAGGTTGATGTTTGAAAGTTGATTTCTATATATTGATTTACCATTATGGATTGTTTATTCTTTCTTGATCGTAATTGTTTGATTATTGAGGCCTGATAATTGAACACTATCTATGGTTTTTAGATTGAACTCGAAAGAGAGAATCTAATTACGTAATAAGAAAGGATAGAACTAGTCTGTGAACCCGGGCATCGGGGAACCAATTTGTGAGTAGGATAGACATATACTTGCTCGCCTAGCTTAACTAATCATAGAATTCGTTAATGCGTGCACGTGATTCAACCCATAGACATATAGGGATTGGAGTAGCCTGCATAGACCGTGAAGAATCGAAAGGTTTTCATGGGTACATTTAACCTGTAGTTAGCAATCTAGGAAATCAAGAAGTAGAATCAACTGGAAAACTCAACTGGATTGTTCGTAACTCTGACCCGGGACCGTCATCTTTTATTGATAACAACGTAGAATTTGCTCTGTTACTTGATTTCAATTACTTGTTTTAATTACTGTATTTAGTTAGTAAAATCTCAACCATTGGAAAAAGATCCCTGAATAGTTCTTAGGAAATTGTTTGCTAGAATTCAGTCTGAATAGTCCTCGTGGGAACGATACTCTACTTATCACTTTATTACTTGTCGACCACGTATACTTGCGTGTGCGTTGGGAGCAACACACGGCCTTATTAGTATTTGTATTTAACCATAATTAGGACTGGGTAAATCATAGTTATAAATAGCCCTCCTTACATTGTACTGTACAATCAAGCGATTCACACAGAATCCGGCTATTCTCAACGAATAAGATTATTTACTTTCTTGCTTATTACTTTTCTCTTAGCTTTTACGTGCTTTCCTGCATAATTACCATATTGCTTGTGACCCTTTCATAAATTTAATTGTTTAACCTATACGACCAATTTTAGGCATTAATATTAGTGATTCTCTTCTATATTTGGAAGAGATCGATGAACCTAGGACTTAGCTTACGTTTCTTCCCGAACCTCTTCACACCCTACATTGGCGACACATTCAAGAATACCATATCGCCAACCTTGAGTTGTAACTCTTATTTCTCTTGTTTGAATATGATACTTGCCTGCTTTGAGCGGTCCGAAGACGATCCTAAATGACTTGAACCGTATCTAGAGTTTGAGAACCATATCTGAACCCAAAACTACGATATCCCGGGAGTCGAACCAACCAATTGCAGAACGACATCGACAGCCATATAGTGCCTCAAATGGAGCCATCTGAATATAAGGCTGATATCTATTACTATAGGAAAGCTTCGTTAGGGCCAAATGATCATTCCAATGCCCCCGGAAGTTAGCACAAGCCCTCATTATATGGATAGTCTACTCCGAGTGACCATTAGTCTGCAGATGAAATGCTATGCTAAGTTGAACCTGAGTACCCAATTGAGAAGTGAATTGGGAACTTCGATCAGATATTATAGCAGAGAAGTGCCATGCAATAAAACGACCTGCTCGATAAAGATTCGAGCTAACATCTTCGCTGAGTCGGTTGTCTTCACCAGAATAAAATTAGCTGATTTAGTCAGTCTATCAACAATATCCTAGACTGAGTTATGACGTTGTAAGGTCTTTGGCAGACCAACTACGGAATCCATAGTGATCTCTTTCACTTCCACTCGAGAATGTGTAAGGCATGAGCCAAAGCTGTTGGTCTCCTGTGCTCGCACTTGACTTGCTGACAGTTCAAGCACCGAGACACATCATCGAAGACATCTTTTTTTATTCCCTTTCAGCAATATAACTCTCGAAGGTACTAATACATTTTGGTGATACTATGATGAACAGAATATCACGAGCTATAGGCCTTGCAAAACATAAACTACCTCAGATCATCGATATTAGATACACAGAATCGGCCATTAAGCTGAAAAATACCATCTGCATATAGTTTGAAGGGAAGGGCTCTTCCAATTTGAATATGGCCACACAACTCCCAAAGATAAGGGTCTTCAAATTGTCTTTCCTTAATCTTGCAGAATAAAGAAGACTGAGCCACAAAATAAGCCAAGACTGGACTTAAGTTTGGGCTAACAAATTTCACTCCTGAGTCGCCAAGAGGCTGCAATTCTCGAGCTAAAAGCCTTGTTACGTCGGGTCTTCATCCCCTTGAGAGCCCATCCCTCGGGCATCGTCCCACTTGGCTGTTTATCCTGGGGCATCTAGATAATGCTCCCTTAATCTTTACTCTATGGTCGCCTGACTTGTCTTTTACTGTCACTTCTCCCATACTCCTTAATCGAATATATTCGAACCCTCATTTTGTGGCTATTACGATAGTGTAACTCATTCTACGTCTTAGCCGTGTTCTTCTGCTCTTTTGCAGTTCCCGCGTGTTCACTGAACCTTTAGGACTCAGGCTTTTGGCTAAATTTAAAGTTGCTATATTGTGTAGCATCGCATGCGCTCCTTCTAGAATCTTTCCAAGTATTCTTTTAGCAATTCTCCCTCCTCCTGCTTGATCTCAAGATATCTTCCATCCTCTACTACCACTTCTAGGCACTAGAGTGCGCTTTCACAAACTGATCAATCACTTGTGAAAACGACTTATTGGACCCTTTGGGTACTTGAGTGTACTAGGTCAGGGTTCTTTATTAGTCACAGTGGAAAAGATCTTCTTTATCAGTATCAATTGGATTTCCTCCTTTGTTAGGTCATTGCTCTTGACCATCCTGACGTAGGCAGATACATGGTTACTACGGTTCGTGGTGTTATCATACTTAGGTATGTTGGGCATACGAAATATCTTCTGCACCTAGAGCGGCGTGGCGCTAAGCTCGTATGGTTGTTGAGAGAACTTGTCTTGATCGACCATTATTATCACGGGAAGAGCTCCTGGGATCTGATCCATTCGCTTGTTTGTCTTGATCGAACATGTTTTTGGCTCTATCTGAGATTTATGTTTGAGCGGGTTCTCCCTCCTGGGACCGCAACTCATACTCATAGTCGTCGTGATCATCCTCCAGATCGTCCTCCACTTCAAGATCTACCGCGTTCTTTGTAAGATCAGCTTCGTATTCTTAGGGATGCTTGGCCGCCTCATCTGCTTTTAGGAATTCATTACGTAGGAGTCCGCTGTCGTCCTGTGACATGGGTGGACTCGTGTTTTTGGGATAACAAGATATTACCTGGGCCCAATGGTGCCGCTAAATTATTTATGCCTAAATCTTGCTCGCTAGGTAAAATAATTAAATTTATAAAGAGGCTACAGATAATAATCAAATTTGAAGAAAGAGAATAAATAGAAGTCGTCTTGCTTGAATAAAGAAGATGGTTTCTAGTTGAATCTCTGTGTCTTGTTTACAATGGGAGAGTGGGGTATATATAGGATTGGGTTTGCTCCAGTTCTAATTATAGGTAAAATATGTATACTGATGGCCTTAGGCCTATTACAAGAGGCGGTTGCCCGAAGTAAATCCTAATTAGGAGTTTTATTAGCACTAGGGCGGCTTGAGATACACTTGTCAGCTCTACGCCCGTACCCGTTGACCGACCTTGGCTGAAGGAGCGGGTGCACAATCTTAGCACATGTTTTCTTGTTGGACACGTCGGATCTATGCCAATTGGTCTTTTACTCTCGCATTCTTAAGTGGCATAATTTTTCCCACACACTATTGCCACTCACCCCTAGGGTAGATCATTGGTCTGAAGATAAATTAATGCTTTTTGGTGCAAAAGGGATATTATTAGTATCAGTTAAACATTACAACATCAGCATCATGTCTACTAGGGACATCTGCATTGTTTTCTAAAGTACACAAACCAGAAATAGCATAGTGGTTGCCAAGTTTAGCCAATTTATTACACGTACTAGAAGTTACAGATCTGACATAAATTACTTCATCTCTATCATTTTAAGCATCACTTCTAATTGACAGTGGTGGAGCAGAGAGACAAGAGAAACTTGATGCCAACTTGGTGCCTTGTAATTATAAGAACAAATCGGTCTTGTATACTTTTGTGCATATATGTTTTTGTATTTTTAAAGAGCCTAATCTCCTCACTGTTGCATTAGATTAACACATTAATATCTCTCATGATAAAATGCAATAGCCTGTTTTATGACAGGACACTTCAAATCAGAAGACACAACAAACACAAAGGAATAAAGCTAATCACACATCACTTGTTTGAATTCAGGAAAAAGATGAGACAACTTCAGGAATTTTGTAAGGAAAATCTGTAGAAAGAGACAGGTATTTATGGCCAACATGCATATGAATGGTCAAATGAAAATTTTCCTTTTAAATGACAGCTTTTCTGAGGAGGCTGTCAATGAAAAACATCCATACTAATGTTTGTTTGTAAAAAAACCAACAAGAAAATAAAATGGAGGGAAAATTTAAAAGAGAGTTAAGGTCATAAAAAGATTAATAAATTGATATTTGTTCGTCCAAAAAAATTAAAAATTAATCAATTAGATCATTTGATTGAAGTCAAAGTCGAGTGAGCAATGACAATAACGGCACGAGACTTCCCTTCTTTTCAATTCTTTTGATAGCTAGCAGAAAAACTTCTCTTAGTAATCCTAACAAAGATCTTTTCCTTTTCCTATATATGTGGAACAAAATTTCTTTGTAAAATGAGACTTTTCATTTATATCTATTTTCCATTCAAAATACTCCACCTCTATGACTCAACATATCATACATTCTTATTTGTAATTATATAACCATGAAAAGTGTCTGTAGACATTTAAATTTTGTAGAAATTAGGGTTTCTACAAGATGGACCCATTAAGGTTACTTGTAGGCTACTCACCTAAAATCCTAACTCACTCCTATAAAAAGGGTCCATATTCTCAAGCAAAGGTATCTCAAAAATATCAAGAGATCACAAAACAGACACTATATATCTTTCTAGCCTCTTCATGATCATCAAATACATCAAGGAGATGTAAATCATCCTACGTTCGAGAAATACGCTGCTAAGGCCCTCGAATTACGGATAACAAATAGGAGAGAAGAATCAAGGGGTTACCAGAATTGTACTTACATATTTTATGAATAAAAGTATATTTCTTTATGTTGTTTGTAATTGCTTAAATTTTATTGCAAACAAATTTGGCACGCCTAGTGGGACAATCTCTACCTCTCATCTCTTCTCTTTGAAGTTAAAAACATCAAGATGTCTCCTAAGACTATCAATGTCGTTGACTCCAAAAACGAATTGGATGCTATCATGGAGATCATTCGCCAAATCAAAAGGAGAGAAGTTGAAAAGTTGGGCCAACAAGTACTTCAAGTGCAATCCAATACAACTCATGCTTCAAGTACATCATCTCCAAAAGAAGCGAGATCATCTTCCTTCATGCTTAAACAAAGGTCTAGCACAACTAAGGTGGCGGAAACAACTCTGGCTCAACTTAGCGATTCCAAAACCCGTTTTATGGAAAAGCATGATGATGTCTTCAATACTAGATCTACTCTAGTCTCTCCTCATGGAACACCTCCATCCGAGCTCTACCCAAGTGGTGATTCCTACCATTCTTCTTCCTCCTTGGTGGTTGCACAAGCAATGATTATTGAAGCCTCTACCAAAGAAGAAGAACTTGAAAAATTGATAAAAGCAGTTGATGGCCTAACAAAGTACATGAAAGACCAAGACATTCGAATTGCTAAGTTAGCAGGTAAGGTGGAGAGCATGGTGGAAGGAGAACCAAGACAAGCACCTATAGGTCTTCCCGAAGCACAAGAAATGGGAGAGTCATCCGACAAGCAATTGGTCGCAACAAAAGTAATCCAAGTTTCTTTGGACGGCCTAATTCATGTAGATCAATTAAAATACTCATGGGGGCAATCCAAGACAACATTGAGCCTTCAGCTAAATCTTCCTTCACATATGCAAAGACATACACGCAAAGGATTGACAACTTGAAGACGCCTTCTTCCGATCAACCTCCTAAAGTTCAACAATTTGACGGTCACGAAATCCCAAAAAACATGTGGCTCACTTCATCTAGACATGTAATAAAGCTGGCACTTATGGTGATCACCTTGTCAAGCAGTTTGTCCGATCTCTCAAAGGAAATGCTTTTGACTGGTGCACAGACCTCGAGCCTGGATCCATTCACAGTTGGGAGCAATTGGAGCACAAATTCCACAACCGCTTCTACAACACAAGGCACATTGTTAGTATGGTTGAACTTACAAATGTCTGCCAGTTGAAGGATGAACAAGTAATCGACTTCATAAATCATTGGAGGAGCCTAAGCCTTAACTGCAAAAACTGCATTAGCGAAACATCTAGCATCGAAATGTGCATCCAAGGCATGCACTGGGGACTCCACTATATCTTGCAAGGAATAAAGCCTAAAACATTTGAAGAGTTGGCCACCCGTGCACATGACATGGAACTAAGCATGGCTGCGAGTGAAAACCAAAGGCCTCCTGATTACAATCTTTGTAAAGGTGTTGAAGACATACAGGAAAGAGAAAGTGGGGGAAAGTTTGCATCTGATGATGAAATTGAAGAATCCATGAATATCAACACTTCTCCCTTGAAAGTCACTGCAGAGACAAGTAGGAAGGTAAGTGTTGAATTAACTTTCATGCGAGACAAAACAAGTCAAAATTTAGCATTGAAAGAAATACAAGCAAAGGAATATCCATTCCTCGACTCGGATGTTCCTGCCATCTTTTAAGAACTCCTTGAGTTAAAACTCATTCAGTTGCCCGAGATGAAGCGACCGAATGAAGCTGGGAGGGCTGATATTCCAAATTACTGCAAGTACCAGCGCCTGATTGGTCACCCCATTAAAAACTGCTTCATCTTCAAAGAAAAGGTCAAGGACTTGGCTCGTGAAGGAAAAATCTTGCTAGAAGAAGAAATGGCGAGCACGAATCAAGTTTCTCTTTCCTTTTGTTCATTCAATCCTACAATTGAAACAATTGGAATATGAAGGCAAAGACATTTCAGCTGCAGTGCTCCTCGAAGCACGAGCCTAAACTGCAAGTCATAGTACGCCTCGACAGACGAGCTTAAACTGTATGTTACTTCTTTTTTGCATGAGTATAAACTGCATAAAAAGAAAATCACAATTCTTTCGAACTACGTAATGACTTGATCCTCTTCACCAAGGTACGTAGGCAACTTAGATTTTCATTCTAAGTTCAGTCGCATAAAAAAAAAACTCAAAGTTTCGAAGACCTCAAGGACATGCATAAAATGAGAAAACAATATAATATGCGAAGAATTGTAAAAGATCAATTTTATTGCATTAGAGCTTAAATTGCTTGATACACCAATGATGAAAAGGGGAAGAAAACAGGTAGGTGAATCCAGCATGAATTTTGTCACCGACTTCGGCATACTTGTAGCACTTGTGGTTCGGAAGGCCCTAGTCAAGATATAAAAATCTTGTCGAAAGTATGCAAATCTGGAAGTTTGGTGCAGCTGCATCAGTTCTTAGAAATTACTAAGAAAAATGTTGAAAGACTTAAGCCTCGATATCTTCAAGAGTTTTTTGTTTTTTTCTCTTCTCTGAGTCTACTTTCCAGCAGTGCATATGTCTCACAATTTGGACACACCTGCAAGGGGTCATGATTTACTTTTATCAAGATGCCAAATCTGCAACAATATGAATGTCAAAATTCAGAATAGAATTCAAAAATCAAAATGTATTAATCTCGAAGGATTCAACAAGTATTTTGACATATGTTGTAGCCTCAGATATCAGCTTTCCAACGGTTCAAACGGCTTATAATTTTAACACTCCTAGCTCAAGATATGGGGTTTTCCGTGATGTCGTGCAGGTCTGTCAAAGTCAGCATGGGAAAAAATGCATCAATTTTAAAAATTTATTCTGGCTAATTGTGAAGGAGTTTGGCCTTAAAAATTTTATATGTCGCAGAAATTCGAGTTGCAATTCTATAGAATCAAGCGGCTCCTGATTTACATACTTCTATTATGAGATGTGATATTTTTAGCAGGGCTATGCAGGATTACCAAATCAACAGGGAACACCTGCATCAATTTCTGAAGTTAAGTTTGGCTAATCGTCATGGCGTTTGGCCTTTAATTTCATGTCTGTTGCAGCTCTACGAGTCTTAATTCTGAAGAAATAATTGGGCCGTGAGTTAAACCCTTCTATACAAAAGTACCATCAATTTGGTAAAGTGTGAGAAGTTGAGTAAAAACGACAAGGCAGATTCTGAGCAAAGTTTAGAAAATACATTGCTGAAAACTACAGTATTTTCGAACTTGCTAGTTCATGTACCATATCTTAGCTTAGAACGCAGGCTAGGATCATGTGTTTTCAAATAGTCCAACTACTTTAACCCTTCATTTGGCCGAAATGTCATCTTAATTGGTACTTCAAGTCTTGTCGTTATATGCAGACACGTGAATTTTAATGAATTTAATTCAATAAATGAATTGATTTAATCCAAGATTTATTAGTCCAAGATCCCTACCACATGTCAAATGATGTGGCGCCAAGTTAAATCAAGGACCAATAAAGTTATGACATGCGTATAAGTGATGTAGCATGCCTAGTCAAATTAATATCGAACCCTCCCAAAATACATATAAATATGCCTCAGGTGTATTTTCAACAAAATGGAGACTCCAAAGGGCTTCTTTGGAGTCGCCATCTAATTTAGGATAAATAGGAACCGAGAGTTAATTAATGAGTGGATTTCTTCCTTATTTTAAAAGGAAAATAAGTTTCAGAGATTCTGAGTAAGTGGTTATTTCATTTTCAAAAGAAGGTCTTTGTTTATTAAAAGAGCACTTTCGAAAATTCGCTAAAAGCAGTTAATCCGACAGTTTTCACAAATTTTAATAAAATAAATAACTTAGATATTTAAAGGAAAATATAGGATAAATAAAGAAGTAAATAAATAAATAAGTGCATAAGTAAATAGATAATAAATAATTAATTAATAATAAGTAATTAAATAAATAAATAAATTTACTATTTAATAAAATAAGTAAATTTATAAATAAATAATTTAAATATAAATAATAATAAAATAAAGATATAAACCTAATTGAATTTTAATTTACACTCATTAATTGACAAACAGTTCTTAATACCTTAAACTGAATGGCGAATCCCAAAGAAACGGGAATAAATAATTACATAAAGCAATTTCTAATCCTGTTATAAGATAACAATTTTATAATATAAAACGTCTATCCTACCAGGCTTCTAATGCAAAGTCCTAGTCCGGTTTTCAGGGATCCTATAACATGGTTTCTAATGGGAACAGGGAAAGAGAGAGTTTAGAAGATAAAACCCGGACGTGCAAACTCAATAATTGAGCCTTGAATTATATAAGTTTTCATTTTTTCTGGAACTTAAGCCCCAAGATGCAGCGGATCAAAGAACTCCAATGCAAATAGCCATTCCGATTTGAGTTTAATCAACTCGATCCCATGGTTTTCATGCAAAGTAGAAGAGATAAAGAATTAGTACGCGAATTTATTACAAGATGAGAGATGGAAGTGAACAAACGAGGTAATAAACAGACAAGAAAAGAATTAGACTAATGAATATTAGGCGGATTACATGCTTTGTCGTCTTACTCGAACAAAGATCAATGTAACGGGTCTAGTTTAATATTCGCAAGACAAGGTAAAACATCATCTTGAGAGAAAAAGTAAACGCATTAAACAAGTTTATTAGCTTCTTTACTGACAGTACTCAGGTGGAAATGAATGATCTAACCAGATGTTGCAAGAAATCCTTACGCACACACTGACTAGAATTGGCCAATTTAAACACCTGCTTCATGACTAAATAAATTCCAACGTAGATCCACGATATATTCATCCTTTTGGCTTTTTCAAAAGCTGAGAACTTATACATTAATTATATTAGAGGAAATAACCCTTTAAAACTTGAGAAATGTCGCATGATTACAAGAAGAAAAGGCCTCGCTCATGACCCTTTTTCAGACACACATCCCCTGAACCCTCTCCCAAGCTCAACAAAACACCTGAGCAGCCATACACCCCCACCTTGCACCAGCTGCATTAATCTAAAATAAAATGACCTGTCTAATTTTCTCCCCGAACAATCCACACCAACACTAGATCACCTGAACTTCTTCCTAATCACCTATGAACAACCCAGAACCAAACAGCTCACTAACAAAAACTCGCACCTACAAACCACATCTAACTACCTATGAACAACCTAGAACCAAACAACCCTCTTTACACCCAATACACTCCAAAACATCAACAGAAAACCCTGAACACTTTTCACTCCTAGAATAAACATCAACTCCTACACATCATCTCCAAGCACCAATGGACAAAATAAATATTTTACCTCCTCAATCAAAAATCGACAGCAAATCAAACAAAGGCTTGAACCCCTTTTAACCTCTCTTTTACAAAAGAACCAGGACTAACTCCTACGCTTCTCCTCAAACACAATCAAACTTTAAGAAACATGAAAGAAAATTGATTTAAGACTAAGTGAACTGCTGCATATACATATCATTGGAAAGATTGATTTTTTTTTAATTACTTTTCTGCATAACAAATCATAAACATACACATACAGCTTCTCTTTTCATACTTCATTTAACATGAAAACAGTTTTAATACCGATACCTTCAATCAATACCATACCCAAACTGATTCATTTAGACAGGAAAAACATTCACAGAGCTTAACAATAAGTATACCATCTAAACTTAATCAATAACACAAACGAATATCATGTTGCTAAAACAGAATATCAAAACTAAATAAGGTCGAGATTTTACTTGTTCCAGAGCAGTGAACATGGTGATGAACTGAAAATAGTAATTCGAACTTAAAACGACGATTAGAACGAGGTCGACGACTCGAATCCCAAATCAAAATTAAACCAGGAAAACAGTAACAGTATATATTTTAACCTAAAACTGATAAGAATATATATATATATATATATATATATATATATATATATATATATATGCATATGCTATTGTTTTCATTTCATTTTCTTCCTATCAACTCTCTGTTTTTTTATTGCCTCCCTCCCTCTCAAAACTGACTCTAAAAATGAACAAAAGTAAGATTTTATATTTGAGAATGCTAGGATTTTCGGACTCCTTAGAAATTTCGAATCCACCCTTGCTCCTTTTCTTTTCCCTTTTGAAACCAGGGTTAAAATTATATAATCCTTCACATCGTACTGGTTTAACTCTGATTTCAAAGGGAAATATGGACGTTATAATATCTCACGGCTCGGATTCGATCAAACTTTTGAAATAACATATAGGATTAAAGGGGTTTTGTAAGATTTTTGGATGTATAAAGGGTTTTAGAGGGTCAAAATTGGGGCTTCAGGTCAAGGGAAATTGTGGACGGGCTGAAGAAAAGGAACTGAAATGATATGTCTATTAACAGTTATATGTGTTTAGCATGGGTGGGTAAGTTTTAGTTACGCATTTGGATTTTGGCCTCTTTTGAAATAAATTAGGAAGTGAAGGGGGTTTGCACGAGTAGGATAGAAATTAGGCTACGCCTTACAATTTTAGCGGTTTCCTTTATATTTAACTCAATTACTTTTGATGTTTCAAAATTAATTTTAATTTAGAATAATTGGACTTTAATTAAGACGTCCGGGACAAAATTGGGTGTCAACAGCTGCCCCTCTTTACTCGAAAAGGATGAAAGAGTTTTAAGAGTAAAGAAGTTGACATAAAGCCA
The DNA here is from genome assembly GCA_029990575.1 of Petunia axillaris subsp. axillaris. Lineage (NCBI taxonomy): Eukaryota > Viridiplantae > Streptophyta > Magnoliopsida > Solanales > Solanaceae > Petunia > Petunia axillaris. The sequence continues at coordinate 65,504,863 of JARKNS010000001.1, read as the reverse complement.
ATTTTGTCATGATAAAGCCAAAGACTTTTGATTCCATGAACCAAAAGCCGAGCCTTATAGGCATGGCTGAATTCGGTTCTCTAAGTTTCCTGCATATCTTTGGCTAAACAAGAATCAGGCCATATTTAGTTCGACGCGATTTGAAAATGAAAAACGAGATAACAAGGACTATCTTGTCTTCAATCTGGAACTTCGGACTGGGTTACGACCTAAATTGGAATTATTTGGGTGACATAAAATTGACTAACACAAAAACTGACACAAAAGGTTGACATAAGACTGACCTATAGGGTTGACATAAGACTGACCTCTAGGGTTGATAACTTGTTCGACTGATTCTTCAGATCCTCGTTGACGAGTCTAGCTCATATTAACGATTTTTCCAGATCACTGCTAAGAAAGAGTTCCACGTTATGCTCAAAATATTAATGCGATCGTGCTAAAATCCTGTAATATACTCGACAAATAGTAAGCGAACAACTGCCAATGAGGCTTAATAAATGAAGTAATAAATGAATAGCGATAAATAAACTTGTAGATGCTGGTTGCAATATCAATGATAAGCTTGTCTTCAATCAACTTGCGAAGAAATCCAGCTTGGAAAGGCAAGATAACTTCAGGTCGTTGGTAGACTGAAAATAAAGTAACAAAAGCTTCAATCAATAGAAACATAAAGTGAACTTTAAATAAAATTATAAAGATAAAAATGTCGTCTTTTCGGCAATAAACCGTGAGAAAGCATAAGCTTTAAATTATGAAGAGGCAATTTGAAAAGCAATCTTGGATTATTCTCCAACTAAAAGTAAGAACACATCCGAAGTAATCTCATTATCCTGCATGTCTTAACAAACTTATTAATAACATAAGGTCATTAGAATAGGTATGAGCAAATAAATAAACGCCTCAGGAGGCTACAAAATATACTTAAGAAAGTGTAAAATATTAAAACTCCTATCGAAACCATAAAATTACACCTTAGAGGCATTCAAATAATTGATAACTTTGAGATGACATTAATACCCCTTTGATGCCACAAAATTATGCCTAGAGGCATTCAAATAATTAACACCTTCGAGGTGACACAAATACGCCTCCGGGGCAACAAAATTATGCCTTAGAGGTATTCAAATAATTAACACCTTTGAGGTGACACAAATACGCCTCTGTGACAACTAAATTACGCCTTAGAGGCATTCAAATAATTAACACCTTTGAGGTGACACGAATACACCTCTGGGGCAAAAAAATTATGCCTTAGAGACATTCAAATAATTAACACCGGGGCAACAAAATTACGCCTTAGAGGCATTCAAATAATTAACACATTCGAGGTGATACAAATATACTTATTGAAAGCGTTAACACATAAATACGCCTATCGAAAACATGACCCACGAATAAGCTTATCTCTCCGAATCCTTCTAGGGAGGAAAGGTCTTGGCTACAACACAAAGTGAATCCTCAAGGAGTGGCAGTATCTATAAATCATAAAATAACACTTTAGCAAGTGTTCTCATACTGCGAAAGAGAAATGAAAAAGATATGCTTAACAATTTTCAAAAGTTATGAGAAATAGAAATGCCGCCTTTCAACAAAGTGGGAAAGCGTCGAGCTTTATCCCAAATATCATTGCAATCCAAGCAACAAGAATCCTGAAAATTGACTTGCTAAGATATTTATCTTCCGTTGCGGGTTTTAATGTTCCTGCTCTCAAAGAAAAAATGTTAGTTTTGGGGAGGGGAAGAGCGTTTGATTCATGCTGACTCGAGCCTTCATCCTTCAACCGCTTCCTTCTTCTCCATTTGTCTAGATTTGCAATCCGTCTTTTGAGACTTCGCCAACGAACTCTGTCATATTTCAGATTGTGACATATATTTGAACAAATTGAACGTCATTTATCTTGCAACTCTACACCATTCCGAAAAACTACTTCTCAGAATTTTCCTATTCATCTTCCATCAGGGAATACCGCCTCTTGCAAAATTATTTGCCTTAATTATGATCTTTTACATCTTTAACTCATTTTGCGAAATTTTCCCCAGTTGCTATCTTTCAAATCTTTAACTTGCCTTGTAAAATTTGCCCAATTATGACTTTAGGGGGAAATTGAAAATTTTAATATTATAGAGTCGAGCCCGTTGAGAGCGCCTACGTATCCCACCATGGAGATCAGACCGTACGTAGTTCTGCTTACATTAATTTTGGGGAATATGGCAATCTAAGTGCGAAACCGAATCCAAATTGAAATGCCTACACATCTGCCCAGATGCGTAGTTCGAAATTACTTCATCAAAGATAAACAAGCCCTAAGCATTACAAAATCTGATCGAATCCGATGTGGATTGCTTACTTATCTTGTTGCCATTCAGGAATCAGACCAAAAGTAGTTCAAAATTACATAAAAGAGGAAATAGGGGATTCCTAAGCTAGAGCAACCGAGCTCTATATGAGTTGTTTACATATCCTAGCCTTAGAAATAAGGTTATCCGTAGTTCGCATTACAATCAAAACTACATTAAAATGAGAAAAATATTTGCTTGCGCCGCTTGTAAGCTCTCTTGATTGTACTTGGATTGATAACTTTTGGCCAGACTGTAAGAGTGTGCCTTCTTGCAAATGAGACAATTTTTCAACAACAGCCATGCTACTAAATCTCCGGGAATTAGTTCTCTCATCTGGATTGATTCATATTCAATTAAATCTTGGATCTTATGTTTAAGAGCAACACATTCGTTAGTATCGTGCTTGAAAAATTTTGCATGGTAAGCACAATATTTGGTTCCATCAACCCATTGTGGGGGAGGGTCAAATGTACCATTTCCTTATAATGGTTCTAGCACTCCCATATCTTTTAATCTTTCATACAATTAAGCCTGTGGTTCACCTAAAAATATGAATTTCCGATACTGCTTCTTCTCATATTTGGTATGCGATCCTGATGGTTTGGACTTGCGGGCCACAAGTGGCAGATGTTGTTACGGATAATTGTATACTTGCGGTTGTGAATAAGGCTGATAAGCGGTTGCTGCTAATTGATGGTAATTGGGTTGGCCATTATAGACTGGATATGGTGCGGGTGGAATTTAATGCTGACTTGGATAAGTTGGGTATAGTGTGCTTTGGTAAATAGGTTGGTTTGGTGAGTTTCTGAAGGTTGGCTTCTTGTTTGCTTTTGGTCCATGTCGGCCATATCAATTCTAAATTCATCTTCCTTCTCAAAATTATTTGTGCCAGCTTGAGCATTTTGGGCAGTTGCCTTCATCGCGGCAAAGCTTACAATTCGCCCAGTTTTAACACCTTCTTCAACCATTTCTCCCATCACAAGAAGTTCAGAATAGAGTTTACCCGTCATAGGGAACAAGTTCATGTAATAAGAATCATCTTGGGCTCGGATGAAGTACTTCACCATATCTTTCTCAGTCATTGGCGGTTGCACCATCGCAGCCTGTTCTCGCCATCTCAGTGTATACTCCCTCAAAGTTTCTGTTGGTTTCTTCTCAGATTAGACAAGGTTAAAAGGTCAGGTACAATGTCAACATTGTACTCAAATTGCTTTATGAAATCATTGGCCACGTCATAAAAAACATGACATTTGCTTATATCATGTCGTGCAAGCCACTCAGCCGCAACACCCTCCAGACTATGACTGAAGTAAGCCATTAAAAGTTCTTTTTGCTTCTCGCACCTCTCATCCAGTTAAGGTACTTGGTCAGATGAGCAAATGGGTCACTATGACCGTTGTAAATGTCAAATTTTGGCACTTTGAATCCCAGAGGAGGTGCGACATCTGGGTATAGATAAAGATTGCGGTATGAGATACTTTGATGCCCTTCTGACCCTTGCAAATTCTTCAAGGAATGTTCAAGACTTTTCATTTTTCGAACCATGTATTGATATTCAGCTGTCCTACCTGGCATTTCTCTTGCTAAAGGCATCTCCGTTGGAGGCAAATAACCATAAGTATTAGAGACCTTGAAGGTTGGCTCGTGTTCATGATATTGATTATCTGGATTTTTGAGCATTAGCTCACTTGCGGATCTTTTTATGGTAGCCAATGGGATGGGAGCATTGGGTGGTGCAGGGTGAGAAGTGTTCTTGGCTGGTGGATATTGGAATTGTGGCAAGTTGTTCTGGTTAATGAATGCATTTGGGATGTTGTTAACTGGTGCAAGCATATGAATGAAACTGGAATTTAAAGGCATGTTCGGATTGGAAGTTTCAACATTAGGGTTCAGAGTTGATAGCACCGCTGGCGTGTTTTGGTAGCTCGACCCTTTCATTCTTTCTAGTTCAGCTTGCATACATTCAATCTACTTAGCCATTCTAGCAATTTGTTCATCAGAACAACTGCTTGCTCATTAGAAGATGCAGGGATACCAGTCTGATTATCAATCAAATCAGTCATTGCTTGCTTCACTTTAGATTAGACAGTTAACTAACTCGGGAGTCAACACGAATCAAACTCTCTCTTGGGGAAAACGCAAAACAAAAGAAAAATTCAAAAGGTAAACTATGTTAGTTTGCGTGTTATTGGCAAAATTGCAGACAATCACATAGCGCGTGTCACATAGAGTTTTGCATTTTAAACAAGTTTGACATGTGGCAATCACAATTAGTTGAGCATAAATGAAAATGCAGGCGCGTCCTACCCTGTAAGGTTCCTCTTTCATGCAAGAGCTAAGCCTAATCGTCAAATAGCAAATCAATATGGTGATAATAAATTGATCCAAACTGTTGCCAATGTGAAATTTGGATGATAACGATATAATAAACAATAAGATTTCAAAAGACTGCCTTTTATTAGAATATTTCAAATAATACAATTGTTTTGAAAAGAAGTCCGGAAATAAGCCACAAAAAATGTGGTAATACACTATTTTTTTTAAATAAATAATAATAAAAATACACTAAACCAGTCTTAATATACTAAAACGATAATTGTTTGCTCCTTGCCGGATCCGGATCTGTCAACTGCTAATTTTCAACTGCATTGAATGCATTGGCAAACAACTTGAATATTACCTTATTGAACAACCTGCTATCTTCCTGCAAACAAAAGGAACAGTGAGGCAACCCCCAAATTTGTCAAAGGCAAACTGGCATGAATCTGTCTATGACCACCACATACAAAATAAAATGCAACGTCATTGGGTTATAATAACCTGTCGACAAAAATGACGGTTTCTTAATTCCTGGAAACGGTACCAAGGACCGGGTCTAAACTAAGGTGTATGTGCATGCCATGTCCTATAAGCTCCTTCTAAGAGTTGGCTAACGGTTGAGGCTGACTCGACCTATGCGGGGTAGACCTGGCCTAATAAACCAGTAGAACCGGCCATGACAAAACCAGGCAAAATCCATATCCCGAACTAAGTTTGGTGACACGAAAGAAGTTTCAAAGAGTGAGGTAAGGGCAATGCCCTTCCTGCATAACTACCCATCAAGTGGGTGCCCCGTGATGAAATCGAGGAGGTGAAAGAGAATTGACAAGTTTCCATGAGGGAGGAAGTATGAACGGAATGTAGACTTATGCACAAATAAAAATATGCTTCAATACATACATTCACACAATCAATTCTACGCATACTAGTATTGGCATACAAATAAATCAATCAATTAAACTACGCATACTAGTTTAGGCATACAAACAAACAAATAGTTAAGCTATGGATACTAATATCGACATACAATTCAACACATATACAAATCAATATATAGATAAAGCAAATTCGTGAAAATCTTTTGGTTCGAACCATTAAATTCTCCCTAGCAGAGTCGCCACCCTGTTGAACCCTCACAAAATATATATAAATATGCATCGGGTGTATTTTCAAAAAAAAAAAAAAAAAAAAAAACTCCAAAGGGCTTCTTTGGAGTCGCCACCTAATTTAGGATAATTAGGAACCAAGAGTTAATTAGTGAATGCATTTTTTCCTTATTTTAAAAGAAAAATAAGTTTCAAAGACTCTGAGTAAGTGGTTCTTTTGAAAGAAGGTCTTTGTTTATTAAAAGAGCACTTTCGAAAATCCGCTAAAAGCGGTTAATCCGGCAGTTTTCACGAATTTTAATAAAATAAATAACTTAGAGATTTTAAGGAAAATATAGAATAAATAAAGAAGTAAATAATAAGTAAATAAATAAATAAATAATAAGTAATTAAATAAATAAATATATAACTGAATATTTAAAAAAATAAGTAAATAATTTAAATATAAATAATGATAAAATAAAGATACAAATTTAATTGAATTTTAATTTGCACTCATTAATTGACAAACAGTTCTTAATACCTTAAATTGAATGACGAATCTCAAAGAAACGGAAACAAAATAATTACATAAAGCTATTTCTAATCATGCGATAAGATAACAATTTTATAATATAAAGCGTTTATCCTACCATTGCTTCTATCAGGACAAATTCCTAGTCCGATTTTCAGGGATTCTATAACATGGATTCTAACGGGAATAGGGAAAGAAAGAGTTTAGAAGATAGAACCCAGAAGTGCAAACTCAATAATAGAGCCTTGAATTTTATAAGTTTTCATTTTTTTCGGGAACTTAAGCCCGAAGATGCAGCGGATCAAAGAACTCCAATGCAAATAGCCATCACGATTTGAGTTTAATCAACTCGATCCCAAGGTTTTCATGCAAAAAAAAGTAGAAGGGATAAAGAATTAGTATGCGAATTTATTATAAGCTGAGAGATAGAAGTGAACAAACGAGGTAATAAATAGACAAGCAAACGTAGTTTTAGCAGAAAAACATAAACCTTTACACTTTGAACTTTACTTCTAACACTTAAGTCGAAACCAAGAGCAGGAAAGAATTAGACTAAAGAATATTAGGCGGATTACATGCTTTTCGTCTTACTCGAACAAAGATCAAAGTAACGGGTCTAGTTTGGTTTTCACAAGACAAGGTAACAACATCATCTTGAGGGAAAAAGTAAATGCATTAAACAAGTTCATTAGCCTTTTTACTGACAGTACTCAAGTGGAAATGAATGATCTAACTAGATGTTTCAAGCAATCCTTACGCACACACTGACTGGAATTGGCGAATTTAAATACCTGCTTCATGACTAAATAAATTCCAACAGGGATCCACGATATATTCAGCCTTTTGGCTTTATCAAAAGCTGAGAACTTATACATTAATATATTGGAGGAAATAGCCCTTTAAAACATGAGAAGGGTCGCAGAATACAAGAAGAAAAGGTCTCGCTCATGACCCTTTTCAGGCACAGATCTCCCGAACCCTCTCCCAAGCACAACATAACACCTGAACAGCCATATACCCTACCTTGCACCTGCTGCACTAATCTAAAATAAAAAGACCTATCTAACTTTCTCTCTGAACAATCAACACCCATATTAGATCACCTGAACTTCTTCCTAATCACCTATGAACAACCCTGAACCAAACAACTCACTAACAAAAACTTACACCTACAAACCACATCTAACTACCTATGAACAACCTTGAACCAAACAGCCCTCTTTACACCCTATACACTCCAAAACATCAACAGAAACCCCTAAATTCTTTTCACTCCTAGAATAAACATCAACTCCTACACATCATCTCGAAGCACCAATGAACAAAACAAACATTTTACCTATTCATTAAAAAATCAACATCAAATCAAACAAAGGCTTGAAACCCTTTTAACCTCCCTTTTACAAAAGAACTAGGACTAGCTCCTACGCTTCTCCTCAAACACAATCAAACTTTATGAAACAGGAAAGAAAATTGATTTAAGATTAAGTGAATCACTGCATATACATATTATTGGAAAGATTGAAATATTTTTTTAATTACTTTTCTGCATAACAAATCATAAACATACACACAGCTTCTCTTTTCATACTTCATTTAACATGAAAAGAGTTTTAATACCAATACCTTCAATCAATACCATACCCAAAGTGATTCATTTAGACAGGAAAAATATTCACAAAGCTTAATAATAAGTATACCATCTAAACTTAATCAATAACACAAACGAATCTCATGTTGCTAAAACAGAATATCAAAACTCTCTTAAAGCGAACAGGGTGATGAACGGAAAATAGCAACTCGAACTTAAAGCAACGATATGATTGAGGTCGACGACTCGAATCCCAAATTAAAATTAAACCAGGAAAACTGTAACAGTGTATATTTTAACCTAAAAATGATTAAAATTTATATATATGCATATGCTATTGTTTTTATTTCATTTTCTTCCTATCAACTCTCTGTTTTTTTTTTACTGCCTCCCTCCCCCCTCAAAAACTGACTTTAAAAATAAACAAAAATAATATTTTATACCGTGAATGCTAGGGTTTTCGGACTCCCTTGAAATTTCGAATCCACCCTTGCTCCTTTCTTTTCCGTTTTGAAACTAGGGTGAAAATGGTATAATCCTTCAGATCGTACTGGTTTAACTCTGATTTCAAAGAGAAATATGGATATTATGATATCTTATGGCTCGGATTCAATCAAACTTTTGAAATAACAGATAGGATTAAAGGGTTTTTGTACTGGTGAGAGAGGGGAGGGACCAATTCGTACAGTTTTTGGATGTATTAGAGGGTTTTAGAGGGATCAGAGATCAATCGCGGGTCAAATTGGGGCTTCGAGTCGAGGGGAATTGGGGACGGGCTGAAGAAAAGGAACTGAAATGATATGGATGTTAACGGTTATATGTGTTTTGCATGGGTGGGTAAGTTTTAGGTAGACATTGGGATTTTGGCCTCTTTTGAAATAAATTAGGAAGTGAAGTGGGGTTGCACGAGTAGGATAGAAATTATGCTATGCCTTACAATTTTATCCCTTTTCCTTTAAATTTGACTCAATTACTTTTGAAGTTTCAAAATTAATTTTAATTTAGAATAATTAGACTTTAATTAGCACGTCCGGGACAGATTGGGTGTCAATAATTAATAGCCAATAAAAACCATCCAAGTGTCCAACATGACATGTCTTGGCCAATTAAATTCATTCTTATCACATAGCTTTTATGATAGGACTCAAGTGGACCAATCAAATCAAAGTAAATCCCTTCTCCTATAACTATAAATAGAGGAGTTGCATATCTCTTGAAACCAGATTCAGAAATTGGTGAAAGCTCTCATTCACTAGTGGAGAAATCAAGGAGGAGATACATAGAAGTCTTTTATTCTGCCAGAGATCAAGAAGCATTCCATACATCAAGAAGTCTTCCATCCTGGCTATGACAAAGAAGTCTTCTATAAATCACAAAGCCTATCCCTCCTAGCTGTGATCAAGAAGTCTGTCCATACATATTCAGCCGCCGCGTTCGTGATCAAAGTCTGCCCCCACATTCGTGATCAAATCAAATCCATACATTCAAGAACAAGCTCCTTAGCCCTTGAATCAAGTCAAATCCACATATTCAAGAACAAGCTCTCAAGCCCTTGAATCAAATCAAATCCATCAAGTTCAAGATCAAGCTCAAAAGCCCTCTAATCAAATCAAGTTAAATCCACATATTCAAGATCAAGCTCAAAAGCCCTTGAATCAAATCAAAACCATCAAGTTCTAGATCAAGCTTTAACGCCCTAGAATCAAATCCGTGAAGAGAAGAATCAGAGGATTACATCTTAGATTAAAGATATTCTAGAGAATGTAACCCGCATTATTTCTATAAATCAAATTATACTTGTGGATATTATTTTTTTTGTCTTGATTATTTTCAGGCAACAAATTTATTTTCTACAAATTTTGTCTTCACGTCTCCAACTCAAATAAGACTTGAAGTGGGGCATTGTAGACACTGAAATTTTGTTGAACATAGGGTTTCTACAGAATGAGCCCGTTAGAGTTACTTGGACACTACTCCACCAAACCCTAGCTGACTCCTATAGAAAGGGCTTTACATTCTAGTGAAGAGGCATCTCAAAAATATCAAGAGATCATAAAAAAAGACACCAAATATTTCTTTCTAGCCTCTTCTTGATCATCAAATACATCAAGGAGATACAAATCATCCTACGTTCGAGAAATACGCTGCTAAGCCCCTCGAATTACGGATAACAAATAGGAGAGAAGAATCAAGGGGTTGGCAGAATTGTACTCACATATTTTATGAATAAAAGTACATTTATTTATGTTGTTTGTAATTATTTAAATTTATTGCAAACAAATTGGCATGCCCAGTGGGACAAGTTCTGCCCTTCATCTCTTAAGTAAAAAAGTGCCTCTTCAACAACGGTGGCCAAATCTGCGGGCAAAATCTCCAATATACTTCAAATATTGTCTTTGCATATCCACTCAAATAAGACTTGAAGTGGGGGCATTTGTAGACACTGAAATTTTGTAGAAATTAGGGTTTCTACAAGATGGGCCCATTAAGGTTACTTGTAGGCTACTCACCTATAACCCTAACTCACTCCTATAAAAGGAGTCCATATTCTCAAGCAAACGTATCTCAAAAATATCAAGAGATCACAAAACAGACACCGTATGTCTTTCTAGCCTCTTCTTGATCATCAAATATATCAAGGAGATGCAAATCATTCTACGTTCGAGAACTACGCTGCTAAGGCCCTCGAATTATGGATAACAAATAGGAGGAAAAATCAAGGGGTTATCAGAATTGTACTCATATATTTTATGAAAAAAGTACATTTCTTTATGTTTTTTGTAATTGCTTAAATTTTATTGCAAACAGTGTCAGAAATGTATATGATGGAATAAGGCAATTTTAATTTGTCATTTAAATGTCTATATTTTTAATTGAGAAATTCCAAGAGTTAAATTGGCATGCGATTTAAAAGTTGATGGATAATTAATCCGCTGATTATTTTTCTCTACTTAAATATTAGATTTGTGCCAGTGTTCAAACTCATAAGGTGTGCGGTTCGCCTAATGCAAATATTGCGATTTGCCTAATGCATATATTAAAGCATTGTGCTATTATCACTAATTCAAACATTGAGAGGGTCATTTAGTTTGTTTTATAAGTATATCTAATTATTATAGTGTTATCGCAACTTCAATAATAAAATAATACTCACTGATATTAACTCAACTTAATTCTTTCTAATCATTCAAGAGATTTTTACTCCACATAAACACTCACAATAGTTATATACTCTTTCTAAACCTACTTTTACGTTTCTTTCTTTTTCTAGCCGGTTGCTCTATTTATATATATTTTTTTCTTTTTTATGTTTAATCCCTTCATATAGAGGGCTTTTACTTAAGCCTTAATTTTAGGCGTTAGTAGTAAGCAGTAAATAGTTACCATATTCAAATCTAAAACCAAATAGTTAATTAATTCGTAGAAGTATGTGGCAGTTTAGGTCTTTAATTAGGATGAAGATTTGAGATTCCAACCTAAATTTAGGAAATATCTAGTTTCATAATTTCTATGTGGATTAAATAATCATTACTCATTTAACATTTTACCATGACTTTGATTAAGTATTACTAATTTACCATATTTTAAAGGAAATTTTATAGTATATAGAAATTTATGAGTGTTGTTTAAATAAAATAGACACATTTATTGAAATTTATGGTTTATAGACCTTTACCCCCTTGATATTCCACTTTTATAGCCATTTTTAAAAAACTGATCAATTTCTCTCATTAATGCCTATTTTGTTGGGAATTCGTGTTAACTAACTATCTTTATTGCATTTATCTAACTAATCATAATATCTTTACACGCTTTTATCTATTTCTACTTAATCATAACATTTTCTAATTAAATACATATACATGAATATCTCCCTATTTGATTTTAGGGGAACAAAGATAAATTTTCAGTGGAAGCTTTATTTCTTCAACATAAATATCATAAATATGCAGAATATATCACATTCATACCAATAGAATATGCAGAATATGCAGAATATCCAAAATATATTTTCACTTGTATTAATAAAATATCTTAAGTATAATATTACCAATATATTATCTATTGAAATAATATCTCATAAATATGCAGAATATATTGCACTTGTATCAACAAAATATTTTATGTATAATAATATAAATATATTATATATTTAAATAAATATCATAAATATGTAGAATATATCACATTCATATCAATAGAATATTTTATACATAATATTATATATTTTAAAATAATGAATAGCAGTACATGGCAGATGAATGACGTGTGAAAGTTGGGGAAATCGTTTACCCTGTATCCATGATTAATTGCTAATATTTAAGAATAACTAAATAATATTCATTAACATTTAAATCATTTAGCGAAAAATTCAGTGATAGTTATCCATGTATTTCAGGAAGATAATCATCTTCATATAATTTAGGCACGATTACCTCTCTCTAATAAACTAGGCACGATAGCCTCAACAAATTTTTAGGAAGAAAATATACATAAACTTATTTATATATGGTAATTTTTGGCTAGCCATTGTGCAAGATGTTCTATGACTATTTGAATGTAGGACCATGGTATATATTTGGTTAGATATGAAAATTTTCCTATTTTAAATCCCACCATTATTCACGTCTTTTTAGATAATATGTATTCCAAGCATTATTCACATAATATATAATTTATTTTAAAATTTTATATTTAAATAAATAAATTATTCCTTCACCTAGTTTCTATCTATATTATATTCAATATTTATTTTTTTAATATGTGAGTATGTATGTTGTTGCTATTTGTGTATTCTTCAAATATTGGCAAATTATTATTCTATAATACACATATACTCCTATTATTTATAAATTATATAGTATGTATTATCTATATTATATTTAAAATTTATTCATTTAATATGTTAATGTATTTCTAATATCTGTCATGTATCCGTCAGAATATTGACAATTTATTATTATATATTACATTTAGGCTCCTATTATTTATAAATTACGTAGTATGTATAAGTTAAAGTTAGTATGTATTTAGTATGCATTCACTCGTGTGTGTGTGTGTGTGTGTGTGTGTGTGTGTGTGTGTGTGTGTGTTTGTGTACATACTGCTAGTTATTCTTGAGGATTGATATATATACTGCTAGTTATTCTTGAGGAGTGATTTATGGAGTATATTTCAAGGAGACTACCTAGTGCATATTACACATTGTGATCCTGATTTTTTCTAGTTGGTGAGAGAAAAAATCTCCATTTTAAATGATGGCTTCCAATATTTATGGGTTCCTGGTTTTTTGCTAAAATTTGGTGAGAGAAAATATTTTTTTAATAATTTTAAACTCATTTTCTTAGGACTAGTTTATGTTAGGACCAACTAAAAGTTATTATACTATAATGGGTGATTAATTATGTTTTTTACCCGTCATTCAAATTGACTGATCCACAAAGCTTAATCACGATGGCATATCATTTTACTGTACGTGAGTTTAAACAAAGCTAAAATCGCAATTCTTGAAGGTGCAGAGACGAAGCTCAATATATATATAGAAGATTTTTACCTACCACCAAAAGTAAGGAAAACAAATATGAACATCTAATAGGGATTTTCCCCCCTCGAGAATATCTATTAGGTTCCCCTTTTCACAATTTAGTTCTCGGGAGTGACATTTTCAAACGTGATCGGAGTTAACCATGGTTAAAATATTTTACAATTATTATTTCATCCATTTCAGTTTATGTAAATCGATTTTCCTTTTTAGTCTGTTTAGAAATAGTTTAATTTCAAATTTATCATCATGTCATCAATAAGACAATTTATAGTCATATAAATACCAATGATGTATTTTAGAGTGTAATTTTAAAAATCTTCTTTACTTTATTAAACTGTGTAAACTTAGGAAGTATAAGTTAAAAGATGAAAGTAGAAATTTTCTTACCAGCTCATAATTGTACAAGCAGTGCATAATAGTCTTCTTGGGAAATGTGTATTTGCATGGTCAGGAAAAAAAAAGTAGTACTCCAAAGAGTTGCTCTTCATCTTTCAAACAACCACCAACCCTATCAGCTTCACGTTAACTTTATCATGATTTAACCATGATTAACTTTGTCATGAGTTGACCGTGTTTATCTCGTCATTTTTATCACCTAAGCATAATAAGTTGGGATATTGGCATGGCAGAACCCCTCAAGTTTTTTTTTTGAATGGAAAAATGTTTAAGTCTTAATAATGTAGTATAAGGTCCTCTAATCGTTAATGATATTAAATCTTATAACTACATAACCTTCTCACCCCAAAGTTTTTTTTTTGTTATACAATGGTCCAAATATAAAATACCACTTTTTTATCAAATTTGGCCAAAAGTCTAGATCTACGTAGCCCTTCCCTCCCTCCTCCCCCTCCCCTCCCCCTCCCCGTTTTTCCTTCTATTTTTTCCATTTCATTTCCCGCTCAAAATTCCACCATAGCTGTATTGCACAGCTTCTTCCTACATCGAAATAATTCTGTCCTCCGTATTATTTTCTCCATATCATATCCACTTTCACGAAATACAAGTTCAGACCAGCTGCATTGAGGTTATATGAGATTTAGTTAAATCTCGCAAAGCTGTTCATTTCTTATGGATTAAAAGGGAAATCTTGTACCTCTAAGCGTAATTTTGCCTATTCAGTCATCTCCTATAAGAGTACTAACATTAAAACATGTTTTTACCTATTTTTCTTGATTCGAGGTTGATTCGAATGCAGGTTCTCCGAACATCCTACCAGCAATTCCAAACGTCTCTTAAGACGTTCCTATGGTCGTAATAGCAACTCCAAACATCTTATTAGCATTTTACACGTGGTATATAAATCTTGGAATTTTCTCATCAAATATTTGGAACACCCTAACATGATGTTTGGAGCATCTTTTTAGAAATTTGAAACATTTTGCCTTTATGAATGAAAAACTATATTTAGATGTTCGGAACTTCTACATACAATGTTCCAAATGAAAAAATGTTGAAGTTTGGAACATCTTGTATAAATATTATCAATTTGATACTTATAATTGGTCATTCCAATTTATTCCAGGTGAGCATCGATGGGTAAGGTTATATTAGGAGTTAATTATCAAGGTGAATGGGTGGAATGTTCTAAATGTTATGCTTGGGTTTCGAAGGTGAAGGAGTCAAGACCCATTCTTGTGTCTAGAGATGTCACATATGATGTTCTACTTAGCAAAATCATCGGAAGCTGGGGGATAAGAGATAATCCGAGAGACATTTGCATTACTTACATGCTGAGTGTTGCCGCAAATCAAAAGACTCCTCCCGTTACAATAACACATGATGATGATGTACGTCTTTACATGGCTGATGTTGATTGTAATTTTGCTAGGCCCACTCTAAGGGTAACTGTGGTTTCTAGGCCGGAGGAATGTGTTGGTTCTAATGACCAGGAAAGGCCAAATAGTGGATGGCATGATTTCAGTCACCGATTGGCTGACCTACATGAAGAAGTAGAAGAAGACAAAAGTAGGGTAGAAGAAGACAGAGGAGGCTTAAAAGAAGAAGAAAAATATGTACAGAAGGATTCTGCCATGTATATGTTGACACTCAATTTTGTCCCTCATTTTTCTACAATTGGCTATGTTTAACCTAAAGGTACAATATTGACTATTTATGCATAATTTGCATTAGAATGCATGAATTTACGTGTGTTTTCTTCTACTCGTATATTACATACTTAAATATGGCTATATTACGTAATTTTAAATTATTTAGGTTATTTATCAAAACTATGATTGTTTGTACAATTTACTATATTTATTGCATTTAATAAATATTTGTGGCTATTTATACTTAGATAATTAATTTTGACTTTCATTTTTTTTATATGTGCATCTTCGTATGTGTATATGGAGTATATACTTATATTCATGTAGCACCTTTAGTTAAATATTTGACCAATAAAAATAATATTCAGTCCAATTTTCTTACTATTCCACATCCACTTTCAAATTCAAATTCTGTTAGATAATTTTTCTATCCAATTTTCCAATTCATTTATTTTAATTCTTCTTTTGTTAAAATCTCCTATATTGAACCTAGACAAAATATGGACTAGATACATTCTTGAATCTTCCATATCAATTCACCCACAATCATCTCCCAAATCTTCCTACTCCTACCTTGAACTCAGCAAAGTGGCCGGTCCGCCTCTGTTATGGGCGGTATGTCTGGTGGCACTTCCAGAGAGTTGGAGAAAACTAGGCGCTCCGCCTCATCCTGTGCCTTCTTGAAACGCCTCAAGATGTGTCTTTTGAGCCCCTCCTTGTGGCCTAGATGGTCCTCCTTCTACGGTGCTCCGATGTATGATCTTCAAGTCGCTTCTGGAGCCCTTGGCTTGTATTCCTTGTGCTCTTGAACTTGGCTCTTGATGATTGGCGCTTTGGCTCAATTTGCCCCGCATCATCCTCCCCTTCTTGAAAGGATTTCGTCCTCGAAATCAAACCATCAACACCTTCAATCAAAGACAAGAACAACCAACATTTTCTACTACGAAAGTAGGTTACTTAACAAGAATAAGTGCAAATGGTGTGGAAAACAAAGCATCAATACTAATCAAAAAACTTATGTCTCCAAAGGAAACAACAAGTTCTTGGCTCAACAATGACAAGTACTCACTACCATAACAAGCAAAGAGATCAATAGGACACGAAACATGCAAGATGCAGCAATTAAGTTCCCTATGACCCCTAAGCCCATGACCAACACACCAAGCCTTCAATGAATTTCTTTCACAAGGTGGCACAATGGCTTTGACATGCTCAACACTGAAGATGTGATCAACATATTGGATGGAGTAAGCAACAAAATTCAAATGAAAACTAACATCAAATAATCCACTCCCCTTCTTAAAAGCGCTCATACTCACACCAAGAGATACCTCCTCACCTTCAAATTCATCCTTAAGACAACTTTCCTCACAAGGCAAACTCTTAAGAAACGTCTTACTAATGACCTCTTCATTATTACAACCAAAAAAACAAAGAATAGGATCACTAGAAGAAACATCTACCTTACTCAAAATTTCAAATACTGAGTTGTCTATGAAGTCAAATCCTTTACACCATGGAGGTTCTATGCCACTTTCAACTATAGTTCGATACAAATCACCGCAACAAATAAAGATGCCTTCAAATAATGGACTAGTAAAAGTTCGCATCTCAATATCATGGTCAAGCAAAGGTGAAGTATCAACACTAGGCCCACTATCCACACTTGAGGAGTCATTAAATACAATCATATCCATCTCATCTGCTAGGGACTCCTCAAGGTCACTACCATCCTCACTACAACACACAAATCCACCCAAATCAATTATATCAACAAGGTCATGATCAAACAAGTCATCTTTCCCTTTATCAAAAATAGGTGGTGTGTCATAATAAGTTTCACAAGTATAGTCAACTACCACTTCTTCACTAAAGAGAGGTTCATTGAACAGCGAGCTCACATCATGATGTAGCCTATTAATTCTCTCAACTAGTGGTTCATATGCAAACACAAGTTGACTATTCGACTCTTTACTAGTTGCAAATTCAATAGATGCATTACAAGCACACATTGAGTTCTCACAAGACAAGGAATTATCATGCTCATAGGAAGGTGAAGAAACACTTACACTTGAGTTGCTCCCGTGAGCACTCACATCACTTGAAGTGTCATGTTCAATCCCTCCTTCATGAAGCTCACAATGAAGATCTCCATCATCTTGTCTTCCTTCCAAGGCACATGGTTGAGGCTCCAATAGCTTGCCTCCAAGAGTACCTACACAAAAGCTAAAGCAAAGAGAAGAAGAAGATAAAGCATGGTTAGAACAAAGGGTGTCCTCACTCTCAATTTGTTTTTCCTCATTTCTTCTTTCTCTCAATTGGCTCTCATGTGCAAGTGCATTGGGATGAGGCCCAAGAATACCATCTCCCGGAGTAGGAGGACTTCTTACTTCAACCCGAAAAGGCATAACAACAAGGTTCACGGATTCGGGTTCCCTCTCCATGGGAGATTTAGCTTTAGCCGCCTCTTTCAACTCCCTCATATGCCTATAGTCATTACTTACTTGCCTCAACGTCAAAGGCTTAAGTACATACTTCTTTCCCCCAGCGTAACCGTGTAAGAGTTTGTTCGGCCATCATGAACTACACTCCGATCATATTGCCATGGCCTTCCAAACAAGAGATGGCAAGCTTGCATCGGTACTACATCGAACATCATCTTATCTCGATATTCCCAATGCTAAACTCAATCAAGACTTGCTCCACCACTCTCAAATCTCCACATTCACTCAACCATTGTAAACGGTATGGATGTGGATGCTTTATGGTAGGCAATTTCAATTGAGAAATCAAAGATTTGCACACTATATTAGCACAACTTCTCGAATTAATGATTATTGAGCACACTTGCCCTATCAAACGACACCTAGCATGGAAAAGATTCTCCCTTTGCACATTCTCTTCCTCCTCTAAACTCATGGCACCCAAAAACTTACGTACCACAAGTGTCATGTTAAGCTCATCATCCTCTTCACTATCACCTCGCTCACCTTCCCCAACTCGCTCAATTGCCATTGGTTGGCTCATAGGAGTAGTAGAATTACCTCTAGAGCGAGTAGCTACATAACCTTGAGGAATGTCGAAGTTGTGGGGAATACGCACTTGTTGGGGATTGCCTAACGGTTGGGGAATGAGCATTCCATCACTAGTACCTTCTCTGGCACCTTTTTGGACACTCGGGGTCCATTCTCCTTCAAGGCTCTCAAGCCTCAAGTTTATAGATTTCACCTCGGCCAAGAGGTAGGCCAAAGTGCTTACCGGGGCCTTAATGGTCTTGTCAATGTCTCCGGCCATGTACCTACAAAAATCAAAGACAAAGAAAAGATTAAAGTAAAAGTCCTCACAGGCTCCCTCACATTTGAATGTCACTCGGGTACACTCAACTTTGGGGTAGGTTCACTCAAGCTTGATTCAAAGGCTTCCTCGTAGTTGAACAACTTCCTCAATAACCAATAAAATTCACAAGAACCAAATACTCTTCGGGGTGAGTGGAGTCGATGGGACTCGATGAACGCTAGGCTATATAGGTGAGCACTTGAAGCAAAAATGTACTACGAGACTTCATTGAATTCTACTCTTCTCTAAGCACGAGTATCCTAAACGCTCAATGAACTAATACTAATCGAGTAGACGTATTACTCTAAAAGTACTAGCCAGAAGCAATACAAACAAAAGAAACACGAAAACCTATGAAAAAACTATCCGGAAGCAGGTAACAGGGGGAGGCGCTCTGCCTACCAAACTCCAGAGAAGGACTTTTGCTGAGGCAGTCCGCCTAAAGCTGAATTTGTAGCTTTTCAACAACGGGTTTTTGTCTCTTCTGCACCCAAATTTCCAATGATTTTCAAGTTGTTTTCAATTCTAATGATACCCAAAGATGTATATGATGATTCTAAACAATCCCCAATAGGTTTTAACCCCAATCAAACAACAACAAATCGATTTTGATTTTGAAGCAAGATTTTCTAGGGTTTTCAAAATTTTGGAATTTGAATTTTCAAAGATTCAAATTTTGAATCACAACACATAATTCACAAAATTTTGGTATCAACGGAACAGGAATCAAATATAGAACAAACCACAATGATTTTCAATGTTTGGGTGTTCAAATCCAACAAGTTTACCCAATTTTTTTTGTAATTTTCAAATTTTCAAATTTTTTTCTTCTTTTTAAAATAAAAAAACAAGAACACAATAACAAGGATAAAAGATACGATGAACAAGGAACGAGGGTTTGTAAGAACAACACCTGAGCCTTGCTCTGATACCAAACTGATACAGGGTAAAATAGGCGGATGCAAATGAAAGTAAAGATAAAAATGAGACGAGACTCGAACGATTACCTAAGTAGCGATGAGGAGCTTGTCTCGTTACACCTCAAGTGAATGTCAAGGAATCACCTACGCTATGTAACTATCCTCAAGAGATACCCGACTCTTGCTAATAGAATGATCAAAGATGGATGAAGTTCAAATTGGATTCCACCAATTGAATTTAAGCCCTCACAATGGTTCAAAGAGAGCATAGCTCATATTTTTCAATATTCAAGATGATGTAAAATGAATTAATGACCTAGTGAAGACTCTTATAGTCTTCTAACACCTGTAATGAAAGGTCGTAAATACCCCCCAAGTGGGTTAAAACAAAAGAAGCCACTTAGGGTGAACGTTGGAATTACACCACAAAAGATGGGAAATTTCGAATGGTCTTCACAGCAATTCAGGCGCTCCACCTGTTCTGGGAGGCGCCCCACCTGTTTTGGACTTCAGAGATGACTTAGCAAAGTGGGCGGTCTGCCTCTATTATGGGCGGTCCGCCTGGTGGCATTTTAAGAGAGCTGGAGAAAACTAGGCGCTCCGCCTAAAGACCAGGCAGTCCGCCTCCTCCTGTGCCTTCTTGAAATGCCTCAAAATATATCTCTTCAGCCCCTCCTTGTTTCCTAGATAGTCCTCCTTCCATGGTGTTCCAATGTATTATCTTCAAGTCGCTTCCGGTGCCCTTGGCTGGTATTCCTTGTGCTCTCAAATTTGGCTCTTGATGGTTGGTGCTTTGTCTCAATTTGCCCCGCATCAAGCAAGATTCGGCTACTTCTAGCCTCGAGCTCGAGCTTGCAAATGTAGCTTTCATATCTTGATCTCGACCACTAATTCTCCGAACAATTTCTTTCCCCCGGCCATGCTAAGTGAATGTGCACGTTGTGCAGAATCTTGGCTTGACTTCGTGTCACCGGTCTCGATGACTCGAGCACTAGCTCAATCGCTTGATCAACTCGGACATGGGCTACATCATCCTCCCCTTCTTGAGAAGATTCGTCCTCGAAATCAAGCCCTCTTCAGTCTCTAGTGCTTGGCCTGCAACACAAGGAGTTAAGTTAGGAACGTTGAAAGTGTTTGACACATTATACTCACCTGTGAGGTCGATCATATAAGCATTTCTGTTGATCTTGTTCAGCACTTCGAATGGACCATCCCCATTTGGAGCCAACTTTCCTTTTCTTTGGTTCGGTAACCTCTCTTTTCTGAAGTGAAGCCAAACCAAATCTCCCTCTTTGACTTCAACTTCTTGCGCCCCTTGTTTTTCTTTGATACCGCCTTGGCATAGGTTTCCTCAAGATTTTTCTTCACCTTGGCATGGAGCTCAAGCAAAGCAGAAGCTCAGCATGTACCTTCAAAGTCAACAACATCATCTTGAGGAAACGGTGTTAAATCAAGTGGAATCAAAGGGTTAAAACCAAACATACACTCAAACGGAGTCATTGCAATCATTCGATGCACAGTACGGTTGTATACAAATTCCATCAAGGGCAAACATTTGGTGACACCTAATTTTATTCCTCCTGTTTCAACAGCCATTATTCAGACATAATTGTACCGATAATCACCTAATTACACCACACTCACCCCTATTTAAAGTCGTTACTTCGCACACGCACACCAATTAAGCTATTCTTTAAGACATTAGCACAAGTTAGGGTCATTTTATGAAATTCGCACGTTCAGTTATAATTTTTCATAATTATTCCTATTTTAACAAAATTGCCTAAATTATTTTAAAATTTAAAATAATAGGTTTTCCTAGCTACTTAGCCCTCATAATTAATTTTCTTATTTTTTTCCTATAATTTTACAAATATTTTATACAATTTTCTATACATTAATACGCATTTTTATACGTACTTATACACCATATATACGATTTTATAAATATACATATATACACCTTAGCATGTGCACACATCACACTCCTCTTATACATGTCAGCGCAACGTCACGTCGACGTGGCCTGATCTCAACCGTCCAAGCACTTCATCCAACGGCCAGGACCCCTATTTCCATTTTTAACTATACCCGACCCTCCAAACCCTAAAACCGATTCATTTTCTCCTCTCTCATCTCAGCCGCCCTCACTCTTCGTCTCTCTAATGCTAAACCTAACGCCACCACTAACACTGCCATTTTCCGGCCACTCCTGCCGTCGAAATAAGGAAATAATGGCATCCCCTTGCTCCTCTCGACCTCCGCTACAAACCTTTACCGTGGTTCGTCTGTGCAACAAAGTCCAGGTGCAACCCTAACGTGAGTGTCGCCGCCATGGAAAATAATGACGGTGCCTGAGTACGATCTGAACACGATTATCGTAATAAAAGAGAAGGATTTCTCCACATGTTTATCGAGGATTGATTTATCTTTGACTCGATTTGTGCAAAATAGGTAACCTAAAACCCTCTTTGATGTCGTATTAGTTTTTCATATCCAAGTGTTGCTAAATTTGAAATTGTCTGGCCTTTTAGTATGTTAACATAGTTGATTTGTCGATTAATTAGTAAAGTGCACAGATTGACAATCTTGATTTACTTCACTGTTTTAGCAACAAATATTTGTCAACGCACCTGAATTTTCCTAATTTCATTTGAGTAAAGCAGTGACAATTTGTTATTAGTCGATTAATTGAAAGGGAAAAATACTTGATTATTCGGTTTTACTGAACTAAATGAGAAGATTGCCTTGGCTTTGCTTGTGTGTTTTGAGCTTAACATTTTTTTTTTGATACCTATGTTGCTTATCACCATCGCTGCAACCTAAGTCCCTCCTAGACAAAGTATTTTGACCATTTGTTTGCTAATATGCCTGATTACTTAGCTAAAGCTGGAGTGATTGGATTAAGGTTGGTTTTTGAATTGGTGGTTTGTATTGGGTTCTGGTAATTGACAAAGTATCAACTAGGAATTGATTGTAATCTTGTTGATATGATTGACTGGTTTCTGGGAATATTAATTAGATTTGTACTATTAATGTGAACCTAGATGCTATTGGAAATCAAAAGAGGAAGAGCATAACTGATTATGATCTGTTTTACCTTAGTCTAAGGGCTTTGATTAACCTATATTAGGATGATTTTCAAGTCTAAATTAGTGGCAAATCCTGATTTTGAACATAGACACGTGTTATGGTTAAGAGGAGGAATCTATATTGGTTTACCTTAAATCTTGAGATTATAATTGACGTATATTTGGAAAATAAACCTATGTGTATCCTTTTAATTCTGAAAAGCTGTTGACCCTTCAATTTCTTTTGCTTTACCCGTGAAAATTTGGATTCCCCACCCTACAACAATATAAACTGGTCTTTCTTTTCACTTTAGACACAGTTCTTCACTGAGACACACACACACAAGTCATACACTGCACACTGGATATTCTCTTCCCTTACTCTCAAAATTTCTGGAAAGGCCCTAGTCTTTTGTTGGATACTATTTCTGAAGAATTTTAATGCTGCTCAAACATTGTTTGCCTGCCTGTCATTATTCTTAACGAGGTATAAAACTCTTTCTGAATCTGTATTATTCTTACCTGAATCTTCCTATTGGTATGATACTTGTTTGACCTCTGCTTGCACATATGTGTGTTTGGAGTTCTTCTTTCCCCCTTCCCCTGCTAACCTTAATCCTGCAGCACCTGTGGATAGCCTTTAGAGGATATACCAATACTTGATTTGCAGGTCTCTTGCATGTTTGTAAGAGCCTAGTAAAAGGCTTCTCTTATCTAGGAAAACTAAGCCTAAACAGGCCATACTTGGGGTGTACACAGGACACTATCAAGTCTCTATTATTCTCTGTTCTTTCCCCTTAGAAACTGTCCCTACTTGTGTATATTTGTTAGGACTCCTGCTTGTACTTGCTACAAAACAGGGTGTGCAGTCATTAAGACTGCAAACATGGCTATCCAGGAGCCACTTCTAACTTTCATCTCCTATATGTTGTATTAATCATCCCAAAATCATGACTTTATTGCCTAAAACAAGCATGACAATTACCAGACGAGAAACAAAAATCATATGTTAATCTGAAAGTCCAAATTTTGGATTTATCTGTTTTTAGTTAGAGTCTGGACATGATAACATTGCTTTATTATAATATAACTAGCATATGCAGGATTTAAAACCGTAACATTTGAAGCAGGTTAGTTTGTGTACATCTGAAATTTTAAAACACTAGGGGCTGAAAGTTTAACCTCTGCCTATTCTGTTACTACTTTTGCAAATTAAACTGCCCCTTTTGTTTACCTAAATAATATGGGCTCAATACCTTTTTCAAATATGGCCCTCTTTGTTTGTTTAAACAAATTTTACAACTCCTAAGCTCATATACACGAATCTAATAGTTTATAGGGGTGCATAAGTTAAAGGGGTCAACTATACAAGTATAGATGTATTTTCTAAAGGCCTAATACATATTATCATGTATTTGCATGCCTATATATTTTTATGTTATGTGCGACAGCCCCCAAATGTGCACTTTTGTGTGTTTTTCGTGACCCATTTATAAAGCAGCCCCTTATATATCTACTTTGCAAAACTGACCCCTAAAACAAAATAGCCATTAAGGTTAGGGCTCAATAATTAATGACGATTCACACTGATCCTAAATGGCTAACATTTTATTTCAAAAATAATCCCTATTTGGTTTTTTGACAAAAAATATGAAATTATTTGCGAAAGTTGCCTATTTTAGCAAAACTGCCTATTTAATGCAAATTAAATTTAAATGCTGAAATTGTACAAATAGACTGCTTTTTTACATTCTTTTACATATTCGACCACCTCTCGATTAGGCATTTGTGTATAGGCCAAAAATGCGAGTAGGTGTGAAATGTAGGCCGTACTTGTAAACTTTGAAACCCAATTATGTGTATATTATCTAGACTTGCATAAGTAAACTTAGTCTTATACATTGATTGCGAAATTGACCCCTTTAAGTTAGTGATAACATTTACATCCCAAAATATAGACTCGGGCGGGAACCACCTTTCGTAGGACTTGGGGGAGTGCCTGACACCTTCTTCCCCTAGTCATTTGGACTTCTTACCCACTGAATCTCCGAAACTAGACCAGTTTAATAAAAACTTGAACATAGACGCTTAGGTGACCTATTATACCTTAGAAACCTATATTAGGTGGCGACTCCAATTCATAAACTCAAACGAGTTACCCAGTCAAACCTGAAACCTGACTCGCTCCGAGTTGAGTTTAAAATCGGGTATGACAGAATAGCGACTCCGCTGGGGATATTCAAAGTCCTAACCATAACGAGTCTTTATTTTTGGGATTTTAATTGATTATTATCTTATTATAGGTATTATTATGATTTTACTAAATTGGTTTTTTTTTTGTTTTTCTTTTACCATTTTATTTATTTATTTGTATGAACTTGAAATTTGATGTAATCTTGAAATATTTCACTCATACTCCTCCACTCCTGGAAAACGATAATTTGCACACACACGGGCGATTACGTGGATTCCACGGTCGCTCCACTTCAAAAAACTATTTAGCAGGGACATTTTGAAATATAGTTGGTCTGTGGTACAACCAACAATTTCAATTTGTCCCACCCCTTGGTCGTCTACTTTGGGGAACCGTGTCTAGAATTACACCACTCTTTAAATGTAATGAGCATGCATCTTGCCGTAGGAAAGGGCTCCCTATGAGCCGGCTAGTTTTCAACTTGTCCAAACCACCTGACAGATTTTTAACCCCAAAGGGACGTTTGGACATGCTTATGTGCATTTAAGAGAAAAGAAAACAAAAAGAGAGGGAAAAGAAAAGTGAGACGAAAATAAAAACACATTTTGATTTGTCCAATTGTTCTCAAAAAGGGAGGGGAATTTTAATCCTTTACTTTTTTCTTTTTTCCTTATAGGTCAAAATGAGTCAAAAGTTTTATCGTTTTGGAATGACTATGGGCACACCACTTTGTTAACTAATTGGTGGAATAACCTGTCATTGGGCGAGCAAACTGAAGTACGTCAACATTTGGGTCATTTGGTTTCTCTATTAAAATGGAGCCGTGTAGAGAAATGATTGAAGCGTCGGTGTCATTTTGGGATGAAAAACTAAATGTGTTTAGATTTGGGGATGTTGAGTTAACACCTTTGCTGGAAGAGATAGGAGGATTCATATCGCACTCGAGGTTGGACAAACATCGTTGGCAAGGGAGTCGCATTCTAGCACCCAGTGTCCCTACATCCGAGGAGTTTCGTAATAGATTACGGATGGTGGCAAATGTGAATGTAGAATTTTTACAACAAAAGAAAATACCATTTTTCTACTTTTACAACCGGTTTGAGTATTTGAGTGCATTCAACGATAGTAAGAAAGAGTTCAAGTCCTATAATGACTGGAGGAGAGCTAGACCACTTGCATTTGCTATTTATTTCTTCGGAGTAATGGTGTTCCCTGAAAGCTCGAGTCACGACATATGTCCGAGGCTTGTCATGGTTTCCGATGCGGTCTTTAATGGAATTGATGGTTATCGTTATACTATAGTCCCTATGTTTAAGGCAGACATTTATTAGGCTTTGGACTGTTGCAAAAGAGGAGCAAAATATTTCTAAGATTGCAATCTTCTACTACAAGCGTGGTTCAAGGAGCATTTGAGGAAAGTTAGAGGTGTCCAAGAATTGTCTAAGCCAACTGGTTCCAACTACTTGGTTGGAGAACGATACGGGGTTCCAAAATTCAAGCAGCCAAGCAGCACCGAGAAATGGGTAAGGTTGTTTGAAAGCATAACAGAGCATTCGATTTAGTGGATGTTCACTTGGTTTCCTTCATCAGACTTCATCATTAGCTCTGAGAAGGCATCATTTGTAATACTTATCGGATTGAGAGGTCTCCAACCCTATCAACCATTGAGGGTGATGAGGCAAGCAGGGAGGAAGCAAATAATACCACTAATACCAGGCACGAAGGCTTATCAGTTTGATAACACTGAAGACGTTATTCCAAGAGTTAAGAGCATTAGAAAAACCTAGGTAGGAAGACAATTCATGGGAGAAGAATCACTAGCATCAAACCGATACAACGTTGGATGTGAATCAAACTAAAAAAGTTGGTTACACTCTAGCATAAAAGGAAATGTGGTAGTAGGGCATAGTCGAGGGAATGACATAAGAGATCGTGAGGTGGAAGCTCACATTTGATGCTAAGAATTCATGTTGAAAGCTGTTAAAATGGACAGAGAAAACAAAGAAGAGATCGAAGTATGGAGGAAACGTACATTAGAGTTAGATGAAAAGATAGAGGTTTTGGAGACAAAGCTTGAACAATGGAATTCGGAGGTGCAGAGGTAGACATTTTACACTTGGTGGCGGCTAAGGGATACTTAACCAAAGCTATGAAAGAAGTCAAGTTGATCACCTGAGAAGTGAAGAGAGCCAGGCTGGAGGAGGAGCGTGCTGCCTAGTCAAGTGTCATTTTCATTTTCTTTTGCATTTTTTATTTCCAAAAGCCATCATGTACTGAATTTCAAAATTGATTTGGGAATTTATGAGAATAAGTGGAAACAAAATGCATAGTTATTTTCCTTGCATCACAAAATGACAAAATTGCATCTTTGCATGGATTCAAAGAAATATTTGCACAAAATATTAATCATTTGTCTAAGTATGATAAAGACTATAAGAATATTTTGATCTTTACCTTTTCATGTTTGTTTTCAGACTATGGCTGCAAGAGGTACACTTCAATTCGAGATTGTTTCCCGAGCTCCTCACTTGATCAGACTTTGGTGGGAAGATTTGGCTGTCGTTAGTAAGGTTCATATTCAAAAGGTGTTGGGAGAGCTGGTTGCTCTCAAGGCTTACACTGCCATGCCTGGTTTAGTCCAGACCGCTACGCATTTCTAGGACTATAAAAGGGCGGTATTTCATTTCAATGGCTTGGAGTTGGTACCGATGCTGGAAGAATTTGGAGGACTAGCAGGGTTAGAGCCTGGACCCGAGACCATGATTTATCCCCGAGATGTGGACCCTAAGAAGTTCATTGAACTGTTGAGCGCTCCTTATGATCCATATGTCGAGGGAGTGCATGATGGAAAAGTCACTTTGGAGTACTCGTATTCTAGATTTGGAGTTCCAACTCTTAGGCATGATTGGACTGGGGCATGGGAAATTCAAGATTGGGAGTGGACTGAGTCAAATGCTTTCATCGTTGCTTTCTTGGGAAGCATGGTTTTTCCCGAGAAAGAAGGAAAGATCGACATAAGATTGGAAATAGTGGTCGAAGGATTACACAAAGCCTCTCACAAGCGTTAAGTGAATTTGGTTCCAATGATTTTGGGGGAAGTTTATGGGCTCTAACAAAATGTAGAAGAGGAGGAGACTTTTTAGAGGGGTGCAATATTTTGCTACAAATATGGTTGATAGAACATTTGCACAGTGTCCCTATCAGCCCAACAGCACCAAGGCCGTCAAGGAAAGGAGGCATTCGTTCACATAGCACCAGCATGGCTGGAACAACAGTGTGGGAGGACCCTGCAAACACACAAGGGTGGTACACCAAGATTGAACAGTTGCAAGAGGTGCAATGGGTAATTGAAAACTGTGCTGGTTTTATCATTTCCATACAAGGTCAAGACACCACTTTCTTGATATTGATTGGATTCCGAGGAACTCACCACTACGTTCCTCTTAGAATCCTCCGGCAAGTAGGAATGACACAACAAATTCCGCAGTTGACAAAAAGAAGAAGATTCAACGTTGACATATTGAGCATCCGATGGTTGGTACTATATTGACAATATGGGAAGGAAGGCTTACTGTGCAGTTTTGCCGTCGCCGAGACAGTAGGGTGAACCCCGTTGCTACTCTAGCTTATCCAAAGTGGCTCAGTGAAGACAGGGAAAGGTTTTGATCAAAGGCTACGCTGAAAAAAAAAGCCAAAGCTCCAAGTGTCACTGAAAAATACAAAAAGCTGCGACACGAGTTCGACCAAAGTAAGAAAGAATTAAGGGTAACACAAGAGAGAGAGATGAGGAGACAATACAAGAATAGGATCAAAGGGGATGAACTCAAGTATTGGACAAGTAAAGTTATGGCGGCGAGGCAAGCTACTGGGAATCTATAAGATTTTCTCAAAGGATGGGGAGATTATTTTAAGTCAGTACCACTAGAAGAAAAGGAAACAATGGGAGTAGAAATCTGTGAATTTTTCACAAAGGCTCTGGGTGACATGCAAACTGGGAAGTATCTGATTGACATTTTCGTTGCCCCTCCACCCATAAGCTCAGTTCACAAACCTTAGGAAGAAGCCGAAGGGAAGAAAGAGAAAGAAGATGCTGGAGCAAATGCTTGATTCAAAACCTCTTTGCTTGGCACATAGTCTGGTCGTCTTAAGTCGAGTCGTCTTTTCTTTTGCCTTTTTCCATTTTAGTCAAGTCATTGTCCCAAATTAGTGATTGTAATAAAGCCAAGGAAATCAAATAAAATTTCATTATTTTAGGTTCCAAGGCTTATGTTGTTATGCTTATGCAAACGAAATGACGTGTTTGGTGTAATCATTACTTCGAATCTTCGATAGGCCTACCTCTGGCACAAAAGAGGTCCCTTGCATAATACGACGTGACTTTATTAATACTAACGTATACTCGCATTCTTTTCTTTCTTTTTGCTGTGTTAGTCCCGAGTCCCTGAAGGATTGGTTTGTGCATTCTGGTCGCGCCGCAATACCAGCTGAGATCCAGATGATCAATCCAAACACCTCCCCCTTTTCCTACAAGGAAAAGGA
This sequence comes from Petunia axillaris subsp. axillaris, assembly GCA_029990575.1. Lineage (NCBI taxonomy): Eukaryota > Viridiplantae > Streptophyta > Magnoliopsida > Solanales > Solanaceae > Petunia > Petunia axillaris. Next base: position 65,475,338 of record JARKNS010000001.1, on the reverse strand, counting down.
TGAGACGCAATATCATGGCTGAGTTTGACAAAGTTCGAAATGGAACTCCTGAAAAGCAAGGTGTGTGGTCACCTATGAAGACTATGCTAAGTTAGAATAGAGGGTGTTTGAGTTGGAAAATAGGGTTCCTGTCACTCGTGCTGATGAGATCATTGAACCAAACAAAATCGCCTGCCTCACGGCAAAGATTTAATATTCCCTGAGAAAGACATCCCTTACCCTTCCTACATTGCACCACCAAAAGCACCACAAAATAACTTACCTCCCTTCACTGTTGAAACAAAAACATTGCATCACCCACCAAAGATCATGACATGTATGCATGGACAATGGAAGACTCAGACAGCACCAAAGAGCAAGTTCAGTAGCTGGTGGAGAAATTCAAGAAATTCCAACGCACCAAAGGAATCAGAGGGCTAGCTTATGAGGACTTCTGTATGTACCCTGATTTGAAGCTGCCCGAGGGTTATAAGACACAAAAGTTCAACATGTTCGACGGCAGTGGTGACCCAATGGCCCATTTGAGATCTTATTGTGACAAGTTAGTTGGGTTTGGACATGATGAAAAGATTCACATGCAATTGTTCAACCGTAGCCTCATTTGAGATGCGCTGGTATGGTATTCAAAGCAACAAACAAAGAAGTGGACGAGCTGGGAGGCGATGGCTGGAGACTTCGTTGACAGTTTTGGGCACAACACCGACACCATGCCTGATCGGTTCTATCTGGAGAAGCTGAAGAAGAAGCCCACCGACACCTTTAGAGAATTTGCAACTAGCTGGAGAGCTGAAGCCGCTAAAGTCCAACCTCCAATGGAGGACACAGAGATAGTAGCAACCTGCATCCGCATACAAGAGGATGTCTACTTTGACAAGATGTTGAACATGCAAGACAAGAAGTTTGGGGACTTGATCAAGATCAAAGATATGGTTGGAGATGGTTTGAAGACTAGTAGGATCGTTAGTTTGGCCGCACTACAAGCCACTAACAAAGCCCTACAAACTGGTAACACCACTACATCAAGGAAGAAGAAGGACGATGCCTCCTTCGTGGCTGCATCACTCGATCATTCTCCTACCCACTACCACTACTACCAAACACCTCCTCCATCATACTCATATATTCCCCACATCCACCTACCCAGTCAACAATGCTCAACCTATGTTCTGAAACCCACCGCCACAAAGACCGCCATACCCACAAATCCCTAACTACCGAAACACCAAGACCTATCCACCAAGGCCTCACGCCAACAACAACCCATGACCCAAAATAAACTATACCCCATTGGTCGAATACCGCACTCAATTGTTCAAGAGACTCAAAGCAGCCGGCCACATGCATCCTGTACCGATAAAAATGCCTGATAGAATGACACCTTACCTCGATCAAACCAAAATCTGTGCCTATCATTCTAGAGGAACTGGTTATGATACCGAGAAGTGCTACACCCAGAGAGATAAATTACAAGACTCGATCGATCAAAAGGTGATCCACCTAAAAACTCCAAATATGCACAACAACCCCTTGCCCAACCATAGAGACAATAGGGTGAATTTGATCGAGTTAGACGAAGAATGCAACTTGTAGGGAACCATTGTCAAAGCAAAGGGAGCCATACCAGCGCCTACTTCTGTTTCCCAAGCTGCTAAAGCACCAGAGCCCATTGAGGTAGAAATAGCTCTAAAATTCTATGTTGGCGTAGTTTCCCCGTACAATGCCAAGACGGTGCCATATAATTACGAAATGGAGAAGAAGGCAAATCAACAGTTCAGACTGTTGCTGCACAAGGGATGAATAGGAGTGGGAGGATTTATATTCCCGAGCATCTCTTCAAGGTAGACGAGGCATCAGCGAGGAGGAGTCTAAAGAACTGTGGAAGAAGGTGCAAGCAAAAGAATACTCTGTGGTTGAACATTTTGGCAAGACTCCCTCATAAATCTCCGTTAGAGAGCCACTGAAATGCCTTGATGAAAGTGTTAGATGAAGCACATGTTCCGATGGATACCTCAGTTGAGAATCTGGGTAGCATGGTTAGGAAAGTCATGGAGTCCAGCCGAATCTCTTTTCACGAAGATGAGCTGCCGCCCGAGGGTTTAAGTCACAACAAAGCTTTGCTATCAAATGCAAAAACTGGTTCGTGGGAAGAGTGTTGATTGACGGAGGTTCTGGTTTTAACATCTGCCCATTCATTACTCTGAAGAGAATGGGAATTCATCAAAGCAAGATAAGAGAGAGCAACATGAAGGTAAAGGCGTTCGATGGATCACAAAAAAACACCATTGGGAAAATCGACTTAACCATCATGGTCGGTCCCATGGAGTTCAATGCTGAGTTTCATGTCATGGATATCTCCGCTTCTTACAACCTGTTGCTGGGAAGACCTTGGATTCACATGACTGGAGCAGTGCCTTCTGCACTGCACCAGACAGTGAAGTAAGAGTGGGACCACAAAGAGGTGTTGGTATTCGGTGAAGGGAACAACTCCATTTACAATGAACAAACCATACCAGCAATTGAAGGGAATGTTCCCGATGGGCAACTTTCTATACTGTCGAGCTTGTGGGAGCAGTGCAAGGTACTTGAGGAAGACGTCACAAAAACTACAACAAGAGTCCGAACTTCACAGACGCAGTCCAAGGAGGTTATACTGCGCACTTCGCTCCTAAATTGGTCAACACACCGCCTGGGATTGAAAAAAAGAGGAGAATCTTTTATAGCGCTTATTGGGATGGTCGAGGCAAAGGCTATGAAGGAAGGAACTTGGTCTGGGAAGACGTCATATCTGATTGGGGTGTGCCCTCACACAAATTCCGTGAGACCTTACCTGCTAAGACAGAGAAGCGACCGATAAATGCTCGTCCTAACTGGAAGCACATCTCTAAAGAAACAAAGGGGAAGAAAGTGTGGCTATCTAAAACACCCGAACCTATGGAGGTGGTGATTGAAGAGCCATATGTACTCCCACAACCCGTAAAATGGCTTGGAGACTGGGTTGTAGGCACCATGATTAGCAAGGGTATGAACCTGGGAAAGGATTGGGCAAAAACCTGGATGGCATGATCGGGCCAATTCAAATTGTGATGAGGATAGATAATGAGAAAGCCGGCATAGGATATATTGTGATCTATGAGAAGAGCATGGAAGAAGCATTACTGAATTTCAAATTCTATAAGAAAAGAACCAAGACTGTCCTACATATTTTCGTCTCATCTGGATTCTTGGATGGTCGAAAGGGGTAGGTGGCTGTAGCACATGGAGCTGAACCGAAGATCGTTGATGCTGAAGAGGACCTGCTGGTAGGAGTGCAAAAGCTATTCATATCTGATGAAGACTACTGTGTGATCCTAGAAGACCATGTTGAACCTCTTGGGTTGACAAAAGTTAAGTCTGGAGCTGTCTTGAACAACTGAATCAGCAACCGAGCCCGAGCTTACCGTGGACCTTGGTAGAGCTGGGGGATAGAGTTTATTTTATGTTTTCTAAAATAAAACCCGACTTTGAGTCGTGGAACTTGCATTTCTTTTCTTTCTCTCATGTTTCCCTACAAACTTTGTTTTGCAAGGATTCATAAATAAAATATCGCACTATTTTCCTTAACTTATATTTTAATCTTTTAATTTTGTAATATTTTATTTTTCAGCATTCAAACTAATAATCCCATTAATTCCACAACCGCAACGTGTAATGAAATAATGGAGCTTGAGGAAACTGAGTTTGATTATGATAATTTTGATGAGACCACACAAGAGGAAATTGAAAGATTTGAAAATAAGTCTAAACTAAATCTAGAAGAAACTGAGGTGATAAATCTGGGATATGAAGAAACTGTAAAAGAGACAAGGATTAGTGTGCATCTCACCGCCAAAGATAAAAAGTAGTATACCGAATTTCTTAGGGAATACGAGGATGTATTCGCCTGGTCGAATGATGACATGACTGGCATAAGCACGGATGTGGTAGCTCACAAATTACCTATCAATCCGGGCTTTCCGCCAGTTAAACAAAAAGCCTGAACTTTCAAATCATATGTTTTGTTGAAGATTGGGGAAGAGGTAACCAAACAGCTCAATGCAGGAATCTTGAAAACAGTACTAACATTGTCCCAGTGCCGAAGAAAGATGGGAAACTCTGAGTTTGTGTGGACTACAGAGATCTGAATAGAGCAAGCCCAAAAGATGATTTCCCTTTGCCAAATATATACATCCTGATTGATAATTGCACGAAACATGAACTACAGTCTTTCGTAGATTGTTTCGCCGGCTATCATCAAGTCCTCATGGATGAGTAAGACGTTGAGAAGACAGCTTTCACTATATCTTGGGGAACTTATTGCTACAAGGTTATGCCATTTGGGTTGAAAAATGTTCGGGCAACCTACATGAGGGCAATGACAACTATGTTCCATGACTTGATGCACAAAGAAATTGAAGTCTACGTAGATGATGTGATCATCAAGTCAAAGAAGAGCTCAGAGCACCTTGACAATTTGCACAATTTTTTCAATCGCTTGTGCAAATATAATTTGAAGCTAAATCCAGCAAAGTGTGCTTTTGGTGTTCCAGCAGGGAAGCTTCTAGGTTTCATCGTCAGTAGAAAAGGCATTGAGCTGGATCCATCCTAGATCAAAGCCATCAAAGAATCACCGCCGTCAAATAGCAAGAAAGAGGTCATGAGTTTCTTGGGAAGGCTCAATTACATTAGCCGATTCATAGCTTAATCCACGTTCATCTGCGAACTAATCATCAAGCTACTGAAGAAAGATGCAGTGATCGAATGGACGAAGGACTGCCAAAAAGCCTTTGATCGGATAAAAGAATACTTGTCTTGTCCGCCCATGCTGCTTCCACCCGAACCTGAGCGACCTTTGATCTTGTACCTGTCTGTGGTAGATTTAGCATTTGGTTGCGTGTTAGGGCAACATGACTCAACTGGAAGAAAGGAGCAAGTGATATACTATCTGAGTAAGAAATTTACTCCCTACGAAGCCAAGTGCACATTACTGGAACGCACTTGCTGTGCGCTGACTTGGATAGCACAAAAGCTGAGGCACTACTTGACATCCTACTCAATGTTGCTGATATCAAGAATGGACCCTCTCAAGTATACCTTCCAAAAACCAATGCCTACTGGAAAATTGGCTAAATGGAAAATGTTGCTCAGTAAATTCGACATTACTTTTGTCACTCAAAAGGCGGTAAAAGCTCAGACCCTGGATGATCATATGGCTGAAAATCCAGTGGGAGATGATTATGAATCTCTGCACACTTATTTCCCAGAAGAAGAAGTCATGTTCGTAGGAGAGGATATCACAGCGAAGTATGATGGTTGGAGACTATTCTTCGATGGAGCAGTGAATTTCAAAGGAGTTGGCATTGGAGCAGTATTAGTTTCAAAGACTAGTCGACATTATCCCGTCACAGCTAAACTGAGGTTTCCTTGCACCAACAACGTGGCAGAGCATGAAGCTTGCATTTTGGGTCTTAGAATGGCGGTAGACATGAATATACAAGAGCTGCTGGCGATTGGAGATTCTGACTTGTTGATTCACCAAATCTGAGGAAAATGGACAGCAAAGAACTCCAAGATATTGCCATACCTCGAGTGCATAAAAGAGCTGAAGCAAAAATTCACCAAGATAGAGTTCCGGCATGTACTCAGGCTGCAAAATGAGTTCGCGGATGCTTTGGCCACCATATCTTCCATGATAAAACATCCCGACAAGAACTACATTGACTGAATACCCGTGGCTATGAGAAAGCAGCCAGCATACTGTTATCATGTGGAAGAAGATCTAGACGGACAATCTTGGTTCTACGACATCAAAGGGTTCCTCAAAGACGGCATTTACCCAAAGGATGTAATAAGTCTCCAAAAGAAGACATTAAGGAGGTTAGCAAATGTTTTTTTTTTTTTAAACAGAGAAGTCCTATACAAAAGGACACCTGATCTAGGATTGCTGAGATGTGTGGACGCCAAAGAAGCTGCTAGGTTGTTAAAAGAAATACATTTTGGGACGTGTGCCCTACATATGAACGGTTTCGTGCTTGAAAAAAAAAATTTGAGGGCTGGCTATTTCTGGATGACAATGGAGCATGATTGCATAAGGAACGCAAAGAAATACCATCAATGTAAAGTGCACGGAGATATGATTCGAGTGTCTCCTAATGAATTAAATGTGATGGGATCACCTTGGGCTTTCGCTGCCTGGGGAATGGATGTCATAGGACCCATCGAGCCGGCTGCATCAAATGGACACCGTTTCATATTGGTAGCTATTGATTATTTTACCAAATAAGTAGAAGTGGCGTCATACAAGTTAGTGACAAAGAAAGTGGTGGACAACTTTGTCCATGACAAAATGATCTGTCGATTCGGCATTCCTGGGTCCATCATCACCGACAGTGGGTCTAATCTCAATAGTGACTTAATGAAAGTAACTTGTGAAGTTTTTAAGATCAAGCACCACAATCCCACCGCATATAGACCCAAATGAATGGTGTGGTCGATGCAGCCAACAAGAACATCAAGAAGATATTGCGCAAGATGACAGACGATTCAAAGCGGTTGCACGAGAACTTACCCTATGCTCTGTTAGGGTATCGCACCACAGTGAGAACATCAACAGGGGCTACTCCTTTGAAAGTTGAAAGACGCTGAGTGGATCAAAGGAAGAATAGAGCAACTGGCCCTCATCGATGGCAAGAGACTAAATGCAGTATGTCATGGGAAATTATATCAGAGGAGAATGGCTAAAGCTTTTAACAGGAAAGTTCGAGAGAGATCCTTCGAACCTGGACAATTAGTGCTGAAGAAGATATTCTGCAATCAAGAGGAAGCAAAGGGCAAATTTGCACCGAATTGGAAAGGGTCGTACACGGTTCACCGAGTTCTAAATGGAGGAGCACTAATGCTAGCCGAAATGGACGGAGAAGTTTGGCCGATACCAATCAACTAGACGCCGTCAAACGAAACTATGTATAAGAGCCTACATTATTCTGCAATACATCATGTAATCTGGAACTACGTTATGACTTATAGGTATTCCAAACTATAATTGAGCTTCTATCCTTAATATAACATTCACATGTCGAGGCCTAACAATTCAAGTTCATATTACCAACGAGATATTTCTATTCTTGGCTCAGTAGTGAGCCTTTATGATGCATCTATCATAAGGCTGCATATCACGGAACAATAAACCGTTATTCAATCTATATCTATAGTCCAATCTAAATCTCTATGTTCTATTCATAATCTTAGGCTTATATCTCCCCAGTTAGTACTGGAAGCGAACATAACTCTCTTATCCTTAACTTGACAATAAATACAGTACATTTCAATACACATAGAAGGCAAACAGAAATTGTCATGCTCACAGTTGGAGTACAATACTCCCAATTACACAGTAAACAACGAACAACACTTAATAACAGAATAAAAAACTAGATATGAAGCTCCACCGTAGCAAGTACGACTCTTCAGCAGATACGCACGTGAAAAATACTTGCAGAGAACATCCATAGAGGCCAAAGGCTGTGAAAGAATAGGATGAAACCACTTACCTCAAGTCATGGGCCAAATCGTTTACTAAACAGCCTCATTTTCCTTCTTACACCTCTCAAGCAGCCCATATAACAATTTAATCTAGAATAGCACAATTAGGCTCTTGATCAATGCTAAGTAGAGATAACATTTGAAACTTTAGTTAATAGCTCGTCTAAGAAAATTTGGGCATCATCTCCCCTATATCATTGACTTCCTCCAACTCCATATGTCACAACAACAACTAGATCAACATCAACAATGATATATATATGTCATCACAATCAAATCGAACAAAAACTAGTTCATAAATTCTTTTAAAATAGCCCATATGCACCACACCACACCTTAACCTTAGCTTTCTATTTCAAGTTTATACATATTTCTTCCATAAATCCCCTTCATAAATACGTAGCCATACATAAAAATATCAAGCATACTATATTCAAGTTGTTCTCTTCATTTTCCAGCCATAACAATTCATAAATATAGCTTCCAACAGAGTCCAACAAGAACAACATTTCATACGATTTCCAAGTGTTAAGTTACAATTCTTTACTTAAACAACATAACCAACGCCAAATTAACCTTAAGCAAAATGAATAAGATAATATACTCACCTTAGACAGCAACTTCAACTCGAATCCCAAGCTTTTTTTTTTAACTCCCAATAACCCTTGATGCTATTACAATACCATAGAAGAGCATATCCTTCTTTTACTTCAACTTTGATGTGGAATTATGGTGGATTCTTCTTGGCCACCCTTGAAACCCTTAAGAAACCTTTAGGAGAGTGTCTAGGAAGGATAGGGATTTATTTGAAGCGAAGTCAACTTAGAAGAAGCGTTTCTATCCCTGTTAAAACCAACAATGTCGGCCACCACCGTAATGGGTCCCAAAGGAGATTGCATGCGCAGTCTCACTAAGATGTAATTATCTCTCTACTCCCATGTCACATTGAAGAACAGTTTAATGTGTTGGAAACTAGACTCGTAGACCTTTCATTTGGTAGGTGGAACTCCCCATAACACCAAGTATATTAAGAAAAATGATCAGTGACATTGGACCAAAAATTTCTACAAAATTTATGACCCTCACTTGCATGCTTTTCGCCGAATTTTAATTTACACCTTTATTGACATTTGGGACTTATCTGTACGACCTCAGATCTCACTTCCAAAAGTTTGCATAGGTCGCAAATGAACATACGAACCTCACGGTGCTTTCAGATTTCGAATCAGAGCTCATTTGGTCAAATCGAGCTCGAAATCCTCTTTCAAGCCTTACCGACAATCGAAATTGAAACCTTCTTCTGATACCTACCAAACGAGGTCCAATTCAGTTCAAACTTTGCAAACATGTCCTAATGACCTTACGGAGCTTTTAACACTATCGACACACTAACTGGAGTCCTAATTCTCGAAACTACTAGAAAAGGTCGTTTTATTCTCCTCAACTTAGACTCTCATTCATCCTCGAACGAGCTTGAGTCTAAAGAACATTTCACATAGATAACAAGAGAACTTGCATAACCTGCATCAAATGCCCCACATACAGTATCTACTGATTATAGAATCAGAATTATAACACGCACATTAGACACATGAATAAACTATATCCAGATGATATCATATCACAATTGCCTAGCTTATTTTGACGAAACCGACCCTTCTTCGATCACTAGAAGAGATTTCTATATCTTTGGAACAAAGATACACAAAAATCTGGATAGATTAGCACGATCACCTCGTAGATATACTTTTTGATACAGAACAGACTGATGAATCTAAAATTTTGCTTACGCTTTACCAATGCCTTGGAGATATAATATTAGCATCAAGAATTGGAGGAAGACTCCTCCACTTAGAGTATAAACTCATACAACTAATTTGATTAGGAAAGCTATCCTCCCTCAGTTCGCTAGACTAAGGAAGACTTAGCTAAAAAAATGAAGCAACTAAGATCAGAGCTACCAAATTATCCTCTTGAGCTGCCAAACAAACAACTTCAACTTTGAGTTCATGGCTCTCCAACCATTACCACAAACACCAATGCTTGATTGCTTCTATTCATGAGTCGGACGATGTCATCCATTACCTTTAACATCCCTGAGTTACATGCGACATACTTACTTGGCTATATTGACACGCTTTCGGGCTCAACACATGGAACATCACAAGCAGCTACAAACCACCCAAGCTCACTAGTGCCAAACGAAGAAGAGATGGCACTGAACTGACAATAGGAATGATTAGAGCTACAGGAAGCTCATTTTTCATTTACTTGACCATTAGAGCTTGACTACATTCTGAGCCAAGCTAGCAAGAGAATTGAAATAGAAAAAGAAATAGACACTAAATGAGCTTATGGCACAATATTCATTCCAATCCAAACCTTCTAATCAGAAGGAAGCCCTAGAAGATATACTGGAAAATTTGTTCTACAACATAGACAAGCTCATAACATAAATTATCATTACTAGTGTATCACACCAAGCCGAGAGACAAAGATCAATCTTTAATTACTAATCATTTTACACCAGAAGGAAAACAACACTCTCTAGTAGTGGCGAAGGAATCACAATGTTCTACCAATGTTGAACCCAGGAAGAGAGACAAAATGACTGCTGACACATCAATTAGGCGTGGAAAATCACGATGCCAAGCAGAAATACCAATATTCGCTTCTAAATCCCTCACATCCTGCCCAGATAAACAACCGGGGTTTCACAAACTCCAGAAATAAAACATACTAGAAACTCACCCCTCTACTACTACAGATAACAGAAACGACATCCTCGGAAACCATGGGAACATAATAAGTCAAGTGAATTCCAGATCGACTGAAAAAATCAAATCTTACTCATAGGATGAAATGATAATACTGGTATCTCAAACGAAAGCGAGATACATGGATCAGATTTAACTTATTTACTGCTTTGCACTTATAAAGAAAATTATATGCTCCATAGGTGGCAATGAAGAACTTACCATATTCTTGATACGGAACTTGAAAGAATGACAAACTGAATTGGCACGATAGTTGAGGGTGGCATAGTACAATGCTCGCTCGATAAATCCGCACCTATTCCAAAATTCCTTCTTCCAGACTTGGGGGATAATAAGGGTCTCATGACCCTTAACAAATATAACACGATCGTAATCTACCCTCCCCCCCAACTACCATGATAGTCCTTAACTGGAACAGCATTCCAAAAGAATCACAAAAGCATATTAGAGTATATGAACCTCAAATCAATTCAAGAAGTAACGATCATGTGTATAGACTAGGAAAAGAGGGATTACGTGGGTCTATTGCATTGGATGTCATAGCATTCTGCCTGATAGGCAGTTTATAGAATTATCTTTGTGGCTAGACCGATATCTGTGTTCAAAGGAAAAGGTGGCCATTCCCTTGCTGTACAAGAGGACATTTTTTTTTATGATTACCTGGATCATAGCAGAGATAACATCCCAAATTATTTTGCCGATGAATGAACACCTAGTCACGAGGAAAAAATCTCTTTAGGTAGTGCAAAAAAAAAAGGCCTTCATTACCAGATAACCTTAAGTCCTTGCAAAGTGACCAGCTTTAACAGCACATGTGAGAAGCCTATTAGAGAAATAGCTCAGTCGGTTTTTATCCCGAACATGATGTGCGTAAAAACTTTTTAGGTAATAGTTTGCGATCTATCATATGTGTTAAACTCTAAGCACCTCCTATGGACACTAGAAGGGGGGGTGTTGAATAGTGTCCTTCGATTTTCACGGAAGAACCTGACTCTTAATCACAAGAACCCTGTTCTTTAATTGTTGCCTCCACGAAAAACACATACACCAACAGTAACCAGTAATCTAAAAGAGACAGTGTTTTTATGTGGAAAACTAGTTGCTCAAGGGAGAAAAACCACGACCCACACTCTGGGATTTTGAAATAACTTCACTAACGCAAAGAGCAAGTTTTAAATTACAAACTCTGTAACCAAGGGGCTACACTCTATTCTCTATCACTCAACAAAGCTAAACTCTAGCTTGATAAAGTAATCACTCAAAGCTCACCTATTACAATGGCTTTAATATAAGCAGATAGGTAATACAATCAAAACATATAAACTTTGACAACTACAATCAAGAACCTAAACTAATTCACTACTTATTCTCTTGGTTCTTCACTGGTTGTCTTCAACAGTTATATCACTTTAAGAATTATTGAATTCGCCTTTGTGTTTGCTCTCAACTCTCATGGTGAATAACTGAGATCGGCTACCTCAATTACTTGCTTTTATATGGGCTTTGTAACCCTAGTAGTATTTTACTAGGAAACCTCGTAAACATAGCAAGTCCAAATTTCCCTATGATACTTTCCTTGTTCAGCACTAACTCTTGTTCACACTTCAAATAGACATCCCCGACACAACTTCATTTAGCTGACTAGGATGCGTATAAGTTTACACGCCACTACTCATAGTTCTGCATGGATTTGCATTCCACAAATTCTTTTCGATCAGTCGTGCCTTTCTCAACAAGGACTAAGTTCTTTTACAAATTACTAAGTCCTTCGTTTGTCATTCTTCAAAACATCCAGCTCAACAAATTCCCCATTTTTTATGATGACAAAAAAATGTTGCCTAAGAACCTGTACATACAAACACCAAGATTTAAAAAACAAAAATTCACTTTGAAAGAATTTAAAATAGATGAGTTAGGTCACAAACATCCCCACAACATTTCCTTCTTCCCCTTTTTGGCATTATCAAAAAAGATTTGAAATCCTACAAGAACCAATGAATAATGGAAGGGCCCATCCAGAACCAACAATAGCATAAAAGAAATCACAAAAACAACAAAAGCAATTTAAAACCAATTATCCAAAGCACACATATATGTAGCTCAATTTAGATACAGACCAAAATCAGAATTGTCTTAAATGTGCATCAAATGAAAGGCATAGGGGAGTAAGTAAGGAAAGGAGTTTGGGCAGGAACAGGGCAAGGGTATGAGTTCTAGGTCTAGATTTAATGGTTTCTCCCACAACATTCCCCTCTTGCATCTCAACATTTTTCCCCCAATCAGTTGCACTACCAGACTCCACCGTTTTTACAATTTCATCCATACCAGTTACTAGCATTTCAGTATTAAGTTTCTCAGGGCTAAATATGAGATCTAAACCAGTAGTACTAGTTTGGTTTGAGCCAGGTCTTACCTCAACTGATTGCATGTCAGAAACCACAGGTGCAGTCACCTGAGCAGAGGTTTTTGATGTTGTCTTCCTGGATATCTCTTTCCCAACCTTCTTATAAATCTTTGATCATGCACTAACGATTCATTCAGCCAAAGTAGTGGGTGGAGGTTTAGAGAGGCTTTCTTGGAGGTTTGGGTCTCTAATGTTTTTGTCGGTGAAGCAGAGGAACATTGTGCTTGAGACATTGTGATGATTTTCTTGAAGTTGGTTTTTGAGTGAAAAAGGTTTTCTTGTTTTGAACTTTAGAAAGAAAGCAGAGAGAATCCGAAGGGAAAGTTTCGGTTACTTCTGATGAATTATGAGAATTAGTAAGATAGAGAAGAGAGGTTAAGGTGATCTAGGAAATAGGGTAAAATGATGGCAATAAAAGTGAAACACCTTTTTGAGTTCTTGGGAACCCGGGAGAGATTGGATGTTATGGTTATGAAGGGATATTCATTAAGTCTCCTAGGGTGAGTAGGGTATGTTTAAATTTTGAAAGTGTAACCGAAAAGAGAATTGTTCCTATAAATTTGGGCGATTACACAAACATGGAAGGTTTTCAAAATGCACGTTCAAGAACAAATCAATTTCATTTATAGTACTCAACATATATTGATACATGGATGTACCTGGACATGGTTCCTCATGTTGAACATGATTCCTTCTACGTACTCAGTTTGTTCTTCTCTGGGAACTCATTAGATCACTCATATAGCACTTAGTTGAACAAGTATATTTATCAAAGTATAATTTTAGACTGGACTATAAAAACTATATTCATAAACAGAATAATAGACAGTTAACTAGCCAAACCTTGGGAATCAGGTGTTGGGTCATCCATGTATTTTGGTCATCCCTAACTCCAACCTATTCCTCTCAAATTGAACTTTGATCAATGCCTTGGTGAAAATGTCAGCAATTTGATCTTCAGCCCTGCAAGAATTCATAGTAATTAGACCTTTTTTAACATTATCTCTTTAAAAATGATGTCTAATATCGATGTGCTTGGTTCTCTTATGCTGGACTGGGTTCTTGGCAATATTCATAGCACTTGTACTATCCCAAAAAATAGGCACAGCTCCACATTTGATTCCAAAGACCTCCAGTTGTTGTTTGATCCATAGCAGCTGAGAACAACAGGATGCAGCAGCAACATATTCAGCCTCAGTAATAGAGAGGGCTACTGAGTTCTGCTTCTTTGTAGCCCAAGAAACCAGACATGGACCTAGAAAATGTGTCATTCCTGAAGATCTCTTTCTATCCACCAAATGGCCTGCATAATCAGCATCTGCAAAGCCGATCAACTCAAATGTACCAGCCCTGGGGTACCAGAGACATAAATCCTGATTTCCTTTCAAGTAACTTAGAATTCTTTTCACATCAGTTAAATGTGATTCCTTTGGCTTAGATTAAATCTTGTACAAAGTCCTACACTGTGAACAATGTCAGGTCGACTAGCTGTGAGATAGAGGAGAGAACCTATAATTCATCTATACTTAGCCTCATTTGTTGAAGGACCCAGTTCATCCATATCCAGCTTTGTTCCAGGAGCAATAAGGGTAGTCATTTCTTTAGCTCCTTCCATATAAAATTTCTTCAACAGCTCCTTGACATACTTCTGTTGATGAATCATGGTTCCTTCAGGAGTTTGTTTGATCTGCAATCCCAAGAAGAAATTGAGTTCTCCCATCATGCTTATTTCGAACTCACTACCCATCAACTCAGCAAATCCCTCTCACAGGACCTCATCAGTGGCTCCAAATATGATATCATCAACGTATACTTGGACAACCAATAAGTCATTTCTTTTCTTCTTCAAAAACAGTGTGTTGTCAATTTTTCCTCTAGAAAAAAACTATTTTTGAGCAAGAAACCTGGTAGCCTCTCATACCAAGCTCTGGGTGCTTTTTTAAGACCATAGAGAGCCTTATCAAGTTTGTATACATAATCAGAAAAATCACTGTTCAAGAACCTAGGTGGTTGTACCACATATACTTCCTCATTCAGATAGCTGTTTAAGAATGCACTCTTTACACCCATCTAATATAGTGTAAATTCCATATATGTAGCAAAGGCAATCAGCATTCTTATGGATTCTATCTTAGCCACTTGTGCAAAAGTCTCATCATAGTGAATTTGTTCCTCTTGGTTGTAACCCTGAACTACCAACCTCGCTTTTTACCTAGTAACTATGCCATGCTCATCCAATTTATTCATGAACACCCATTTGGTTCCAATGATTTATTTGTCCTTAGGTCTCGAAACCAGATGCCACACCTTGCTCCTCTCAAATTGATGCATTGCTATTACCCAGTCTAGATCCTCAAAAGCTTCCTTCACATTCTTTGGTTCCATAGATGATAGGAAAGCAAAGAACGCACAGAAGCTCTTCAATGCAGACGTAGTCATAATCCAAGCATCCAAATCAGATATCACATTTTCAAAAGATGTGAGCTTTTATACTTGTAGGGTCTTGACTATATTTGGTTAGAAGAACCTGCAGTTGCACTTTGAGTAGGTCCTTCTTCCTCAGTTAGTTCATCATCCTGGTCAGCCGCTCCCCCTGAATATTGACTTCTTGTCCCCCCTGAGTCAATTCTTCATTTTCGTCAACTGGATCTTTCATTCGTTCTGGACTGTCCAAGCTTTCACAGGGTCTTCTCCTGCAAGACCTATAGCTTGATCATCTCCTTCTTTTTCAGCAACTGCTCTGTCTGACTCATCAAAAACCATATGCATGCTTTCCTCAACTGTCTGAGTTCTTTTGCTGAACACTTTATAAGCTTTACTCTGAGTCGAATATCCCAGGAAGATAGCTTCATCACTTCTTGCATAAAATTTACCAAGAGCCTCCTTACTATTATTGTGTACAAAACACTTGAAACTAAATGGCCTCAAGTGAGAAATATTTGGCTTTCTTCCTCTAAGAAGTTCATAGGGTGTCTTGTTAAGAATAGCTCTTGTGGAACACCTGTTCAACAAGTAACATGCTGCGTTGACTGCTTCAGCCCAGAAATTTCTTACAAGACCACTTGATAACAACATGGTTCTTTCCATATCTTCCAAAGATCTATTCTTTCTCTTAACAACTCCATTTTGATGTGGGGTTCTTGGTGCTGAGAAGTTGTGATCAATACTTTATTTAGTACAGACTCAAAGAACTTAGCATTTTCAAATTTTGTGCCATGATCTGATCTGATGCTTATTAATTCCAAGCTTAACCTTTTCTGCACAATCCCAGCCTATTCTTCGAAATTGTCAAATGCTTCTTCTTTGGATAATAGGAACAGATTCCATGTATACCTCGAGTAATCATCAACTATCACGAATACGAACCTCTTTCCCCCTCTACTTCTGACTCTCATCGGTCCACAAAAGTCCATATGAATCAGCTCGAGTGGTTTTGAAGTGCTCACCACTTTCTTTGACTTGAAGGATGATCTCACATGTTTCCCCCCGACACTGGCATCACACATCCTGATCTCTTCAAACTTCTTTGTAGGTAGTCCACGAACCAGTTCCTTCGATGCTTGTTAAGTTGTGAAAGTTTAGCATGCCCAAACCTTTTGTGCCACAACTGCGAATCACTCTCTTGAACATTCAAACAAGTTAAATTGCTCTCAGGAAGTGATCCCAAAGATGCTTCGTAGACATTGTTTACTCTCTTTCCTTCCATGACCATTTCTCCACTCTGTAGGTTCTTCACAATACATCCACAGATGAAAAACTAACTTCATTTCCTCTGTCACATAATTAAGAAATACTTAGTAGATTGTGTCTGAGACCATCAACACAATATACATTTTCAACAGCATGATCCAAGGATCTCCCAACTTTTTCTATGCCAACAATCCGACCACTCTTTCCTCATCCGAAGGCTACATTGCCTCCTTGAAATGCTGCGAGTGAGAGAAAATTTCTTCTGTCATATATCTTGAGCACCCACTATTCAGAATCTAGCTTGGGTTATTCACTCTTACTCCAGCCTGCAAAACAAATCAAGGGTCAGATTTTGGAACTCAGACAATCTTGGGTCCCTTCTTATGAGAGAATGGATGAATCAAGTCCTTCTTAGACAAATCAGGTAAAGCAAATTTTTTTATTTTTAGATTTAGCCTTGCTCATTTTTATGCTTTTTTCTTTCAAGTGACATGTGTTACCACAGAAGGTACAAAACATGTTGCAAGGCAGACCTACATATTTACTTTTGGGATTATAGGGAGATAGTGGTTTCCTATAACCTAGACCTTCCTTTCCTTGGACTTGGTTTTTAAGAACCTAGCTTATTTTCTCTGAATATTTGTTCCACTTGGTTAATCTGGTAAGTTCATAGTCAGCCTTTTCTCCAAGAATTTTGTTCTTTTTTCAGTTTCCTGACAACGAATCTCATTTGTTCTTTTAAGCTCATTCTCGAGAAACGTTTGAACCTCACTAATAACCTGCTTACCATTTGCATTTTTTATTTTATTTAGTTCAAGTTCAATTTCTGAAATTTTAAAATTAGATACAAGAGCCTGACCTTAGAGAAGCATTAATTTCTTCAAATTCAACTTTTTCTTCTTCAAGGTTCTTGCATCTAGTTTTCAAGTTAAGCAAGGTATCAGATAGTTTATCTTTCTCAGACTCTACCTTTTCATAACCCTCAATTAAGGTGGCAGTTATTAGTATCAGATTGTCAGGTGAGTAAGTATGCAATTTTTTTTTCAATTAAGAGAAACATATCTCAGCTGAGTGAGCCGCTTCCTCTCCGTCGGTTTCCATGAGAGCATCTTCCTTCTTCTAACTATCTCCATTGTAGAACTCTTTCAGTTTCACCTAGATTTTCTTGACAGATTTTCAATCCATCACCTTAGCTAGTACATCAAAAGTCATTTCATTCTTGAGATACAACATAGCTTCGGCGTTTGCTTGAAGCCAGTCCAAGTCTTGTGGGTCCAGTTCTTCTTCCTGTTTTGGAACCAGAGATCCATTTTAAACTCTTTTCACAGGAACATGAGGTCCTCATTTTACGATCAACCAAAGGTTGTAGTCCATGGCCTGAAGAAATACTTTCATTTGCTTCCTCCATCTTTTATAATTAATTCTATCAAACAGGGGAGGTCTGAAAGGATTTCTTTCTTCTCTTATTTTAGGTGAACCAGTCCCATCCGAGTCTTCACTTGTCAGTCCTTTCAACGCTAGAGGGGTTCATCCTCAGATTCCTTTTCTCCAGAAGACTTACTATTAGTTGGTCCCCAGGTTGCATAAAAAGCTTCTTTCCTCTTCCTTCTTTCTTCTCTGAAGTTGGGGGCACATCTAGCTTTTCTTCTGTCCTTGTCGCTGTCTTTGGAAGAATCTTTATCCTTCTCCTGTGTGGCTCTATTTTTTATCCACTTAACTTCCCACATAGAGCAATCCACTACAGCATAATCCTTCTTGAAGCATTTAAAGCACCCTGAATAGTCTGGATTGTCAACTATGTTCTTTCTCCCAACATTATCTTTGGTGTTTTTCTTGAACCCCTTGAACTTACCCATATTGACTTTTGTCTGAAAGCACTGACCATAGCTGCTTCAACTGATTGTAAATCCACATACTCTTCAGGTTCCTCAATTGGCTCAAGTGCGAGGGTCTTGTCCTTCTTAGTCACTAATTTGTTCTTCGACTCCTTCATCATCACATAAGTCTTCAAGCTACCCACTAGTTCTTCTAACTTGATAGATTTTAGTGGTTTTGACTCAATTATAGCAGTCAGCGTCAGGACATTCAACACTTTATCAACCATTTCAACTTCTGGGAGTTCCATATCCAGAGATCTCATCTCATTTGTGATGATGGTTAGCCTTGTCATCATATCATGTATTGACTCTTTTTCACCCATTGTGAACATCTCAAATTGTATTTTTAGCTTTTTTTTTTTAGTCCTTGACTTCAGTGGTTCCTTCATGAGCAACTTCTAAGGCATCCCAAATTTCTTTAGCAGTCTTGTAAGATGAAACCCTTTTGAACACTTCAATACCTAATCCATAGATTACAAGCCTCTTGTCTTGTGATTCTTTTCTATCATCTTGTAATCAGCATCATTATACTCAGATCTTTCCTTTAGTTCAGTACGAGCCTTACCAACAACTTTGGTCGGAGTCATATTTCCTTCAGAAACTATTATCCATAGTTGATAATCTTATGCACATATGTAATTCTCCATTCTGTTCTTCCACAAAGCGTAGTATTACCCATTAAATTGTGGAGGCCTCAGAACCGATTGTCCTTTAGTAATTGCAGGTGTTGCACTTATAATTTGATCCGTCTCAAGGTGTTAACCTAAAACGAAAAGACCTGCTGTGATACCACTTACTAAACTCTAAGCACCTCCTATGGACACTAGAAGGGGAGGGGGGTTGAATAGTGTCCTCCAATTTTCGCTGAAGAACTTGACTCTTAATCACTAGAACCCTGTTCTTAAATTGTTGCCTCCGCGAAAAACACAGACACCAACAGTAACCAGCAATCTAAAAGATACGGTGTTTTTATGTGGAAAACTCCTTGCTCATGGGAGAAAAACCACGACCCACACTCTGAAATTTTGAAATAACTTCACTAACGCAAAGAACAAGTTTTAGATTACAAACTCTGTAACCAAGGGGCTACACTCTAGTCTCTATCACTCAACAAAGGTAAACACTAGCTTGACAAAGTAATCACTCAAAGTTCACCTATTACAATGGCTTCTAATATAAGCAGATAGGTAATACAATCAAAACATATAAACTTTGACAACTACAATCAAGAACCTAAACTAATTCACTGCTTTTTGCTCTTAGTTCTTCACTGGTTGTCTTCAATAGTTATGTTACTTTAAGAGTTATTGAATTCGTCTTTATCTTTGCTCTCAACTCTCGTGGTGAATAACTGAGATCGTCTTTATATAAGCTTTGTAACCCTAGTAGTATTTCACTAGGAAACCTCGTAAACATAGCAAGTCAAGATTTTCCTGTGATACTTTCTTTTTTCAGCACTAACTCTTGTTCACACTTCAAATAGACAGCCCCCGCACAACTTCATTTAGCTGACTAGGATGCATATAAGTTTACGCTCCACTATTCCTAGTTCTGCATCGATTTGCATTCCACAAAATATTTTCGATCAGTCGTATCCTTCTCACCAAGGACTAAGTTCTTATACAAATCACTAAGTCCTTCATTTGTCATTCTTTAAAACATCCAGCTCAACAATATGATGTCATCTTGGGAAAACCTTGAATACATGAAATAAAGGGCGTACCCTCAACTCTTCGTCAAGTCCTTAGATACCCGACCCCCGTTCGGCATTAGAGAAGTACGAGGTGAGCAGCTCTTTAAAAATAGAAGGTCAAGCACCTGATGCGGACACTAATCAAAGATTGAAAGAAGAAGTAAACGTGGTTGGAAGAGAGACAGAATGTGATGTGTCCGTTGAGCGGACGACCAGAGAAGAATTAGCAGAACACATAGAGCGGGTCTCCACGATAAGCAATTTGGTTACTCAAGCCGCAGAACTATGGTATCAACTCTCCGACGTACTGGTAAAACATGAAGACTCTGAATGGCCAATGCTCTGATGCGAAGCAACTGACCTTACAAGACCCCTAATGATAACTGAGCCCGTCCGGGGGGAGTGTTTATTTCTATAGGTCATAATTTCAGAAGTAGCATGGAATGTGGTTCTCCCACGAGAGAAGAACGGGAAAAAACTTTCCATACAATATGCAAGTAAGGCTCTCTTTGAATTTGAATGTCTACCTAGGAGTTATGATTATATTTTCAAAATCATACAATCATTGTGGTCTCTTCTGTCCCGTTACAGACTATTATGTCTAAACCTAGGCTCTCAAGGAAGTTAACAGAATGGGCTATAGAATTAGGAGAATATGACATTATTTATAAGTCGTGCATGGCTATCAAATCATAAGCCCTGGCGGACTTTGCTACGAATTTCAAAATGGAGTTGGTGCCAAAGGCTAAAAAGGCAATAAAGGACATATAGGAGATCGACCTCAAAAAATGGGTAATCCATACAGATATAGTGCTAATCGACGAAGGAGTCGACCTCGACCTACTAGTGGATCACCAACTGGAAAGATTTTTTGCAAGGCTGCGAACTATGCAGAGCGAGGCAGAATATGAAGTTATAATTCAAGCCCTAAAATTAGCTAACATATTGGGAGCTAAGGAGGTCATTCTCTACAACGACTCCCAGCTGGTGGTTGGTCAGATAAATGAAACCTTCACATTTAAAAACATCTAAGAGCCGGAACACTTAGCCAAAGTAGAGGCCCTTCTAAGAAAATTTCCACTTGTGGAATTTTATTCATAGAAATGAGGATACAAAGGCCGACGTATCAGCGGCCGATGCAAATATACGTTCAGGCTGCCCAGAGACGGTCGTTGAGTTAACTCACGCAGACCTAATGAACCTTGAAGTTCCTATCACAAGGCTCGTCTTAAAGTGGTGTCATGCAGTGATTGAATACTTACACAAGGGAACACTCCCTGAAGGCAAGTAAGAAAGCAGACAGTTGCAAAGGCAGGAAGCTCAATACTACCTGATTAATAGAGAGTTATATCATCGGACGGTTAGCAGACCACAGGCCATGCACCTAGGTCCAATACTAGCAAACAAAGGATCTCTGAAGAGAGCCTTAAAGCCTCTCGAAGGCGAACCCTTTGGCAAGCACGGGGCAACGCCACCGGAAAGATAAGGCTTCCAAGAGCACAGAAGGGACAGCCATCACTTGGCTTAGGAAATACTACTCTTGAAAAGTTAATAGGCCAAAATACTCGAGACATGTATTTTCTCATTTTTCTGGTTCTTTGTTTTATTATTACTTTAACGGGTACTTAGCCCTGTCGGTGTTAGTTAAAGTTTACTAAACTTTTATTGGTGTTGCGCCCCCTTTATTCAATAAAAGTACTATTCTATTTAGTCAGTTTTACAATCGAATTCATCTACGATCCAACTATTCATAGCCCCGGCCATATTTGAGTAGAAGTAATACACTCACTTTTCATTACAAAAGTAAACTACTCACTTAAAGCTAGATCACTTCTAGTTAATCCACAAGGCATTATCGTAAGTTTAAATCTTCAATTCAACACTTGCACCAATACGTCGGTGGGGACGCCCGCCCACATCGTGCTATTAAAGACTTATGCACTAGAGTGGAGAAGCACAGCCGTTCTAGCTTGAACGAAGACCCGTCACATGCAATGGGCTAAAGACATTCCCTTGCGGGCACGGGCCTTGTCCTAATTAAAGTCGTCTATCTTAAATGAAACCTAAGCCATCCCTTGCTAATACAAAAAACTGTGTCCAAGGCACATAGGCTTATAATGTACAATCATGTTCTTTCGAATACAATATTTTTCATTACAAATGTTCTTAAGAAATCTAAACATCTTAAAAGTCTAAACTTTTTAGTTCCTCTGAATTTAGCACGACTGAGATCCTTAATCTGGATTGTAACTCTTGCATCAAGGCTTCTCTCGGCGTACAGACGATGACATTACTGACAAAATATCCCTAGCAGCAACATCATCATGTTGATGTACCACGGGCGTTGGTAAATCAGTCCAACTGACGTAACCCACAATGGAACGGTGGAAGAAGCAGTGGGTAGTTTGGAATTTTCAGCTGGTACTGCATTGTTTAGGCCTAACTTTGGTCGTTTAGGTAAAATACTTGAATTTCTTAGAGGGTCACAAGAAATACAGTAAATACGCAGAAAAAGTAAATAAATATTAAAAGAAAAGTAATAAGCAAGAAAGTAGTAATCTTATTTCATCAAAATAACCGTATTCGATGTGAATCTCTTGATGTGCAATACAATGTAAGAAGGGGTATTTATAGCTAAGGTTTACCCAATCCTAATAATGGTAGAATACAAAGAGTAAAAGGCTCATGGGCCTATAAACTCAAGTCGGTGGTTTATACAAAACCCTAACTAGGAGACCGTAAACTCTAAGGCCGGGGGATGTATACCTTCATCCTACGCCCGCACCAGCTTAGCTGTCGTGGCTCAGGGAGCATGCATGTATCCTCTGTGCTTGGTGACTTATAGGCTAAGTCTAATCTCGCCAGCAGGACTCGTATCCCTGTAATAGTAGGTGGCCTTTTTTTGCCCATAGCAGTCAACCCCAGTTGCTGAGTGTGGTTGTAAGCAGACAGGAAGTGAAAGAGGTATGCAAAAAGGATGTAAAAAGATATCTCACTGACTCCTTGAAACTCATAGTCTCCTTGACCAAGACAGACGCTTGATTTCTTTGAGAAACATATGTGTTTTCATCTGATTGGTTGATGTCGATTCCATGCATCTTTCCAAGAACATCTTTTACGGCGGCAAATCGTTTTATATCTTCAGGCCATAAATATGCTTGAACGTTTCACACTTCATCTTTATCTTATTCTGCCTATAAATAGGGGCATCATGATAGTGGCAAAATCACAAATTTTCTATAGAAAAATACTCCATCCCTTACAAAGATTTCTCATGAGAGAATAATTCCTTCATCTTTAAAAATATTTGCCTTTGATCCTGGTCCAATATTTCCAGAAATTCTCCTCCGTTTAGAATGGATGGTGCATGAGAAAACTGTAAAGGAGGGAATTTGTACAACTCTTCTCTTTTGTTT
This sequence comes from Petunia axillaris subsp. axillaris, assembly GCA_029990575.1. Classification (NCBI taxonomy): domain Eukaryota; kingdom Viridiplantae; phylum Streptophyta; class Magnoliopsida; order Solanales; family Solanaceae; genus Petunia; species Petunia axillaris. The sequence continues at coordinate 65,451,924 of JARKNS010000001.1, read as the reverse complement.
CTCCATCCATGATTAGATGAAATTAGTCCCCCGAGTCATGAAGTTTGATAGAGAACCTAATGATGTTTTTTGGAATGTCTTCACTGTAGCACGTGCACCGATTACGGTGCGCTCAACTTCTAACATGGCGGTTGCTATGATATTCCTCTTTTCATACGGTGTCACAAGGCTTAACCCTTTCCGGCGAAGTGAAGCTTCTCTTCCGGGTTGAGGCTCCAGCGTCTGGCTCAATTTTATGACAGGTAAGAGGATATAGATTCATGCCATCAGCCGGGTAAGGTGTCACCAAGTTCTGAATCTGCTCACGCTACATAGCTTTCACCTTGTTCGTCTGGTTCGGCTAGATTGTTGTTGCAACGCCTCATCGGTCACTGGCTGTTGAATACTCAAGGGAGGATTCACCCTTCTGGTAGGTTCCCAGCTCAAACCCTCACGTCTTCAATAAGTTCCTAATTGTGCTGGAAGATCTGTGGGGTTGTGCACTCCCATTTGGCCAGCGAGGGTTTAATCAAATTTTTTAGTCTACTTGATAGGATGGGAGATGGTTCCGCTTGTTGTCAGACGCTTCCGAGGTCCTTTACTACTAACAAAACGTCCTGGCCATGGCTATATTAGTGACTGAGAACCGAAAGTTGCTCGGGCTGGCATAACTTTTGATGCCTAGGAGAGCTTCGGATTGCTTGTCAGCTTGTAGCTACAATCCAGATGAAGTGGCTTCGACCGTGCAAATTCAGAGGAACTTGTATTTTTAGCCTTTTTAGTTTTTTAAGAACACTCGTAATGAACGGTGTTGTATTTGAAAGAACTTAATTGTATATTATGAGCCTACGGGTTGTTGATATTAATGAAATGGTCGTTCATCAATATTTTATGCGTACTTGCGAAATTACTTGTAGTGTAGTCAACCAGCATGTGTTTGGGTGCCTTTCTGGGCTAGTGTCTTTTAAAGACGAGTGTGCGCACTGTTGGGCGCTTCATTTGCATCAGTAATCGACGACTTATATCGCGCATGTGATAGAAGGCTTTTTTGCACCCCTAATGGGACATCCTTAACCCGTGATATAGAACGGCCATTTTTGCATCTTAGCATGACCGTTTGCACTTGTTTATACGGGTATTTTAAGACTTTCTGGCAATATGCGGGCGTCCCCACCGATATGTTGGTGCAATTTTGTTGAATTGAGGATTTCAACTTACGAAATAATGCTCGGTCGCTGAACTAAAACTATTCCAGCTTTATGCGAGAACTTTACCCTACTTTTGTCACAAAACGTGAGTGTATTACTTCAACTTAAGTTGTGCCAGGGCTATGAATAGTTGGATCGTAGATAGATCTGATTGCAAAACTGACTAAATAAAATATTAGTTTTATTAATAAAAGAGGGTTGTTGGCCCTGAATTTTTCTGGGTGAACACCCATAACATGATTGATAAGTATGAAAATAATGTAATAAAATTTGAAAAGAAAGGAAAGACTAATTGATGTAATTACTGAGAAAAAATGTCTTACCTAAGCCGAATGGTTGCTGCTTTTTTTCATGCCTTCAGGGGATTTTTTAGGCTTGACAAAGATTCAATTTTTGGGAGGCCTTGAAGTATCTCTCATTGCTCTTTTGTCAGAGGGTATTGAACCCCGAGATGTGACCTGTGGGCCGTTGTTCACCCGATGGTATTGCTTACAATAGACCAAACAATAATGAACTGCATGCCTCTGCAGTTGTCTGCTTTCTGCCTTGTCTTCTGGGTGTACTCCCTTGTCCAAGCAGTTAATCTGACGCTGCTCCAAAGCGGATCCTGTGCTCTTAAGTGGATCATGTGCACCGAGGCAGATCCTGTGCGCGGGGGTTAGCTCAATTACTATTTTCTGGCCGTCTGAATCGATGTGCGAATCTTCGAACCATTCATCATCATTTTAACATTCCTCCTTATAAACGAACTCCCACTTGTGAAAGTTTTTCAAAAGCGTCTTTAATTTTGCAAATGGGTCCAACGTACAGTTTTTCTCTTCAGTACAAACCTCATTCACTCAATCGACCACTAACTAAGAGCCACTATAGAGACTAATCTCCCTAGCCCCCAATATATAGGCTAAGTCAAGAGCTTGAATTATGGCTTCATATTCTGCTTCAATGCTCGGACATTTTACGGCCTTGTAAAAGGCCTTCCTGCTGGGTGCTTTAATCCATAAATCAAGGTTGGGTTCTTTTCTTCCAAGGTCCACATCTGTATGGATTACCCAGTTCCTATGACCTGACGGTCGCTCGTGGTTGATAAGTGATATTGTATTATACTACCCCTCTCAGCCCATTCTGCAAACCTCTTCGAGAGTCCAGGCCTGGACAGAATGTTCCGCAGTGGTATGGATGAGATCACACTGATCGTATTATTAAGGAAAAATGAAAGCAGTTCTCGTGTTGCCATGATTACGGCCGCCACAAACAGGTCTGATAATGAGAGGCGTTCGTCCGCCCATATGACTCCATTACTAGAATATTTTGCGGTGAACTATCTCTCATCCTCTTCTCGTGCTAGGACCGCATTCCATGCAATTTTCTAGATTGTGATGTACAGCATCTCCCTGGACTGGTCCAGTTATTATCGAAAGTTGCAGGAGATGTATCTTAATTCGGGTAAGAACCTAGCAGCAATGTATCGGCCACCAAGGTTCCTCGAGCTTTACCAATACTTCGGAGAGCTTTTACCATAATTCTGATATCTTGGGAATTAGATTACTCATCTCTGACACTCGTTCTCTCAGCTCCCCGACCGCTATTCTGGCCTTCCGTTCAATAGACGCATCCTAAAATGACTCTTCATCGATCATATTTACTTCGGCTATGGTCCCCCTCTATGCAAGCTTATGACGGGTACAAGATAATTTTAGACAAAGACCACTCACTCCATAAGTCGCTGATCCCACTTGAGGTCGGGTATCTGAAGAATTGATAAAGTGTTGAGGGTACTCTCGTTATGCTATGTATCCACGGCCGTCCCAGAATTACATCATATGAAAGACTGCAAGCTAACACCTAAAAAGGTGTAATGCTCGTCACGCCCGGGATATGAATTGGCAGAGCTAGTTCTCCGACAGGTTTTTCATAAAGGCCATTGAAGCCAGTTATCATGTAGGGGCTCAGAATCATCTTGTGGTGTTGTCATGTCTTCTGTAATACCTCCCTCCAAATAATATTGACGTTTCTCCCTAGGTCAATCAATACTTGCTCGATGTGAAGGCCAAGCACCCTGATAGGGATAGTGAGAGCATCTTGGTGTTTCCTTTTCTCTTCCACTAGGCTGAACGCAATCGGACTAGCAAGTAGTAAGGGCACTTTAGTCCCCCAAGTTGTGACTGCTCCGTGCTGTGAAGATCGAGTTGACGCATCACTTGCCTTCAAGGTCTAGTGCTCTCGATCGTTTGCTCCTTCTTCAATAAAATCCTAGAGGTGTTCCTTCCTCAATGAATGTTCAATTTCAAACATCAGGGCCTTATAGTCGACTGTGGCATGGTCGTTGCTTTAATGAAAATTGCAATAAGCCACTGAGTTCCTCCTAGTTGCTCTTTATATACTAGGCGGCCACCATACTTTTGGGCTTAGTTTTCCAAAGTGGTTGGAAACCAGCTCTACAGTATTGACCCGCAGTCTAAAGTCTCTAAAAATTGCCTGGCTTCCCCATTCTTGCTTGACTTTATGGTTTTCCTTTTGTTCTTCTTCTATCTCCTTCTCCCTCTACTGATGGACTTCCTGCGTGCTTCATTGTTCAGCTTTGGGGTTTAGGGAGTGCTCTGGTTCAAGATGGAGCTTTTCAGTGTACCTTTTATTTAGAGCACTCCATGTTGACACAGGGTGTTAAGTTAAACTCCACTGCAACTCCCTAGTGGCTAACGAACCTCTGGAATTCAGAGTTTTGCCAAAGGCTACCACAACAATGTTATCGGGAACTGGAGGAAGCTTCATGTGTTCCCTCTGAATTCTTTCCAGGTAGTCCTTCAGCAACTTGTCATCCCACTATCGGGTCTCGAAAATATCTTCCATGCGCTTCTCCCGCTTGCGGACTCCAGAGTATGCCTTCTTTAATAGATCTTTCCTTTGCGTAAATGACTCAATCGATCCCATAGGTAGCTGAGTGTACCACGCAAGGGCTCCTTTAGTCAAGGTTGAGCAAAATCTTTTCACCAGAGCGGATTGAGTTTCTTCTTAAAAATGACGTTGCTTTTGACAGCTGTAAAGTATGCAGCAATATGCTCGTCCGGATTAGTAGTTCTATCGTACTTAAGGTTATCCGGAAGGCGGAAATACTTTGGTACATAGACTAGTGCAGAACTTGCATTATACGCATGTTTGTTGAACTTCTACTAGTCTACGGTGGTAACCTGAGGTGGAGCACTCGATACGCTACCGATCCGATCGTGGATGGCCTTCATCTCCTTCAGGATGTCCTGAATGATAGGTATTCCTTTGAGATCATGGTTATTACTGTCGTTAAATCCCCAAGGGCAGCATCCATGTTGACCCTGCGATTAGGAACAGATGTTAGTGACTCCTTCATCTCCCCCAGGATGCTGGACTTTGAGACGATCCAGCAAATATTGCTCCTAATTTTTGGGTCATGCCTTCGACCATGTTCATCGAGTTCTGCTTTGCCCATTCTAACAGGGTCTTGAAGAGAACAATAAGGAAATCTTTGAGCTCTAAATCACCTCCATGTGGTTGATCGTCTCGCCATCGCTGACTATATGGACTGGTTCTTTGGCAGGGTCCCTTGACGGACCGTTAGGATCATAGAAATCCTATGCAGAATCATCTGCCAAGTTGGTGGAGTTCTTTGGAATGTTTTCGTCTGACATGACTGCGCCTTTTCCCTTGTAAAAACCTACAATTAGCTAGGCCCCATAGTGGGCGCCAAACTTTTTAGGCCTAAATTTGGCCGTTTAGGTAAAATAATTAAATTTGTTAGAGGGTCATAAGAAATACAGTAACTACGCAAGAAAAGTAAGTAAATATTAAAAGTAAAGTAATAAGCAAGAAAGCAGTAATCTTATTCCTTGAAGATAGTCAGATTTAGTGTGAATCACTTGATGTACAATACAATGTAAGGTGGGATAGTTATAGCTAAGATTTACATAGTCCTAATTATTGTAAAAAACAAAGACTAACAAGGTTCATGGGCCTATAAACTCAAGGTGGTGGTATATACAAAATCCTAACTAGGAGACTAGAAATCCTAAGGTGGTGGGATATATACCAAGCATCCTATGCCACACCAGCTTAGCAGTCGTGGCTTAGGGAGCAGGCATGTATCCTCTATGCCCGGTGACTTATATGCTAAGTCTAATCTCACTAGTTTGACTGGTATCTATGTAATAGTAGGTGACAATTTTTTGCCCACACACGCATAAAGAGACACCAACATGGAACAACCAGTGGCTGCAGGAGCACCATGTTAACCCTTATTTAGGCCTAAAATTTACCTCATAGGTTAAACAATTAAATTTGTAATAGGGTCACAAGAAATACGAAAAAATATGAAAAAAATAAATAAAACCTGAGAAATAAATAATTAAGCAGAAAAGTAAAAAATTGTATTCCTTGACAATAGTTGGATTCGGTGTGAATGGATTGCTTGTAGAATACATTATAAGGAGGGGTATTTATAGCTACGATTTACCAAGTCCTAATTATGGTAAAATACAAAGACTAATAAGGCGGTGGGCCTGTTTAGTCAAGGCGGTGGTATATACAAACCCTAACTAGGAGATTGCAAACTCTAAGACGGCGAGATGTATGCCTTACGTCCCAGGGCCCGTACGTCTGATAGGCCATAGCTTTGGAGCATGTGTGTGTCCTCTGCAACCGGTGACTTGTAGATTAAGTATAATCTTCGCCAACTGGACTCGTATCCCCGTAATCATAGGTGGAATACTTATACCCATACAGTTAGTCTCCACCCCATTGCCCCACTTGCTGAGTGTTGACGTAAGTATTCAAGAGGTGAAAGAGGCACACAAAAAGAGAAGTGTTATTTCACTGCCTCCTTTAAAATTGCAGTGTCTTTGACCGAGATAGACATCTAATTCCTTCTGGAACCCCATTCGTCTTCACTTAATTGGATGTTGTCAGTTCCATGCATCTTTCCCATGACTGCTTTTTACTGCACCGAATCGTTTCATATCTCCAGGTCATACTTACATTGACCATCTCGTGCTCTATTGTTATTTGCGTATAAAAAGGGTCTTCATAGTTGATGTAAATCATAAACTTCTCCAGAAAATAAATTGTCCTTCATAAGATTTTCTCATGAAAGAATAATTATTTTTTTCAAAATGTTTTCTTTTGATCCTATTTTAGTATTCTCGGAATGATTTTTCATTCGGAATAAATGGTGTTTGAGGAAACTGAATGCAGAGAAACTTTCATAGTTATCCTTCTTTACTCTTCCATCCACTACAGAATGAGTGAAGTCCCCCTAGTCACGAAGTGTGATCGGGATCCTAATGACGTTCTCCAGAATGTCCTCTTTATAGCATGTGCAATGATTACGGTGCACTCATTTTCTAATACAGCGGTTGCTGTGATATTCCTCTTGTCATGTGAAGCTCTTCAGCAGAGGAATGCCTACCAAGCAAGGCTTCTGAATGTGCTCGTCTTTTGGCTCTTTGGGACAAATAGTCCAGAGATTGCACCACTTGACGAGGTAGGGCCTTCGGATGGTATTCTCTCCTTTTTCGGGTGGTTGATATGTAACAAATCTCTCCAAAACCTTACTATTCAGGGTAGTTGTATATCCCTACCCTTGTTTGTTGTTTAGAAGTTGCATCAGCGTCCAATCATTAAGAAAAGAAGGGAACATGGTGCTCCTGCGGCCACTGGTATTCGATGTTTTGGGCGTGGAGCCAATAAAAGTTTCATTAAAGAAATAAAGAAAAGAACAAGAAAAGGAGAAAATGCATGACTTGAGTGTAGTAGTCTAGCTGAACTTTCAAGGATAGTACTTCTTAAGCCATGAAATATTCCAGTTATTTGGAACGGTTTTTCCTTCCATGTCTTCTAGGACATACGCACATTTTCCGACTTTGCCTCAGATCTTGTATGGTCCTTCCTTATTTGGAGCTAGCTTGCCTGCATTGGCCTCTTTGGTGTTCTGAGATACTTTGCGAAGAACCAGGTCCCTTATATTGAAGGCACGCAAGTTGACCCGTGCATTGTAGTACTGCTCCACCCGTTGCTTCTGGGCTGCTAGGCGCATGACTGCTATCTCACATTGCTTATCTAGAAACTCAAGTGAAGCTGCTACACCCTCATTGTTTAACCCTTCTTTGGTGAATGATCGTCGCAGGCTGAATTCTTCCATCTCTTCGGGGATCATACTGTTTGTTCTGTATGTTAGTGAGAATGGAGTTTCCCCAGTGGTGGCTTAGTCCATGGTCTGATAGGCCCACAGAACCCCTGGAAATTCCTCTGGCCACTTGCCCTTGGCTTTCTTGAGACGTTTCTTCAAATTCTCCATAATTTTCTTATTACAGGACTGGGCTTGACCATTTGCTGCAGGGTGATAAGGCGTTAAGGTTATCCTTTTTATCTCCCATTCTTTTAAGAACGGTGTGACTTCGACCCCCATGAACTGAGATCAGTTGTCATAGATGATCTCCACAGGGATACCAAAATGACATATGATGTTCTTCCAAATGAATTATATCACCTAATATTCCTGGATTCACGAGCAGAAATTTGATACCTCCAGGCATTTTGGGCATGGGTCCCATAATATCCATCCCTCATTTCATGAAAGGCCACGGGGCGAAACTGAATGTAAAAGCTCCATTGGCTGATGAAGTACATGGGAAAATCTTTGAGAGATGTCGCATGCTCTGACAAACTTGCTCGCATCATCTTCCATTCAGGGCCAAAAGTAGCCCGCTATGATTATCTTTCGAGCCAGGGACCTTCCTCTAGAGTGGTTCCCGCATTGTTCCTCGTGGGTTTCTATCATTATGTAGTCAGCTTGCGTCAGTCCTAAGTATTTAGCCAAGGGGCCACTGAAAATCCCAAGATACAATTCTCCTTTGATTAAATAGTATTGGGTTGCTTGCACTCTCAACCTCTTGCTCTCTTTTCTGTCCTTGGGGAGTGTCCCTTTATGGTGCCCGGGCTGTCTGCATTTATATCTGCAGCGGCCGCGAGACAGGCTAGGGCATCAACCTCTCTGTTTTCTTCTCGTGATACTTGGACAACTTTCCATTTCTGAAAAAATTTTCAAACGGGCCTCTACCTTAGCTAGGTTCTCCTGCATACGAGCGTCTTTGGCTGGGAAAAGATCTGTTTATCTGATTGACTACCAACTGGGAGTTGCTAAAGAGAATTATCTCCCTGGCCCCCAATATGGTGCTTGAATTACAACTTTATATTCTGCTTCGTTGTTCGTGATCGGCAGGTAGCTGACGGACTTCCGAAAGGTATTCTCGCCCAAAGACTTGATCACATAGCCGAGCCCAGCTTCCTTAACGTTTGAGGCCTTATTTGTATGGATCTCTTATTCTCTTGGGGTAACGCCTTCCATCATCCTACAGTCGACCTCGGCTTTTGGCATCATATCAGCACTGAAATCAGCGACAAAGTCTGCAAGGACTTGTCATTTGATGGCCATGTGTGGCTTATAAATGATGTTGTATACCCTAATTCTACGACCCATTTTCTAGCCTCCCAGAGAGTTTGGGTTTGTGCAAGATGGTCCGCAGTGGGAAGGAAGAGACCACGATGATAGAATGACTCTAGAAATATAGTCGTAGCTTTCTGGATGCCACTACTGGAGCAAGCGCGAGCTTTTCCAGATGCTGATAGCGTGTTTCTGTATCCAAGAGAGATTTGATGACATAATATATAGGAGATTGCGCTCCTTTCTCTTCGCGTACAAGAACTGCACATATGGCTACTTTAGATACTACCAGGTATAATATTAACAATTATCCCTCGCGTGGCTTGGTTAGAAATGGGCGATTGGAGAGGTATTTCTTCAAATCTCGAAGCGCTTGACTGCACTATTTTTTCCATTCGAAGCTACTATGCTTCTTAAGGATATTGAAAAACTGATGACATCTTTCTGAAGACCAGGAAATAAATCAGATGAGTATGGTTAGTGCGGCCGTTGAGCCTCTTCACGTCTACTATGCTATTTCAGTACCTCCGGTATGGCTTTGATCGCTTCAATCTTGGTGGGGTTGGCCTCTATTCCTCTGTTTGAGACAATGAATCAGAGAAACATTCCTGATGATACCCCGAAAGCGTATTTCGAATGCTACTTCCAAGTGCTTGATGTGATCTTTGGCGAACTTCGATTTTACCAACACGTCATCGATGTAAACTTTCTTGGTTTTGCTGATCTGGTCTTTGAACATCAGGTTTACCAATCTCTGGTACGTTGCTCCCTCATTCTTCTAACCAAAAGGCATCACCCAATAGCAGTAGGTGCCCCAATCCGTGATGAAAGATTTTCTCTTGATCATCCGGTTCATAAGGATTTGATTGTACCCTGAATAGGTGTCCAGGAAACTGAGGACTTCGTGAACTGCTGTCTAATCGATGAGCTGATCGATGTTGGGCAAGGGAAAAGAGCCTTTTGGACATGCCTTAGTCAGATTGGTTAAATCAATACACATCCTCCACTTGCCATTCTTCTTCAAGATGACTACCACGTTTGACAACCAGTCGGGGTTCTAGACCTCATGAATGGACCTGTTGTTCAGTAGTGTCTCCACCTCTTCATGAACCGCTTGACCCTTTTCTCGATTAATCAGCCACTTCTTCTATTTTACTGGTTTGAAGCTAGGGTTAACATTCAAATTATGTGTTATGATATCAGTTTAAATCCCAGGCATGTCGGTATGTGTCCATACGAAAGTGCCTGAGCGAGCACGCAGGAAGTTGGCGAAACTCTTGCCTAGCTTCGGCTGAGAGTTTGGCCCCTACATAAAATTTTCATGTCCGGGGAGCTCTTATTAAATACCAATGGATCGAGGTTATCTACAGTAGCCTTGACAGTCTATTCCACATCGTCTGAGTCTTAGGGCATAGTAGATGGTTCTCGGGGCCCGGTTCTCTCACATCTTTTAGATTCGAACAGTAATATTGGTTACTAGGCATGGCCCGAGCAGTTTTTCCAATAGTTCCGCTGGTTCTTGACCTCCTTCTTTACTGCGCATGTGACGGCGGCCACGTAGCAGCTCCTGGATAGCTTCTGTTCTCCTAGAATCTTCTTCACTCCCCACGGGGTAGGGTATTTAAGAGCTTGATGAAGTGTTGACAGAACTGTGTATACTTCGTGAATCCAAGGTCCTCATAGGTTAATGTTGTACGAGAGATCACACGTCATTACCTAGAAAGATGTCACTTTTGTTACCCCTGATATGAGAATCGGTAGGATCACTAACCCCACAGGCCTTTCGCTGGAGCTGTTGAATCTTGTTATTGTGTACAATCTAAGGATTATATGATGTTGTAACTCCATCTGATGAATGACTTCCCAGTGGATAATGTTCACAGCACTTCCGGGATCTACCAGCATACCATACCTTGAGGGTAATGATCAAGGCGTCGTGGTGCGGGCTGGAAACATCACGCTTGTCATTATCACTAAATTCGATTGCATTGATGTGAGGCTTCTGTGCCACCTACTGACGGGCCTCGCAAACCATGATGGCTCTGGCTCTATCGGCGTCTCGATATCCCCTGAAGATTGTGTTTACAGATTGTAGGGGTCCCTAGTCTGTGGCCGCTACTTTGAGGGGTTTACTATAGGGCACTTATCCTCAGTGGAATACTGGCCTCAATATTGAGTCAAAAGACGCCGTTTCCTGGCATTCGGTCACAGTTTCAGGCATGTTGGCCAAGTTATGAGTCGTTTCTTCGCACGAACGGTTTTCCTTGTTCGGCTAATGAGATCGTCGAGATTTTTGGGAATGTTGCCGACTGCAGTGGCGGTGTTCTTCAAGACATTGTCGCTGCTGCTTGACGTGGTCGTGCTTTTACTTTGCAAAAACCTTCAATTTCCTTGGCGCCAACTGTTTATGCCTGAAATCTGCCTCCTATGTTAGACAATTAAATTTGTAGTAGGGTCACAATCAATATAGAAAAATATAAAGAAATGTAAATAAAAGCTGATAAATAAATAATTAAGCAGCAAGTAAATAGTTGTATTCGTCGAGAATAGTTGGATTCTGCGTGAATCTATTGCTTTTAAAATATATTGTTAGGAGGGGTATTTATAGCTACGATTTACCCAAGCCTAATTATGGAAAAGATAAATTCTAATAAGGTCGTGGACCTGTTTAATCAAGGCGGTGGAACCTACAAACCCTAACTAAGAGACTGCAAATCCTAAGGCGGGGGGATGTATGCCTTACGTCCCAGGGCCCGTGCCTGCTGAGAGGCCGTACCTTGGGAGCAGGCGTGTATCCTCTGTACCCAGTGAGATATCCTTTCACGCATCTCTTTTGCATACCTCTTGCACTTCCTGACCGCTTTCGTCAGCACTCAGTAAGTAGAGGGACTTACTGTGTGGGTAAAAAGACGACACCTATGATTACGGGGATACGAATCCAGCTAGCGAAGACTAGACTTAGCCTACACGTCATGGGGGCGCAGAGGGTACACGCCTGCTCGGTGAGCCACAACCTCTAATTAGGCATGGGCCCTAGGACGTAAGGCATACATTCCGCCGCCTTAGGGTTTACAGTCTTCTAGCTAGGGTTAATATATACCACCGCCTTCAGTACATAGGCCCACGACCTATTAGCCTTTGTATTTTACCATAATTAAGATTGGATAAATTTATAGCTATAAATTTCCTTCCTTCCATTGTATTGTACATCAAGCGATTCACACAGAAGGAAGATAGATATTTCTTTGCTCATTCTCTATTTATTACTTTTCTAGCTTATTTACTGTATTGCATGTGACCCTTTTATAAATTCTATCTGTTTTAACCTTTAACCAAATTTTAGACATAAACACCTACTGGACAGAGGTACTCTGATAAATCTTCCTCGGCTGATGATAAGGCACTTCAATAGAATCCCTAAGGCTAAGCACAAACATGACTTGGCGTATGGTTATTTCCTTACGAAAATTTTTGAGTACTTTGGAGTTTCATTTGGGAAAGGGTGTTGAGCGAAATCACAATGACAAGTTTTGGATGAATATGCTAAAGACTTGTGATTTCTTTAAATCCAAAAGAGCTTCCAAACATTTAGTGAAAAGTGAAAGCTGAGCCTAATGGTGATGATAAAGGGGAAGGTAAGGAATAGAACAAAGAAATGGTGTAGTGTCTAGAGGAGCTGCAATGTGAAGTCGAGGACCTGAAGAGGGAGGTGAAGTACAAGGATCGAGAAATTGATCAGTTGACCATTAAGTGCAGTCATTATGAGGTAGAGCTTGTGAAGGAACGCCATGGAAACTCAAAGAAACTCACTGCCTTTGTCAACCACTTTGAACTTCAGCCTTAGAACCTATCATGAACCAATTCCCCCCCTCCCCCCCCCCCCCTCCCCCCGCCAGTTTAATAATTTCTTTTTTATGTTAGGTGTTTGTTTAGGACAATTAATCTTATGTTATGTACTTAATTGACTTCACTTGGGTGTTAACTTTGGATGGTTGTTTTAGTTTCTTATTTTCATGTGTGCTAATTCTCTTGTGGTTTTTCTAAAAGGTTTCTTTTGGGCCCATAGGTATTTGCTCATATTTTTTCAACTTTACTGCTTTGTTGCCTTTAGCTCTAGATTGGATTGTGCTAAGTTTTTTTTTGCATGTGACTAGAATCTTTTAAATAATGCCAAAAGGTAGAAAATTGAAATATTGGGGTTTTTGTGACCCAGTTTCATCAATTTACAATTTTTCTTTCACATATTTCTTACCTGTATGTAATGTGTGCAAGAACATGGCAATATTTCTTTGTCGCCATAAAAACGGAAAATTTGTTGAAGTGTGAGTTTAGAAGATGGACAAAGAAAGAACATGTTGAAGGAAAAGTTTCACGTGAGAAGAAACTACAATGCGAAAAGATGTTAAGTCACATTCCTAATCTTATTCGAAGATAGAAAGGAACATGTAAAGGAACAGTCTGGCAATCCTAGACCAAACAAATACTAGAGTTTAGTTCCTTGGTTGTTGAGTTGTAACCTAAAAGTTGCTCATTTGTGTTGGTAGAAATTTCTCAAATCAAAGAGGTCGCGGTTTTTTCTCCTTTGTGCGCAGAGTTTTTCACGTGAAATACCTATGTAAGTCTAATTTTCTTAGAGTTTCTTTTATACAAGTTTCTGGATAAACCTCATCGAGAACCTGATTCCTTGTGAAAAGTTCAACGTAAGAGCAAGTTTCTTAGGTAAAGTGAAAAACAGACAAGATACTATTCACTTCTCCTCCCTCTAGTGTCTATTAAAAATGCAACACATATGCAACCTCCATACCCATTTTCATTATTGCTACCACCCTGAATACCCAATGGTTTTCAGCCATGGAGGCCCATTATTTTTCTAACTTCAAATTTTGAATCAATCCAAAGTTCGATGATTCCCCCTTAAAACCCCAAACACCCTTACCAAAGAAGGAACCTCTCATCGAGAAAAACCGTGCCAACGAATCTAAGCTTTTCGACTAAGCTTCTTCGAATAGGAAGGCCTAATAGCATCTCTGAGGAAACAATAAAGTAAAGATTGATTAAAATGTGGAGTAACTAATTAAAAAGTGACACTTGAATTACTGATAAGAAAAAGAGAAACGAAAAACAACAAAGAAAAAAATAAAAAAAAGAAAAAATAGTTTTTAAGTTAATTAAGTGGAGCAACTAACTAAAAGGTGACATCTGATTTAGTGTATTTTTAGCATTTTTCATGCCCTTTCAAGCTTTTCAGAGAAAGTCGTTATACTTTCCCTATCACCTCATCATTTAGGTGATATTAATTTAACTTCAAATAAAAATAAGGATGATAGGCCTTCCGTAAGATTAAAATATGTGAATGACTTTTCGAGACAAATATAAAGAGAAAGTTATGTATTTTCTCTAAAAGATAATTCATCAAAACATAGCTTCGGCGACACTTTCTACAATACATTTCTACTAGTGGATTTCGCCTAACTGGATCTCGGCCATCAACTTTTATAGGGCGTCGATGAACAACCGAACCGATTTAGTTATTTCCCTATGTTGGCTCTTTCAATCCAATCAAAACCAAATTTTATTTTGGATATATTTTAGGATTGATTTCAATCCCCAAGTGCTCAAGAGCTCATCAAATATTTTGCCAGAAAATCACATTTTTTTATAAAATTGGCCGTAGCCAACTTTCAGTGTTGTTTTTCTTACAAAAATGTACTTTTTCAACCAATTTTTTTCAACTAAAACAACCGGTCCATGTCCTAAACTCATTTAGGACTTATTTGGTCTCCAAACCCAAACTTAGTACCAAAAAACTTATCCATATAATCAAAACTAAGTACGTTTTGTTCTTCATGTTGGAAATTGAATTCGGTTCACCCATATAGGTCAAATCGGATTCCATGTCGTAATAGGTTAATATATATAATTTGTTATATATATTATATTATATCTATTATAAAAGTAAAGGGACATGACTATTGGGGGTTTCCTGAAAGGTTGTATCCTTTCAGGACTATAAGTAAGTTTCTATTGGAAGAAACTCACGCAGGTTTTCATCTCACCTCCCTCCTAAAAACAACTCTCTCTGTTCTTCAAAAAATAAGAGCAGAAAATTCTCCAAACTCTCTTCTTTATGTATGAAGAATAACTTCAATGGAAGATCCCGAGAAGAACGAAAAGGATCGTCTTCCACGCATTCTGTAACCAGGTACGACTTAGACTGTGGTCTAATCTTTACAGTTCGTGTTCTATACATGTGATTGTATTGTAGACTAGTGAAACAGATACGGTTAGACCCTGGACAATTGTATGTTCTTGGATTTTGTATAATCCTTCATTGGTATCAGAGCCCGAGTTGTTTGTTTCCTAGTCAATAATCATCAAGTAATTTATTACTTTGTCAACAACTCTAAATCCTTGGAAGAAGTCCAATTTTTTTTTTTTTGAAAGTGATTTTTGACGTTGTAGGTGACTATGTTGCTGAAAAGAGTTGTTTCACGACAATAGTTGTGGCACCTCTTCACTGTGTTTTCTTTACGATTAGTAATTGTCTACGTTATGTGTAGTTCCCTGAAAGTAGACATAATTATATCAATCCACAAGCTGGTAGTTTAATGACACTGAAATTTATTGTTGCCAACGGGGTCTTTAAAAAAGTGTGAAGAGAATTCTCAAAAGTTTGTCTTTTGGTTTTAGAATTCTGAAGAAAATCTTTGGTGAGTCAGGCTCGCTGTGGTGATGCACTTTTTTTTCTTTCTTTCCCCTCTCAATGACAGTGTCTTCTTGATGAAGAAAAATGTTTTTTTGCAACATGACAATTATCTGCCAATTTATCCCTCTTTTATTACCATGGGTACTCATAATTAATGAGATCTGGCTGAAAGAACACAACATCTTTGTGAGAGGCATGAAACTAAACAACTAAGTTTATATGCCATAAACTATTTTTATACCCGTGTTTTTTTTTCTATTTAAAAAGATGGATACGTGGAAATCCAAATGTCCACATATTGGGAATTGGTGAAATTAGTTTCCAGGATTTCTAAGTGTGCCCTCCAAAATCATGACTAAATTACTATGGTCCACAAAGAGAGTCTGGGAGGAAAGAAGATTGGCAATCATGGAAAGTTTTGTTGACTTGTTTCCATGCTTAAGGGATGGTCTGAACCATTGTTCTCGTTAGTGTTATTGTCCTTAAAAGCATGAGATTGCCTACTTTGGCTACTCAAAACTAAAATGGCATCAGTTGAGCCATTTTGAAGGCAATGAACTCAAGGCCATCTTTAACTTCCTTTCTTAAGTTAGAAAACTTAATGAAAATTCCTTGAAACATCTGGCACAATTTTTTATTGTTTACGATATGGATTAAGTGTTTAATTTTTTACTTTAATTTGGAGAAGTTCAGTAAAAAGGTTTTATTGGTAAAATTTTATCTTCACCATTTTATATGTGCATGTGTGCATACTGCATACACAATGTAAATATATAGATGTGTTAATATGTGTGTGCAAGTCTAGTTTTTCCTGTATGTGTTACGGAAAGAATTGATGTCAAGCGTTTAGTTTATTACAAGACATATGTGTCTTGAAAAGACAAAGATGCTAAAATAAGTCATTTGAATGAATTTGCTTTGGCAAATCACTTACTCCATGAGTTGTTGGCTATAACTAACTCTATTCAAGAGAGTAAAATTGTTACTCTCCAGACATCAAAAAGGAATAAAAGTGAGACACTAATATGGATTTGTGTTATCCTGTTGCCATCAAATTACTTTGGTTTTTTATATATGTGTGATTAGTTTATGTACACATACATAGGTGAAATAAAAGTAGGTCATATTTACTTTATATGGGAAAGTTCTCATCTGTTGAGTAACTTTAATTGCCCCAATGAAAATATGAGAAACGTGATTTAAGTTTACAACAAAAAGAAAATAATTTTGGCAATTACCTTGTGTATAGTCTGTGTGACATTCTTACGTCCTATAACTATGTGTACTTGTATGAGTTTCAAATTTTAATATTTTATGCTATTACTCATATTGCATAACTCTACATTTGTTACACAGTTTTTCGCCTATTTAGTCTTGAGTTTTGTAATTTAAGACAAGTGTTTCTTTAAATAATGGATTATGTTAGATTTATGACATATTAGAATCTGAATGATGATTGGGAACATAGTGAACTTTCGATTTCTGAGCTAATGTGAAATAAATATTAACATAGTTCAATTATTTTAAAGATTAGGATGTATATGAATTTAGGCGCTAAGAAAGTACATAGTTGTCTCAATAAGTTTATACTAGTTTATATCAATATGTCAACTGCTACTAGAATATTGTCCCGAGCTTAACAAAAGGTGTTAAAGATGACAATAATATTCAGTATGTCCTAAAAGAGCAAGAGGCTCTTGAGATTCTAGATATGTCTATGACGTCTCCTAAAAGTGGCATTACATTCCATTATAGGTGGTACATTAAGACACATATGATCTAAAATATGAAATTGTTCAGTTACTTATATTCCATATAAGTTGAAGATAGATGAAAACTCAATTTTAATTTTTTATTGAGTATGTGCTGCTTTTATACATAAATATTTTTCCCACATGGAAAACTGGTTCCAAGGGGAAGGACATATATCTTACTGTGATACTATTTCACTCCAAGGTTTATGTGTTCATTTGTGAACAAGATAGTGGCACTGTAACTGAATTTGGATTACATGATGTTAATAATTTTTCTAAGTAGGGTGCGATAGGCCAAGACTTGTCTCTTTTTCATAAAAGTGTGGACCAAATTGCTTCCGCTAATTTCAGTTAAATGGATTTGAGTGAAAGTCACTTTGGTGATAATGGATCTGTTCCGTGTAGCACTAAGATGACTAAAAGAATTTATTTAGTATTGCTGGTCCTAGTGGGAGTAACTATCAATTGATAAATCAATTTTATCAATCTCAACCTCGACGAATGAGTCATCTACATATTCCCCAATGTCGATTTGAGATCGAAGGGGAAGCATGTATAGTTACTCCACAAGATGAATAAGAGCAATGAAAGATAAATGAGGCTCTTAAATGCCCTGCTAAGGATAAGTACCTAGAACAATGGAATATGAAATGGAGTTAGTGAAACCAAACCAAGAGTTGGAATTGGTTGATCTACTTATGGGTCATAGCACAATTGGGAACAATTGGGTTCTCAAAATACGCGAATGACTTAATGTAAAATATGGGTGAATTCTTGAAGTTCAGATTTCAAGGGATCGTTCCAAGGGATTGTTGTCTCTTTCAGAAAAATCTTATATTAAGAAATTTTCATGAACGATTTAATATGCAATAGTGCAAACCCATTAATACTCCTATTTCTAGAGCCGAAGTTTCAAGTGGGAGGATGTGTCCTCGTGAAACCACAAGAATATGTTTTTTGTCTCTTGAAACTTGATATCTGTTATTCTAGTTAGTGGATATCAATCCGACTTAGAAAATGAATACTGGAAAGCAGTTAAAGATACTGAGGCATCACAAAGGCACATGTGATTATCCTTGTAAAGTAAAGGAAATTATCTACAACTTAAAGGCTATACTTACGATAATTGAGAAAGAGATTTAGATGAGAGAAAATCTAAATCTGAGTATGTCCTTCTTTGCTAAACAATAGCGATATGTATATTGTTTGTGCAGCAAGAAACAATCATCAGCCTTATTTATAAAGTAAGCTGAATTTCTAGGGCTTTCAGCAACTTTGCAGAGCTGTTTGGCTTAAATGTCTTTATGATAAGTTTGAGTGTGTTGGATAGCGTGCTATTAAATTAGTGACACTGACAATCAAGTGTGATAGTCAAGTCTCAATAGCTTACACAAAAGTCCAAAGTATCATTGGAAAGACAAAACATATTGATATAAAGTATAATTTCATTAGAGACATAGTTCTATTTTTTAAAAATAAAAGTGGACATGATATACATCTCTACGCATTATATGATAGTAGATCCGATAGTCAAACCCATAGCATTTGGTGCTTATGAATGATATGTGAGGTCACTGGGTTTGCGTAGATGTCAATGTATTTAAATCTTAAACTTTTCCCAAACATGTTCACATAAAACTACATTATTTGAAGTTAATGTAGTTGAAGCCTAAATTTCTTGTTGTTAGTTCATATACATAGAATGATTTTATGTTTAGTACATAAATATAAAGTAAGTCAGATAGACAAAAAAATTGGCCTATTCACACAGGCAATCGCCTCTATTGTCTAGGTGACTGATAGGGATGAGACAATTATAAACTTATTATTATCAGAAGTGATAATAATAGAGAGCTTGAAGTTTATAATAAGAATGTCATTTTTTTGTTAATCATTTATGATTAAATGTGACAGTCTGTCTTAATGCCAGATGTGAGTTCTAAAGGATAAAATGTATGAGTAGATTTGTGAACTCAAAGTTAGACATAGGTTGTCTGAACTATCATCTGCACAGTATTTAATTCGCGAAAGACATACGCTCCACGGGAAAGGAGTCAATACTTTGATACGTGATTCATACCACGTATGCATAAAGTGACCTATGGGCGATACAAGTTTAATTTCTTCTTGTTTATCGTGTGAAGCCCTGAAAATTATAAGTAATTTTCTTTCTTTGTACCCTCATGACTTTGATCAGTTTCTCGAGATTCAATTTGGTGTTTGCTATCTTAGAGTGTTGCCAAGAGATCATGGATGATTCGGTCTGGCGGAACATTTCTAGAAAAGAAAGTTAGATTGAGATTAAGAGATTCTTGAGATGAGGAAGATCATTGAGTATTATCACATTAATTGTGTTCATTGGTGCACCCATTATGTTTGTCTTTGGGACAAGAACATAATAACATAATGATGAACTCAAATTGACACAAAGAGATTACGAGAGATGTGAATGTGATAGATGATCTAGGGTACTGCATACTGAAATCTACTCCAAGGTTCCGTTATTCGAGATGCTATATACTCCTAACATATGTATAGCAACTACGCTCTCGAAGTATGCACTGGTCACACGGTCTAGTCGTTATGTATGAAAGTTACAGAATGAGAATAAGAGTTGACCCACCATGTGTGAGTGGGAGATGTTGGAAATTGAATTCGGTTCACCCATGTAGGTCAAATCGGATTCCATGTCGTAATAGGTTAATATATATATAATTTGTTATATATATTATATTATATCTATTATAAAAGTAAAGGGACATGACTATTGGGGGTTTCCTGAAAGGTTGTATCCTTTCAGGACTATAAGTAAGTTTCTATTGGAAGAAACTCACGCAGGTTTTCATCTCACCTCCCTCCTAAAAACAACTCTCTCTGTTCTTCAAAAAATAAGAGCAGAAAATTCTCCAAACTCTCTTCTTTATGTATGAAGAATAACTTCAATGGAAGATCCCGAGAAGAACGAAAAGGATCGTCTTCCACGCATTCTGTAACCAGGTACGACTTAGACTGTGGTCTAATCTTTACAGTTCGTGTTCTATACATGTGATTGTATTGTAGACTAGTGAAACAGATACGGTTAGACCCTGGGCAATTGTACGTTCTTGGATTTTGTATAATCCTTCACTTCAGAATTAGGCCAATTTTTTCTATGATAATCACCATTAATCGGCAGTCTTTCTCAACAATCCGTGGAAAACATATTACCACGTGAAAATTTGCATTAACATTGGCATTCAGATTTTGTATTTAAATTCAGGATAATAATTCCCAAAACTTTAAATTCAAATACGCAAAAAATACATGACTAAAATTTATGATCCAAAAGTTGTTGGAAAGCCCTCAATATCTACAAAAACTAAAGGTTTTATGCAAACACAAGGTGACTTTAACACATGAATATTGTAATAAACTTGCGGGTTGACATATAAAAGTTCCCTAAAATTCATATATTGCATTTAGTCACGCAAAAAAAAAAAAAAAAAAGTTTGTGGCTCTGATATGAATGAGAATTTTATGTAATGGAAGATTAGATAACTTACTTGTTTCTGTTTATGAAAAACATCTCTCAATCACTTAGATTACCCAGTTTGAATCCTATAAAGTGGATGAATTCATTATTTTTCACAGTTTATAGTAAGTCTTAATGTATTCGTCTTATATTAAGTTTTTTATTGTAAACTTTTATTTATTAGATAAATAAACTATAGTCTATTAATTTCAAATTTAAATTACATGTACACTTTGCAAAGCAAAAAAAAATAAATGCAAGATAATTAACGGGTGAAGGGCTAAAGCAAATGGACATCTTCGAAAAATTTTACTGGGTGCCTTTGGTAAGCCCCGATTTTAGATAAATGTCCCCAGTTTGAAATGTTTTAAGTAACTATCCTCCAAGTCATTAGTCAGTATGTGAAAGGACTATTTTGCCCATGCATAAACCTAGTTCGCGTTAAGCAATTTTCTTCTCTCTTTTCTCCTTCCTTTCCTTATTTCTTCTTTGTATTATGGAGATTTAGGGTATGTTCTTCTCTCTTTTTTATGTGTTTATCTTATATATATTTTATTATTTATTATTTAATTTGTGTGATAATGAAATTTTTATTTCGCCTAATCCTTTATTTGTATTTTTTTTTTTTGTATTTTCTTTTGGTAATTATTATTTATATACTTAACTATTTTGCCTAATCCTTTATTTGTACTTATTTTTTCTGTATTTCTTTAGTAATTATTATTTATACACTTATCTGTAAGTTTTTTTCCATTTTGATATCGTCGAATTAAATTTGAGGTTCCTGTAAAAAAAATTGGCTTTTTTTGCTTGACTAAGGTGATTTGTTCTTATTGACTATAGACATTGGATGTTGTTGTTGCTCATTGCACTGAGCTTGAAGTCTTGCCTATTGCCATTAGTTGTAGAGACTTTCTCTGCAAGTAGCTTATTCTAGCAGAACATAAAGTTTTGGCTACAGCGAAGAGCCAAGGCTCATTGTACTAGAGCTTAAAGTCTTGGCTGTTGCCAAGAGTTGCGGAGACTTTGTCTGCAAGTTGCTCATTTCATTAGAGGTTAAAGTGTTTGATATTGCCAATACTTGAAAATACTTTCCGTGCGAGTTTCCCTTTTACCAAAATGTTGTAGAGGCTTTCTTTGTAGGTTGTCAAGAGTTTGTTTAGTAAAGTATTGTCTATCAACCATAAGTTTTTTTACTGTGCATTTTATTTTTCTTTTTTGTCCTATTGACTTTGAATTTTTGTGATGGTACAGGAATTTTTCCGCATATTAATTGTGAGTTTATGATGGCACGTCATAATGTAAGTTCACTTGTCTTTTACTTGTTGTTATGTTACCATACTATTTTTATAATTTTATTTGTTGAATAAGTATAGTTTATTTTTTGTTACCATAGAAATGAGATCAAATTTTTAAGTATGAGCATTGGTTTGATGCCAAAGGTTGTTGGGATGGTGATGTGAAGTATAGTAGTTTGGTTAGTAAATTTTTGACGGAGCATCAGTTGATGCAGCTGAAAGGTGGAGTTTTCGACAAATTTATGGAGTTGGATGATGTGAATTTTTCTTGGAACGTCGAGCATTGCATGATGCTTTCACAGACTTATTGTGCTAATGATATGATGATTAGGTTTAGTGTTCGTGGGCATCAATGTGTATTTGACTTGGATGGGTTTAACTTGATTACGGGTTTAGGTGTTTGTCCAGGCGATTTTAGTGTTGTATCTTCCCGGTCAAATCGTCTTTTAAATCATTATTTCCCAAGCCATCACACAATTAAATTATCTGATCTGAAGAAATTTTTTAACACTGATCCATATACTCGTGTGCAGCCTTTTGGGACAATGATGTCGATGTTGTTAAGCTTGTTGAAGTTTATATTGTTGAGAGGGTTTTATTGGGTTGGTCTGAGGATTGTGAGGTGAGTAGTCACTTGATGAAAGTGATCATGATGATGAGCTTTATTACAGTTACCCTTGGGGTACTTTGAATTTCAAGTGGTTGGTTAGTTCTCTTAGAAATTGTCTTCAACAAATTAAACCGGAGCCTCAAAAAAATAAAAAATGGTATTGTTTAGTCGGTTTTCCCTTTTTGTTGAATGTGTCAGCATTGGAATTGTTCTCTGCATTTCGAGCATATGCAAAAGCTAAGCCTTGGGCATTTTCATGGATGCTTTCTTGGTGTAATTTGAGGCAACCCCGATTCTCAATGCTTGTTGAGAAGTTCTTCCATGTGTTCTCTACCTTGGGCATTTCCACGGATGCTTTCTTGGTGTAATTTGAGGCAACCCCGGTTCTCAATGCTTGTTGAGAAGTTCTTACATACGTTCTCTGTAATTTCCTACTCTTTGTATTTGTTTTGATTTTTTATATTAGATATGTATATAATATACCTTTTTGGTTTTTATGTATTAAGGAATTAGGTGTTTTATTCATTTAAGATGGAGGCGCTTGTGCTACTAATGAAGAGAGAAAACTTCTGTCTGTTCAGTTGCAGCTTTCGTGTTACGCTAGTGCTGCTACTTGTGTAACTTTTCCTTTGGGTTTAGTGAATTGGGTTGTTGATGGAAGTAAGCGTTACTTCTATTTTTTACTATAGTCCAATTAGCTTTTATCATTCGGTGTAAATCTTATACAGCGGGTTATTGATAATTTAAACAAGCATTCAAATGATGATTTCTCTGCTTTGGTGACACGTGGACAGTAATATTAAGTTTGATGTTTGGTGCATAATATCAATTTTGTAATTGTGTCCTTTAAATATTAGTTTTTGAGTTCAGCTTATTCTTGTTTAGTGCCTAAACTTCAAGGTTGACTTGGTTTTGGAGCATGATGCTATGTTTACTAAAAGTTTTTTAAGGTGGTGTATACAAAAGAAATGTGTAGTGTGTTGAAATGAATCAAAGTAATGTCTCTGTTGCATAATCGAATGCACCGGGTGTTGATGTTGGTATACTAGGCTATGAAGGAGAAGGTGGTGAAGTTGTTGTTGAAACAACTTCTCAAATTCTTACTAAACTCCAAAGTAGAGAGATGAATATCTTTTCCCAATCATGAGATGTTGAAGTACTGAATGCAAAGAGGTATACTTGTATATGCTCTTTTCGTTATTGTTTCATTGTTTTGTTATTATGTGTTGTCATTGTTATTTTTTTGAATTTTTTCGGTATATCGAATCTTCTGATCATGTACATTTAGATGCAGTGGATGGGTTTATAAGTCAGCCAAGATATTCTGATGAAGGTGGCAGGAACAGGAAAAATGTGTTATGAGGGATGAATTTCTAAATTTTTGTTTTTTATCTGAGTCGCAAGATGATCGTGTGATCTATCTTATAATATTCCAAATGAGACTTTTAGTACTACAAAAGAGTCAGAGAAAGTCGTTGTGTAGTTTGTTATTACTTGTGTTTCCCATGTACTGTGTTTGTTATGCTTATGTAAAGAACTACACTTAAATATTTGATATTTTTTTAAATTAAGGTTGGCGTTGTTTTGAATTGGATGAGATTGAAGTGTTGCCCATTGCAGGACTTCAAGGCATTTTAGTTATCGTTGGGGGAAGGGATTACTTAATTAATTCCAAGACTAATATATTTTAAGTAATTTAAAATTGATATATAATAAATGGATGATTGTGTTGGTAATGTTTTGCCAAGACTTTGGGACAATTTAGTTCTCAATAATATTGGCCATGCCAAAACTTCAGGGCAAGTTAATTAATTATAATATTAATTTGATAAATAAGTTTTGGAGGGTAGTACAGGTGAGATCTGCCAAAACTTTGTGGCATGTTAGTTCTCAATAATATAGTCTACGCCAAGACTTCAAGGCAAGTTAATTGATTGTAATATTAAAATAGTTTTTAAAAATTAATATTTATAATTTGTTAAGTTAGTATTTGAAATATTTATGGATAACTATTATTTACAAACTTATTCAAATTGTTCAGTATCATTATTTGTGGACTTATCATTACATTAAAAATTATTAATAAAGCTTGTCGTAGTAGGTAGGAAGTCTTACCCTTTTGCCAAGACTTTGTGTCAATTGACATGAAAGGGGTGAAGTGTTTGAATGTAAAGTCTTGGATATTACCAAGACTGTATTTTATTGGTAATATTAATTGTCCAATCACATTTGAATTTTAAAATATTTTTAATAACTGGTTATACAACTGCCAGGCGGTTTTTTTTTTTAACTTGTTTGGATTGGTTATATTTTAAGTATTAGAAGAAGCGTCTTTTTATTTTCCATACACCCAAAAAAAAAACTTTTTATCTCTCTTCTTCTCCTCTATCTCTGTGCTTGGGATATCAAATCAAAATCATTACACCTTTTTCTTCCGTCACTACTTGTTGAATCGAAAATCTAAATGAATTAAGTGCATAAAATTTCTTGGATTTTCAAGTGTTTAGGAGGCAAAGTTTCTTTGTAAGTCTTTTTGAGTTTGTTGTTTTTATTTTTATGAATTTTATGTAGGGCTTACTTTGTGTCTTCTCTTAAATTTATTATTTATGCTGAATTTTAGTGTGTATTTGTTGTTTTTGCGTTAAAAATACTATGTATAGTGTGTGTTTTTTTGTTTATTGTTAAAGTTAAGAAATATATTGAATTACCAGTGATTATTTGTGTATTGTGTTGATTTATTTGCGTGAAAGACGATTTTTCACTGGTTTTTGTGTGTTTCATTGTGTGGAATGGTGTTGAGTTATCTATAGGCAAGACTTGTAGAGATTTTTAACTTGGTCTTGCATTAAACCTTAATGTCTTGTCTTATTGTAGTTAAATCTGTGGATTTGTTTGAGTTAGGTATGAAAATCTTCCTTATATGAGACTTGTAGAAGTTTGTTAACTTGGTCTTGCACCAACCTTTCAAGTCTTGGCTTATTTTAGTCAAATCTTGTGTGTTGTTGATTTAGGCATGAAAGTCTTGTCTACAGGTAAGATTTGTAGAGATTTTTAATTTTGCATTTTGAATCAGGCTTTAAACTGTTGGTATATGTGTGCTTAAATTCATAATTTAAATGGTTTTTGTATTATTATTTTCTTGCAAATAGATATTTAGAAATATAATTTCTCTTAATTTTGAAGGTTGATACTCATGTGTATGTTCTTTGTTATGCAGATGTATATACAAGATGGCTGGCGCAGGGAATCTTTATATTGATTATAGTAATTGATATAATCTGCAACCATCCTGGAGAGAGAATCCTAACTTCCAAGAAGTTATAGAGAATGATTTAACTATTCAGCAGCTTTTATTATTTAAAAAAAGGTGTGTTTGGGATGTTTATGGAGATAGATTTAAAAACCCTCTCAGGTAATTTTTTGCATAGTATGTTATTATGTGAAGTGGAATGCAAGAGGCGAGATGCGATGGCATTTTCTTTACAAGAAAATCATGTTGAGTTTGATATCGATACCTTTGGTGATGTTTTTGGGTTGCGGACTGCTACTATTGATAGGCGTGTTGTCAATGAAGCTATAGGTGGAGTTAGTAGTCGTTTGATTGTGGATTATTTTGGTGGAACTTAGGATAATCCAAGGAATGGGATATGTATGGGTGATTTGAAGAGTATAATGGAGGATGAGAACCCATTGGTCTAGTGGGATAGATCCGGTGAAGCTTGTTGAGATATACATTTTAGGTCGTGTTATTAGGGTGTAGGCCTGCAAAGGTTGTTAAAACCAAGTATGTTAGGTTGATTGAAGACGACAACTTATGCCATAAGTTTGCATAGGGCTCGCTAGCCTATGAGGAAATGTTGAAGTCGTCGAATAATATGTTTGATAGAGGGACTAAACGTCCCAATATGTCGTATCAGCTTAACGGTTTCCCTTTGCTTTTACTATATGGGCTTGGGATATTTTCCCTGCATACAGACATTTCTTTGTGTGTATACATTCCGAACTAGAGCACTCTCTAATGATTCATACATGAGTTGTGGCAGCCCTTAGTACGAGATAGTGATGCCGCTCTCTGTACTGAAGAATTTACAATCTGTAAGCCTCGTGATTTTTTATTTTTAAGTTTATGATTTGGAAATACTTTCTGTTGTTATATTTGTTCAATTTTTTTTCCTTGATAGAAAGGTAAAGTTAGTGTTGAAACTTTCACTCTTGTGGATGAGCTACCAAAGAGGGATATGCCACCAAAGAGGGATGTACCAAGTACTTCATCTATTTGTGGTGCTGATGGGGACCGGTATGAAGTTTTAAATAAGCTTCTTGATGTTGGTCTTTCTTGTCTGTTCTGTATTTTTCAAAATATTATAGTTGTGTTTTCTATATGTGTTGATGGTTTTTAATATTGTCTTTTTGTGTATAAAATGGAAAATTATTTTCCAAAGAGTTTGAAGGCTGTTGCGGATGAGCAAGTGTTGATTAAGGAGAAGCTTCATGAGCTTGTGGATATTCTAAAAGAGGAGAAGGGAGTAGTTGGATCGTCTAAAGGACGTAGTCTACCTTCTCGTCAGTCTTCCATTATCGCATCTCTTGTGTCCAATTTGAATAGCGGTAGAGAACCCGTGTTTACGTCTGCTGGATTGCCGATGGGTGGCAGAGTTGAAGGTGCGTCTGTTAGTCGATATGGAGAGCAGTCTATTGAGAGAATGGATCTTGATAGCAATGAAGAGAGATGTTGATATTCAGGGAAGGAACTTTGGGAACAATGAAGCGAGTGAGTTGGATGGTGGGACTAATGAAGGGAGGGAGTTGGAGGTTCATAAGTATGAAGAGAGGGAGTTGGATGCTGGGAACAATAAAGAGAGGGTGTTAGAAATATGGTTTTGAGGGTAGAGATGTTGGGAGTGATGAAGAAAGAGAGTTGTCTGTTAGTGTTGAGCAGGTGACTAGTGTACAAAAGCCATGTAAAGTTATTATTGATAAGGAGTTTACTGTGGAACGAACAAGTTCAGGTGTTGATGAGCCTTTGAAGGATGTATTATGTAGTAGTGGAAGGCTGAGCGATCTTCCTTATGAAGTTGTTGCGACGGTGGATGAAGAATTGCAATATGGTGGTGAACTGAGCGTGCATGGTAGGAACGATGGTGAAGGAGCATAGAGTCTTGTGTATTTTCAAATTGCAGTGTCTGAAGAAGGATTTGGGCTTGAGGAGCAGGATGGTGCTGCAATAGGAGATGGTGGTGTTGCGGGATCGGTCGACTTGGCTGGTGCTACAATTAGGAATGTGCTTTCAAATTTGAATATGCAGGGCGATCCTTTCTTAACACCTATTGTTGGGGAGCGGGAGGCATTGGTAAGTGTGATGTATTATGGAACTAGTTTATGTTTAAATCATTTTGTATGTAGGCACACTTTAAAGTTGCCCTTACACCATAGTTTAAAGTCTTGGCCATGGCCAAGACTTGGAGAGACTTTCTCTGCAAGCTGACTTGCACTAGAGCTTAAACTCTTAGCTATAGCCAAGACTTGTAGAGACCCTTGCACCAGAGCTTAAAGTGTTGGCCTCTTCCAAAGTCTCTACAAGTTAGTCACTGCACCAGAGTTTAAAGTCTTGGCTATGCCAAGATCTGTAGAGACTGGAGCTTCCTTTTTGTTTGAAACACTACCAATTTTATCCCATTCTTATATTTTTTTTATTTATAGAATGGTGGTGAAGCTTGTACTTCTGATGTTTCACTTTCTTCTTTGAGAATAAAAGCTGCTTGAAAGAGAAAGGTTGATGAGGCAGGTCTTGGTCGGAATGATGAGCTACGAGTGAGAAAGGGTGCTCCGGTTGGAGTTGATTTGGATGACCAGGGGAGATTGAGAAGGGTTCCAAAGCCTACCTGGGCTTTTTTATCTCCTTTTCAAGGCTATGGTCGTAATCACTCTAAGGCGGCTGGTGACTGGAAGTATCATTATAGACGTCGATGCCTATTTCATTATGCGGGTATTCTGACACATGGGCCAAATTTCTGAAGTTTCATTAATCCAAATAAACTTCCTCATCATGAGTTCTCTAAGAAAGTGTAAGTTTGATTGAGTTATTCCTTTTCTATTAATTTGCTCTCCGCGTAGTCCTTTCTCGATTTTTAGTAATGTTAGATATCTTCGTATATTTGTGTACTTTGTATTATTGAACTTGTTATGTCGATAGATTATTAGTAGTTGGCTTTATGTTGTGTCCTCCGTGCAGGGTTGAAGGAAGTGTTTATGGTGATGGTGAGGATGTTGTGCCCAATATTTATCACTTGGATGGTATTTCTATTTTTAAAAGAAGTTGGTTTCTTGATCTATCCAGTGATAAGTTGCCCCTCAATGATGATTGTTCGTAACTTTTATTTAATCTTGTTTTTGTTCTTGTGTTACATTCCACTTTACCTTCCCAGTTAAGGTTCCCATTGCACTAGAAGTTGAACTCTTGGCAATAGCCAAGACTTGCATAGACTTCCTTTGCAAGTTGCCCATTGCAACAGGGCTTAAAGTCTTGGCAATAGCAAAGAAGACTGTGCAAGGTGCCTATTGCACCAGGGCGTAAACTTTTGGCAATAGCCTAGACTTGCAGAGACTTTCTCTACAAGTTGCAGACTTAATATATTTTCTACCATTTATCCAAATGAATGTAAGGCGACATATTGTAAAGGGTCATTCTTTTTTTTTTTTTTTGGTTGTTGTTTGTGTAGCATGTGGATGTTTATCTGTATTATCTGAAGAAAAGGTGTTTGTATCATCCTTTTGATGGTCAATTGAAATATGCCAAACTATGATCTTTCCATTGATGCTATCTATTTGAAGCGGATTAGGTGTGGGCTGTCTTAGGAGGTTGTTGATCACGTGTTGTTCCCTATATGCTTGGCTGATGAAACTAGTCAAGTTACTAATTATAACCTTGCATTTTTCGACTTGGATGAGCATCTTCTTCGGATATACGACTCTTGCTATGACAAAGACGAACCGAAGGTGAAGGTGCATGTGGATAGTTATGCTAGGATGATCCCATCATTGCTTAAATTTTTAGAATTCCACAGGTATCGACTATCATACGGATCAGTGTATGAGCCAGTGAAGTGTGTGTGAGCAAAATGCCCCAAGCAGAGCAACGTGTATGCATTCTTTGACTTGGACTTTTTTAAAGTTGATTATTTTCTTTTCTTTTTTGTTCTTTCTTGTTTTATTGTCATTTTTCTTATTCAGGTTTTGTGTCTATTTTTTTGCAGTGTTTATTGTGGTGCTTTTGTGATAAGGTTTGCTGATTTGTTGATGGATGAGAATGAGGTTTTTACGTATAGGTTCACCCAGCTTAAGTAGTATCGGATTGATTTGGCCACCAATTTGTGGTGTCATGGCAACTCCAAGGGAACTGATGGCTATGAGACTCCTCCGGAGATGGTAGGAGATGATTATCATGAACATAATGATTTGTTATGTGAACGAGAGCTTGGTGTACCATTTGGTGGTGAAAACAATTGAACATGTAGTATTTTATGAATTAATTATAGTACTTTTATAATATTTTGGAATGTTAATTGTGATAATTAGTTTCTCGTAATAGTGTTTCTAGTTAGGATACATGTATATGTGAAAGCAAAACTGATGGTATAAGGTGAATTTTTACAACTCTCTATATATTGGTTAATGAATTATGTCTTGTTTTATATATATGATTTTTTTTAAATTGTTTGTTAGTAGAGCAGAATACCTTTTTTTTTTTTTGCTCGTTCATTCACTTAGAATATAATTCTTAATATTTTTAGTTAAGGAAGTGGTCGACTACAAATGTCGGTTGGTTTTGCCATGACTTCAAGGCATTTAGATATGCGAAGGGGAGGGAGGATTAGGGCTGAGGAGAGTGTTACCCATTAGCCAAGACTTGCTGTCGAGGGCAAATGTTGCCGTACCAATAC
This sequence comes from Petunia axillaris subsp. axillaris, assembly GCA_029990575.1. Classification (NCBI taxonomy): domain Eukaryota; kingdom Viridiplantae; phylum Streptophyta; class Magnoliopsida; order Solanales; family Solanaceae; genus Petunia; species Petunia axillaris. The sequence goes on along the minus strand of JARKNS010000001.1, from coordinate 65,421,453 downwards.
TTGACGGCATGTTTGCTCGTAGAGGTGGGGAAGGATGGGGAGGAAAGTATTGTCTATTTGCCAAGAACTCAAGGGTACGATGCACCAGTTAACTTTCCAAGACATCAAGGCAATTTAGCCCGGAGAAGGGGAAGAGGATTGAGGAAAGTATTGGTCAGTTGCCAAGAGATAGAGGGTAATTAGTTATTAGTTGTTATGAATTTAAGTTGGTCAATAAAAATTGAAATAGAACATTTTTTTAGGACATAAATTTCACTACTAGTTAAAATTATAAGTATTGTAAATATATAAAATTCAACTTCATAAGAATAAGTAAAATGAATCATGGGGTGGGTTTCTTCCTGTATTTTCTTGCATGTGGAGGGAGTACTGGAGTGTAGAGATAATTGGTTTTATTGTGTCCTGACCTTTTGCATCGCGAACATCTGACCGTAGCCTTTAGAAAATCTACTCTTGAAATATATCTTTTTGTTTTCCTTCTTCCCGGCTTAACTTTTGCGTCGGGGGGTTTTGTGATAAAATCCGTGTCGCTTTGTGGAACAGTCCACGATTTTGAACTTTCTACTGGTAGAATTTCACCCTTATAAGTTTTTTGCCAAGCATGTCTTATGAACCACTAAGCACAGTAACTAGACTTGTTCAGATTTCTCCTATCAATTGTTGCAATGGCATGGGTACATAGTAGCTCGTCCATTTGAAATTGCAAGTAATTACAGGTCCTCTCTTCTAAGTCAATGACAAACTTATCGTCTCCTTCTTTTACATTAAATCTTGTGTCATTAATAGGATCAACCTACGAATGAAGTCAATAACCATGTAATAAGCAACTGCAGGTTTTCTTCTGGGTATTTTTCTAAGAAATGTTACTTACTATCATCCTGTAGGCAAAATGAATCTTTTCGGTCAGCTCGTCTTCTTCCCAAGTCGTGAGGTCATGGTACGTTCCTTTTGTCTCACTTTTCCTATTAAAAAACCAACTTTGTAGCTTGTTTTGGATATCGTCGATCAACCCTATTATTGGAAGTTTCCTAGATTTTGCAAGCACACTATTCATAGTCTCAATATTATTTGTTGTGAGCATGTTGTATCTTCTGTTGGTGTGGAACGAGCGTGTCCATCTTTTCGGTGGTTCCTCCTTCAAGTATTTTACAGCATTCTTGTCAATATTTTTAAGCTGAATCATATAAGAATCAAAATATGTGCGATTATATGTTGTTGATGCATTGTAAAATAGTGAGATGACTCCATCTGAGTAGAATCTGCTTCTTATATTCTTCTCCATGTGCTAAATGCATATCTCGTGCTGGCAGTCTCGATAGATGTTAGTGATGGCAGTCTAGATAGACGTTAGTGATGGCATTTGCAATTGAGGGGTTGCGGTCTTGTAGGATGGAAAGTTGTTCATGCGTCCCTATCGCAATTCTCAACTGACGAAAGAACCAATTGTAGGCGTTGTTGTTTTCTGAGTCTGCAATCCCAAATGCCAAGGGAAAGATGTTGTTATTTCCATCCTTAAATACTGTTACTATGAGGACACCCCCATATTTCGACTGCAAAAACGTGGCGTCTACCATTATTACGGGCCTATAGTGTCTCCATCCATGTATTGAAGCCCGTACGCAAAGAATGCACACTGAAACATGTATGGGGAAACATACGATTTTTTAGTGTAAGGGGACGTTATCTGGCGGGGAAAGTATTTGCCATGCCAAGATTTCAATGAAAGTTATGTGGCAGGTATGCGTATGAATCGAAGAAAGTGTTGCCTTATTGCCAAGAGATCAAAAGGCAATTGTAAATGCAGTATGTTGGAGTGTGCATACATGTTCTCGGCGTCTGTCTTCATGCTGATGTACGTGTCAGGGTTGTTTTTTCTTTCATCATATGTAGATAGGAAGGCAACATGATGTAGTTCTCTTCCGGAGTTCCTCTGAGCACCGAATAAGCATGTTGTATTGAACACCATCCTTTGTGGTAGCTGATGGTAATTTCAAATTTCATTCTCATTTCCTTTAGCAAAGATTTCGGTATGATCACATTAGCATTTTCTCGTATGACCTCCACAATGTAGTCGCTTATCATTTTTGATGTCGTGTTCCTCTGGTCAGATCTAATATAGTCAATAGAGCATGTGTATGTCTTTTGAAATCTATCCACTTTGAAAAGCAGAGAATTGCCTATCTTCCAAGCATAGAAATGCCAAGCGCAATTGGTGTTAAGTCACCTTAGCAAATATCTTGTCTTGCATGATTTAGCAACCTTGAATTGTATGTTTTGTGGAACCGCAATGGTAGACATAGACATCTTTCATACTTTATTTGTCTTGGAAAATGGATTTTTCATTCTTTTTCCTTAGCTTTTTTACCACTGATGGTTCCTCCTACTTCTTCCACTGTTGGTGGTGGAGTGATAGATTCAATATCCATTGTTGTCGGCTGGTGGGTGATGGTTGTTTGTGGTTCAATGGGTATCATCAACACTCGACATTTATTGACCTGCTCATTCGTTTCCCTTTCCTCTTATCGCTCATTATCACTTTCTTGGTTAGTCATAAATAGTAAGTCTTTATTTTGGTCAATAAAGTCAATCAATTGCCCTTCTTTTTTATGCAATACCATCCTATGGTCAACTTCATTCACAAAGAATTCATCTGTGCTGGTGGTGGTGGCATTGTTAATTGGCAATGAGTCATTTCTTTTAATAACTTCTACGATGAAGTGGGATTTTCTGAAATTCTCATCATTCTTCAGCAGATACATGCAAGTGATAAGTTCTTGATCATTTGTTACCGTCATGCCATTGCACATTTCCAAATTGGTGTCAAACCTTATATTTGCTTCACTCTCATAAGTGTTGATCCTTAGAGTATTACAAATTTCTTATTCAAATGCCTGGTAGGTAATACTGTCTTTCACAAGTATTAACTTTATGTCATATTCATATATTTTTTGTTTGCATTTCACTATTATAAACGATGGAGATGCAATATGTTGTCATAGCATTAATCTTGCATATAATGAATACAAGTGACATACTTAGATTTTCATGGACACACATAGATAAAAGCAGGATCATTGCAAGTCCGCATTGCAACTAGGTTTAAAGTCCTGACAATAGCTAAGACTTGCAGAGAATTCATAGATTTTCTACAAGTTGATACAAATTAACGTAGGCAACATATTGTCATTACGGTAACACCGTTGTACTCGCAATTCTCTTGGTAAATTCTACAACTAATACAGATCAATCCATCAGTTTTGACCACTCTCATCTCAGAAAACCCAACAAAACAACCTTCTCTTTTCAAATGATACGATCTAATATCATATTTTTCCTACTCAGCACGTATTTTGGATCATTTTGAACAATATTCATACCTCGTTTGGAGGTAATATATAGTTATATAGAATTTAAAGTAAAATTAAACATAATTTAAACGAAATTATATAAAATTTAATGTAGCATTTAACAAAAGCCAGTAACAACTGGAAGAAATCTTACCTTGAATTTTTGTTTGAATGGAGGAATCTGTAAAAGTTATAGATTTTTAGGGTTTGTATATCGCGTAAATAGGGAAAAAGAAGGGGATGGATAGGGCGGGTGTTTTTATTAGTTGTTAGGGGTATTTTCGTTCGAAAAATATTTTATTAAACTAATGGAGAGAATTTATGCTAAACCACTATTAGCGAGGGCATTTATACAAACAAGTGATTCCCGTGTCATATTTCTGCAATTCGGCCAGACATCTCCCATATGAATTTTGATGGTGATTTGCATGAATAAGCCGTATTTGGGATATTATTTATGTTTTGAATTTATGAAAAAATAACTTCATTATTAAATTTTTGACACACATAATGTGTTGTAAACAAGCTTAGTCACCAATAGTGAATGACATGTAAAAACGTCATTTTTTCAAAAGTGTCTTACATCAAAACTTTGGCCACTATTAGAAATTTACCAGCAAGTTTCAATGGATCCTTTAGAAGTTGTAAATAACTAAACTTTTAATAAGTTAATCAAAACCTGTGCAAAAATTTGATAGGTTCATCAACACATGAAAAGAATGGAATATTCTTACACAAATTTGTGAAGACATAACTCATAATAAATAAAGGTCATGTGCTCTTTCTAACACCATAAGTAATTAGATAAGATGGTTACAGTATATCAACATGGTATTAGAACAGGCAAAGGTCCAAGTTCGAATCTCGTCATCACCCATCACTAAAAAGAATATCCACGTGCTTGACCCATGGAAAAGATTCAAGCCCGCAAATGAGGGGCGTGTGAAGACATAATTCATACTCCATCCATTCCGTTTTAAGTATTTGGGTTTGATTGGACACGGAGTTTAAGAAAATAAGGAAGTCTTTAAAATTATATGGTTTAAAATTAAAGATGTGTGTAATGTGGGCCAGTGCCTTTAAATCTTGTGGTCCAAAATAAATTTTTGAATTAAAAAGTTACCACATATGGAAAGATACACTTTTTTAAATTAAAATAAAAAGGAACAGTAGACGCAGAAAGGGCTAACTGGTGAAATTTTAAAAATTTTGATGGGTCGTGCCAGAGTTGGGCTTGGTTTGGGGTCCCTACCTTTAGACAGCCCCCCATCTTAGCAGAGAAGCAATGAAGATGAACTTTAGCCTAAAGAAGTTTTTGCGCGAAATCGACAGTTTTGGCACTTCTGTTACCGTTTTGTCTTTTACCAGTAAAGTCATACAAAAAGGGTCCCCATCAGGACATTTTGCTAGCGACGCCATTTCTGGCAATCACCAAGTCTTTACTAATAGAAAATTTTGGTGATCACCAGAAACTTTGTAAGACTTCCTTGACAGGGACAAAATCTATGATGAGGCATCAAAAATATCATATTTTTGTAAATCACCCTAGCCTAAATGCCTAATTAATGGGCTATTAGCCCATGAATTTATCTCAAAAAATTTCACTCAGTGACCTGAATAAGACATGGTCTTACCTAATTGCCCCCACTTACAAATGCTTTAAGTAAATACCCTCCACATCATACTCCTCCTATGACAGGACTATTTTGCTCCCGACCTATTTAATTCACGCTGAATATGTTTTCTTCTCTCTTTCCCCATTCCTAGCCTCCTTCTTTCTTCTTTATGTGCTGGAAATTTGGAGTTTTTTATTCTCTCTTTTTCGCATATTTGTTCTATTATTTTTTCGTTATATTGTAATTTTTGCTTCGCGTAATCATTTATCTGCATTTATTTTTTCCTGTTATTCTTTTATACTTATTGTTTATATATTTATCTGCTAGTTTTTTCCATTTTGATCTATGATTGTTGAATTAAGTTTGAGGTTCCTGTGGATTTTTTTTCTTGTGTTTGCTTGATTCCAGTGATTTGAAGGTTTTTATTGCCTATGGCTATTAGATATTCATATTTTGCATAGAGCTTAAAATCTTGACCATGGCCAACAGCTGCATAGACTTTCTCTGCAAGTTGCTTATTGCAGTAGAGTTTAAAATCTTGGCTATTGCCAATACTTGTAGAGATGTTCCGTGTAAGTTGTCGCTTCCACCAGAACATAGAGTCTTGGCTATTGCCAAGAGTTGTAGAGACTTTGTCTCCAACTTGTTCACTGCAGTATAGGTAGAAGGCTTGGCAATTGCCAATACTCTTAGAGATTTTTAATGTAAGGTCCCCTTTGCAGCAGAACTTAAAGTCTTGGCTATTGCCAAGAGTTGCAGAGACTTTCTCTGCAAGTTTTGCACTATAATATAAGTAAAAGTCTTGGCAATTGTCAATACTTGCAGAGACTATTTGTATAAGTTGCACCTTCTACTGGAGTTTAAAGTGTTGGCTATTGGCAATAGTTGTAGAGATATTTCCTGTAGTTTACTCTTTTCATCAGTCATGCGTTAAGTAGTTTTCACTGTATGATTGTATATGGTCTTTTCATTGTTGTTTCATTATGTTGTTATTATGTGTTGTCATTGTTGTTTTTAAAAATTTTGCAGGTAATGGATATTGAATCTTCCATCTCCTGATCCTGATCATGTACATTTTGATTCGGTGGATGATTTTATAAGTCAGCCAAGATCTTCTAATGAATTCAAAGGCAAAAATGTGATGTGGGCGATGAATTTCAAAATTTTTTATTTGTTATCTCCGTCGCAAGATGATCCGCGTAGTAGTCCAAATGAGACTTTTAGTACTACAAAAGATTTAGGGAATGTTGTTGAGTAGTTTAGTATTTCATATTTATCGTATTTTTTTTGTGTTTATGTAAACAAGTACACTTGGATGTTTGATATTTTTGTTATTTTGAAGACTGAAGTTGCTTTGAATCGGATGAACTAGAAGTGTTGGCAATTGCAGGACTTCAAGGCATTTTAGTTGTTGTGGTGTGAACACATTTAGATGGAAAGTCTTGCCAATGGGCAAGGCTTGAATTCTAGTTAATTAATTCAAACTCTAATATTATATAATTAATTTAAAATTGATAAATAATTCATGGAGGGTTGTGCTGGTAATGTTGTTGCCAAAACTTGGTGTCAATTTAGTTGTCAATATTATTGCCTATAGCAAGACATTAAGGCATGTTAACTATTTCTAATATTAAAGTCGATAAATAAGGTTTGGTAGGAAATATCTTACCCTTTGCCAAGACTTTACATCAAGTTAAATTGAATTGGTTATCTGTATGAGTGTAAAGTCTTGGCTATTGTCAATAGTTCAGTTTATTGATAATATTAACTTTCCAATCACATTTGATTTTTAAAAATATTTATAATCAATAACTGCCCTTCCTTTTGATGCAACATCATGCTATGGTCAGCTTTATTCACAAAGAATCGGGATTTTCTGACATGTCAGTCCTTTTAATAACTTATAATATAAAGCATGATTTTCTGAAATTCTCATCATTCTTCAGCAGATACATGCAAGTGATAAGTTCTTGATCATTTGTTACCATCATGCCTCTGCACCTTTCTAGATTCGTGTCAAACCTTATCTTTGCTTCACTTTCATCCGTTTTGATGGTTAGAGCATTACAAATTTCTTTTTCAAATACGTGGTAGCTTATACTGTCTTGGACAAGTATCAACTTTATATCATGGTTGATGTATTTGTTGTTTGTATCTCATTTCCCATTATAAGCTATATAAATGTAGCGAGTTGCTATAGTGTTAATCTTGCACATAATCAAGACGAATGATATGCTTAGAATTTTGTACTCAAATCACTTTGATAAAAGCAGGATCATGGGTACAAGTGATGCCCTTTGTGGGCTTAAGGTCTTGCAAAGAAGTCGCTCCTAGGTGCCTATTGCACCAGAGCAGCAACACTTGGCAATAGCCAAGACTTGCAGAGACTTTGTCTGCAACCTCCCATTGCAACAGGTCTTAAAGTCTTGGCAATAGGCAAGAAGTCTCTCCTAGGTGCTTATTGCACTAGAGTTGCAAGTCTTGGCAGAGACTTTGTCTGCAAGGATCTCATTGCAACAGGACTTTAAGTCTTGGCAATAGGGAAGAAGTGTCCATAAAGCCTACAGACTTTGCCTGCAAGCCCCCCATTGCAACAGGGCTTAAAGTCTTGACAATAGGCAAGAAGTCTCTACAAGCCTCCCATTGAAGTAGAGTTTAAAGTCTTGGCTATTGTCAATACTTTAGAGATTTTCAGTGTAAGTTTCCCTTTGCAGCAGAACTTAAAGTCTTGGCTATTGCCAAGACAATAGTCAAGACTTGCAGAGATTTTCTCCTGGAGTTGGCCACTACAAGAGGGCTTTAAGTCTTGACAATAGCCAAGAAGTCTCTCCCAGGTACCCATTGCACCAGAGCTTAAACTCTTGGCTATAAGCCAAGGGTTGCAGAGACTTTCTCTGCAAGTTGGCACTTGCAACAGGCCATAGAGTCTTGGCAATAGGCAAGAAGTGTATGTAGGGTGCTGATTGCACCGGAGCTTAAACTCTTGGCAATAGTTGCAGAGAACTTTACTCTTGCAACAGGGCTTAAAGAAATTAATGGAACTGTTAGTAAAATTCAATAGCAATTTGAAGAAATCTTACGGTGAATCTTTGCTTGAACGGAGCAATCTATAAAAGGAATGGATTTTTAGGGTTTATGTGATCGCGTGACTGGTGAAAAGGAAGAGGAGGGGCTGGGCGCGTCTTTTTATTGGTTTTTAGTGGTATTTTGGTCATTTTTGCTAAACCACTGTTATTGAAGGTATTTTGGCAAATCATTACTTCCGATAGCATATTTTTGCAAATTAACCAATTTATCTTTGGATTAACGGAGAATAATGCGACGCCCTGCCAGAAACGCTGAGAACGTCACACTTGTGATAAGCTATTGCAGAACGAGTAATAATTTAAGTAATTTTACATTTCGTATCCCATATAATCCAAGGTATTTACCCAGAATAAATTGTACTTTGGAAGGCTCGCGCGAATCACCAGTTGGCAAACTGCATACCCTATTAATTATCCCATTGAAAAAGAACAAAGATATTTATTAATGAATCTGGATCTATTCTATATAAATGAAAGTTTTTCTAGGACATAAAGGCCTATGGACTGTGAAATGCGGTTGGTGTGGTTATTGCAAAAAACAGTACCATCAATTAATATTGCACATCCACAAGTAGACAAGTCAAAGGTTCTATTACAACCAAACTTTACCAGTATGAGTTCTAGTGGTATACGTACAATTGCACATTTGTTACTCTTGGTTATCTACGATATACTCCCTCCGTTCTAAAATAGTTGTCATAATTTGACTTAGAACAGAGTTTAAAAAATGTGGCAAGATTTTTGGAATTTGTGGTCCAAAATAAATCATAGATAAATATGTGGCTATAAAACATTTCATTAAAGATAAAATAGTAGTTTCAATTCAAAAATATTTTCAAATTTAGAATTGTGTCATTCTTTTTTAACGGACTAATAAGGAAATAGTGACAACCATTTTGGAACAGATAGAGTATTAAAAAAGGTCAATATTATATGATAAAAAAGTGGCGTGAGATGTATGAGATTTTTTCGTCTTTGATCATAAACTTTTTCGATTTGCATTCTAGAAATTAAAGACTTTCCGCGTAGAGTTATTTATCTTCTTAGAAGATTTATTTTGAAACGAATTAGATTAGTTGGACTAATAAATTTCTTAATACCGAACACTTAAACCATACAATATTGCAATTATCTTATTCCAAACTTAAAGAACTTCTATACATTGCGTCTCATTATTAGCACTAGTATTAACTTCCTTTTCCAATCAAAGTATAGACATTGGAAGATCAAGAAATCCTCCAGGTTTCTTGTAGTGGCCCTGCTGAAAGAGGGTTGCAACAGATGTACCATAAACCTCCACCCCCTAACCCCCAACCTACAGTCAAATTTGACAGGCTAGCCTAGGTTTTTTTTTTTTTAAAAAAAAAAAAAGCTGGTCCTATAGCTTAGACTGGCAAACTATTTTGAAATCTGGGTTTTTTCCACTCTTAAGGGGTCGTTTGGTTGCACCAAACTTAGCATTAAAACCTGCACTATTTAATACCATGTTTGGTTTGCATTTCCCTTTAACTCAAATGCTGCATCAGTTTTATACCACGTTTGGTATGTTATTTTGCATTTCCGCGTAACTAATACCCGCATTAGTTATGTGGGAATCTATTTATTATTTTATGCGGGGTAGAAGGTGGAATAAGTAATGTGGGTATTAACAATGTAGGTATTAAAATTAAAAATGACAAAAATACCCCTCATAATAATAAGGATATTTTAAAATTATATTTAAGGAGTAACTAAATATTTTAAATTATAATATTGTATATTAATTTGTAATATATCAGTGATTCAAGAAATAATCCCTACGTTATAATATATGTATAGCTAATACATATATTACTAATACCCACATTATTAATACTCGCATTACTAATACCCGCATTATTAATACCCACATTACTAATACCCACATTGCTAATACCCGCATTACTAATACGTACATTGTTAATACCCGCGTAAACTCTATCTCAACCAAACGACCCGTTAGTTATAACTCACAAAATAAATAAAGAACAACCAACAATTTTACAAATCAGGACACATTGGATAAACTGAGGATCTCATTGTCATGTTAAAAGAGAAAACTAGATAATCTTCTTTTTATATTTTGTTTCTATTTATAGGTCTTTTTCATATCATCACCTGTTTCATCTTGGGGAAAGCTGTATAGGAAAAAAGAAAAAGAGAAAAATAGAAGAACTCATCAAAAATATTACTAGTTAAATTCATAAAGTAGTAATGTTTATAGACTATTGTTAACACTATTTTCTTTTTTGTCCGTACCAAATAAATGTCACATTTTCTTATTTATCAACCCTTTAATGATATTATCTTTATTTTACTTTTGTTTGTTCCCACTTACTTTTCAAGATGTATTTATTATGAACAAAAGTTAACAAAAGTAGGCACTAAAGTAAGCACAATTTGGTAAAGATAACAAAGTTTTTTCTTATTTCTTAAATTTCGTACCCGGTCAAATAATATCACATAAATTGGGATGGATATAGTACTACCATTCTATTGTCCCTAATCCCTATATAAAGGAGACTGAATTTTTAATAAACTGGACATTATGAGTAAAAATTCGTTATATTGTCAAATTTAATTTGGTTACTCAGTGTAAATTTACAATTCGAAATGTTAAAATACAAAATTATTAGTTGCTAAGATGCCAAACTATGTTTTGAATAGTTACGTCTGATTATATATATTGTTTTGAACTGTTTGAAGAAACGAAAGTTTTCATTTTCAAAAGGATTCGAATATCTGGATATACACTACCAAAAAAATGGTCGTTACCAGCGGTTTATTTATAATAAATTTACCAACGACTTAAAACTGCAGACTAAGTAACTGTACTTAAATACTTTCGTGACAGTTTTATTAAGCCGTTGGCAAAACCGCCGCTAAACTAATTAATTATCAGCAGTTTTGGAGAAAATTCTCATAGTAGTGGTTGTTATGTTTAGTTGAGTTTGTAAACCGCTGGGATATGCGTTCTAGCCAGCATCTATTTTTTGTTTACCAGCCGTTCTTCCTTATGTTTACCAGCAGTTATTTCTAAAATTTAGCAGCACTTTCAATGCTTTTCCTGCAGTTTGAAAACTGCTGGTAAATGTTAGCTTGTTTTTGTTAGATCACACCTAAATTATTCAGTTTTGCACGTTTCTATTTAAAAAGTCAAATGGAATTACAAAACACTCAAGCATAATAATAAGTCATTAATATCCGACATAATAGTTGTTCAATTATAAATGCAATCTTAAATAACATAAGTCATTAATATCCATCATCCTTAACAAAGTTAAAATAAAATCCACTACTGTTGTAAAACTAATAGTCAAGTAAGAACAAGACAAAAGTATATGAGAGGAGAAGGAAGAACTTGTATTCTCAAAGTATTTCAAGTGTGTCTTCCATAGACAAAGTGTCCTCTATTTATAGGACTCCAATACATAGGAAGTTACAAGTCATCCCTAAATGAGGAATTAAGTAGAAGAAAGTGGGGAGGAATTAAGTAGGAGAAAGTGGGGTAGTAAATCATATGTTACAAGTGAATAAATGGAGAGTAGTGGTCATCCACATTTATACTACATACATGTATTTGTAACATTCCCCCTTGGATGACCATTTGGAAGATAATGTGCTCCGTTAAAACCTTACTAGGAAAAACCCGGTGGGAAAAAGTCTGGTGAAGGAAAAAGAGTACACATATCTTGTAATACACTTTTAGAGCTGCCTCATTAAAAACCTTACAAGTAAAATCCAAGTGGGATAAAACCTTGTTAAGGGAAAAAGAGTACAGCGCGTATTTACTCCCCCTGATGAAGCCACTCCTTGACATCTCGAAGACGACGCATCCCAATCTTGTAAACAAGCTTCTCAAATGTTGAGGTTGGTAATGCTTTGGTAAACAAATCCGCAGATTATCACTCGACCGTATTTGTTGAACATCTATTTCACCAATATTCTGAATATCATGAGTGAAAAAGAATTTTGGGGAAATGTGTTTTATTCTGTCTCCTTTAATATATCCTTCTTTCAGTTGCTCAATGCACGCGCTATTGTCTTCATATAATATTGTTGGAATCTTCTTCAAAGGAAAACCACAAATGTGCTGAATATGTTGAGTCATCAATCTCAACCAAATGCATTCCCGGCTTGCTTCATGAATAGCCAATATCTCTGCATAATTTGAAGAAGTAGCGGCAATAGTTTGTTTCACTGAACGCCATGAAATGCTGTATCTCCACATGTAAACAAATAGCCCGTTTGGGACCGACCTTTATGTGGATCAGATAAATAACCAGCATCGGCATAACCAATCAATTGTGACTTGGATTCATTCGAATAGAACAAACCCTTATCAATAGTGCCTTGGAGGTATCTAAGTATATGCTTAATACCATCCCAATGTCTTCGAGTTGGGGAAGAACTAAACCTTGCCAATAAGCTTACAGCAAAAGCTATATCTGGCCGAGTATTGTTGGCAAGGTACATCAGTGCACCAATTGCACTAAGATATGGTACTTCAGCACCAAGAAACTCTTCATCAGTTTCACAAGGTCGAAATGGATCTTTATTCACATCAAATGATCTCACAATCATTGGAGTGCTCAACGGATGTGATTTATCCATGTAAAATCTTTTCAAGACCTTTTCTGTATATGTAGATTGATGAACAAATATTCCTTTAGGCAATTGCTCAATTTGTAGGCCAAGACAAAATTTTGTCTTTCCAAGATCTTTCATCTCAAATTCTTTCTTTAAGCATTCCATTGCCTTTGGGAGCTCTTCAGGAGTCCCAATGATATTCAAATCATCCACATACACAGCTATTATGACATATCTAGATCCAGACCTTTTTATAAAAACACAAGGACAAATTGGATTATTTTTGTATCCTTGTTTCAACAGGTATTCGCTAAGGCGATTATACCACATGCGTCCCGATTGTTTCAACCCATACAAGGATTTTTGAAGCTTTATTGAACAAGCTTCTCGGGAGCCTTTAAATGCCTCAGGCATTTTGAACCCTTCGGAGATTTTCATGAAAATTTCGTTGTCCAATGAACCATATAAATAGGCTGTGACAACATCCATTAGATGCATATCAAGTTTTTCTCGTACTGCCAGACTTACGAGATACCTGAAGTTGATTGCATCCACCACAGGAGAATATGTTTCCATATAATCAATGTCAGGTCTTTGCGAAAATCCTTGTGCCACAAGTCGTGCTTTATATCTAACGACTTCATTTTTCTCATTTCGTTTTCGCACAAATACCCACTTATAACCCACTGGCTTTACACCTTCAGGTGTTCGGACAATTGGTCCGAAAACTTTACGTTTTTAAAGTGAAGTCAATTCTGATTGAATTGCATCTTTCCATTTTGGCCAATCATTTCTCTGTCTGCATTCATTGACAGATTTTGGTTCAAGATCCTCATTATGTTGCATCACATCGACAGCAACATTATATGCAAAAGTGTTGTCGACAACAATATCATTTCGGTTCCATATTTTTCCGGTAGAGACATAATTCATTGAGATCTCTTCGATTTTAGTATTTTCAGGTACCTGAGCCTCTCCTGAAGAGGACTTATCAATTGTTATGTCTCTATGCTCTTCTTGAGCAATTACCTCCATATTTTGATCTTTTTAATCAATTGCTCCTTTTCTTTTTCGAGGATTTTTATCTTTGGAACCGGGTGGTCTACCACGCTTCAAGTGTACCTTAGACTCACTTGCACTTATAGATTGTCCTACCGGGACATCAACTCGAACAGGAGCATTTGCAGCTGGAATGTGGGATTTAGTAACCCTTGGTAGGTCAGTGAATGCATCTGGCAGTTGATTTGCAACATTTTGCAAATACACTATCTTTTGAATTTCTTGTTCACATTGATTTGTACCAGGATCTAAATGAGATAGTGTTAATGCATTCCAGTCAATATCTTTTTCCAGCTGCTTATTCTCTCCCCCTAATGTTGGGAAAACTGATTCATCAAAATGACAATCAGCAAACCTTGCGGTGAATGAATCTCCCGTCATGGGCTCAAGATATTTAATAATAGACGGAGATTCATACCCAACATATATACCCAACCTTCTTTGGGGTCCCATCTTTGTGCGTTGTGGTGGAGCAATTGGCACATATACCGCACATTCAAAAATTCTAAGATGGGAAATATTTGGCTCCTGACCAAAAGCCAATTGTAGTGGGGAGAATTTATGATAACTTGTCGGCCTAATCCGAACAAGAGCTGCCGCATGCAAAATAGCATGACCCCATACTGAAATGGGTAATTTAGTTCTCATAAGCATTGGTCTAGCCATTAATTGGAGGCTTTTGATAAATGATTCTGCTGGACCATTTTGAGTATGAACATGAACAACTGGATGTTCAACTGTAATCCCAGTTGACATGCAATAATCATTAAATGCTTGAGATGTAAACTCACCAGCATTATCAAGACGAATTGTCTTAATAGCATAATCTGGAAATTGTGCTCTCAATCTTATTATTTGAGCTAGCAACCTCGCAAATGCCATATTGCGGGTTGATAATAAGCACACATATGACCATCTTGTAGATGCATCTATTAAAACCATAAAATATCTGAATGGTCCACATGGAGGGTGTATGGGCCCATATATATCACCCAGTATACGTTCCAGAAATGCAAGGATCCTGATCCCAACTTTAGATGCTCTAGTAATTAGCTTTCCTTGAGAACGGGCAGCACAAGAGAATTCTTTAAATTGAAGAATCTTTTGGTTCTTCAATGTATGCCCATTTGAATTCTCAATTATATTGCGCATCATATTATAACCGGGATGGCCCAACCGGTCATGCCAAATAATAAAATCATTTGATTTAGTAAACCCTTTGTTTACTATGGCATGTGATTCAATTGTACTAATGTTTGTGTAGTACAAACTGGAGGAAAGAGCGGGGAGCTTTTCAAGAATATATTTCTCACCCGACTTTTTTGTAGTAATATAAAGATATTAAATCTTTCCATCAGTTTTACTCTCAATATGATAGCCATTTTGGCGAATATCCTTGAAACTTAACAAGTTTCTTTGAGACTTACTACAATACATGGCTTCATCAATAGCCAAACTTGTTCCTCCAGGTAATAATAAATTGGCTTTGCCATAACCTTCAACACAGTTTGTACTACCACATATTGTACTAACATTGGATTCTTTATTAATCAAATAAGAAAAATATTTCTTATCCTTTAAAATTGTGTGTGTTGTAGCACTATCCAAGAGACATATATCTTTATTATAGAGCTTGAATCCAACTGAAGACTGAGAAATTTCTATTTTCTTCATAAAAAGATAAAAATTACATAGTAAGAAATACTAAAAATAAAGTACAAGAAAAGTACTTTTAAACATTGAAACATAAATAAAGATGACATTTTTTTTTCTAACTTTAAAACATAAAATAAAGACAACATTATTCTTTATTATTTTTATTCCCCAGTTACAACATCAGTTCTTCAGTTACGATTCTCAAAGAAGTCTCCAGCTTTTAAATGGGTAATATTTGGGAGGCCTTCAAAAAGATCATCATCTTTTACAGCAAGATACGCCTCCGTCTTATCATGCTTGTCAGCAAGATGTGCCAGATGTGTCCCATTGTCATTATTCTGAAAGGTCAAATGTGCCTCCACATTATTTTCATTTCTTTTGAGCGAAGCTTGATAAAGCTTGACAAGATGTTCAGGCGTACGATAAATTTTCGTCCAATGACCTTTCCCACCACATCGATGGCAAATATTATTATTCTTGCCTTTTGAAGGATTAGCTTGAGAACTCTTATTGTTCTCATATTTATTTCCACCGTGACGACGAGTATTATTTCATCCCTTGCCGTGCCCACGACCATGGCCTTTACCACGGTAATTATTTTGCCTTCTTTCAGGCACATTATTTGTTGCTACAAAATTCGCCTCAGGAAATGGAGCATGTGCTCCCACATTCACCTTAGGGAATGGAGCAGATCCAGTTGGACGGACTTCATGATTTTTAATCAACAGGGAATTATGTTGCTCAGCCACCAGAAGGCATGAGATCAACTCAGAATATTTTGTAAATCCCTTTTCACGGTATTGTTGTTGTAACACCATGTTCTATGCATGGAAAGTGGAGAGTGTCTTTTCCAACATCATAGCATCATCAATATTTTCTCCACATAATTTCAGTTGAGAACTGATCCTGAAAACAACAGAATTATATTCGGTTACAGTTTTAAAATCTTGTAACCGTAAATGAATCCATTCATCCCGAGCCCTTGGTAGTACCATGGCTTTAAGGTGATCATATCGTTCTTTTAAGTTAGTCCACAATTCGAGTGGATCTTTCACGGTTAAATATTCTGTTTTCTATCCTTCATCAAGATGATGGCGAAGGAAAATCATGGCTTTAGCCTTATCTTGGCTTGAGTCTCATTTCCTTCTTTGATAGTATCACCAAGGCCTTTGGCATCCAAATGTATTTCGGCATCAAGCACCCATGACAAATAGTTTTTGCCGGATATGTCAAGTGCCACAAATTCAAGCTTTGATAAATTTGACATAATGAAAACTATCAAAGAAAATAAAATAGATTAGAATTATTATTAATCAAAACAAGATTGTCTAATACTCTATTTTTTATAAAAAAAAAGTTAAATAATTCATTGGTCAAGCAAGTTGCTAGCCGTAGTTCATTTGTAACATAAGGTGTTCACTTTTCTTATTTATATATTAATCTATAACAAAATTATACTTAGAGACATGAAGCTGAAAAAGATTAGTAGAAATTATACCTAGGCTTACCGTTGGGAAAGATTGAAACTTGACTTGTAGAATATTAGAGCTCTTCGTGCTGATAACGTGCTGTAAAACTAATAGTAAAGTAAGAACAAGACAAAAGTATATGAGAGGAGAAGGAAGAACTTGTATTCTCAAAGTGCTTCAAGTGTGTCTTCCATAGATAAAGTGTTCTCTATTTATAGGACTCCAATACATAGGAAGTTACAAGTCATCCCTAAATGAGGAATTAAGTAGGAGAAAGTGGGGAGGAATTAAGTAGGAGAAAGTGGGGTAGTAAATCATATGTTACAAGTAAATAAATGGAGAGTAGTGGTCATCCACATTTATACTACATACATGTATTTGTAACAATTACAAGCATAATAACATTTTTTCAAGATAAAAGTCGAATCATTTTTGTAAATGAGAAATTAACGATCAACATTATGACAAGCGGAAGACGACGGTCGGATGCCCGGAGAAATCGGCTCACATTCTTCATCCAAAGTCTAGAAATATAAATATCTTTAATGTGAGTAAATACTCTTAAAAGATCTATCAATATGTTCCAATAATGAGTAAAACAAAAGCAAAAAAGCGCTTCATTCAAAATAAGCAAGTAGTCTCTTACAAAATGGAAATGACTATCTCGGCTTCTAATAGAAGGCCCTAGAGTATCTGGAAACATTAAAACGATGTAACTATCTAAACCCCATGCAGCTCCCAGGATAGAACCAGCAAGAAACATAGCCACATTAAAAGAAGAAGCATCAAGAGACTTTAATTTCAAGAAGTCCCATCGATGCTTCAGTACAAAGATAGTCCCTTTTCTTTTCTTGGACCAATGACTCAGTCACTACTACAAGTAGAGAACTAGAGGGTGTTTGAAATCGGCTTTCATAGGCGCCGTAAGCAATTTTTTTCTTAATCCTTGACTTAAAGACCCAGCTATTATGATTATATGCACTCTGCTAATTTTATGGATGCAACGCATACTTTGTGAAGTATCGGAGAGAAGACAACTATCCTATCAGTCTATTGTAATATTTTGGGACCTCCTTCTTTAGACTTGTAGACGGCAACATTAGATGCCTATCATCAAGACAGAAATCGCAATTATCCTTTTCTGGTATTGGATATCAGTGCCAGTTTCTGGGCAATTTACCCGACGGTATTTGAACATAAACATCTCAAAAGAAGACATGAGGAAGGAAATCAACCAAAATGAGTCTATCCTAAGCAGACATTGAACTACACACTTGTTCATTTAAAGATGTCAATAGAAGCAGGAATGTCTTAACAAATTATCTGACTTGCATATGGAAATTTTGGAAAAGCATGCTATTCAAAATACAGGTCATCAAGGGATTGAAGTTATTATTTAGAATGTTCATAATTCACAAAACGTGGTCCCAACAGGATTTTCATTAATTCAGTACTTGCCTATAGAATAGAGATGATACTTCTTAAACACAAACAATGTCTTCATAAGAAGAGCAACAGTGTTTTATTTTGAAAGATAACATCTTCTTGAAACATCATGAAAAGGAAAGACAGACAAGTAGAAGTATCATAGTGGTAGAGGATACTCAATAAACCAAAGGAATTAATTTCTATGACGCTGATAAAACTTTGAAGTAGGCAGCTTTAACTCATTTACAAACAACTCATTCATAACAGACGTGTTGCTAACATCTCAGCAGTCTAATTTAACCTTTCCCACCCATCCACTTACCATTGGTACCTCTTAAATGACGGTGCAATTCAGCATTCAACCACAGTTAAAATACATAACAACCCTATATATTGACAATAACTAATAGATGTTCAGGAGCAACAAGCATAAAACTAGATGTTTATGAGCAAAACAAAGACAACAAAAACATAGAGTTAATATCTCAAATGGTCACTCAACTTTGAGAAATTAACCACTAAAGTAACTTTGTTTTGGTTGGTCCCAAAAAGGTCACTCAACTTAGGGAAAATATCTCCAAAAGTAATTCTTGCCAGTTTTTGCACCGCCACCCACCGAAAATTTGATGTGACTTTTTAAAATATTTTTATATAATCGTAGGTCCCACTTTCTTTGCCATATATGACTTTTTCAATTGTTACTTACTAGTTTTCTGACAACTGCAATGCACTTGTATTCCTAATAACTAGTACAAAAATTATGAATGTTGTGTAATAAGCGTGTATCGTTGCTAGTAAATTAAAGAAAAAATATAAATTTAAAGTACTGATATATCGAATCATTTCCGTTCGATATTTTTTATTATCGTAATACATAATCATACTAAACATTAGTATTGTACGAAGGCCAGTAAATAATATTTGAACGATTATAATCATGCAAATTTTATAATATATCAAGTTCGAAGGCCAAATAATTATTTGTTGTACTCCTAATTCCTAGTGCATAATAACAGTTTGCCATTAGCACAAAAAAAATAAAAACCAAGAAAATGTATTGATATCAAGCTAAATACTTGATATTATTAAAGTTGCATGATTAAAATTGTTCAAAAATTAATTACTGGTCTTCGTACAGTAGTAATATTTAATTAGTATGATTATATATTGAGATAGTAAAAAATATCAATTGTAAATGATTTGATATATCAATACTTTAAATTTACATTTTTTTCTTTAATTTACTAGCAAATATACACGCTTATTAGTAAATATTTATAATTTTTTTACTAGTTATTAGGAATACACGTGCATTGCACTTGTCAGTAACTAGTAACTATTAAAAAAGTCATACATGACAAAGAAAGTGGGACCTACGGTTATAAAGCCACGTCAGATTTTTGGTGGGTGACGGTGCAAAAATCGGCAAGAATTACTTTTGGAGATATTTTTCCAAAGTTGAGTGACCTTTTTGCAACCAACCAAAGTAAAATGACTTTGTTGGTTAATTTTCCAAAGTTGAGTGACCATTTGAGATTTTAACTCCAAAAACATATGCACAAAAGGAGCTTTGTGGACAAATGTAGAAGATCTATGAAATATGAAGCAACCTCAATGGTTGTTCCCCTAGACCCCACCCCAGCTTAAGGGAGCAAAAAAGAAAAAGAAATTATCTGCAGTTTTATATGCTACAATAAAAGAACCCTTTATCAACTTTCTTTTACTTTTGTGTTTTGAGTGAGGAGACACCACTAAGCCTGCAATATTTATGGGAAGTAGGCCCCACACACACATACACACACCACAAAAAGATTCAAACACCAGTGAGCCTTATCCAAGAGAAGTTGAAAGACATCCTATTCTATTAACTATAGCAGCTAACTCAGGCGGCATATCTCCTCGTTTTACAAAATATTTTGATATGAAACCCACCATCGACTCAAGCTTTTGCTTCTTCAACTTTTCAGCATCCACAACCAACTCAAGCTCTCGCACCTTTGATTCTCAGTTTCTAACTCCGACTTTATCTCATCCATTTTGTTATCTTGAATCGGTTGAGTAAAAGAAGTTCCACTTCATTGGTGAGTACCGTGGCCAAATACTTGAGTTGGAGTTGGCCCCTGACCCACACACCTAACTCGACCAAGGTGCTCCTTCCCTAGTACATGACCAACTGAATCATCCGGTGAAATTATAATCGATGGGCCATTTTGGCGCTCAATATTCTCTATTTGCTCCTACAAACATAAAATAAAAAAACCTCATTTAGTGTAGAGCAGTTTGTTCATGGATACAATTTTCAGTAACTCCAGTTATTTCATTGTTACACCAAGTTCAATTTTAAAAGTCTCCAGTTGATTCCAATATCTTCCCAATATATATGAACCTGTTATGGATGAATAAAGGGGGGGGGGGGGGGCAAATGTCTATTTTTTTTCTAACAGTTTCTACACTTGGTCTGACAATATAGTCATGTCACTGCAAACATCAATCTAATTCTCTTTACTTGTTTCATAGAAGAAATTATTAGCTAATACTGTTAATTATTTTCATAATTAATTATTTAAAATCAGATAATTAGTAGTACCAATTTAAAAAATGACTTACCCCAACAACTTTGGCTGCATCATTAACATATTTTCCATCCTTCCCCTTGTGTACAATGGTCCATATCTCTCCTATACTCATGGTTGTTCCTATATCACTATCACCATAATCATATACTTAATGCTTTAATAAAATATAGAATTAAATACATAGGAAGAAGCTTCGTTAACTAAATAACCTCTTGAGCTTTTCTCCTAGGTATACTTTTTGAACCACCAGCATATGTGTACGATTGCTTCTTCCGATTTCGGCATTCCTTTTGCGCAACTCCTGTGTTTTCTTGTCATTGTTGTATTCTATGAACCAAATCTATTGATCGAGATCAACTCCACTAGGCCGCCTTCGAAAATTTTCCTCCATAGTCAGCGACTCCTTATAAAACTCATTGTATAGAGCATTTCTGGTGTTCTTCCACCTTGTTCCCATATTCTTCATGATATGTTTCTTCATCCGACTGTCGACTATATGAAACTTTTTCTGTATAAGAAATAATCAAGTACCAGAAAACAACTTTAAAATCTTATAGTAATGTGCATAGATAGGAACTAATCACATAGGAGAAAGTCATGATAGAACACTTGTTTATTAAGAATAGATGAAAGAAACAAAAACTTATATCCTTGTACCATGATACTGACTGAGGAACACAGAAAATAATCATTTATCCTAATCCTAATATGGAGAATCTTCATAGTTTCACGGAAGCCATAACTTTTATTTAGAAATCAGATATCTCTTCTTTGCTATTTTATTTTTGAAGGCAAAAGGGCCCCTTTCGACTTCTTTGGATTGCAGATAACTTACATACACAAAAATACACATAAATGCATAGTCAGAATTGAGTACCTGAAGCGATTTACTATCCTATAATATCCTTAGGCAGAATATAATAAAAACTTACAAGGAAACAATAACAAGAAACAATGAAGATGGAACTAAACACATTCTGGGAGAAAAGGGAACTGGAAGCTAATGGCCATATCTATCTTCAAGGA
The DNA here is from genome assembly GCA_029990575.1 of Petunia axillaris subsp. axillaris. Taxonomy (NCBI): domain Eukaryota; kingdom Viridiplantae; phylum Streptophyta; class Magnoliopsida; order Solanales; family Solanaceae; genus Petunia; species Petunia axillaris. The sequence goes on along the minus strand of JARKNS010000001.1, from coordinate 65,399,582 downwards.
TCAAAACTAGCTAGACTATACTTCCAAATTAATTTCATAATATATAAGGCATACAGAAAAGGCTCAATATTAGAATTAATAAGAAACTAAGACTCCAAAAGAAAGGCTGACCTAGACAAGAATAGAGAAGTCCAATACTAAACCAAAAGAGCAGAACCACAGAGAACCTGAACCTAGCCTGCTGCTCCTAAACAACACCTAAAAAAAGCCTGAAAATCACCTAAGTACTCTACAACACCTGCAAAAAGCTAAGATAACACCTTTACACCTCCTGCTGAACTCCATAACTAAACTACACCTCCAATACACTCCCCCAGAGATCCAGACAGAGGCAAAGAACCACCTGACAACTCCCTAAACAAAATGAGAATAGCCTGCAAACACCTGAAAACTCCCTCAACATTCCCGCAAAAAACCAGGGAACTGAAACAATGATATGAGGAACCTGCAACCCCTTACACCTCTCCTGAACTCCCCAGGCATCCCCAAACTCCCTTTAATGACATGCAGACACCAGAGACCCTCGACAGACCACTCTAACTACTATGTGTACAGTTACCTTTGTAGACCAGAAAACCAAGAAATGGAGGTTCAGAGAAAGAAAAAAGAAAGAAAGAAAGAAAGAGTCTATTTTATACACATACCTTTATAATATCATCATATACACAATCCTTGTATTTTTTGGAACCTTAAGCCATGAGACGTAACACATAGGCAGCTTAAAAAAATATGATGCCAAACTCGTCGCCCGGAACTATAACCTTTTTACCTATCGGCAGTGTCCAGATATCATGTACCTTCAATCTCTCTTGTGTGATGTTACCATTGTTACTAAAGAATAATCATAATCAAAATATATTACAATTATCAAGAATACAAAAGTACAAGAATGATAAATCTTACCTATAAGACTAACCCTCCAGTAGCCATCAGTTTTTTTATTAATTGTCTTGCGAGATGTAAGAGTAACTTCATCTTCAGATTCATAAAAAATATTAGTATTCTCAGGTTCAGAGTGAGCCCCATTATGATTTGACTGAGAAGAAGCTGTTCCATGATGAGTTGATTGAGCAGAAGTTGTTCCATGATGATTTGATTGAGCAGAAGTTGTTCCATTATAATTTAATTTAAATGATTGTACAAAGCTACCTTCAACACGAGTTGATTGTATAGATGTAGCTCCATCACGTACCGGCAGTTTAAAAAAAGTTCTACTATGAGCTAATGGTGCAGAACTAGCTCCCATGTGATTCTGTGTCTTGGAACAAACCTCGTCTAAATTATCAAGTGAATCTTGTGTATCAGGTAGTATGCTCCTGAAGCGTCTCGGCCGCCCCATTTCTGCAAGTCTATAACAAACAAATAAATGTACAAACTGAAATACTAGAGTCTAATGTGGTCACAGGTTACTAAGACACAAAACAACTAAAATGTGATCACATAAGATCTGTGGATTATTACATGCTGCCTATCCTGCTGCACTAAAATAGTAATATACACAAATGAAACTTTAATCTACAAACTCAAATACTGAACTAAGGCCAAATATATATATGACTTAATATATATTACCTGCTGCACTTGACTAGAAGGTGCTTCGACAAATTCAATACACAATACACAAACTCAAACGACATTTGGATGTTCTAATTTTGCCAACTTCAAATGTTAATCTGTACTATTGTAGTTCGAATTGGGCTCTAAAATTAAATATGAATGAAGGTTTTGAAGTTTAGTTTCTAAAATGACAAACCATTCTCAATTTGTAGATTCCTACAGCAAGTTGTGCAATTCAAGGCTACAACTGTGCAAATCTGGACAGTAACACATTGCCCGATTTTAAAAATAATTTTGGGATGATTTACGACGAGTTAGGCTGCCAAACTTTTCAGAATTGTAGTTCTATATGTCTTCTTTCCATAGAGTCAAAGTTTGTGCAATTTGTACACTCCTACACAACTTTATGAATATATTACCAAGGGTGCTCAAATCTGCTGGACGCAGTGGGAATGAAGCTTTGAAACTTGGCAAGTAAATAACAAAACAATGCTACAAGCAATAAAAGGTAAAGAGCCATCTCATACATGAAATTAACTTTACTATAAAAATAATAAAGTTATCAATGGCATCAAAAAGAAGAAGAAAAAGTAGATGAAGAGAGAAAAAGGAGAAGAAGAAAAGAGATAAAGTAAGGATTACCTGGTTCTACTTCTCAAAAGAAATATTTTATTGCTCAATACAAAGAGTTATCCAGCCTGTGCTTCACTCATTGAAGAACCAAACTGTACAGATCAGAAACAGAACAACATTAAAAATGGCTAAAGATTCCATCTTTGATCAAGCTTGTGCTTCACTCATTGAAGAACCAAAATTGGGTACCAAAGAAAGAAATAGACATCAGCGCAAGAAGCATGAATGTTTTACATAAGCAAAAGAAAGAAAAAAATATTTTGTTGATATTTAAGCTATAAAATGCAACAACCATGGATAAAAAAAATAACTACAACAAATAAATATTAATTAATATCTGCAATCCCATCGGTATTGTCAATATTGGTATCAGTTGGATCTTCATCTTCTTTGTCATCCCTTGCTAATCGTAAACATTGGTCATCTTGAAACCACCTATCCGAGTCTGGTTTTGAAGAAGACATTGTATCATAAATTGGCTATTCATCATTATCTTCTCCCATATCATACAGGTCTCTTGGTTTTAGATGGACAACAATACTCCATTTCTTTTCTATTTCATCTTCAACGTAAAACACAAGTTGGGCCTGGATGCCAATATATACGGTTCACGCTCTTCCCGATAACCAACATATATCAAACAGGAAAAATTAACACAAGTAAAATCCAACTCATCCTTCTTTATGCCTCTGTTAGTAGTGGTATTAGCCCATTGACATTTGAACAAAGTAACCATAAATTGACCACTTTAGTTCAATTCGATTATATCCACCAATTTTTCATAATACGGAACACCTCCAACTATCATATTTTTGTCATGGTTGCTTGCGTAACTTCTAGTGTTAAAAGTACCAAAAACTCCACTATTTTGATTTTTCAACCCATGCTCTCGTGATAGAGTTCTGAAGTTGAATCCATTCACATTGTATGAACTAAACCGTTTGGCTACTTCATTCGGTCCAGCTGCAAGACACTTGAATTCATCTTCTGTTAATAGATAAACAATCAGTCAAGTTAATAGAAAGAAGTTCTCCAAGTAAAAAAAAAAAACAAACTAGCTGCAGCTTTTAACAGCAGTTCTCCAAGTACAATTAACTGTAGCATATAAAATTTGATGAACCTACAACAGAGTTCAACTAATTACATGATCCTAAAGAATGCGCTTTTAACAGCAGCTTGTTATCGACATAACACTAGTCAATTTTTTAATTTTTATGAGAAACAGAATACCAGTTAAAAGTGACACGAACTTATGCTCAGCAACCAAGAATGAAGTCACACAACTTATACAAAAATTCATTTTATGTTAATAACAAGTAAAAGTATAAAACTTTGAGGTATATTGTTTCTGCTCAACAATTAATCTCTTTTTTACTATACTAATTAATTAACATTTGTTTCTAGAAATTTTGTTACACTCAATTATATTACACAAAATCGAGGAATTGAAGCAAAAACAAAACTAAAATGTCGTATTATTGTTTCAGGAACTCCACTACTTGACAGTATATTAAGCTAGCGTTTGGACATAGATTCCCAAATAATTTTTGGAAAATATTTTTTGGGTGAAATTTGATATAAAAATGAAAAAGTGTTTGGACATACTTTTTTGGAATAAATTTTTTGGCATTGCCATAGCCTTTGAGTTCTTATGCAAAGCTAGTTTGTACAATTTTTGGTTCAAAAACAGCTTAAGACCACTTTTTGAATTTTTGAGAGTTTTTGGGAGAAATTTTGCTCAAATAACATAAACAAATATTTTTTCAACAAAAAATTCCCCCAAAAACTATGTCCAAACGGGAGCTAAGTACGACTAAGAAATTCAGCTTGACAAAAGAAGACTTAGCGATGATTTTTATTAATTCAAAAATAAGTGAAAAGAGGAGGTCTAAGAGGCTCCTTTACAGGATTTTAACATTATGACCAGAGCAACTCAAAATCTAAATGGATGTTGTAACTGTACAAAATTGTAATGGCTTTCATATACACCATCCCTTCTCATTAAGGGTGACATTTCAATAACATCTTTCTTCTAAAGAAAAGTTGCTGCATATTTTACACTATCTGTACAACAAACAGTGACATAGAGCTGCAAAATAATTTAATGCCAGAAAATAGGCTCATTTAATGCCAAATTTTATCATTACCAGATTTCATGAGATCAGCAGCACACACTTATAATGACAGATTTTATCTTCCAAACAACTGAAATAGGCTCATTTAATCTAACAAACTATTGGACTTTGAGGTACTTAACAGTTAACATGCAATTTCAAGAAAACCAATAAAGTTCTTTCTGCATTTTCAAAACGAGTAAGTGATACTAAGAGAATTAGAGCTTTGTGAGAGGACGAATTTATGCAGATAACAGAATGGAGAATAAAATTAAAGGTAAGAGACAATGTTGATTGAACTGACTCGCTTTTCGAACCAGTCAGCAAACTCCCTATATACAACTTTATCAATCTCAGATTTCAGTAGTGTCCGACTCCTCAATCAGTGAGAGAGAGTGATGGAAGAGCGAGTGTAAATTTGGGAATCGGTGAGAGAGAGAGAGAGATGGAAGAGCGGGAAAATTTGTGTATTTTAACTGTGGTTGAATGCTGAATTAACTATGAGGTGTAAATCGAAAAGAGATTTGGAAGAGCGGGAAAATTTGAAGATAAGTTTAGTCAAATTTGGAAGAGAGATGCGAAAGGGTAGGTACTGATCTTTTATGGAGTTTTTATATGGTAATCTGGAAGATAATATAATAATCTAATTATATACATTAATTTCAGTTAAATTGCACTAGTAGTTACGTAAATTTGATTAATGTATCTTTAGTCAAAGGTATCTTTTGTCAAATGGAATTAACGTTAATTATGTGCGTATTTGAGGTGATTAACGTATTTCCTTCCTCATAGCACATTTAATTTTCTCGTCTTTGTCTTTGAATTAAAAATTTTAACTCTCCAAAAAAAATTCAAAATCTTTTCATACAATGATTTTATGTTTTAAATTTTTTTTAATTTTCCATATATATTATTTTAATAAAAATATTTTTAAAAAACTAATTTTAATACTATTATTGACTTCACATTTTATCAAGAGAAACTACTGGTAAATCTCAGAAAACCGTTGGTAATACATTCATTTCCTTAAACCGCTGCTAAAGCTCAAAAAAACCGATGCTACTACATTCATTTTCATAAACCGAAATGCTTTGCAATGCTTGTTTAGATTGCAAGAAAACTAAATCAGGCTCCAACCCTCATAGTTTGTGCACTCTATTACCTGTACCTGATCGACTATGGGTGGATATATCCATGAATTTTGTTATGGGGTTACCGAGGTCTGTGGTGGACATGATAGCATCTTTGTCGTAATGGATCGTTTTTCCAAAATGACACATTTTATCCCTTGCATGAAGTGTGATGATGCACAACATGTTACTACTTTGTTCATTACTCATGTGTTGAAATTGTATGGTGTGTCTTGTACTATTGTGAGCGACCGAGACTCTAAATTCTTGAAACATTTTTGGAATTGTCTATGGGGTGCCCTTGACACCAAATTACTATTCTCGACATCTCACTATCCTCAGATTGATGGAAAGACCGAGGTAGTTAACCAAAGCTTGGGAGCTCTGCTTCGAGCCATGACCAAAGGTAAGATCAGAAACTGGGCTAAACGTTGTCATACCCAATTTTAAACTCAACTCGGAGCAAGTCAGGTTTCAAGTTTGACTGGGTAACTCGTTTGAGTTTAAGAATTAGAGTCATCACCTAATATAGATTTCTAAGGTGTATAGGTCACCTAAGCGTCTAAGGTCAAGTCTTTATTAAACTAGTCTAGTTTCAGAGATTCAGTGGGTAAGAAGTCCAAATGACTCGGGGAAGAAGGTGTTAGACACTTCCCCAAGTCCCACGAAAGGTGGTTCCCGCTCGACTCTATATTTTGGGATGTAAATATTATCACAAACTTAAAGGGGTCAATTTCGCAATCAATTTATAAGACTAAGTTTTACTTATGCAAGTCTAGATAATATACACATAATTGGGTTTCAAAGTTTACAAGCACGACCTACATTTCACGCCTACTCGCGTTTTTGAACTCTACACAAATGCCTAATCGAGAGGTGGTCGAATCTGTAAAAGGATGTCAAAAAGCAGTCTATTGTACAATTTCAGCATTTAAATTAAATTTGCATTAAATAGGCAGAATTGCTAAAATAGGCAACTTTCACAAATAATTTTAGAGTTTTTATCAACAAACCAAATAGGGATTATTTTTGAAATAAAATGTTAGCCATTTAGGATCGGTGTGACTCATCATTAATTGTCGACCCCTAACCTTAATGGCTATTTTGTTTAAGGGGTAAGTTTTGTAAAGTAAATATATAAGGAGCTGCTTTAAAAATGGGTCACGAAAAACACACAAAAATGCACATAGGGGGACTTGCAAATACATGATAATATGTATTAGGCTTTTAGAAAATACATATACACTTGTATAGTTGAGGGCCAGATTTGAAAAACAAAGAGGGCCAGATTTGAAAAAGGTATTGGGCCCATATTATTTAGGTAAATAAAAGAGGCAGTTTAATTTGCAAAAGCAGTCACAGAATAGGCAGAATTTTAAAATTTTAGATTTACACAAACTAACCTGCTTCAAATGTTACGGTTTTATATCCTATATATGCTAGTTATATTGTAATAAAGCAATGTTATCATGTCCAGACTCTAATTAAAAACAGATAAATCCGCTAATTAAAAACAGATAAATCCAGAATTTGGACTTTCGGATTAACATAAGATTTCTGTTTCTCATCTGGTAATTGTCATGCGAGTTTTAGGCAATAAAAGTCATGATTTTGGGATGATTAATGCAGCATATAGGAGAGGAAAGTTAGAAGTGGCTCCTGGATAGCTATATTTGCAGTCTTAATGACTGTACACCATGTTTTAGAGCAAGTACAAGTAGGAGTCCTAAAAAATATACACAAGTAGGGACAGTTTCTAAGGGGAAAGAACAGAGAAGAATAGAGACTGGATAGTGTCCTGTGTACACCCCAAGTATGGTCTGTTTAGGCTTAATTTTCCTAGATAAGAGAAGCCTTTTACTGTGCTCTTACAAACATGCAAGAGACCTGCAAATCAAGTATTGGTATTGCTTCTAAAGGCTATCCACAGGTGCTGCAGGATAAAGGTTAGCAGGGGAAGGGGGAAAGAAGAACTCCAAACACTCATATGTGCAAACAGAGGTCAAGCAAGTATTATAGCCATAGGTAGATTCAGGTAAAGAATAATACAGATTCAGAAAGAGTTTTATACCTCGTTAAGAATAGTAGCAGGCATCCAAACAACGTTTGAGTAGTATTAAAATTCTTTAGAAATAGTATCCAACAGGGAGAAAAAGACTAGGGCCTTTCCAAAAATTTTGAGAGTAAGGGAAGAGTATATCCAGTGTGCAGTGTATGATTTGTGTGTGTGTGTCTCAGTGAAGAAGTGTGTCTAAAGTGAAAGGAAATACCAGTTTATATAGTTGTAGGGTGGGGAATCTAAATTTGCACGAGTAAAGCAAAAGAAATAGAAGGGTCAACAGCTTTCCAGAATTAAAAGGATACACATAGGTTTATTTTCCAAATATAGTTCAATTAGAATCCCAACATTTAAGGTAAACCAATATAGATTCCTCCTCTTAACCCTAACAAGTGTCTACGTTCAGAATCAGGATTTGCTACTAATTTAGACTTGAAAATCATCCTAATATATATTAATTAAAGCCCTTAGATTAAGGTAAAACAGATCATAATCAGTTGTGCTCTTCCTCTTTTGATTTCCAGTAGTATCTAGGTTCACACTAATAGTACAAACCTAATTAATATTCCCAGAAACTAGTCAATCATATCAACAAGATTACAATCAATTCCTAGTTGATACTTTGTCAATTACCAGAACCCAATACAAACCACCAATTCAAAAACCAACCTTAATCCAATCACTCCAGCTTTAGCTAAGTAATCAGGCATATTAGTAAACAAATAGTCAAAATACTTTGTCTAGGAGGGACTTAAGTTGCAGCGATGGTGATAAGCAACATAGGTATAAAAAAAATGTTAAGCTCAGAACACACAAGCAAAGCCAAGGCAATCTTCTCATTTATTTCAGTAAAAACGAATAATCAAGCATTTTTCCCTTTCAAATAATCGACTAATAACAAATTGTCAATGCTTTATTCAAATGAAATTAGGAAAATTCAGGTGCGTGGACAAATATTTGTTGCTAAAACAGTGAAGTAAATCAAGATTGTCAATCTGTGCACTTTACTAATTAATCGATAAATCAACTATGTTAAATCAAGATTGTCAATCTGTGCACTTTACTAATTAATCGGTAAATCAACTATGTTAACATGCTAAAAGGCTAGACAATTTCAAATTTAGCATCACTTGGATTTGAAAAACAAACAGGACATCAAAGAGGGTTTTATGGTTACTTGTTTTGCACAAATCGGGTCAAAGTTAAATCAATCCTCGATAAACATACAGAGAAATCCTTCTCTTTTATTGCGATAATCGTGTTCAGATCGTACTCAGGCACCATCGTTGTTTTCCCCGCCGGCGACAGTCACGTTAGGGTTACGCCTTGACTTTGTTGCACAAATGAACCACTGTAAAGGTTTTGTAGCGGAGGTCGAGAGGAGCAAGGGGATACCATTATTTCCTTATTTTGACAGCAGAAGCGGCCGTAAAATGGCCGTGTTAGTGGTGGCGTTAGGTTTCACATGAGAGAGACGAAGAGTGAGGGCGGCTGAGATGAGAGAGGAGAAAATGAATCGATTTTAGGGTTTGGGGGGGGGGGTTGGATGTAATTAAAAATGGAAATAAGGGTCGTGGCCGTTGGATGAAGCGCTTGGACGGTTGAGATCAGGCCACGTCGACGTGACGTGGTGCTGACAGGTATAAGTGGAGTGTGATGTGTGCACATGTTGAGGTGTATATATGTATATGTATAAAATCGTATATATGGTGTATAAATACGTATAAAAATACAAATGTATAAAAAATTGTATAAAATATTTCTAAAATTATAGGAAAAAATAAGAAAATTAATTATGAGGGCTAAGTAGCTATAAAAACGTATTATTTTATATTTTAAAATAATTTAGGCAATTTTATTAAAATAAGAATAATTATGCGAAATTATAACTGAACGTGCGAATTTCATAAAATGACCCTAGCTGGTGCTAATGTCTTAAAGAATAACTTGATTGGTGTGCGTGTGCGAAGTAACGACTTTAAATAGGGTGAGTGTGGGGTAATTGCGTGATTATCAGTACAATTTTGTCTAAATAATGGCTATTGAAACAGGAGGGACAAAATTAGGTGTCAACAGCTGCCCCTCTTTGCCCGAGGATGATGAAAGATTCTTCAGGCAAAGATGTTGACAGAATGACTAATTTTGCCGCGACTCTAGAGAAATGCTTACGGCATGCAGGAATTGACGAGGTGTTAGATCGTAATGTTCGTGTTTCCAGATTATATGTCCTGGAATAGAGGCGAGCCTTGCAAAATAGTGTGTGTATAAACAAATGTAAAACGTACCTTCTTGTTGGGCTGGACTGTCTTTTTAGGATTCTTACCGTATGTAAGTGTGCATGTTATGTCTGACTGTGTATCCTTTGCTGTCCCAAGTGTTAAATTCGACATTGGGTTTTTTACCTTCAGTCGATGCATTGGTCTGTGTACCCTCTACAAAAAATAAAATGACTGAATCGACATCGGGCTGTGTACCCTCAGTCAACGCATCGGGCTGTGTACCCTCTGCTAATTTAAAATGACATAAACGACATCGGGTTGTGTACCCTCAGTCGAAGCATCGAGATGTGTACCCTTAGCTAATTTAAAATGACATAATCGACATCAGACTGTGTACCCTCAGTCGACGCATCAGGCTGTGTACGCTCAACTAATTTAAAATGACATAATCGACATCGGGTTGTGTACCCTCAATCGACGCATCGGGCTGTGTACCCTCAACTAATTTAAAATGACATAATCGACATCCGGTTGTGTATCCTCAGTCGACGCATCGGGCTGTGTACCCTCCGCTAAATTAAAATGACATAATAGACATCGGGCTGTGTACCCTCAGTCGACGCATCGGGCTGTGTACCCTCAGCTGAATTAAAATGACATAATCGACATCGGGCTGTGTACCCTCAGTCGGTGCATTGGGCTGTGTACCTTCTGCTAATTTAAAATGACATAATCGACATCGGGCTGTGTACCCTTTGTCGATGCATCGGGCTGTGTACCCTCAGCTAATTTAAAATGACATGATCGACGTCAGGCTGTGTACCCTCAGTCGATGTATCGGGCTGTGTACCCTCTCCTAATTTAAAATGACATATTCGATATTGGACTGTGTACCCTCAGTCGACACATCGGGCTGTGTACCCTCTGCTAATTTAAAATGAAATATCGACATCGGGCTGTGTACCCTCAGTTGACGCATTGGGCTGTGTACCCTCTGCTAATTAAAATGTAGTAAGAAGAATTGGATAACCTTTTGTCGGGACATGTTTTTCATGTGTTGCCGGATTGCATACTTTTCGTGCCTACATCCAAAGAAAGATTAGTGAGCTGTGCAGGGTAGTTTGGTTTGTGCGTTCTTGGCTTGCTTTGTGCTTGCTTCGCGCTTGCTTCCAATGAGTGTCGGGACCTTGGCCCGGCTGATAGGGATATGTATAAAGTGGTAAATAATGCATGTATTTTTTTTTTGAAAAACTTTTATGAGAAGAAAATGAAATGAAATATTTTATCCCATTGAGTCACGAGTCGCATTGTGTAAAGTCATGCTCGTTTCTCTTCATGATGCTCCAAACTCCATTAAATGAATTTTGAAGGCGACCTATAAATCCTGTCCCCGTTTGTGCTTGCAATTTTGGAGAGGGTCTCCAAAATTTCTGCCCGAGTGTCTACTATGTTTGTCCTTTAGGAATTTTGGAGAGTTCCTCAAAAGTTCTTCCCCAGTGTTTGCTTTTTGGGAAAAATGAATTTTTTGTATTCGTGCGACCGAACCTTGGGTAGCTTGGATAGAAGTTCGGGTATGATTATGAATATAAATTTGAAGATAGACAAGTCTTGCTAGGTTTGAAATCCTTATAGAGTCGCAAGGCTTACTTATTCCATGATAGTTCGAATTGTATGGTATTGAATAGTACATCTTCATGGCTGAGCATTAAGTATAGGAGTTTGGTACTCCAGTTATGGGTTTGACTTATACTTCCCGGCAGTCGATGAGGGTCTCGCTGCGGTGAAGGATTATTATTGCATATATTGTCCCGTAGTCGATAAGGCTCTCACACCGGTGAAGGGTTATTATTGCATATATCTCCTTGTATACAATGAGGGTCCCGCACCGGAGATAGACTTCGGGCATATATGACTCCATTACATCATTCTGCATACATTGCACTTGTTGATTATTATGTGACTGTTGAGCTGTGTTTTGTGTATGCGATATATATACCTGATTGTGGATATGTTTTGGATTGTCTATATGTTTCTGGCTATCTTGTGTCTCGAGTTGTTTATCTGCTTTAGTTGCTTATATGTTTCTGGTTAATATTTTGATGCAGCCCGAACACGTGCTGATCAAGTGTTCAATCCACCGAGGCTGATGACACGAAGCCAAGCCAAGATGTTGCACGATGTCCACATTCAATTGGCTTGGTTGTGAGAAAACAATCGCTCCGAAGCTGAGTGGCCGAACTCAAGAATCGAAGGCTTCATCTATAAGCTTGAGCTCGAAGAAGGAAGTGACCGAACCCCAGCCGAACACTCAACATCGACACTGAAGTGAAGCAAACAATTAACCGAAGGAAGAGCGCTCGATGTCAAGATGAGCGTGTTTAGCAACTGAGCACCGAAGTCAAGAAACTCGAGCTCATGTGCTCGGTTGAAGGAGTAACCGAACACTCAGTTTAAGTAGCCCTGCATGGCTTACTCCTATTGGTCGCCTGTGACCATTTAACTCTTTTGTCCCTAGAGTAGTCTTTCCTTTACATTTCATTGTAAGCACCTAGGTTTTGTTGAATGGTCAAACATAGTTGTAGCTATTGTGAGCCTCCGATGGAGCCAAACCCCAATGTAGGATTTTAAAAACTTGGGTCATTCGGTGTTGAATCGTTTGAACAATATTTTTCTTTGTCATTCAGTTTGCAAGAAGCATGACTTCTTGAGGATTGTTGCTTAGTATAGGTGATTCTTTGCCTCCGATTCGATCGAACCCGAGACTAGTTCCTCGATGTTCCTTTTAATCGAAGCAAGATTTGTCTTTTTTCTATCTTTGTTCTTATTATTTTCCGCGTTTCATCATGTTTAGCATAACCTCCGGTTTAGCTTGCACCATCTTGGTATCAGAGCAAGGTTTGAGCTTGTTCTTACAACCCTAATCCTGTTCGATTTATCTCGTGCTTTTGTGTCTTTTAGTTTCAGCTTGTTCCTTGTTGTTGATTGTTGTTACTGTTGTGTTATTATTACAAAATAAAAAAAGTAGAAAAGAAAAATTCAAAAATTTGGGTTTGATTGTTGGTTGTTTGAATCAAACAACCCATTGATTCTTGTTCACCATCGTCTAAGGACTCCAACGAGTACCTGTCGTACAGGATTGACGGCTAGGGTTTCTCGACATTGTTTTGGAAGGTTTTGACGTGGTGGTGGTGTTATTGTCGAACCCTAGTTGTGTTTTGGTGGTTGTTATCGAACGCTGGTGGTTGTTATTTGATTTGGGTTGAAGTTTGAGCTTAAAAATTCGAAGTTTTGTGATTGAGCCATCTTCCGTACACCGAAAACTTGTTACACTGTAACAGTGTACAGACGAAGTGAAGATTTTTTAAGCTCAAATTTTATGGAATTGATTTCCTCCGACGTTGAAAGTAACCGGAGTGAAAAACAACCCAAAGTCTGTTGAAATCATAGTTAGTGAACAAAGTTAAAAGTTTCTGTCCGTACATCAAAATATTTTCACTGTTCCATTGAAGAAGAAAGGGGTAAAATTGTTACATTCAAAACCCCAGGTGAAATTATTATCGGCTAGAAAAGAAAAATTGGATAAGGTAAAACCCTATCCATACCAAGGAGGAACCACTTTTGTTTCGTACAAGAGTTGGTGTGTTCGAAGGATTCCGAAGAGGAATCAAAGGGTAAAATCTCCTAGGGTTTCACTTTTTCTTGTGTTCGATAAATCTAGTTGGTGGATCTCTGGAGTAAATCTTTCTACTCGAGGTCGTACTAACTTATTTCAGCTTATAGGAACTCGTGCGTGGGGTGACCGAATTTCAAATTTCGTAGAAAATTCTTTTGACTACCCGAGTGCAGAGTAAATAGCGTCCGCTCCATTGAATCATATCAATTCACTCTTCCCGAAGGAGACAGTATAACTTGTCAAATTCGAAGAAACTGAGAGAAGTTGATCAACCGAGGAAGCCATTGGCTACAAGTTCTTGAGTGACCAAAACAGAACCCATAAATTGAGTGGACCCGAGCGCCACCCAATAAAGGTGAGGGAGTGTGTGAGATGATTTCTATTGTTAACATTTTACTTTGTCTTTGATTTGTGCAGGTACCATGGCTGGGAATGGAGGCGAAGGAAAGGGAAAAGAGGTGCCCGAGGTGTCGTTAGCCAATCTCATGGATGCGATACAAGGCATCAGTGCCGAGGTAAGAGGAGTGAGTGCTCGAGTAGCTAATCTTGAGCAAGGGAGTGTGTCCATGGCCTTGCCAGGGTCCGGCGCTGGAACTAGCAACTCCACTCCGATGAAACCTGAGCTATTTGTTGAGCTCGTTCAACAACCACAGTTGAAGAATGAGGCTGTTCAAAATGAAGCTGTGGGCAATCCCCAAGCTACTCAAAACTTGGGCAATCCCCAAGTGGATCAACAAAACTTAGGCAATCCCCAAGCTAGTCATCTAAACTTGGGCATTCCCCGAGGTGAAAGAATACAACTTCCAAGGGCCCGAAGACAAGTCGTGGTCTTTGATTAAGGGGTCGATGAAGGATAATTTCTCGAAGTCGAAAATGAGTATGAGCCACCGTTCATTCAGCGAAGGCAGGTTCAACGAGGTCGTGGAAATATCCGAGGTCGAGGTCGAGCTGCAAATATTGATCGATATTTTGAGCGAGAGGGTGATAACTATTACGATGAGTATCCGGAGCCGATCCGAGGTGCTCGAGATTCAAACTTGAACAGTGTCAAGATCACTATTCCACCATTCAGAGGAACTGGTAATCCAGACCAATATCTTGATTGGAAGCTTAAATTGGAGCGAATCTTCGAAACTAATGAGATGACTGAAGAGAGGAAAGCTGCACATGCTATTGCTTCGTTCGAGGCATATGCAT